>CM064904.1:19783796-20381296 GCA_030347415.2 Decapterus maruadsi | reverse complement strand
TCAGTCAGTCAGTCAGTCAGTCAGTTCAGTCAGTCAGTCGTCAGTCAGTCAGTCAGTCGTCAGTCAGTCAGTCAGTCAGTCAGTCGTCAGTCAGTCAGTCAGTCAGTCGTCAGTCAGTCAGTCAGTCAGTCGTCAGTCAGTCAGTCGTCAGTCAGTCGTTCAGTCAGTCAGTCAGTCGTCAGTCAGTCAGTCAGTCAGTCAGTCGTCAGTCCTTCAGTCAGTCGTCAGTCCTTCAGTCAGTCAGTCAGTCGTCAGTCAGTCGTCAGTCAGTCAGTCAGTCAGTCAGTCGTTCAGTCAGTCAGTCGTTCAGTCAGTCAGTCAGTCGTTCAGTCAGTCAGTCAGTCAGTCAGTCTTTCAGTCAGTCAGTCAGTCGTTCAGTCAGTCAGTCAGTCAGTCAGTCAGTCAGTCAGTCAGTCAGTCAGTCAGTCAGTCAGTCAGTCAGTCAGTCAGTCAGTCGTTCAGTCAGTCGTTCAGTCAGTCAGTCAGTCAGTCAGTCAGTCAGTCGTTCAGTCAGTCAGTCGTTCAGTCAGTCAGTCGGTCGTTCAGTCAGTCAGTCAGTCGTTCAGTCAGTCAGTCAGTCGTTCAGTCAGTCGTTCAGTCAGTCAGTCAGTCAGTCAGTCGTTCAGTCAGTCAGTCGTTCAGTCAGTCAGTCAGTCAGTCAGTCAGTTGTTCAGTCAGTCAGTCGTTCAGTCAGTCAGTCGTTCAGTCAGTCAGTCAGTCGTTCAGTCAGTCAGTCAGTCAGTCAGTCAGTCAGTCAGTCAGTCAGTCAGTCAGTCAGTCAGTCAGTCAGTCGTTCAGTCAGTCGTTCAGTCAGTCAGTCAGTCAGTCAGTCAGTCAGTCAGTCAGTCAGTCAGTCAGTCAGTCAGTCGTTCAGTCAGTCAGTCAGTCAGTCAGTCAGTCAGTCAGTCGTTCAGTCAGTCAGTCAGTCAGTCAGTCAGTCAGTCAGTCAGTCAGTCAGTCAGTCAGTCAGTCAGTCAGTCAGTCGTTCAGTCGTTCAGTCAGTCAGTCAGTCAGTCAGTCGTTCAGTCAGTCAGTCGGTCGTTCAGTCAGTCGTTCAGTCAGTCAGTCAGTCAGTCAGTCAGTCAGTCGTTCAGTCAGTCGTTCAGTCAGTCAGTCAGTCAGTCAGTCAGTCAGTCAGTCAGTCAGTCAGTCAGTCGTTCAGTCAGTCAGTCAGTCGTTCAGTCAGTCGTTCAGTCAGTCAGTCAGTCGTTCAGTCAGTCGTTCAGTCAGTCAGTCGTTCAGTCAGTCAGTCGTTCAGTCAGTCAGTCGTTCAGTCAGTCAGTCAGTCGTTCAGTCAGTCAGTCGTTCAGTCAGTCAGTCAGTCGTTCAGTCAGTCAGTCAGTCGTTCAGTCAGTCAGTCAGTCAGTCAGTCAGTCAGTCAGTCAGTCAGTCAGTCGTTCAGTCAGTCAGTCAGTCAGTCAGTCAGTCAGTCAGTCAGTCAGTCAGTCAGTCAGTCAGTCAGTCAGTCAGTCAGTCAGTCAGTCAGTCAGTCAGTCAGTCGTTCAGTCAGTCAGTCAGTCGTTCAGTCAGTCAGTCAGTCGTTCAGTCAGTCGTTCAGTCAGTCAGTCAGTCAGTCAGTCAGTCAGTCAGTCAGTCAGTCAGTCAGTCAGTCGTTCAGTCAGTCGTTCAGTCATTCGTTCAGTCAGTCGTTCAGTCAGTCAGTCAGTCAGTCGTTCAGTCAGTCAGTCAGTCAGTCGTTCAGTCAGTCAGTCAGTCAGTCAGTCAGTCAGTCGTTCAGTCAGTCAGTCAGTCGTTCAGTCAGTCGTTCAGTCAGTCAGTCGTTCAGTCAGTCAGTCAGTCGTTCAGTCAGTCAGTCAGTCGTTCAGTCAGTCGTTCAGTCGTTCAGTCAGTCGTTCAGTCGTTTAGTCAGTCAGTCAGTCAGTCGTTCAGTCGTTCAGTCAGTCGTTCAGTCAGTCGTTCAGTCAGTCAGTCAGTCGTTCAGTCAGTCAGTCAGTCGTTCAGTCAGTCGTTCAGTCGTTCAGTCGTTCAGTCAGTCAGTCGTTCAGTCAGTCAGTCAGTCGTTCAGTCAGTCAGTCAGTCGTTCAGTCAGTCGTTCAGTCGTTCAGTCAGTCGTTCAGTCGTTCAGTCAGTCGTTCAGTCGTTCAGTCAGTCAGTCAGTCGTTCAGTCAGTCAGTCGTTCAGTCAGTCAGTCAGTCGTTCAGTCAGTCAGTCAGCCAGTCAGTCGTTCAGTCAGTCAGTCAGTCGTTCAGTCAGTCAGTCAGTCGTTCAGTCAGTCAGTCAGTCAGTCAGTCAGTCAGTCGTTCAGTCAGTCAGTCAGTCGTTCAGTCAGTCAGTCAGTCAGTCGTTCAGTCAGTCGTTCAGTCAGTCAGTCGTTCAGTCAGTCAGTCAGTCAGTCGTTCAGTCAGTCGTTCAGTCAGTCAGTCGTTCAGTCAGTCGTTCAGTCAGTCAGTCAGTCAGTCGTTCAGTCAGTCGTTCAGTCAGTCAGTCAGTCGTTCAGTCAGTCAGTCGTTCAGTCAGTCAGTCGTTCAGTCAGTCAGTCGTTCAGTCAGTCAGTCAGTCGTTCAGTCAGTCAGTCAGTCGTTCAGTCAGTCGTTCAGTCAGTCAGTCAGTCAGTCGTTCAGTCAGTCAGTCAGTCAGTCAGTCAGTCAGTCAGTCGTTCAGTCAGTCGTTCAGTCAGTCGTTCAGTCAGTCAGTCAGTCAGTCGTTCAGTCAGTCGTTCAGTCAGTCGTTCAGTCAGTCGTTCAGTCAGTCAGTCGTTCAGTCAGTCAGTCGTTCAGTCAGTCAGTCAGTCAGTCGTTCAGTCAGTCAGTCAGTCAGTCAGTCAGTCAGTCAGTCGTTCAGTCAGTCGTTCAGTCAGTCAGTCAGTCGTTCAGTCAGTCAGTCAGTCGTTCAGTCAGTCAGTCAGTCGTTCAGTCAGTCAGTCAGTCAGTCAGTCAGTCAGTCAGTCAGTCAGTCGTTCAGTCAGTCGTTCAGTCAGTCAGTCAGTCAGTCAGTCAGTCGTTCAGTCAGTCAGTCAGTCGTTCAGTCAGTCGTTCAGTCAGTCAGTCAGTCAGTCGTTCAGTCAGTCAGTCAGTCGTTCAGTCAGTCAGTCAGTCGTTCAGTCAGTCAGTCAGTCAGTCAGTCGTTCAGTCAGTCAGTCAGTCGTTCAGTCAGTCGTTCAGTCGTTCAGTCAGTCAGTCAGTCAGTCAGTCAGTCGTTCAGTCAGTCGTTCAGTCGTTCAGTCAGTCAGTCAGTCGTTCAGTCAGTCGTTCAGTCGTTCAGTCAGTCGTTCAGTCGTTTAGTCAGTCAGTCAGTCAGTCGTTCAGTCGTTCAGTCAGTCGTTCAGTCGTTCAGTCAGTCGTTCAGTCGTTCAGTCAGTCGTTCAGTCAGTCAGTCGTTCAGTCAGTCAGTCGTTCAGTCAGTCAGTCAGTCGTTCAGTCAGTCAGTCAGTCAGTCAGTCAGTCGTTCAGTCAGTCGTTCAGTCAGTCAGTCAGTCGTTCAGTCAGTCAGTCAGTCGTTCAGTCAGTCAGTCAGTCGTTCAGTCAGTCAGTCAGTCAGTCAGTCAGTCAGTCAGTCAGTCAGTCAGTCAGTCAGTCGTTCAGTCAGTCGGTCAGTCAGTCAGTCGTTCAGTCAGTCAGTCAGTCAGTCAGTCAGTCGTTCAGTCAGTCAGTCAGTCGTTCAGTCAGTCGTTCAGTCAGTCAGTCAGTCGTTCAGTCAGTCAGTCAGTCGTTCAGTCAGTCAGTCGTTCAGTCAGTCGTTCAGTCGTTCAGTCAGTCAGTCAGTCAGTCAGTCAGTCGTTCAGTCAGTCAGTCAGTCGTTCAGTCAGTCGTTCAGTCCTTCAGTCAGTCAGTCAGTCGTTCAGTCAGTCAGTCAGTCGTTCAGTCAGTCGTTCAGTCAGTCAGTCAGTCGTTCAGTCAGTCGTTCAGTCGTTCAGTCAGTCGTTCAGTCAGTCAGTCAGTCGTTCAGTCAGTCAGTCAGTCGTTCAGTCAGTCAGTCAGTCGTTCAGTCAGTCAGTCAGTCAGTCAGTCGTTCAGTCAGTCAGTCAGTCAGTCGTTCAGTCAGTCAGTCAGTCGTTCAGTCAGTCGTTCAGTCAGTCGTTCAGTCAGTCAGTCAGTCAGTCAGTCAGTCAGTCAGTCAGTCAGTCAGTCAGTCAGTCAGTCTGTCTGTCTGTCTGTCTGTCTGTCTGTCTGTCTGTCTGTCTGTCTGTCTGTCTGTCTGTCTGTCTGTCTGTCTGTCTGTCTGTCTGTCTGTCTGTCGTTCAGTCAGTCAGTCAGTCGTTCAGTCAGTCGTTCAGTCAGTCAGTCAGTCGTTCAGTCAGTCAGTCAGTCGTTCAGTCAGTCGTTCAGTCGTTCAGTCAGTCGTTCAGTCAGTCAGTCAGTCGTTCAGTCAGTCAGTCAGTCGTTCAGTCAGTCGTTCAGTCGTTCAGTCAGTCAGTCAGTCGTTCAGTCAGTCAGTCAGTCGTTCAGTCAGTCGTTCAGTCAGTCAGTCAGTCGTTCAGTCAGTCGTTCAGTCGTTCAGTCAGTCGTTCAGTCAGTCAGTCAGTCGTTCAGTCAGTCAGTCAGTCGTTCAGTCAGTCAGTCAGTCGTTCAGTCAGTCGTTCAGTCAGTCAGTCGTTCAGTCAGTCAGTCAGTCAGTCGTTCAGTCGTTCAGTCAGTCGTTCAGTCAGTCGTTCAGTCAGTCGTTCAGTCAGTCAGTCGTTCAGTCAGTCAGTCAGTCAGTCAGTCAGTCAGTCAGTCAGTCAGTCAGTCAGTCAGTCAGTCTGTCTGTCTGTCTGTCTGTCTGTCTGTCTGTCTGTCTGTCTGTCTGTCTGTCTGTCTGTCTGTCTGTCTGTCTGTCTGTCTGTCTGTCTGTCTGATTTTACAGAACATTTCCTGACTTCATATAATAAATGGATGACAGGCTGTATAGCAGTATAAGTTACAATAAATAAAATGAAATAAATGAACACACACACATGCATACACATAAATAAAGATAAAGAGGTAAATATAATTAATGCATAAAGATTAAGTACAGAAACTGATGTGTTAAGTGATATGATCCTTCTTTAGAGATAACTCTCTTTCTTGCTGAACCTGAAATGCTCCCTCACTGCTGCATGATGCGTCTTTTGATAAAGCGTGGCACTTTAAGGTGGTGCACCACTGATCTAACTTTGTTTTTCCCCGCTCCGTGCAGGTGTGCCAAAAATAACGCAACGGCACAATGACACCCTTTTAATTTTTTTTTTCAAGTGAAAGCTGAAACCCGCTGGGTGTAACTGAGCCTTTATCGTTATGTAACCGACCGTGATGTTTTAAAACGTGGTGGTTATTATTGAAAACCAGTTAATCGCTGCCTCTCTGTGGTGTGTCACTTCCATTCATCTCTCCAGCCCCAGTCTAGTGGCCCTGGAGGTGGACAGCGAGGAGGACAGCACCCAGCCAAAGTCTCCGCTTTCCCCGCTCTCGTCGGATGTCGAGAAGAGCGAAGACAAAACAGAGGCGTCCTTTCGTCCCTCGCCTGACCTCACCTGCACTCGCAGCCAGTCGGCCTCCTCAGCGTTTGAACCCACCGCAAAGGTAAAAACGCCACCTCATCGCTTGTCAAACACGTTTCCCACTCCTCCTCATGTTGTCCTAATGTTTTCTCTGTAATTTATTCTTTATTCTCGTGTAGGACTCGGTCGACCAGGGGATTCGACTGCGCTCCTACTCCTACTCCTCCCCCAAAATCACTCTGCGACCTGTTCGATTCTCCCGGGAAAATCACACTCCAGACGTCTCTCCTGGTCAGTGACGAATGGACTGTTAACCTGCCTCACAAAGTCGTGAACACAATCTAACAAAATGCTCACAACTAACAGTGTTTCCATGAACTAACATTGCTTTTATGATGATTTCTCTTTTAAAACTGTGAAAATATACCCTCTACTAATATAAAGTCCTTGTGAATGAAGCAATAATTTTGCATTTTTGGAAAAGAGCTCATTTGTTTTCTTGCAGAGTTTTGGAGACGAAGGTTCAATCCACTTAAACGTGACGCTACCGTGAAAAGACAAGCTAGCTTAGCTCAGGATTAACGGAGGGAAACGGCAAGTCTGGCTACGTCCAGAGATAACAAAAGCATCTCTAAACCTTGATTAACACATTTTTTATTGCTTTTTTAATCCGCACAAAAGCTGAAGAGTAGAAATAACATGTTGTGGTTCTGTGGGGGGTGTTAAGTGTCAGATCAGTCCTTGGCCAGAAGCACAGGCCTCTTGTCAGTTTGCAGGATTTTGGCCAAGAAAGAGTCTGGCACGTAGGCTACACCACCAGAAAGCCACAACTTATCAGTTCTTTTGTGCGGGTTAAACAAATGAGATACAGTGCGTTAATCTCTGTGCTTTAGAGGGGTGATAATAAGCAGATTTCATTACCTTCAAACAGAGCCAGACTAGCTGCTTCCTGTCTTAATGCTAAGCTAAGCTAACTAGCGCCAACTTCCTATTGAAAGCACAGATTATAAAAGACTCGTATCGACCTTTACATCCCACTCTCAGTAAGAAAACAAAGACTAATAAATCCTTTCCAAAAATGTCACACTATTCCTTAAAGGGATAGTTCAACATTTTGGCAAATTGGCCCATTGCCATAACCATAGCTGCTCAGAGCTACGCTACAGAGGCTAATACAGTAGGATTTCTTGGTTTCCCTCATCAAACTCATCAAATACACAATCCAACAACTCCAAAATGCTCTGGTGGACAAGTTGTGACCTGCACATTCACCACGCTATGAGATAATAACGGAACATTTCGAGACAGAGTTGTTTTAGAGGGAAATTATGCAAAACTGCTGATGTGCGTTGCCTTCAGGGACAGTTTTTCAGCACGCAGTCTCTGAATTTACCTCTAAAACAACTCCATCTTGTAACGTGCCGTTATTATCTCATAGTGTCGTGAATGTGCACGTCACAACTTGTCCACGAGAGTGTTTTGGAGTTGTTAGTTTGATGAGGGAAACCAAGAAATCCCACTGTATTAGCCTCTGTAGCGTAGCTCTGAGCAGCTCACGGCTCTGCTCCGCCGTTCTAAAAATAGCTTGCACCGACAATTAAAGGGAACAAACCTACTCCTTAAACTACAGGGATTATGGCAATGGGCCAATTTGATGTACAGTAAAATCTCTCAGGGCGGAGTTTACTGTACGTGGTGATAGTTTGCAACCCTCTGTAGCTGATGTGTGAGCCGCCCTCTGTCCACTGTGCTCCCGTAGATGCCGCGCTCCACAGTGTCAGCCACAGCCGATCTCTCCTTCAGGCCCTCTCTCTGTCTAAATCTCTGTCTCTGCTCCACCCTGGTAGTAAGTACTGGACACCTGCAGCCGTCACACTGCGCCAAGGCCCCGTGTAGCCGGCATGTCGCTGTCAGTGCTTATGTCTATGTGTCGTGTGTCTGTGTCTGTGTGTGTTTGTGTGGAGGGGGAAGCCGAGGTTATTACTGTAAACTCATTCACTGCTGAAAATGAAAGCTTTAAAGATATAGCCTGTGAACCCTCACAGAGAAATTTTACTCAACGCTGCATTTCCTGTCAGATCTACACGAAAGCCTCGCAGCACATTTCAGTTCATCAGTTTTGGGGGATTTGTGGCCTGCAAGCTTTATTGTTCGGTTCAGGCAGCTGTTTTCACTGAAAACGCTCAGATAAATTGACAGCGTGCCTGAACCTGAACAACACCCAACAGCTGCTGCAGATTTTACCCCCAAAACTAAAAAAGCTAAAATAGGAACTAATATTGGACATCCACAACCAGAAACTCTAAAATTGCATAATACATGTAAACCCAAAGTAAAAGAAACTTGATCATGAAGTTTTGTTTTGATCCAGTGTGTTGAAACAGAGGGAACAATAATTTCCATCCTCGCTCCCAACTGCTGATTTGGATTTATGGGAATTTCACCATCAATACTGGAAACCACAAAATGTTAACTCCCTCGAGCATGCAGTGAAGCTGTGATATCAACTTTTAAATATAAATTCTGTGAATATTATGACAAAAACTGAAGTGAAAACCGACAGAAAACAAGTGAAAATGATTCGAGGGGAACTGAAACTACAGTCTCAGTGAGAACTAAAGTGAGATCATGAAAACTGTAATAACCTCGGCCTGCGTTTTGCACGTGTGTCTGTCTGAGCAAGATCTGCGTTGGTGTTGGTTGGTGTCTGGCTTTGCCTAATCACGACGACACGACACACCCTGACTTTAATCAGAACGGGAGCGCTGGAACAAATGTGACTTGGCTGTGATGAAATGAAAAGATAACTGATTGCTTTGCAGCCTGGTGAGACTGTGTTTGTGTGTGTGTTTGTGTGTGGAGACTGTGACTGGTCAGCAGCACATCTGCATCCGCTTGTGCTGCAACCTTTTTATAAATGTAGCGCACTGTCGTTGTGTTGTGTTGTGTTGCATTCAAATGCTCTCATCCAAACCCGTTCTGGTAACGAACGGCTTCTCTGGCATCTAAATTAACTTTAAACATACGATAAATTAAGATTCCTTATCTGTTTTTTATTATTACTGAATGCTATTTTGTTATCTTGTGATTTTTATGGATATCTTTGTTCTTTTTATTTATTTATTTTCAATTTTATGCCTTTATTTATGACCTTAATACTCTTATCGCACATGCAAAACAATGATGAAGTTGATAAAAACTAGTTCACTGTGCCATGTTGCCTGTGGGTGTTGCATGTGTAAATAAACAACGGGGGGAAGACCAACAGTTTTAAAACAACAGGTGAGGCTCACATGCACTAACCTGCACGTGCAAAATCAGACCAGCTCCAAAAAAAAACTAAACAAAGAAGAGTAACTGAGATCACACCTCACACAGACACAGGGGGGTGTGACTTTCTCTCTTTGCTCAGGACGCCACGATTCCTCTTGTGTCTTTACATAAGCAAATAAGTTGTTTTCTAAGCAAACTGTTGTTTTAAGTTTGTTGTTTACAGAGCCTCGGATCATGCTGTAATAACTCCTTCCCACTCTTCGTGTTCACAGAGCAACGAGCCTCCAGTATCTCAGAGCAGTCGCATGAGAAAAGGTATTTATGCTTCACTTTTTAATTCACTCATTTATTATGAATCACTGCGTGTTGAGATGCAGCTCTGACACTTACAATGACTCAGCTTTTCTTTCACATCAGCTTCACTCGCTGGGGTTTGGCGCTTAATTAGAAAACACCCAGATACTGTATGTAATCCTTGCAGTCCCCAGAGCAACATATGTGTGTAACCATAACGACCGCTGGCTGGGTTTGATCGGTGACTCTGAAGTTTGCTGACGTCTTTTCCATGAGGCTCTTTTGTTTCCTTTGAGAGCAGAGCTGGTATTATGTGCGTTACTGGTGTTTTTGATCTTTCTGAATAGAGGCAGTGACGTAGAGATATCAGACCTGACCCCGAGCCGCCGCCGCCGCTCTCGGCTCTCTGTGTTTTTAGAAAGCACAATGCCTTCGCTTCTGTTTTTCATCCGTGGGCTCTTTTACAGACTGTGTCATCTTTGCCCCTGCTGTGTGCGGGTCATTTTTCAGATATGGACACATGTGATGATAATAATAATAATAATAATAAATGTAGTGTGTGTGCACATGCAAACTCTGCTTTATGAATGGAAAAACTGCACGATCTAGTCGGAAAATAATGATTCCAAAAGGTGTTAAATCTTTTTTAATGGCCTCCGTCGGTTCCCAGAGGAGCGGCACCGAGTTAAATAAAGAACATCCTCTTCCACTTCTTTCCTTATTTTCACTGCTGTTCCATTAGGATTAATGCCAATGGATATTTCCTCCACCACTTCATATAAATCCTGTGATAAAACTGCAACACCTGAGTAGCTCCCTCTAGTGGAAGACACAGAAAAGACTCGGACATTAAAGAAAAGTGTACTAATGGGATTTATGAAAGATGATTTTGTGCTATCCAGCTGTGTTTGAAGCAAAGCTGCAACATTTAATCATCAAAATAACGTTAATTGGCAACTATTTTCTTAATCATAACACATGATGGTCCCACATTCTCAAATGTGACAAAATATCTGTGCTTTTCTTGCACTAAATCATGATAATTTAAATATTTGCAGATAAAAAAAAACGCAACAATACAACCAATTAATTGATTATTCACAAAATGTTGATGAAAATACGAAGGCTTGCGTCCTTTATACTTTATACAGTGTCCGCTGCTGTCCTTCGTCTTCATTGAAACATTCCTGAGTTTTCCTCTGTGTGTGTGTGTGTGTGTGTGTGTGCGTGATGTTCTTCACAGGGAGATTAGGTTCCGTAAACGAGCCCAGTCTGCCGACGACGAGGGCAGCATGGAGCTGGCCGAGTCCCTCCAACACCTCACATTGTCCGAGTTCCTCAAAGAGTACGTGAGGGAGGGGTCGACACCTCCTTTCCGCCTGTTCAAACCTCCTTTTAAACTGCCGCCGCGATATTAAAAACAACTAACCTCCAAAAAAAACCCCCAAAACTCAACTCACAGTCTGACGCACTCGCCACCCGATGACAATACGTGTGCACTATTGTCGTTCTGCATGTTTCTAACAACTTACTTTCACAGCTAAGCATTGCAGAGGATGGAAACACAGTTTGCTTTGCCTAACATTTATTTTTCCACAGGCAGCACAATGACATAATGCTTTGATGAGCAGCTGCAGTTTTGAACTAAACACAGCTCACGAACCAGCCGTATGCATGTGCACTATAAGAATAAGCTTGTCTCACTTTCTTTTGTTGCATCGTGCACTTCAACTAACACCACAAAGTGACGTAGTTAATGGTTTTATCACAGAGCAAAGATCGAAATGAATGAATTTCACGGATGTTTGTTCAACTTTTCCCCAGGATTGAAGAGGAGGAGCTGGATAAGTACAACATCCCAACCAAGACGGAGTCGGAGAAATACAAAGTCATTCGTACTTTTAGTTTCCTGAAGAGCAGGATGTCCAGCACACGCAACAAGACCAAGGTAAACAACGGCCACAAACAGCCCACGCCTACCGACTGTTACACCCAGTCTACTATCCATCTGTCTATTGAAACTTAAACTCACTTTCAATGTAAAGTGGAAGTCAACAAATAGATTCATTAGACATTGTTTTACAGAACTAGATAAGATGGGCCGTCATAGTTTAGTGTTTCTTCTAGTATTTGATTTCTTAATAAAACAGTTTTAAAACAGTCATAAAATTGGCCAGATGCTATTTTACAGATGTCAGTTATTGTTGCAGCAGCTCATTCTTGCTTTGAGCAAAACAATTACTGTCTGTTTACTCCATAAACATCACCTGTTTCATCTACGGTTAAATGAAAGTACTGTTGTTGTTGTTGTTACTGCTGTTGCTCTGACCCTTTTTTTAATTACTATTATCATCAGATCGTGTAAAGTGGTGGTTATTATGATTACCGGGTTGTGTTTATATTGAATTTCCTGCTATAGATTTGTGCAAAAGGAAAACATGTTTTGATGCAAACTATAAACTAGCTGGATATTTTGGTCACAGAAATACATCTGCCTGCCTCTGGTGCACAGTCAGCTTTAAATGCTATATGTGTATATAATAGCTTAACAACACAGGGGGTCTGGCCTGTGCACATTGAATTATACAAGTGTTTCAGAGTGTTTTTAGAGCTCAGTTGAGACCAGTGTCGACACTCAGGTATGGAATTTGTGACTCTGTGGGAGACAGAACCAGGAAATGTTTCTGGGACTCACTCAAGGTCAGAGTGACAGACCAAACATGGTGTCCACAGCCGCTTTCCTTTTAATGATTAATCCCCTGTTGTTGAGTCAGCACAGAAACTGGAAGCCCCCTCCGACCTGCATCTGTTGTTTATGCCGTGCCTCATTTCCTTGTCAGGACACTTTCTTACGCTTTTGGAAAAAAAAGAAAAAAGGCGGGCATTCCTCCCAGGCTCTTTTTGTCTACTCACGTGTGGACGAGTTCACTCTGCAAACAGAGACTTGACAGGGATCTCCAGCCCGCGGCGAATATAGAGTGTATATGAGTTCATAGGTGTGATTTGTCAATCACGGCTTTTCTCCGTCTATGTGGCGTGTTTGTTTACACCGATGTCTCTGACATGGTTTTCTAAGGGGAAGGGGAAGGACAGAGACGCCAAGGACCGGCAGCTGAATGGACATCGCTTTTCTGCAGGGGCCTGTTTGGGCCCCACTGTGTGTGTGGTATGTGACAAACCGGCGTCTGCAAAGGAGCTGCTGCACTGCCCCAGTGAGTAAAACTTTGACTCCAGGAAGTTTAGATTTATGAAAAAATCAAAAAACTTCCAGCGCACACTAGAGCGGATTAACAGATTTAAGTTAAAAGCAGCGAACAACGCGTTTGGCCTGTTGCTTCGTCAGGTTCACTGTTGAGTGTCATCAGGTGCTTACTGTAAGTAGATCAGGTGAATTACATCCTAATCTTAACAGCCTGACAATCATTCCATGAAATACAAGTTTATTCAAAGGCATATAAATACTATTAATAGGAATCCATCTACTAAATGTCAATATACAGAAAAGTGAATATAATAAAGAAGTATAATTAGGCCCATAAGGCCCAGATAAGGAAGCACAATCTAATTCAACTGTACCAACTATTATGTATAAAAGAAGAGAGTGTGTGTAATCAGTGAAGAAGTAATAACAAGAATAGAAATACACAAATTGTATTGTTCGCTGCCTTTGACAATCAATTTGTCAATCCGCTCTATTGTGCACTAGGAGTTTTTTTTAATTTTTTCCCCTTCTATTCATCCATCACAAGTTTAGATTTATATTTTCTTAGCAAAGAACTCACATCCATGCAAATGTCTCTGTCCTAGGCTGCACCGCCATCGTCCATAAGGGCTGCAAGGACTCGGTCCCCCCGTGTTTGAAGGTGGGAGTTGTCCTGAAATGGGTTTTATCTGCTGGAGCCTGTTGTCCGTGTATCAATTGTTTACCCCTTTGTCTGACGAGACGCTCTCATTTGTATCACTCAGAAACTTCAGGATAAATACGCCGTTTCCATGGTGAAGAACAGGACAGCATCCCTCCCACAGAGTGAGTTTACAAGAAACAAGGGGTCAATGGTCACAAACTGTTTTTGTTGTCGAGTCTTTAAAAAAAACAAACACATTATGCATGAAATTTTCCTCTCGTGGCGCTAATGTGGAGTCACTGTGGGTTCAAATCCTCTCTGACAGACTTCACAGTGAGAGACAGTCCTCCTCAGTGCGTCTCCCCCATCTCTACATCGCTGCCCGTCAACACCCCGAAGGAGAAGAAGGACACGGCGGCACAGTTGAGCCCCCTCACAGGAAACAGCGACAGGTCGTTAAACTCTCAGACTTTATAGATTACATAATATGATGCGATATTGGTTAATATATTTGCATAATAATGCTCGTCCATGTTCCTTTGTGTGTTTGTGTTTGTGCAGTCGGCTCAGTGAGAGTTCAGAGACAGAATCTGATGCCGTGAGGGTGAGCAGCCTCTCGGAGGAGCTGCTGCCGACGCCGACCTCCTCCACCTCCACAGACTCGTACTTCGGAGAAGGTACGACATGAACACAAAAATAAACTATTTGGTTTTCAGGTTTTTGACATGGATTCCCCATGTCCCCGCGCACCCAAACACAGCATAACTCAGAAAATCTTCCAGTAAATAGGAAGGAAGGAAAACAATAGGGAGAAAATAGAAATGAGCTGTTGGCGATGCGTCACAGTCTGAACAAACCAAACAAACAAGACAAAACAGACCCACCGCATTGGAAATGTTTGTTTTTAAAATAGAAGAGTACCTGTTTTCAGCGTTCACAAGTCATTTTTTAAATAAAACAAACACAAATGTAGTGTGTTTTTGTTATTCGCCCCAGGACTGTGCAGTATTTATTTAGAGTAATATTTTTGGATAAAATAATGATGAGTTGTTGGATGTTTTTGAGAAAAACATGTCTCCTTCTTCATAATTATAAATCTTGATTGCAGTAGTAAAAGAAATAGATGTCCTGGTGTTTCCCACCAGTGCTTAAAGGGATAGTTCAACATTTTGGCAAATTAGGCCATTGCCATAATCCCTATAGTCATAGTAGTAGGTTCGTTACCTTAAATTGTTGGTGCAAGCTATTTTTAGAACGGTGGAGCAGAGCCGCTGCCGAAAAACTGCCCCAGACGGCAGCGTGCATCAGTGGTTTTGCATGAATTTTCCTTGAAAACAACTCTGTCTCATAACTTTCCGATATTATCTCATAGCGTGGTGAATGTGCAGGTCACAACTTGTCCATGAGAGCTTTTTGGAGTTGTTGGATTGTGTATTTGATTAGTTTGATGAGGGAAACCAAGAAATCCCAAGAGCCTCCGTAGCGTAGCTCTGAGCAGCTCACAGCTCTGCTCCGCCGTTCTAAAAATAGCTTGCACCGGCAATTAAAGGTAACAAACCTACTGCTATGACTATACTGTAGGGATTATGGCAATGAGCCAATTTGCCAAAATGTTTAACTATCCCTTTAAATGCAACATGTATTTGGACATCAGAGAAAGGACTTAATATCCACATTTTCAACATGAACACTGAAATCTCACTCAAATTTATTTGTAGATCATGAAGCAGTCGTTTGTTAACTAACTTCTCCAGACAGTAAACTGAGATAAGGGTCAAAGTTTTCTGAACCTGTTGAACAATAAGTGCTTAAAACAAACCCTGACACTTTGGATTAATATTCATTCTGTTCTTTTTTTTTTGTATCCATAGACTGTGTGGACACATATATCCAAAGTGACATCTCGGCTGACGCTGTGGATTACGAGGCGGAGTCGTGGAGTCTGACAGTCGAGCACAAGTTCTGCAAGAAGCAGGAGAAACGAGCTGTCAAGCGGCAGGACGTTATCTATGGTGAGCAGATGTCAGGACGCCGCTGGAATGTGCTGTTTTCTGCCAGTGGCGCTATATATCATCTGCAACGCTTGCTGTAACTGCATATAGTTGTTTCAAGGGAACACACTCAGCTTTCTGGAGTGATGCAACACTGAGCGTGTCTTGTGTTGCAGAGCTGATGCAGACGGAGCTGCACCACCTCCAGACGCTCCACATCATGGCCGAGGTTTTCCGGAGAGGCATGAAGGAGGAAGTGCAGCTCGATACGGAGGCGGTGAAGCGGGTCTTCCCCTGTCTGGACCAGCTGCTCCTCTTCCACCACGCCTTCTTCGCCGCCATGAAGGAGCGACGCCACGGCTCGGCCCAGCCCCAGGGACACAGGAACTACCTCATCCAGCGAATAGGAGACGTCCTGCTCCACCAGGTCGGTCCTCTGAGACTATACCTGTATCTCAGGTGTAATGAATGGAAACTGGTGCTGATGTGACTCACCCTGTGTGTGTTTATTTTTGGTGGGCAGTTTTCAGAAGAAAATGGGGAGAAGATGAAGCAGGTGTACGGTGAATTCTGTAGTCGTCAGAATGAAGCAGTCAGCTTCTTCAAAGAGCTCCAGCAGCATAACAAGAGATTTCAGAACTTCATCAAGGTATTTAAAAGCATTTACCTCACTTTTAACCTGTTTCAAAATATCAATCAATCAATAAATCAGTCAATATACCAGTGTGTATATTAATACTATAAATACATAGTTTTTTCAGTGTACTGTCACTATTAAGTTGTTTTCAAAGTTCGGCTCTTTGAAGTATTTACAGATGAGTAAATAAATTTAGAAACATAAGTGAATAGAAATAAATACATATTACATATATTTGATGCATCACTTACATATTAAAATTACATATAGAAAACAAAACAGATAGATGAATTAAAAAGTAATGGTGCATGATAGGAGTTGCACTATATCTACCTTTTTTTTCCAGTTCTGATGTCGCTTTTTTTTTTTTTTTTTTAAAGCAACAAGGAAACAATTCTCTGGTGCGACGGAGAGAGATCCCAGAGTGCATCTTGCTGGTGACCCAAAGGATAACAAAGTACCCCGTGCTCCTAGAGAGGATCCTACAATACACTCAAGGTACTGTAAGTCAGCTGCTGCCACCTACTGGTCACCACAGCCAAATGATGAGCCAAAAAAAAAAATATACACAGTAGTTGCAGCCAAAACATGATGTGTGTTTGTCCTTCAGAGGAAACAGAGGAGCACGTCGACCTCTCCAAAGCTCTGGCTCAGATCCGGGAGGTGATCGCAGCCGTGGACCTGAGCGTCAGCGAGTACGAGCGGCATCAGCGGTTACAGGAAGTGTGGAACCGCATGGAGAACCGCAGCTCGGCCAAGCTGAAGAACGGACACGCCTTCCGCAAGCAGGACATGATGGGACGGGGACAGACGCTGAAACACCAGGGGCTGCTCCTGTGGAAGACGGCCACGGGTCGACTAAAAGGTGAGACTGACCGACTCTTGGTTTTTATTAACATTTATATGTATTTATCTCATAAACAAAGTGACATGACTGTGTTTTCCTTTCTCCTACAGATGTCATGGCGCTGCTTCTCACAGACACGCTCATCTTCCTGCAGGAGAAAGACCAGAAATACACGTTCGCCACTGTGGTACGCACACATTCATTGCGTGGTGTTGACAAACACCCAGCCGCAGCGTTACACCCTATTACCTATTCACACAGAGTGAATTATTTTATCCAGGGCCCATTATCATCTCTTGTAAAAAAAAAAACAACAAAAACATTTCGCCTTCTTTTTTTTTAATACGCTCCAGGACCAGAAACCTCCAGTCATCGCGCTGCAGAAGTTAATAGTGCGAGAAGTAGCAAATGAAGAGAGAGGGATGTTTCTGATCAGCGCGTCAGCCGCCGGGCCGGAGATGTACGAGGTCCATACGGCGTCCAAAGAGGAGAGGAACACGTGGATGAGGCTCATTAGAGAAGCTGTGGAGAGGTTTGTTAATGTCGGTGTGAGTGAGTGTGTGTGAACTGAGGAAAGAGAAACTGAACATTAAAGGGATACTTCACCCAAAATTGATAGTTCACCAATTTTCTACTCATCGTCATGCCAAGGAAGGGTTTGGAGAATGTCTGGAGTCATTAAAACACTTTTGGAGCTCCGGGGGGGTCCGGCTGGCAACGGATTTTCATATAATGGCGGCGGATAGAGCTCACTTTTGAATCTTCCAAAACACACACTATGAAACATCCAAGTACCTCCATACTGCTCGTCCGTACTGACTCAAGGCTAAAAACGGACATCAAATTAATTTTTTCCGAACAACTTTTCCACGTGGCGGCTTCAGGACACTTGGGTCAGTACAGACGAGTAGTATGGAGGTATTTGCATGTTTCATAGTGTGTGTTATGGACGATCAAAAGTGAGCACTATCCACCGCCATTATATGAAAACCCGTTGCCAGCCCCCTGGAACTCCAAAAGCATTTTTATGACTCCAAAAGTTCTCCAAACCCTTCCTTGGCATAACAATGGGTAGAAAATTGGTGAATTATCGATTTTGGGTGAAGTATCCCTTTAAGATCTGATCTGATCTTCACCATCTGTTGCCTCCGCTCAGCTGTCCGGAGGAAGAGGAGGAAGACACGAGTGAATCAGAGGAGGAGAAGCGAGCTGCGGAGGCTCGCATTCAGAAGATCCATAAGTTACAAGGTCCTTAGGAATTTCATCATTTATTTCTCTTTTTTTTTCTTCTCTCTCCACAATCTTGAATATTAACCCCCCTCTTGAATTAAAACCACACAATAGTCTATAATCCTTGATGACCTTGTGTTACCAGAGAGTCTGATGAGCCAGGACCAGCTGATCTGCTCCAGCCTGGAGGAGAAGCTGCAGATCTACATGGAGCTCCACGCTCTGAACGGGAGGATGGAGCCTCCGGTGGTCGAGCCGAGGCTGCTGGTCCAGCCGCACTCGGAGGAGCCGCCGCAGGCAGCCGTGCTGCTGGCCGCCGCTCTGCAAGAGGGTGAGACGTCTTTGACACGACCCTGTACAACTAAGACAAACAGACAGACAGTGCAGGCCACACAAACCTGAGTTGCAGCTACTTCAGGGTTCTCACGCATCCTGGAAAACCTGGAAAATGCTTGACCGACGATTCATTTTCCAGGTTAATGACATACAGGAGGCAGAGGGTTTGTTTACATTCTTACAGGTAGCAGATTTCTCAATTAGGTTGCGCGGCAGTGACGGCGTGATAACAGCGAAGCAAACCACTGTCTGATATAAAAGCCGAACTTAAGCGCTGCAAAAACTGCACCGTAAACACTAATGCAAATGAGGAATTAAGCCACTTGATGCATTCATTATTGGATATTCCTATGCCAACTTATGTCCCATCACTGGCGGTATCTGAAAACCAAGATAACAGTTGTTTCTTTTTACTCATTAAATGTCCTGGAAAAACTTGGGTCATCTTCGGAAATTATTTATCACATCATAACAGCTTAATCAGCTACCAGAGCTCTATTTGACTTTTTCAGACCCCGCTAATGATTTATTTTCTAAAGAAGTGCCTAGCGAGAAAACTGCAGTCTTTGAGTTGATAGTGTTTCCATTATTGGACCACGAGCATGAGGGTTTTCTCTCCTTGTCTCTCTGCTGAGCGACAGATAGAGGAGCAGCAGAGAGCTGTAGTGGGCGTGGTTTAAAAACAAAAACAACATGTTTGCGTTGTTCTATCTGAAATCTGTCATAATTTCTAAGCATGTAAGAGATTATTTGATAGATAAGTTAGAGCCATAGACATCACATCTTTAAGTCAGACTTCAAAATCGAAAGGAAGACTTCTCTAAAAGCATGAATGGGACGGATGTTGTGGTAACATGTCTGTTAAACTGTAGCAGCGGAAAAGTCCTGGAAAATGATTTCAAGAAAAGAATGTGAACCCTGTAACTTGATTAGATACTGTTTTTGTTTTGTTTTCCAGCTGAAAACCTAAAAGTCGTGCTCACATCCAAGGCCCGTTCTCCATCCAGTCAGAGCGCGGACTCCGACACCGACTCCGTGTTTCCCGTCAGCCCCGCTCCGCTCACCTCGGTTACCTCCTCAGATTCCTCCGAGCCCTCGCCTGAAGCCCCCGAGGCCAGAGAGGGGAGCTGGACCGATGCGCTTGTTTTCCAGTCCCCGGCTCTCTCTCAAAAATCCCACTCTGATGACATTGACCTCAAGGTACAACACTGATGCTTGATGTGTAAAAATGCATTTAGCTCGTAGCGACGCTTGCTTGACCTCGTGATTTAAACCGAAAGAGAAAATTAGATAGGTCCCATGAGTTAAATATTGATGCAGCAATATGATGTAATGTTTTTTCCCCCCATTACTGTAGTTGCGATGGTGGAGTTACAGTGGTATTACAGAGGTTATTATAGGTCATTACATCCTCTTACAGCCCGCAACCGAGCTTCACCTCTTTCCATCTCTCCGCAGATGTGTGGTTCGAGATTGCCAGCAGTTGTTTTAATAATTCAGCGCGGTCTATTACAATTACATTTCAGTCTTAATGCGATGAATCATTGATAAGCTTATAATAAAGGCAGAAGTCCATTTAATTCCCAGAGGTATTGTGTCATTAAAAATGGATATGGAGACTTATTCCAATTACCCTGCCACAGTTGTGCTACCGTGGGCAGGTTTTTTTTGTGAACTGTGAGGTAAACGACTCCGATAAGAGAGGAATCGTTTTCTTATCCTCGGCTGTGTGATAATCTAAACCCCCCCAATGAGTTTGGTAGGAAAACCATGTGGCCTCCAGAGGGCGCAAATGCTGCACGGATGCAACTTCAAGATTTAGTCTCTCCACTAACTTTTCATGACAGGAGACTCTTCTCACGTCTCTGTGAAGCTCATTAATTAGCACAACATTAGACGGTGCGAGGGAAATCTTAGAGCGAATGCATGTAACACACAGTAATCCGCGTGTTGTTTGTTTGATTTCACCCATTAACAGGTTTCTCAAAGCGTCCAGAGCCTGACTCAGTTACTCTACAGTCTGCAGGTGAGTGGATTAACTCACGATACACAGAGGCTCATCTACCTGAGCAGGTTTCCAAACAAGCAAAAGCCCCCTTTATGTTTTCACTGTGAGCAGACACATGCTATGTTAGTGTCTCGCTCGGTAAAGATGAAGGCCCTGGAGTCTCTCTACACACTAGCTTCAGTAAACACGACGACACACCTCTCAGCTGTTTGAAGCCAAAGGGAGCGAGCTGCAGGAGAGAGGATCCCACTGATCTTGTTTCTGCTGAGAGACATCGAATGGTCTTTTGTTTCCCTGTAGTATAAAATGTAAATTTGTGTAGAGAGAACATCTGTGTGTATTTGCGTATGGACACGAGTGCACGCGCAATCTGTGTAGGTTTGATGGTTTTCATCTCAAAGGCCATTTTCATATTCAAAGTCCTGTTTTTGCGCATGTGTCTGGAAAAACCACAGTTCATCCAGTAAAGAGCTGCTGGTTCCCTTCACACATAAAACCAGTCAGAGCAGCCATCCCACATTTTGCCATTCAAATGAGCCTTTCTTTACTGCCTGTTGTTGAGGATGCACATGTGGTTAAAGCGGTGGCTGGCCTGTGCATTTCCGTGACTGACTGTGCCTGTCTGCGCCCAGGCTGCGGTGACCATCCAGGACAGCTGCTACGAGGTCCAGAGGCTCCTCCTCCGAGAGAGCGGGCGCCCCTCGCCCCGCGCGCAGCGACCTCACCTCCCGAGCGTCCGCGGCAACACCCTCCAGGAGCAGGAGAAGCAGCGCAACCTGGAGAAGCAGAAGGAGGAGGTGGCGGCCACGCAGCGGCTCCAGGACCGGCTGCGCCAGGAGAAGGAGCGCTGGGAGAGGGCGTGCCAGGCCAGGGAGAGCCAGCAGGGGGAGCAGGAGAGCAGGCTGGAGGAGCGGGAGAGGCAGTGCCACCTGGAGGCGGAGAAGCTGCGGCGCGAGAGGGAAGAGCTGGACGAGCAGCTGGAGGAGTACCAGCAGAGCCTGGAGCGGCTGCGGGAGGGCCAGAGGAGCGTGGAGAGGGAGCGCGAGCGCCTGGAGAGCCAGCAGAAGCTGCTCCAGACCTGGAGGCATGGCCGGCAGAGGAGCCTGCCCACCGTCATACCTCTAGACGGGCAGCAGGTAGGAGGACGCAGCTGCAGTTAACTGTAATCTGACCAGCGCTCTTGACCCTGACACCAATCTGATGTTCAGATATACAGTGTTTATGGAGTATTTCTGGGCGAAAGTCATTAATGAGATTTCCTCAGACAGCTTATCACCCTGAGTTACGCCGGTTCACTCATTTACACAGAGCAGCTCAATCCCCTCTTGATGTACGACCTGCGATAATGAGAGCAATTTCAGCATCATTTGTCTTGGTGCTCCAGCAGCTCCGCTCACCAATAAACATCTTAATGATTGATGATAATTAAACCGTTGCAAATAAAAGCTCCCGACAAAATAATTAAAACCAGAGGCACGCAGCACCCGGAAACCAATCAATCGTGTCCAAAAGGGGCTTAAATCTTTGACACTTTGTTTGAGAAGCACTACAGTGAAATGTCCCCCGCAGCTGGAAGGCATGGAGAGGGGGATAAAGGGCTGCGCTGTTCGCTGTGCCCTTTAAGTTTAAAATGTACTTCAAATGGGGGGAAAGCAGCAGCAGCGGCAGCGGCGGTGAAAAGCATAAAGCACGCGTTTAGCCTTCCGCTGGAGGCGTCGTGCCGCTCAGTGCAGCAGGTGTGAGCGTTCAAAAGACACACGCAGAGCGCCCGAACGGACAGACAAATGAGCAGACTCATGTTACCAAACTCCCTCCCTCCCTCGTTAATTTACACAGCAGCCCGGGCCCCTGCAGGCTGGACGTGACGAGGCTCCACCGGCCTTTTTTTTTTTCTTTTTCTTTTTGCACTTATTTATTTCCATTCATCCGCTTCGTTCGGTGCAGACGCTGCATTAAAAGCAGAGGTCTGACAAAGGCGTGCAGAGGCAGTTGAGGTCCTAATGTTCCCCTCTTAATGTTTTAGCCAGAGGCAGCAGTTCACAGGGTCAGAGACAGATTGAATGACACACACTCACACACCGGCTCTCAGGTCCTCTCTAATTAGCTGCGCTGCCTCGGCTCAGCGATGGAAAGGCCACGTACATGTGAAGATGGGAGAGGAGAGGAGAGAGGTTACCTTTCACCAGACATTAAAGGGTCGCTTCATCCAAATGACTAAGCATTTTCCCCCATTTTACCTCTGGTCGTACTAAGCCGTGCATTTTTAGTTTAATTTCCCTAAGGTCAGAGATATCCATCTTAATGCTTCGCCTCGAGACCAATCCAATGGAGGTTTGCGTGTGTGTTGCTCAGAGCAATGAAGAAGTACTTTTTTTTCCAAAACATGATTTGCATTGCTCAGGATGATCAGATTTTGTGGGAACTGCTTTCTAAAGAAGAAATTGTTCTTATATAAAGCTCCACGGTGACATTTATAGCAGCTGTGAGCAGCACTGACAAAATCCCACCTCCACTTCTACTGTCAGATGGGGATTAAGTCTGAAAACCTGGACAAACAAAAGCAAAATGATGAGTTTGACTACATACAAAAACAGGTGAATGGTTTTCATGAAGAGCCTGTTAGGTTATAACATTTCCTGATCCCTCATGCAAATAAGGATGACAAAGGTTCATTGTTCATTGTATAGAAAGTCACTGTTTGTTTTTCACCTTTCAGTTGTGTTTCTGAACGTGACCGTGACATTTCCCCCCGTCCCCCCCCCCTCAGGACCCGACACTGACTCAGTCCAGAGGCCACGCCGGCAACGGCTCCATGTTTGTGAACGAGGCCGCGTTCGCCGGCAGCAGCATCGGCATCAACAACCGCCACGTCCACCACAAACGAAACGACCCCAGCGCGCACAACTGTCTCAACAGCCTGCTGGCCAGATCCAACAGCAGACAGCCGCCCATGGCCAAGGCTCCCCGTAATCCGCACGCAGACTCCATGGGGTGGGGGACGGGTTACCTCTACCGCCCCGCCGCTGCAGGGAGGCTGGGACTGCAGCACGCACCTGCTGGTAAGAATAAACAACCAGTTCATATTTAATGTCAGGGGGAAAAAAAAGAGGAAATGTCTGGTGCAAGTTCCTGAGATCTGAAACTCAAACACCTTCTTTGTGCATCTGTGCATCTCAACCTTCATAGCTCATGACTTCTAGAAATAAATCAGCATCTTGTTGTGATGCAGAATCTCAGATGTCAGAAGTATAGGACATTTAAAGTATTGAGTTTATTGAGTTTTTTATTGTCCTTTTCAGGATAATTGTTTGCACGTTTCATACAACCTCGAGAAATACATCATTTGCAAACATGACAAAAGACCACAGACATGTGTCCTCAACTTTACTTGTACATACATTCCTGCATTTACATACCCACAAAAACCTGCATACTACATATTGACATTTTCAAGAGAAACCTGTGGAGCAAAAAATAGTCATAAGGGCTTACAATGAACACACAGGTTATTTCCCAGACTTGTATAATACATGTGCATTTTTATTTAAAAAAATCATCCGCACCTGCAGGTTTTATTTTGTGAATATTGGAGATTAGGGTAAAAACAGTGAAGCAGACTTTATAACCCATTTAAAGGGTCTTGGAGACGAGGTAATACGCTGTGATGGGAATAAAGAAAGGCAGCAAATTGTCACATAAAAGTCTGGAAGGAAGTACAGAGAGTAATTACTGCTCCCCTCTCCAAACACGGCTTAGTTTAGAGACAGTTTTTAAACCCTACATTAAAAGCTTCAGAGGAAGTGATCAGATGTGGAGCACGTCGCCACATTAATTTCCATATTAATGAGTAAAAAACCCCGCTTTTTTTTTAACTGTTATCTTGACTTTCAGATACCGCCAGTGATGGGACATAAGTTGGCATGGGAATATCCACTAATGAATGCATCAAGTGGCTTAATTACTCATTTTCATTAGTGGTTATGTTTAATATCCTGTATCAGTTTGTGCTAATGGTGCAGTTTTGGCCAGCACTTAAGTTCAGCTCTCATATCTGGACAGTGGTTCGCCTCGCTGTTATCACGCCGCCGCCGCTGCTGCTGCGCAACCTAATTGAGAAATCTGCTACCTGTGAGAATGTAAACAAACCCTCTGCCTTCTGTACGTGATACACACACACACACACAGACACACACGCTGCTGTCAAGGCTGTATCCCTGGTGAGGCCTTGTCCGTCCTTCCTCTCAGTTAATCAGTGTCTCTCCACGACAAAGAAACCACCCCCCACCTCCACCTGCACCCACCCCCCCCCCTCGCCTGCCAAAGGAAAAAGAAAATCAATGGTTTCTCTATCTATCGACTGGTGGGGCGGACAACAGCATGTGAATCACAGTTCACAGGCGATGGCTGACTGATTGGGACATCGATCTGAAAAAATCTTTACAAAACTCATTACAGCATGACGTGTCATCGCATCGGGCTAAGGTGGAGGGGCGGGGTATGCGGTGGTAGGGGGCGGCCGGTGAAAGGAGAGGAATGAGAGATGAGAGTATTAATCTGTGTTTCAGTCGGGAGGCGTCACCTACGCGCTCGTGTTTTTTTTTTTTTTTTTTTGCCCATCCCCATTCCTAATGCATTCACACGCACGCTCGTTCTTTAATTCACGACAGGCGTTGGGAAAATTACAGGTTAGATGTGACTCGTCCCTCGGCCCTTGTAAAAAATGGGGGTCAGTGTTAACTGCGGCTGACTTGGACTTCCCTGGTTTTGTTTACCAGCCGCCGCCGCCGCTGCACAATCTCCTGCTCATTGATCAGCTTATTAACCTTTCCTCATTATTGAGCACACACAAGCCCCTGTGAAACCTGAGTCACTTGTTAACAAGCCGCAGGGTGTATATTCGGTCATAGTCCACCAAAGCTCGCTGAGGGGGGGGGGTATGTCAGCGTTCGTTCGGGCTGACATCTACTCACAATCCATTTCTCAGTGGATCCCATGAGAAGCTGCAGTGAAACGAATCGTACGCAGTGAATAAAATCCCCCAATCTTCCCATGATTCCCTGTTAGATTTAAACCTCTGTGAGGAGTCGTTTTAGTATTTTTATGTGCGATCCAGGCTTTAAGAGCTCCTCTGTGGCCACACAGCGGATGACGTGCTGTGTGGTATGTGGAGGAACCTGGTGTCTCTTTATTCCCGTGAAAAAAGAGTAGGAATCCCTTTCAAATGCAAATCGTCCTTTGTGTGCCGCTAGTCACATGGATCAAAATATGATCTCACTTCTCATCCTCACCTGGGCTTGTGAATATTTTTTTTCTCATGCACATTCACTCACACACACACACACCCTTTTTTTGTCATACGATGGATTTCCATAATTTGCACCTGCTCGGTGTAATCTCGGGGAACCAGTTGGATGGAATTTACTTGAAATGTCGAGTCATCTGATGAGTCGTATCGGGTTTTTGTTGCTCGTCCGTCTTGTACAAAAGGATGAGAGCATCGTGAGTGATGAGGAAGAAGAGAGAAAGAGATAGGATGTAGCTGGTGCTGATTTACAGCCTGTGGATGAATTCACACCTTGTATAACGTGGTGCGTGCTGCGTGCATTCTCAAACCTGTTTTGTGACGCTGTAACAAAGACATCTGGCTGGCACAGTAATGACTTAACGATACTAATCATTATTTTTGCCCTTCTGAGAACTCGACGGGAACAAGATGGAAGAATGTCTTTGTTCCACTATGGTGGGAAAATGTGTCTTTGTCAGAGCAGTCAAGACGATAAACTCAAAATAGGCAGAGGAAATAATAGAAAATCACATCACATATGATCAGAAATACAGGGACATCTTATTGTGGATGACCTGGAAGACCTACAGGATGTTCAAAGTTGTTTTAATTCACCAGACTCAGATATTATTGGGTTCAGTGTCTTTTTAATGTTCTTAGATGCAGAGCCTGGAAGAGAACACAGATTTTAACAGAAGTCAAAGTCTGTCTTGTGTGAACTGTGGAAAAAGTTGTGTTAAGTGTTTTGAGGCTCCAGAGGGATGAACTGCCTCAGGTTGTGTCACTGAAGTCAGTTCAGGCTGCAAGGTTTTTGTTTTTTTTTTAACAAAAGAAGAAGTGGGTGTGTGGAGTTAAAAAGAAGTGAGCTCAGCAGATCGTAGCTTCAGGCTAGCAGCTGGAGGCTACATTACGCTAACATACTTAAATATCAGAACATAAGGATTGCAGTTGCATTGTGGGTAATAGACGCACCTGTTTTGTTTTTTTTACAAGGAAAATGAACTTGTCCAAAAAAGAAAGATGATATCTCCATTTACTACTTCTGAAGCTTGTTTCTGTTCCTCGTCATCGTCACTGTTAGCTAGCTTAAGTTGATAGCAAAACACTGTGCAGCATTTTGTGCAACATCAAGTCCACCAATAGAAGTTGGACGGTGTTGTTTGTAAGACAAAGGTGCCAATTAAGTAACAGTATATTACTACCTTACAGCCATCATGTCTGTTGATTGCAAGAGCAGCCATCTTGGATTTTGAAGTCGTAGTTGTAAATTTGACTCCAGTGGGAATTCAAGTTTTGATTTTCACTTGAAATAAAACGCCATTATTTAAGGCTTTGTTTTTTTTGTTTTTTGTTTTACCTTATAGTCAGAGAGAGATAGGTTGGGGTAAGACAGAGAGGGGATGACATGCAACAAAAGGCCACAGTGTAAACTCAAAATTGGGCCACTGCTGTAAGGACTAGCCCTACATGGTTAGCCTAGCCTCCATGCACCATTATATATCCAGGATTCATATAGTCATCAATGTCTTGAGTCAAATAGATGTTCTAAACAGTTTTATATTCTGCGTTGCTTTCTTTAAATAGCATCCACTTGCTGTCTGCGCTGGAACATATTAATAATGCTAAAATCCCACTTCATGGGTTTTTATCATCTGGCTGCACACTGATGTCTCATCTATCAGAGGCCGGGCCTATATGGTGGCTAACAGAGCTACTCTAACAGACCCCTTATATAATTAATCAAACAGAGACACTTTCCTACAGGGACACAATGAGGCAATTTATAGTTCACGCCATCTGTTTCCATGACAGCGCACCTGCCCTAATGCTAGACAGCACCCGCCATGCACACAAATGCAAGAGTGCAAGCTTGCACAGGGACACATTACCAGCTGGATACCACCCACGGAAGCACATTGTCTCTCAGACCTCAATTACTTCAATAATAATGTTATTGATCCATAAAGAGGACTCCTGAAGCTGCAGATATAATAACACTTGGTCGCCCCCCCCACCCCAACCACCCACCCATCCCTCACCTCCCTCCTCCCTCATTTCCGGTCTGTGGTTTCTCATTTCTTCTCGTCAGCCGTGAAGTGTGCGTAGGCAGGTGTCATGGAATCCCGACCATGACGATTGATTGTTTTGGCACAGATAATGATAAAAGTGGCACCTGTGAGAATGATGGATGTCGTGAAAATGGTATTGTTTTCGCTTTCACTCCAGTCAGCGCTGGAGCCGGCGGCAGGCTGAGCCGCGGCAGCTGTGGCTGATCTATAGGCTGTTGGTGATTAGATGAGTGAGCTAAACAATTAGACCGAGCTCATTAAACCCTGGCTACTTGTCCCATCCTGGTGATTATTTATCAGTTGTTACTAAATAATGAAGTCTCTTTAGTTTTAATTTGCTCAATCCATTCTCGGTGCCAATTGCTGCATTTATTTTACTAATAATGTGTTTTTTGTGGGGTTTTGTGTGTGTGTGCCCACTCAGATCATAACAGTCACGGCTACATCGCAGAGACATGGTCGTCGACAGCAAGCGGAGCTGATCCATATCCGGAGCTCCCACATTCGAGTGACCCTCAGCTGGACCTCAGTGCACTGGTTTCCTTGGAGACGGACAGCGGCGGGGAGGAGGGCAGGGAGGAAACCATTGTGTACCTCTGAATATCGACAAAATATCAGACACTAAAAAGGCCAACCCAGCACTTGGAGGGAGACATTCGTGAAGCATCAGAGCCCAGGACCGGATCAGGACGGCTTCAGGAAATAATCCCCTGTAAAAAAAAAAAAAAAAAGAGGTTTTTTTTGTATATTTGAAAGATTGTTGTTGTGTTTTTTTGTGTCTTTTATTGTGCAGTGGTGAGTTACTGGAAACACAGAAAGAGAAGTGGAGACTGAGGTTGTTACAGACTCAATCTCGCATGTGTCATGCACCTTAGCTCGAGGCACCACGGGATGTTCAGTGTCTCTATTTTCTGTTTTCTTTCTTTTTTTTTTTGTATGTGTGAGTGTGTATGTGTGTGGTCTTTATTGTCTGCCTGGGCCCCTGCAGCCACACCTTTCCCCCTCTCTTCTTCCTGCTGTCCTTCCCTCACCGCCTTCCTTCCTCAGGTCCCACACATCTCATCAGCTCTATATTTATTAAATTTACCACAGAGCGAGAGAAAGTGTATATCCAATATCAGCGAAACATCACGCTGCCTCTCTCTAGTGGGTGATTGTCTTGCTACGGAGTAAACTGCCCCTTTTTCATTCATCAGACAGCCGGTGTTTATGTACAAGCCGAGCATAACGTGGCAGCACAAAACATTAGGATTGAGAGATGAGGTGCGACAGCGTCAGTCCCACGTTTTTTCCGACCCGCCGCCCGTAGCCATCATTTATTTCTTTTTATCTCAGCCACGTTTTTCTTGTTAAGGAGAAATAAGCACCGATGTTGTGTGAGTTTAAAAAAGATGTTGCAGCTGTGCTAATATGTCAGTTTTATCAGAGCGTAACAATTCTATCACGAAAGCCTGAGAAAGCATCTTCTGAGCGCATCTGTCCCTGGAAAATGTAAAAGGAAGTCGTGGCGCAGGAAGAAGAAGAAGAAGCATAAGAAAAGACACGCTGGGCCGAGCTAAATTAAGCTCTAATGCAATTACAGCAATTATAATCACAAATCTCTGGTGACATTCTTGTTTTCTTTCATTATCTTTCATTACCACCAGATGGATTGACAATAAATTTCATACAGACATTCATAGTTCCCAGAGGTTGAATTCCTATTATCCCAGTGATCCTATCCTGTGAAAACTGACATTCCCATCAGCATTAACTAAACTACGTGTTAATGCTGACCATGAAACGTTTGCATGCTACTGTAACATGCTAAACAAAGACAGTGAATGTTGGATTATGCTACCAAGCTGACATTAGCATTTAGCTCTGAAATTGTGCCTTAGTAGCCTACAACCTCACAGACCTGCTACGTCCACTCGCATGGCTGTAGGATCTTAACCTGTTCCTCTCTGCTGCAGCTTTACACCCCGTAATGGGTGGAAGATATTATCCTGAAATTATCTTCGCGAGTGCCCATGATGATATGATGTAGCCTAGCTGTTATGCTTTACACTTAACTACTACACTTGATTATTCATGCTGTGGCCTATATTTACTTATTATATCTCATGGGCATTGTTGTGTAAAGCGGTCCCTGTGCCAACGCTTTAGGTGTCTCTTGATGTTTTTACAGACACTATAATAGATTAATTGGTTTAATTACTGTTTGCAGTCTCCTTATTGGGTGATAAAGCAGTGGCAGTATTTTGAGTTGATTTTTAGTACCATGTATATACTGTATGTTTGTGCTTTTATTTATTTATTACAGTACAAAAGAATGTTAATGTTCAACAGTGCTTTGTGAAGGGTTGTCTTGTAAATTGAAGTGTACCTGTGCAAACTGATGAGCAGGTGTGTTTTGTTGTGTTGTATATTCATACGCAGCTGTATCGATAAAATTACTTTTATTGAACTTGAAAGAGTGCTCTGTTTTTCTTCAGGTTTTTTCATGGAGGCTTTGTGAGGGCGCTGATCCAATAAAACAGCAAACTGGCTGAACAACAAACACAATGTTCAGTTTGGGCACAAATATCACTTCAGCTTTTTTCTTTTTTTCTCTCTCCGTCCCCTGGTCTGAATGTGAAGCAGCGTCAACAGATGAGAGAGTGAGCCACGCGTTCAGTTTGCCAGCAGTGACAGGTGGTTGACCAGGTGTCTGGATGTCTGTGATTTCCTGTGTCACTGCAGCTCTGTTGTGCAGACACACACAAAAGCACATCAGCACTGAATGAGAGCAATTTGTTGTGAGGCAACAACCTAAAAAATTGGCGGCTGCAGCAAATTTGCAGATTTTTATGCATAGCCTATACGTACAAAGTGAAGGTGACACTCTCCCCTACAGTCACTAAGTCCTCAACTGGAGCTGTCAGTCTCTAGTAACATGTTTCACTCCACCTGTGTGTGGCGTGTTGCACTCTCCCTTTCAGACAGAACAGCAGATTGCCTAAGGTTAACGAGGTGCTTGTAATAAACACAATATTGCCATATACAAACACCCACTCTAGTCCTTATTAGCTATGCTCTTGTGTCTTAATAACTTACATTGAGCAGTAAAATGTGTGTTTTAACTCCTGCATTGTATAGATAGAAGTATGTGGCAAAATTCTCCTCAAACTAGGCTACTACCCAGCAACCCCTGTTGGAAACTGTGAAGCCCATCTGTTTAAGTCTAATTAGTCCCTGAAAATTTTATCTACCGTACCTCATTGTGAGATTTAGGTCTTTAATAAGAAAAACAAGGGATTTGAGGCGCAGATCCGAATTGACAGATGGACTCACCCATACTTGTTTTTATTCTTTTCATATGGATTTGCTGTTACAGCTAGATAAAATAGAACCCTTCAGAATATCTCTCAACTCTTAGAAATATACTGCTAATGAAAAGTAAAACTTTTCCATGAATTTATGTTGGCAAGCTTGACGACTGTAACCTCCAGGACTATCAGATCATTTGCAATGGCTTCGCTTTCAAGGTTTAAACCATATAGTGAAGCAGACGTTTGCTTCTCGGCAACCACAAATCTGGAACAAACATACTGTATAGCAGATCTGTGGTCTGCTTCTAGTCTAAACCTTGTCAATTTTTTCCCTGTTTAGCTACTTTCTAATGTTGGGGGCTATTTTTGAAATGGAAAAACCACACTCTAACTCAGATTTTTATGCCTAATATTGGGCTATAATAAAAAATGTAAATGTTATGAACCTACAACACAACAGAAAAAAGGAAAGCCAAAACGAATTTATCCATCATTTAAAAAAATAAAATATAAACCATAGTTACTTGTTTTTTTTAGGCTTCAGCGATTCAAAAAAAAAAAATTATGTTGATGTGAATGCTCTTTGATCTGAAATAATACAAAACTTTTCTTTTTTTCTCTGTCCAACCCGTTTATTCATGAGATTATCAACAATTTATTTATTTATTCTTTTTTTAACAAGACTGTAAAAAGAAGGTTGTATGTTAACTTAGCAACGGTAACTAAGGGGGCGGGGCTTGAAGTCAGACGTTAGCATTAGCTTTTTACTTAGCTTTGGCTGCCATCTTTACAGACTGAAGTCGAAAGTTTTCTGTTATGTTGTTCACTCTTTCTGATGGAATTACTTTCAACTGGAGCACAGGAACCACTGTTTCTCTTCAACAAGGTAAGTCAGTGCTGTTTGCGCTAATGTGTGTATGTTGCTACTTCATGTTGTTGCGAACATAGATGTATCCATCATGGTTGCGAATCTGAAGTTAGCCGTTAGCAGCATGGTTAGCAGAACGTGAGAGAGAATGTGGCTAGGTGACAACTGGGAGGCGGGAATTTTGGACTCAGACCAAAGTCCTTCTTCTACTCCGACACAGATGGTCCAACACCACCATGCTAGGTCTCCTGGTAGCCTACCCAATGCTGTGTAGATATTATCATTTTATGTGCTTATTTGTTTTGGGCCCAGTGTACGGCCCACCAGCTTTATGACTACTGCACCGTGTGTTGCCAGATTGATCCTCTTTGCGCCTGTGGTTTTAGCATTTGAAGGATTCATTTCACTGGTCACCAAAACTGTTAAAATGGACATTACACTCTTTCCTATCAGGTCGTTTTGAGCCCGTTTTGGAAAAAAACCTCTCTCACACACAATCAGTTCAATTAAAATCAGACAATTTCATATTTGACACATCATCTGGTTATGAAAGCCTGTCTGTCTGAAAGGCAAAGACCACTTCCCAATATTGTGATATTTAGACTATGCAATTTTAAATGAGATAGATTACATTGCCATGTAGTTGCAACATCTTGTACCAAATAAAAATGTATGATAGATGTTATGATTTATTTACATATGCAAATTTTACAATGGGTATTGAAATATATATCCAGAGGATATGTGATACACAGTAATACATGACAGCATACTGTTGATAGAGGAGCATACATTTCTGCATGGGTTTTCCAGCCCTTTCATCACAGACCCCATAAGATTCATGTAATCCTAATGCTCTTGTGTTTCATGTGCATCAGAGGAGCTCTGGTTGAAGGAAGGCTTGCCAAAGGAAACAAATAGCTTTGTGAAGTGTGTTGTGTTTGTGTGTGTGTGTGTGCTGGTAAAAAGGTGTGGAAAGAGAGGATAGTGTAACACAAGCTTTTTGTATGCATGTCGTGGAGATGTGTCTGTGGATGTACCTGTCCCCTTTTGTGTCTGACAGGTGTTGTTGCATATGCTGCTGCTCGTACTGTCAGCCATCTATTTCCAGTTGAGTTGACAGAGTCTGATGTCAAACCATGATAACATCACAAAGGCTTTTCATTTCCTGCTAACTTCACTAAGTTATTGATTCCGATCTCTGTGCATAGTTGAGCCAAAAGTGTAAATGCCAGTATGTGATTTTCCGCCCTTTTAGGCAACCCTACTCTAGGGTTGCCTAAAACCAATACAATGAATACTTAAAGGGATACGTCACCCGAAATTGACAATTTTCCACTCATCGTCATGCCAAGGAAGGGTTTGGATAACTTCTGGAGTTATCAAAACACTTTTGGAGTCCCAGAGGGGGTCTGGCTGGCAACCGATTTTCATATAATGGTGGCGGATAGAGTTCACTTTTGAATCGACCAAAACACATACTGTAAAACATCCAAATATGTCCATACTGCTCGTCCGTAACGAACCAAGTGTCCTGAAGCTGCAACATGAAAAAGTTGTATTTGATCTCTGTTTCTAACCTTGTTGTAGCTCCCAGTGGCTCTGTCTATGTTCGTGCACATGCGCGAGATTTGCTGCGAGATGTTTCGTTCGTCATTATAAACCATTGGAGGTATTTGGATGTTTCATAGTGCGTGTTTTGGACGCTTCAAAAGTGAGCACTATCCACCGCCATTATCTGAAAATCCGTTGTCAGCCGTTTCTCCGAACCCTTCTTTGGCATGACGGTGAGTAGAAAATTGGTTAATTATCGATTTTGGGTGAAGTATCCTTTTAAGTCTACCTCGGCTTTTGTCATTGCAGATCCAATAATCAGAAGTTGCCCCTTTCTCATTACACTGTAAAGGACCCTCAGTAATGTATGTGGTCCCTGTCTGTCTCCACTAGTTGTTTTTTAATGACCCCTGTGGAAGGTGACCAATAACACCAAAGGAAAAACCGATAAAGGGGGAAACATATTATCGCTGAGTCATCTGCCAGGGTGAAACACACATTACTACAGCAGCCCCTCTCCCAAGGGGAAGTGTAATGATTTCTGTAGGCGCACAGAATAAACCTGCCTGGCCCAAATATAAATAATAGCCATTAAAGCTTATCCCAGAGAGGAATGCTTTCATGAGAAACCTGAACAATATACAGCACATATACAGGTTATTAGATTCCTCTTGGGGAGAAATATAGTGACAGGCTGGACTCAGTGTATATATATATACAGACGCTCCGAGAGGAGGAGATCTAAGATAACTGTAACAACTTACTGTGAATTTGTTTGACTTTCAATACTATGGGTAGACTTTGTTTTTTTTCTCCATATTTCTCAATAACTGTGCTACATATTTCAGTGTAAATGTCTCTGCAGCCTTTGCACTCTTTGCGAAGAATGCAGCCTTATTTTTGAAGTGACATTTTCAGTCACACATCCTTTGATCTTTGCTTTTGACCCCGCTTTTTAATTGGTCTCACTCATCATGTCCCCTTTAAAGTCGCGGCCACCTCCTGCAGCTGTGTCAAGACCAAGTGCAATGCTGTTTACCCCAAAATAAATGCTAATTACAGCATTCAGACGGTCGCCCCGCTTCAGTGTCACATCCACAAATCTGAGCGCCCTTCAGAGAGACGGCGGGCAGGTCAGGTACGCCAGTGTTTTATAACATCACCGTAGGCAAGAGCAGGAAAAGTTAACACCGTTTCTAAACGTCCTTTATTATACTTTGGAAAATTAAATCTATAATTTCCTTGCTCATGAGTGTTTTGTATTTCCAGTTGGCTCAAAAATGATATTATAAGCAGGCTCCTGCGTAAGAATAACAACAGTTTGGCTGCTTTTCCTTTTGTCAGAACATCAAGAGGCATATAAATTTAAATTAGCCCAGAAACAGAACCTGATAGTTATCCAGCAACAGGCCACAGCGGGATAGTCACCACTGATTGCGTGGAAGTAAATAATAACGTGCATGATGAAAATAGATTCAAACTCTGGATTTATATACCTTTTTTAATGGTCCTCGCAAGCCATGACTGTTTGTTTGCTTTTCAGACATTTCCATATTGTACAAAGCCAAGTTGGCTTTATCAGCGCTTTGGGAAAACACTTCCATCGGTTGGTAAGAGTTATGACTTGGATGTTGGTTTTATAGGCTGGAAAATGGCAAATATGTTCCTTCCGTGTGACGTTAATACAGAATTAATTGGCTTGCCAACATTGTTATTGAGACTGCCTTGCAAATTTCTGCCAGCCTATGTTACAGTAAGTCTGCTGCATTCTCTGACATTTCATTCATAGGCGTTTGAATTAAGTTAAATAAATGACTTCATATATACCTTAGATATTGAATGGTGTGGTAATAATTAACAGAAATACCGACAAGGCTCTTATCTTCCATATCTGAGGTAACCACATTAACACATTCCTACATTTACAGTGTATATGCATGTACTGTAAATGTCAGTGTTTGTCTCATAAATCATTTAGAGAAACACTGATAAGGAGCAGCTGGAGGCGTCGCTACAGATGAAGCTGGGTGAAGATGATATGACACATGGTTTAACTGCAAGCAGACACGGACTAAATGCAGACACGTATCCCCCCCACTCTCACTGTAAAACACAGCCACAAGCGCAAACATTTATCCTATTTACTCTTGGTTGAGAAACGCTGTATATTAATAATATTTATGAAGCCGGATGTGTCAGAGCAGGCTGGAGCTGATAATTCATGGACTTCCAGTAGCTTACAAACACCTCCTCTGCACAGATCAATACAAAAATGATCCATGTCGACACTGCTTTTCCTGTCTACTACCTCCTCTCTACACAAATATCTGCTAGTGTCATGCTTTGCCAGCTCCTTTGTCCTTTATTAAGATGCAGTGAATGCATAGTTTCTGTTTTAACCACCTGTTGGTTGTGTTTCCGAAGCATGTATCATTTTTCCTGACATGTTGTTTCTGTGGAAGCGTGTTCACCGCCTGTCGTCCTGTCAGCACTGCTCCCCTCTTTCTGTCATCAGCGCCATCAGTTGTTCCTGTGATGTTGTTGGCACAACAGCATTACAGGAGCATGTGTATGGGTGTGTTAGTCTGTATGCGAAGAGGGGGACAAGTCTGTTTAATCATGTGTGTTTGTGTGTGTGTGTGTGTGGTTTAGTCATAGACCATCAGCTGCCTGCAGCCCAGAGTGTTTTCAGTGAAGGGAGGGAGAGAGAGGATGTTTTTCTAATGGTAACCTTACAGAGGGAGGCCATCTTTAAATGTCTTCTTTTAATTGCTGTCTTGGTGTTTTTTTTTTGCCCCAGGGGCTAAAGTGAGTGGTCTTTCAGGCATACCGATACCATACCTGTCAGCACTTGAGGGGTGTGTGTGTGTGTGTGTGACATGGCGTGTGATGGTGTTTCGTGAGAGTGTGGGGATGAGCTGTTCACTCTGATCCTGCACCGTGACAGTGGGGTAAATCCTCAACAATAGGCTCACTCATTAGTTCAACTCACCCACCTGCTTCTCAATGGGACCCTCATTTTCCTGCTTTGTCCTCCTAATTATAGTGGTCTGTTTGGTGTCCGTGTGCTTCGCGTGTGAGCGAGGGGAGGTGCAGCGGTTGGGTAATGGATAATGGACGGGTACGACGTTGTGTGGCAGTTATATAGGATAAGGTAATGCAACTTAATGTGTGCTCTCTGAATTATAGAGGACACTCTATAATCTCAAAATGTTTCCTACATGCACTACATGTGAACCTCTGAATTTGTATACTATAATTTTATATATTTATTGGTGTAGTGATAGTTAAATTCTGTGTTGAAATTGTTGAAGAAAACTGAGGTTAAGATTAGGGCTCGGTATCACTTCTGATTTCCTGATTCAATTTGATTTCCAATCCAATTTGATATTGATTTATTTCGACATATTTCAGTTTTAGTTCAGTTATGAAAGATATTTCCACAGAACTAAGAAAGATGAAACTCTCAACCCTGGTGCATTATCAAAAATATCAGTGGCCCAATGCACATTTATTTAATATGCCCCGCTACAGAATTAAAAACAGTGCAACTCTTCAGTATCTGTGGGTGATAATCACACTGATCTAACAGAGGAAAGAAGACTTGGCATAAATTTAAAGATCGATCAAATAATTTTATGAATCCATATCAGATCTTTTAAATGAAGATCGATATGAATTGATTTTTTAAAACCCAGCCCTACTTACGATATGATCAGATGTTTATTAAGTGGATGGGACACACATGACACTGTTGGGGGAGTTATAACTTGGTATTGAAGGTAAACTCCATACATTTTACTACTATACTTACTTGAGGTCTTATTCAAGTAACACAAAGACAGAATCTATTGGACTTTCATTCATATCTCTATGGCCTTTTTTTAAATTTAAAAATATAGTCGTCACATCTTATTATAACAAATATGCATTGAAAATTTCGGTTGCTACTGTGGGTCAGAACAAGTTTTAATCATCAGTAGTTCTCATCTAACTGAACTTGACTTTGAGTTAAAGTGACATAATAATGTCTTGTTTTGTACTGAACTGTATCTGAGTGCACACACATGCTGCGTTAATGTGAAGGCATGGTAGAGGAAATATTTCATCACAAGGATGTGGGATTACAGTGTTGGTCATGTGGAGAGGAAATTATAGTGAATTGACCATATAACACTGTATCTATTTGTGTTTAATTACATTTAATGACAGTATCTGGTTGATGTTGGGTTTTCAAGCATCTGGATCGGATACACCAGAGATAAATCAGAGTTTCTCTCAGTTAGAACATGGAAGTTGATGTGAATCCATGTTGAAATAAACTGGAATGACCCTTTCAATTGGCTCATCTGAATTCAAATACAGTTTCTCTTCAATCTCTAAATGAGCATCCCTTTCTGCTCATTGGATCGTGAGCTCTTTAATGTCAGTCTTTCACTCTGCTTCCCTTTGATAACGTCCTTCTCAGGATCAGAGGCGGCATCGGTTAACAGATAGGTAGCGTGTAAGGCCGTCTCCACAGACGAACACTCAGCCATTATAACAGGTGAAAACAAGGTCAGTCCACACCTCCATCCGCCCGTGCACAAAGAGGAACCGACAATTATAGCTTTCAGGGGTCATTTACTGTTAGTCACGGGCACGGCAGCTTTGTGATCGGCTGAGAAGGTTGAATTAGTGATGGTCTGTACACCAGCTATTTAGGCCATAGCATATTAAACAGGTTAGAAACCCGGGGGCTGAAGTGGGTCATCATCATGCATCTACTTTGACCCACTAGTCAAAGGAAGAACATCAATCTTCGTCTGACACCACTGACAAGGAAATGATGGCTGTTATTAGAGATGTATCTATCGACAGCCCTGCTTGCATCTCACATAATGATCATATGTGTTGCCATGCGCAGCTTAAAGGACAATCCCAGGCAAATTCAACCGGGGGCCGTAGTTTCCTATTTGTTTTAGATGTAAAAGAATGAATTTGAAGATTTTCTTTTTAGTTGCAGTAGGTCCCCAGCCAGAAAACCCACCCACTTAAAGAGCACATTTTGCAAGTTTTGCATGCAGAAATAAACCAATAAAGAAGAAGACAAAAGGAAAGAAGGAGTAGGAAACAGTTCACCTCATCGCTCCATGCTCCTGAAATACTCTTTATTCACACACACAACACGTACTTCATGTCAATCAGGTCTCCCATTGAAGCTACCTATTGAGGAGTTTTTCTGTCCTCGGAAGCCACCGTCACTGTAGGACTGAGTGCCCCCCCCCATTTTACACACTACATTCTTTTAGACCTAAAATGTTTGGAAACTGTAGTGCCAGGTTGAATTTGCCTGGAATTGTCCTTTAAGTAAACTTCATCTTTGAGATGCAGCGCGGCTTCAGTTCTTCTCTTGGAGGATGATGATGATCGTGTTTTATCTTTAGCTACATGCTTAGCTGCATGCGCTGTTCATCGACCTCGGCTCCAAACAAAAGACTCACAGCAGGGAGTCGAGGCACACACAGACCCTTCAGCTCTAAAAGCCTTTAATAGGTTTCACCACGGGAGGCAGAGAAATCACTACTTTTCGTTTTAAAGCCAGGGCTAAATGGATGACTTGCATAAAGTTTGTATTGCAAATGAAGTTGAATGATGTAATGCGCTGTGTTTAAGCAAATAATACTCTTACGGGGAATGAAGATGCACAGCTCTTGTGCTGCCTGCTGGTTAGTTTGGCTTTCAAACCTGAACTGATGTCTGTAATCTTTCAAAGAAATGTTGTTTCATGTTGATAAAAAACAAGACACTTGCAGAGGAGAAAATCTATTACTGTTCATCCTTTGGGGGCCATCAGCATCTAATGTGTCAGTGTTAGGATAATCTTAATTGTCAACAGGACACTCATTAAAATCAAAAATACACACGGAAAACACCCAAAGTGTTCGTCGTAAGAATGAATTATGTCTATACAACATGTAGCACCAGTCTTTCAGAATAGATGTTTAGAAGTTTATATGTTTGGTGTGATGTGATAACTGACAGGTCGGAGGATATTGGGTGGGCGATATGGACAAAAAATGTCACTACAGAATCTCCTAGCAATCCATTCAGTGTTTGTTTGTGATTGTTTAGAGTTTACATACTTGGTGTGCTCCAATCTCTGCATGTGCATAACATATACTGTGCATTGCTGGAGCCAATGAAACATCCGTTTCTACTTTGCAGTTGGACTGAATGATAACAGCTCTTCAAAAAATTCCCCTCTGCACCTGAAGTGTGGAAAAGCGAAAACATTTCCTTGTCATAAGACCATACTTGTTGGCTAACCTAACACAGGCCATTCCCACACTAGCATAAATGCATGTGTGTGTGAGTGTGTGTGTGTGTGTGTGTGTGTGTGCGTTCATGTTGAGTCAACTGATGCCTATCAAATAATTTCGGCCACTTCCTCTGAGAATAAATTATTTTTGTAGCCGGCACTCAATTTACTATTGCGGTAAAATGAAATTGCCTGTTATTAATTGCATATAAAATCTGAATTTAAAACTCATTTCAGTTTTATATCCAGGGTCAGTGTGGACATAGTTTTATACTCCATTCCCAGGGTATTGGTTAATGAAAGCTCCAGCTCTGACAGGTGCAATATATTGGAACGAAGATATATATATATATATATATATAATTTTTTTTTCACTTCAGCTGCAGTTCAGACTTGATCATCTCTGAGGCAGTATATATATATTTTTTGGTTACAATGGCTGCGGTTTACACACTCCTGTTGGTTTTGTGAGACGATACTCACTTGGCCCAATATTAGTGCGCCACGTTTTCCGTCTTTTGATGTCTTTGATGTGATTTCTCCTCCAGAGAAACTTAGTGATCTTCCCTTTCAGAATGAGAAAACTGCTCTGAGCTTATTTGTACACACACACACACACACACACACACACACACACACACACACACGCACGAACGCACACACACACTGCGACACACACAGTGACAAACGCATACACAGCTATATCTCTGGCAGTTAGGGCATGAGTTAAAAGGATTTGGCCTCATTAAAAGATTTTGGAGGATAGAGAGGAAGAGGGATCAGACTTTATTTGATAGCTCGGGGCTGGGGAGCGAAGTACTTCAATCACAGAACAATTGCTTCAAAATCACAGCCTCTCTCTCTATTAGCTTTCCCCTCCCTCTCAGCTCAACTACTGTAGAGGCTCCAGGTTTGTTTGTTTGTCTGTTTGTTGTTCACGCTGAGCTCTATGATTGATGTTGCTGCATCGCACTCCGAGGCCACAATCAAGTTATTTCTCTGAAATTAAAAACATATTTCAAAGCGAAGAATTGTATTTTAAATGCATTTTTACATTCATCTGGCTTGCAGTAGTTGTTTAGCTGCACTCGTGTATACTCAATATCCATAATTAGAAATTGATTTGATAGGTTTCCCAACGTATTTATATTGTTCATATATTATAGGTCTGATTTGCTAAATTATATTAAATAAATCAGTGTTATTTAATATTATGCAAATTGAAACTCGTAGTGTTTTCATATACGTTTTATTTTACTTTTTGCTTTGCCACACTCCCATGGACACGCCACTAACCCCTGAGCCCCCATATGAATTTTAATTACAAGTGGGTAAAGCAGTGAAGTGCAAATTCTGACACAATGCCCCAATTACCAAGCTGGCAGCACTTTCAGAGGCCCAATTAGTTGCGGAAAGAGCAACTGAAGAGTATCCCTGCTAGGCCGTCTTCGTGCTAACAAGACGCTGTGACAAAGGTGAAAGAGCTTGCAACAGACTATCTTTGGATAATTAATCCGACGACCTAAACTGTGTGATGGAGAAAAATGTTTCTCTTCATGAGTATCTGTTACTTACTTGTGTCTTTTAAAGGCGCAAGTCGGGTGTTCATTAAAGTTTAATGGCAGTGAGCGAAGACTCCTAATACATGTGTTTACCACAAGAAAGCCGGAAACACTTGAACCTGAACTCCCACATGATGCAGACCCTCCCAGCGTGACTCATGCATGCTTAACTTTGTGACCTTTAACGAGAGGAAAGGATTGAACAGTCACTGCATCCTCTTTAAGTACTCTTTAAAAAAAACTTTGATGCTCAAAGTTGCAGCCAATTAAAGTTCTCTTAATTAAGTATCCTTGTCCGCTAACGAATGGACACCCACTTGGTTTCTACTTTTTAAAGGTCACGTTAAGCCTTTTCAGACGACTTTAGGCCAGAACCAAAACCAAAACTACTGACGAGTTGCTGTAAACAACTTCATTCAAAAGGAAGTTGTTAAATCCTGTTGGCAGAGTTGCTAAATTTAGCTAGATTACATAATACGCTAATTAGCACATTCATGATGTCATTATTATTGTATTGGCATTCTGCCTAGTTTCAGCCTTTTATTAGTTTGCGTCTTTCCTGTAGTCGCTGTGTTCATGCGTGCCGTCTTTTGATGACCAAATTCTCAATAAACCTGGACTCATTTACACAATTTTCTCTTTCTATTGTCAGGCCATGGAAAAGGAAAAAAAACATTAAATGAAATGTGTCACGTTGTTAACCAGCAGTTGTTTCCCAGCTGTTGCTCTGCTGCCTGATTTTTTTTTAAAAATTACCGCAACGTTGTCTGGCAAAATCCCCAAACAACAAAATTTAAAGATGATTTCAGCTCTATTCATACAGTGATCACTCAGAAGTGACAGCATATGCAGGTGCTTTCTTCATGATATTTTAATCTGAAAATGAACTGTAGTGAATCTGCAGTGAACGCTGCCTGATTGAAAAGTCCAACACTTGGCCAAACAATGGTGTAAATCACTCTCTCGCTCTCTCAGTCACTGACAATCAGAGATGAACCACCCGACTGTCCAAAAATCACTCAACCCAACTAAGTGGCACTAAAAGGAAAAGTGTCTTTTTTTTAAAAATTTGGCTGAAGTGATGATTTAGACAAAAAAAAAGGGAAGAAGGTGAAAATGTGCTTTTTTTTGAGCCATGAAATGTGTCGTAATGAGTCACACGCTGGTTATAATTTGTGTGAAATTTTTGTCTCTCAACTCCTCCAACCCGGCGCTGTGCACCAGCAGCACCACCACGCACTACATGGTATAATCCTGTGATTGTGTGCTGGAAAGCAGAGGCGAGCTGTGTGTTGTCTGGAGCACAAAACAGCATCTGCATTTCATTACATGAGAGGGAGGTATGGAAATCCAATAGCAGTAGTGCCTCAGAGGATGTGTATGTGTCTGTGTGCGTGTATGTGTGTGTCTACATGCACCTGGCACACATTACATTACATGTTTCTGCCGTTTGTGGTTGTTAAGAAAAACAGCAAACAGACAGTTGTTTGCCAGCACTGAAAAGCATGTTTTGAGTATGTGCCGTGCATTCCTGTGTCCCTGTTAATGATTGTTTTTTTGTTTTTTTTGTTTTTTTCACAGACTACAGGAGTATGCAGCACAGCGATGCTCTGAAACCAAATTTATTCATGAAGAACATAATAGTCAGACAGTAGAAACGAGGTGGGGGAAATGGGAACTACGTCTGAACGGTGATAGGCTGCTACAGTACGTGTCCTTGGTGCCTCTGTGGCTCGGCGGAGGAGACGCAGATGGATATACTCACTCTGAACGAGGTGACTGACAGCTCCTGTCTCTGTCTGCATTTAATTCACACGCCGGGCTTGTCTTGCACTGATAACCCTGAGTGATATAGCTGCCACAGCGGCAGTGGAGGAAAGGGGGGGGAAGGGAAGTGTTTAATTGTGATTCATCCGGTGGTCAGTCATCAGCCGTGGCTCTCTATACGCTGCTGCAGCTATAAGAGAATAGGCTGGCCCGGCCGCTGATGATGGATCACGGATAATGAGAGTGCGAGAAGTTCATGTGTCATACAAGTCATCAGGGCCCGTTCCACCTCCCCTGAGTTGGTGAATCACCTCTTCTCGTGTCAGGGGAGAAAGAAAAGCAGCAGCAGAAGAAAGGCACTCCTATTTAATTTGTGTGAGAGAGCGTTGCATGTGATCTATCAGCTGGTGGAAATGTCTTTTTCGAGAGTCCAATCGGATTGTCAGATGGAGCTAAAGAGCGTTGAGTCACTGCGATGGCACGCCATGTCTGGGAATGTCCTCCTCAGATGTTCACAGCGAGCTTCTGTACAATTGGGTTTGCTTAATAAAACGTCTCATCTCCACATGCGGTTTCCACCCCACATGTGATTCTGACCTATAGCTTACATACAGCGATGAGATGGAAGAGGTGTGAGGGGTTATGGAGCCGGGAGATGGAGGGGAAACGGGGGGAGGGTGAATGATAAATCATGTCAGGAGCACACGAGGATGAGAGAGCATTGCCATCGATCACCTCTGCTGTGTCATAGCGGCGCATTTAATGAGGAAATCTGGGCAGACAAGGGGCGGGGACTGCAGTCTGTCACCGTGGGCGACTGTCAATCAACTTCAAATTCAAGTATGTAGAAGACGGTCTCATTGAGAGCGATTTAGGATGATATAAAAAAGTATGATATGAAAAAATTGAAAATGTCATCATGAAATACTTTAGCTTGCGAAATGATAGAAGAGACAGTGACACAACCACACAGGACCCGCAACCACACAAGGAGACGTTGGCCGGGGTTTAAACTGTGTGCTATGAGGAAGGTTTCACCGACCGTGGCAAGTTAAACGGATAGTTCAACATTATGAGAGGGTTTTGGAATTGTTGGATTGTGTATTTGATGAGTTTGATGAGGGAAACCAAAAAATCTCATGAGCTTCCGTAGCATAGCTCTGAGCAGCTCGCAGCTCTGCTTCACCGTTCTAACAACAGCTTGCACCAACAATTAAGGTAATGAACCTACTCCTAAAACTGTAGGGATTATGGCAAATAGGCCAATTTAATTATCCCTTTAAGGATGCATTTAGGTGCAGAGCTTACAGTTTACAATTCTGGCTCGGTTCTCTTTGTTGTGGTAACATTATGCCCATCAAAGTAACTCATAAGATCAGGGAATATAGCAGCGTCACAGGCCAAGAACAACAAAGGATCAAGTAGATATCGAAACCACTTTATCTGAAACTGAACAAGACTGCACATGAAAGTCAGGTAATAACCATGCACACACACACCTCGTAATGACATGCCAGGTATGCCAAATGATCATTAAGAGAACTTGTAAACTGTCATGAATATTTACAAGACATTGTTTCAGTCATCTTTACTTCCATTTTCTCTTCTAAACAAGTAGTAGTTGCAGGCGTGGACAGCTCTATAGCATCCCGCAGGAATGTTTTTTATTTATTTATCGTGTTTTGTCATGGCTTAAAGAAAGGGCTAACGATGAGAGCACAGAGGTTGTCAGGGACGTTAAACAACAACATACTGAACACCAAAACTGATCGCCTCACCAGTCCCCTTTTATTTTGTATAAGGTTGGTGGCATAGTTTTGTTTATATCTTAACATAAACTCTGATAATTTAGGCTTATAAAATGTTGTTCTTGTAAAAGTCCCATTGGACATAGACATTTGGGCTTTGTTAACACTTAGAGAAATACAGAACAGCGTAAGAATCATCCATTAATAAAATCAGAGGCCTTTCAGCTTGTGTGATGAAGAACTATACACACGACGTAGGCTTGTACAGTAATGGCTCATATTATGTGACTTTGCATTACAAAGAAACAGTCGTTTTGGACCTGTGATGGCCCATTTGAGTCTATAGAGGTGCATGTCTGTTGCTTTGAATTGGGCTAAATTATTTTAATGAGACTGTCAGGTGGCGACTACGGTTTTGTTTTGTCAGACAAGCAGAGCAAAGACTCATTAGCATTTTGTGCTTAGAGAAATATAAAAAGCCTTTGGAGAAGAGGACATGGTGTAATTCAAGCTCTGTGCTGGTATATTCAGTATATTGAGGAGAGTAATAACATATAATATGAAGTGGTTTTTTTTTTACAATCCTTATGTGGTCCAAGTAATAGGATCCCACACACCAGCGTCTGTTGTTGAAGTGGAAAATGAGTTTTGGGGGGAGTCATTATAACAAGAGCAGGTCTGTGTTTTTACCTTCATACATGACAGAGATGACATACGAAAAAAAGGGAGCGGTAATTGCATTTCTTCTCCCCCTCCCACCCCCGGGTTCGTATTACAGGAGAAATATGAGAGGGTTGCTTGTATGAAGGCTTGTCTATGGCAGCTTTGACAGCCAATTTAGTCCTGCAGAAACAGGCCTGTCCCTCCAGCACTGGGTGGTGGATGGTGGTGAGGGGGGGGTCAGAGCTGTCACACATCTGCTCACATAGAAACAGACCTTTCTCTTTTTGAACCCCATCACCCGTCCTTTTCCATCTGCTGTTTTCTTGTTTTGATTAGAGGCAGGTGAGAAGCCCCGCAGTCGTCACTACATAAACGTTTTGTGTGGTTGTTGTTTTTTCTTCTTCTTCTGTTTTGACCTGTATGGGATTTGCACAAATTGTTTTATTGTTTTGAAGAGAACTGTTTCTATTATTGATTTATGGAGGAAAAAAAAATCTCAGGACCAATCACTGTGGACAGAGATGGATTGTTTTCATATTTTGGATTTTCTACTGCTGTGTTTAGTGGATTGTACTGACTTTTATCATTTTTTGTTTATACTGATATGACTCCTGACAGGAAACACAACATGGGGAAGGTCTGAAACTTTTCGAGTTAGAGAACAGTTTGGTGGAAAAGTCAATTTCAAGTAGTTCAAGTGCATATAGAAACAACAACAACAACAAACATCACTGAGTGTAGTTAGAGACTAAATGCAAATGTTTCCTGTTAACTTTTCTTTTTGTGACTTTGAGCAAAACTGCAAGTTGAAACTCTGGTAACAGCAGAGCGGTTGGTTGGTTGTTGTCTGCAGCCTTTAGCCATGAAGTGATCCTATGCTAAACTAATAGTAGCTCACTACCTCAGTATTAGCTGGCATGAGAGTGTTTTCAGAGCTCGGATCCAAGGCGTCCTTGTCCTAACAGCTGAAATATTCCTGCTCCACGTTGGCGTTGCCCTTCTGGGGAGGTTGCATAAACGTATGAGCGATGAGATGGAGATACTTTGCCTTGGCCCGATACAAAGATGCATTAGAAGTATATGTCACTGATTTAGAGATAAATCCATTTCATTTGCTGAGCCCGGGCGACGCGATGAGATATGGTCATAAGTTTATCGCGCCGCTCCGTGGAGGAGTGTTTGTGCCCACTTCAGCTGCTGTAAATCAACAAGGAGGTTAGAGAAATCACAGCACAGCATCAGATAGCATCCAAGTCCTTGGCTAACCTTCACTCTGAATGTGCGAGTGTGTGTGTGTGTGTGTGCTTGGCGGAGATGGGTTTTTTCTTTCTTCTAAGCGTGTAAATTAAAAAAACACTTGGAAATTAATATGATGCTTTGTTGTTTACAAGATGCTTCACTGTCAAAGCTCATTCTGATCCCAAACCAGCCAGTGAGTGAGTGAGGCTCCACTTGATTATGCAGCCGTTTTACAAAGCTGGCACATGTGACTGCAGCTGCATACTTATGAGCAAATCACTACACACTACTAACACACACACACACATAAACTGACACTGATACTGAAACACACACACATGTATACACATGCCTGCTCTGGGTTGGGCTTATCTTTTAAAGGATGCCCTTGTCTTTTTTTCTTTTTTATTGAAATGAAACACAAATCCAAGCGGCGGCAAATAGCAACATCAAAGCCAATCTATGATCTTAACAAACACACGCGCGGTAAAACACACATTAAAAAAATAACGCTAACACAAGTCTGAGGTCAGGAGTCAATACACACACAGGAAGCCAGACACACTAAGCTCACGCAGGCTCTGGTGATCTGCAACTGATCATGTAAAACCCCCCCATGCTTAAGAGCAGAGCACTGATGTTAGGGCTCTACTCTATATCAAATAGCACAGCAGCCCTCGTGGTTTACTGTAATAGTTTTTTTTCCTCCTCTCTAAGTTTGTAACAATACACCTGACTATTGAATAAAACATAAAGGGTTTTCTCATTAAGCCTCCAGGGCAGATGGCTCCCACCGTTGCTGCTCTCTCCTGTGCTGCTCAGAAAAGGCTGAAAGGAAAGTCAAACCTGTTGGGCTGGCACACACGGATGGCGACGGATAAGGAATGCACCTGGACCGTACCTGAGTGAGTGACTCATGTGATTGATTGGCCCCTGTTCTTGCTGCTGATAGGCATCAATATCCAACAAACGTAACAAAGCGTCTTTGGGATAAACTTTCTCACAGGCTTCAGGTGCTTTGTCACGTTTCATGGTTACACACCAGCATGTTGCACCACCTGATTTCACATTTGATAAGAGAGTAAAGTCAACACACAACAACCTCTCTACTTACATCAAGGCAGAAATAAAAAATACACAAAGTTAAAAAAAACAATTTGATAATTTACACAGCTGGAAGAGGAAAAAACTCAAAGAGGTTAACAATGAATGGATGTCATCCAAAAAAAACAGAACATACAAAAGAACATCAGATATAAATAAATAATAATATAAGAAAAAATATCATTGGGAAGTCACACAAAGGGATGAACGATTAAAATATGTAAATATCAATAAGATACAGTAGAAAGGATTCAATGAGTAAACAAACAAAAAACTAGTTTTAGGGAAATTGCACAACTACCGTCTGAAAACCTGGCTCCAACATTACCCATAAGACAATCACCTAGAGACAAAGTTGCACATTATCCTTTTTTCCATGTATGTAAACTTTGATAAAAACAGATTCAGTTATACTTTGATGTTCTATCACTTATAAATATGGTCATAAATGATAAAACAGTCAGCTGAATAATGACTTTATTCATGTCTCCTATGTGCTTTTCAAAACAAGGGCTGTACATACAAAACAAAACAATAAAAGACACAAGGGAAAAAAGACAAAGTGTCAATTAGCAAGGCAAATACAACAGGGGGGAATTATCTATGTGAAAACACCACACTCAATAAAACAAACATACAACAAAGAAAGTAGGTTAAAACCAAGGATAAAAGCATTGAAGTGAAGCATCTAAAGCAGCTTTGAGCAGTGATTTAAAGTGGGGCCGTGACTCAGCTCGTCTGATCTCTGAAGTCTGGGAGCTCAAATGGAAAATGAAAAGTCACCTTTGACAAAAGTCTCTGATAAACTTGTGTCTTATAAGAATCTGCAGAAATCACCACCTAAACAGTTTCAGTGGCTAAATCAAACCAACGTACAATCACTCAAGAGCCCCTGTTTGTTCTAAATAGCACAATACAAGAGCATTAATGGTGGTAATGTAAAGGGATTTAGTGTGTGATCCCTGTGTAAATACTGAAAACTGTTTTCCCCAACTCGTCTAACTAATGTTACACTTTTCTAACCTGACTGTTGATAAAGAATGACACACACAAAGTACCACAGTACATCTCAAATAAAGTTTAAATGTTACATTTACATAAGACATTTACATAAGCTGTTTACTTTCCCACATTAACAATATTCTCAGGTTCTAATGATTCACAGTGGTGCACAGTCGACTGAATATATTGCAGTTTTATGATTATACATGGTCATTACGGCAACAATAACAGAGAGTGTGCCTTGCATTTCCATGTTTCAATTTACTGTAACATTTCGCCTCATAAAAGTTTATTTGTGACTTGGGATTGGATGAGGTTCTCCGTCGCCACCTGTGTGGAATAGTTTCTCCGAAGGAAACAAAATGACAAAACAAAACCAGTGCTGTACAATAGAAAAGAACCAGGTCATTGTATTGTTCAACGGTTTGAGTAAACAAGCAGAAAGCTTTGTAAGTCCAGGCTAATCAAGAGAGGACAATGCAGCACACTGTTACACCCTGCAATGTAATGTACTGTACTGTACTGTACAGTAGGTCTGCAGCCTCACAGTGCAGGTCATTAGTAGGCATTCAGCAGGAACAGGTTTTGTTGTAGTCGTGAATGTTCATTATCTGCTGTGAAACAACATAAAACAAACAGTCTCCTGTCAGTTTGATTGCACAAAGTCGTTCTGGCTCAGACACAAACAAATGCTCCCTGTTATTGTTTGGATAAATTATATGAATCCAAAAGCAGCCAAACACCGGCCACATATTTAATTTAGCTCCATCAAACAACAATAACTACCCACGCGTCTGCACTGCAGCCACAGTGACGGACGGAGAGGGAGAGAGGCCGTGTATGTATTTGAGTGATTTTTAATTTTTTTTCGTAGAGGGTTATAATTGCTTTTGAGAAAAAAATAAAATAAGAAAACGTGTGCATTGCATTGAGGGGGCTTTGGTGACCAGAGGGAGGTTAAATGGATAAAATGATGCTTTCACAAACTTCACAGCACTTCTTCAGAAAACCCACAGCTGCGTCTCTCCGAGAGACAACAATCACTCCGGAGCAGAGGTATCGCAGCGGGTAGTTCAGGCTATTATCGACCTCCGCCGCCGCACAGCTCGGAGCATCTCGCACGATCGGTAACGGCAGAGACGAGAGATTTATCTATTTAATTCTACTTTTGTATTAGCTCCTGACAACTCCATTCTGCCCATGTGGCCAGGGGTCTCGGAAAAAAGCGCGAGAAATGATCCCCTCGTTTTCTTCTGAAGGTTGTCCCACATGTTCCAACGGGGCCACGGCGTGGGTTCTTTTTTATTTATCATGGTTGTCACTGCGGTTTGCTAATAAAACAGCCTTGTGTGCAGCTCACACAGGGAGCGGACTTCAAATTGAGCGCTATGAAACTCGCCTGAAATAAGCTCCTCTGGAATAACATATATAAATTCTCCCGCCCGCTGCATTTACAGCAAATCCAGCCTTTCACGCTTATTAGAGATTTGGTTTGCAATTACATTAAACAAGTGAACTTTGATGTGAGGTGTTGGGGCCGTTGTATTTACTGTACATGCCAGAAGCTAGTCAAACTCATTTATAGGGGAAAAAGTGTGTAATATCAACCACAAGCCCTTTAATTGATGATGTAATGTTTTTTTAATACAGTCACGCTCTGTCTAACTGATCTAGCCCATGACTTCATTATCAGGTCTCTAGCAATAAGGGTGTACACTGACTGCAGTGAGGTAATTTGCTGCAATATGGCTTTTATTTGCTGCCGGATTATTAGCGGTGAACAGTCGACCGTTCCCAGCGAGACTGTCACACTTACACAAGAGAGCGAAGCAGATACCGCAGGGTTCGAACTGACGGGTCAGCGCATGATGTCACCAGATCCGTCAGCTCTCTCTCTCGGGGTGACTCACTTATCGCTGCCAGTAGTCGCTGAAGCTGAATCAGTAAATGAATCAGACTCTGAGTTTATTTCACACTTTTCATTTCTTCTGAAAGTCTCATGAAATATGGATGGATGTCGACGGCAGCGGTGGGGTTTCCACATCAGCGCCCTCCGCCTTCAGCGTCGGGGGAACTTGTAAAAACCCAGGGTCAGAGGTGGAGCTGGTCATGATAAGACGGCAGAGAGCTGTGTAATGGATTGTCATTCTAACAGAGAGAGGCGGGGGGAGGAGTAAGACCTCCAGGTATAAGGAGGCTCAGACACAGAGATGACCTTTTCTATAGAGCCGATGTCTGGAGGGGAGTGAAGGACCCGGCTGAGTCTGACTGACCTTCAAGCTGTGCCGTGCTTCATTCATCCATCTTTATCTCTTTTCTTTGTCTGTGGTTTCACTGACGGCATAGGGCCGGGCCTGGTCACCTTCTCTGTTTGACAGGTGAGATGAATAAATAGCCCATGTGTGCTGAAGAAACCTTTCCGCTCATCCTTATGGAGGAAGTTGTCAGGGACACAAAGCCGGTTTTACTTTGAAAGGACAACACGACAACGCAAAGGAGCTCAATTATTGAACTGTTTCAGAATCAAAATCCATATTTCCAATAGGACGTTGTTGTTATCTCTTGTTGTGCTTCTACTTTTCATTTGTTTTTGAAAAATCTCTTTATTGGCATTTTTTAGTTAAACTTATACAAGAATCACAAATTCAGTGAATGTATACAATAACCCCCCCACTCACCCATGTTTCCAGATCATCTAAGGAAAAAGAAAATATGAAAGTGAAGATTGTGATTAAGAAGAAATAGAACAAGGAAAAATAACTGAATAGAAAAACAAAAAATAAAAAAAACAGCGATGGTTACCGGTGTTCAACCATATGCATCAATATACTCCACTAGTCCGTTTGTCACATCAGTAATGTTGTCAAAATAAGTCAGAAAAGGCATCCAAACCTTGTTAAATTTGTCTCTATTACCTCTCAGAGTGAATTTGATCTTCTCCAACTCAAGGTGAAACATAATGTCCCTGATCCACCTGACATGGCTGCTTTCATTTGTTACCAGAGATTAAAGCGATATTCCGGCGTAAGTGAAAGCCATGGTCAAACACACCGTAACACCGAGTCAGACCCCCCCTCGAGAGATCAATTTCCCCGACCGCTAGATTCACGTGACCAACTCAGAAAAGACACCACACACAGCGGATCCACTGTAAAAAAAAACCGCAAAACGCCACTTTTAGCCACAAATAATGCTCAAAACTGCACCAGAGTTCATCAATAGTACATTACAGGGTCCCAGCACGTAGGACAAGCCGTCAAACATCCGCTAGCTTTACCTGCTTTCTTTAGCTCCGCTGCACTGGGAATCCACTTGACCAGCAAGCGGCTCCAGGAGGAGAAGTAGGTGAGTTGTGTCTGCTGAAGAAAACAGGTAAAGCTAGCGGATGTTTGACGGCTCCCTTCCATTTTTGTGGCTAAAAGTGGCGTTTTGCGGTTTTTTACAGTGGATCCGCAGAGCGCCGTGTATGTGGCGATAGTGCGGTCTTTTCTGAAGTTGGTGGAACTCGTGAATCTAGCGGTCGGGGAAATTGATCTCTCGAGGGGGGGTCTGACTCGGTGTTACGGTGTGTTTGACCGTGGCTTTCACTTACGCCGGAATATCGCTTTAAGAAAGTATTTACCCTCCAGAGCAACACGTGATATCTGACACCACTGGAAGGTCAAGTTCTTCCCAAAACAGTGTCAAACCATTGACACCAGACTTATGAAGCTGTTGGGGGTTTTTCAGATGGTTTTCTTTGAGCTAAAATCTTTTGTTTGCAGAGATTTTTTTCAAAACTAACAAGAAAAAGGCATGAATACATCATGAAGACCTGCCCAGTGTTTAACTCTTTGACAGCCAAAGATGACGTATCTCGTCTTAAGGCTTTTTCGTAACTGCAACGTTATGCTGAGTGTCTTGTCCGACTCCTCTGTAAAGATCAGACTTGTATCAAAAAGTGAAAAAAAATGCAGAAAAACGCATTTGGATCGAGAGATAACATATTTATCCCCTCCTCATGGAGTGGTGTGGGCCAAGAGGGTTTGCAAAGTCGGTAGATATTGCGAGAAAGTTGCAAACCCTCAGCTGGTGTTAAAATGGCTGCCAGTGAAAGGGTAAATGAGTGAGTGACAAGTTTCTGGCAGCCTGGAATGGTCTGTAATGATTTACGAAATTGTACATGAACCCCACCATTCAATCAATTTATAAATAATAGTAAGCCCTTGGTAGAAAGTAGGTGGTGAATGGACCTGCATTCAGTGGCCTTGTATAGTTGACAACATCATTGTTCATTTTCAGGCCCTGAAAGACACCCTGTTGATTCTTCTCTAATCAAAGAAAGAATTATGTTGTAAATTCAGTGCGCTGTGTGCGTCATTTGTCCTCAGTCTAACAAATCCACTGAATTAATTTCCTTTCTCCTCAATTGTTAGAAAAACAGATTTTCTTTGTTCTGTTTTGTATTGTTTTCATGGCTTGAAATTGTCCAGTATTTACGCTCTTCTGTTGCCGAGCTTGAAGCTTAAGCCAAGCAGGAGCCCCGCACTCAAAAAAACTCTGCTCTGCAGGATAGCTTTAAGTACTGTTGAGCACCAAGTTACAGCTTTCAGAAAAATCAGTTTCCAGTCGTTTCTTTTTTTAATTTAACTACCTAATCTATATTCCCATTTCAATCAGCCTTCAGTATCCACTTCCACTCTGACTGAAGGCGCACCGCAGCCAGTGTAACATTTCCAAATACAGTCGGTGTTAAATAGGGTCTCAACCCGTGACCTCCCGGGGTCGCCGAGAAGTGGCTGTACGCGCAACAGCTATTTATCGGTCTCCCCTCTCTCACCCCTGTTGCTATGCACCCGCGGGGCCGTCTCCACCCTCCACGCCGAGACTCTTTGTTTATCAGGAAATGTAATTCATTTCAGGAGGCAGATGGTGGTGGCACACAGTGTTGTGGGGGGAGAGAGGCCTGATGGATGAAGGGCCGCAGTGATGCTGACAAGACGGCAACTCCAAGTATATAGCATAGTAAGTGCATGAAAGAAGAGCTGAACCTCACATTCGTATCTTACTATTGATTATTTATCTGTTTCTGAAGTTTTAAGATTTGTTGATAGCAAGTTTTTGTAATACAGAAAGTGCACAAGAGGAGCTTCAAATCAATACCAGTCTACAAAAATCACAAATTACAGTTCGGCTCTGCTGCTCAACCCTCGCAGCAGACCATCCACTTTACTCTCTTTTGGTCACTTCTGGGAGAAATGTATTAGTGTGATGAATGAGTTCTGTGCAGAAAAACCCAGAATAAAGCATCTTTTCCCATAATAAAAAGAGACACACTAAACACTGAGTACACTCTGCTCCTGGTAGCGCTGCATAAAATCCTGTCTGCCCTCATCCACTGCATTAAGAGTCTCTTCTATGATGATAAATGCTTGGTAGATTATTTTTGCAAACTTTAAATCAGCTTCTTGCCGTGAGTGATGAGATCTTTCACACACGCGCTCCTCTCTGTCGAAGTTGTTTGGTCGCTGTCAATCAAATCTTCACACACACACACACACACAGTCCTGATGGTGAGGTTTGCTAACACCTTACGATGTTTTTCAGCCTTCTTATTGATACATTTATCTTCCCTCCCATTTCTCCTTCATGTCTGATAGCAGGATCAAATTTATCTGGCCCGACAAAGTAGTTGATTCAGTTCAGTAGCTGATATCAGGAATTAAAAAAGCTTCTTTTGAACTGTGCTGTTTTCGTTTCCATGGGCTCCTGGAAAAGTTTGTGCAAAGGGAAAAATCAGACTGCTCAAGTCTCCCAAAGGTCAGAACAAATTTGGACACAAACTGAACAGAGGTAGCTTCAGTTGTGGACAGGAAGTCGTCACGGCAAACATACACGTCTTTGTTTTTGAGATGATGCAATACATCGATTATAGTGCTACATGTGTATTAGCTTACATAGCTAGGAATGCTACTGAGTACTGTCATAAGAACCAATATGTTCTTACCAAGTCGATGCCAACACGCAAAGAAAATGTCGATGCTAGCTTTTTTTCTATATTTTGAGTACTGGACATACAATTGACCCTTAGCGGACTCCGCCCTAAAACCGCTATTGACCAATCATACGTTAGCAACCGTCACCTGACCCGTAACCATAGGCCTGGCAAGCTTCATTACATTTCCTGGGACGAAAAACAAAACGTTTGTAGAGAAGGATATTGTTATTGTTGCTGCTACTGCTGCTAGAAGCAATATTGTTCAGATACGAGCGGACTTTTTTTTCGACTTGAACAAGTGTAAATATGGGGATAACCATACGTTCACCTCCGAATGACAGCTGTACCAAAGCCGTAAAATTTGGGGCTTTTACCTGGGCTTTCAGGCGAGGGATCCTCCAGGCAGGGGCTGCTTTCACTGACTGATACAGTGGTTGCAGCGGAAGCCGTACAATAAAAACTTGCAGTTTGACAACCAGTGAGATGACTCGGCGTGAAAGCTTGCCCGGCATGGCAACAGTAACCAAGGGGGGCGGGGCTTACGCGAAGGGCGAATTTTGCCCTCGGCGGGTTGTGTCGATTTCTGTCGGGCCTGACATGAGCAGAGCGCGCATGATCATGGGTCGGCTCTTCTGTGCAGTTTGAGAAGTTGTTGAGCTTAAATACTTGAAACTTGTGTGAAACAGAAGAGAGAATTCAGAAGTACATGGGTTCTGTGTGGAAATCCACTGGTATTGGTATCGACTACTGAAATTCTGGTATCAAGGCAAACCTATTAGCTTAATGTAATTGGTATGCAATGATTTATATGTATTTTTTATTCATCTTCATTGGTTTCTACTCAGTATCCACAGTTGACTCGTATGATCAAAGATTATTAGATCTAACATTTATTGTCAACTATAAACTATTTGACCAAACCTAACCAAGCACTCTCTGGTTGCGTAACGCTAACCAACCAAATCACATAAATTTTCTCCTGATCATTAAATCCTGAAAGTTTTTCTTTCCCTGCGTGTGACTGCTAACCTGTAAATCTGTCTTTTCCATTTTCCTTTTTTTAAAATTCCGTCTGTCCCTACTTATGTGAAATGAAAAATGCAAAACGTTAGAGAGGTGCTGCGGTGATTTGGCATTTCAAAACCAAACCCATGCTGGTCCTTGTAAAGAGGAACTCCTTTCAAGTGGAGGTAATTACATTTTTCCCCACAAACACACCATCGTCTCGCTAAGGATAAGCGATGGAAGAAGTCACTGATGCGTCTGTTGATTGGGTTCGAATCAAACGGTCTTTCATGAAGCCTCTGGCTGTGTTCGGGTTCAGCGCTCGTGTCTGCGTGCATGAAACTGTGTGCTTCGTTGACTTGAGCGAAGCTAATAAAGTGACAGTCTGTGTGAACGCCCACTTTGAAGACTCCACCAACTTCTTATTAGGATAACTGCGTCTCTTGCTCTGCCACGCTCTGTCTGTATATGCGCATGTGGAAATATGTCTTATATGCGAGTGCTTTGTGAAAGCCTCTGTAATCCTCATGTCAAAAACAGGCACAGTACATGGAAATTACAGCAATACTGTATCTCCCTCTAGTCAGCGCCATTAAACTGCTTGTGTCACAAACTATCAATTGATTTCCAGCCCAGTACCAATACTGAAATCAGTGAAAACAGGTGCAGTGCTTATACATAACATCCACAGACTGAAGATAAAGATAGGTTACTGAAGAGCCAGTCTGTCAATTGGACGACATCTTCAATTATGCAGAATTTCAAACTTTAAATGGGTACATTTCATTTCCTACTGGAGCTATGATAAAGGAAGAATTAAAAGCAGGGACCAAAACCTTTTGTCCCAGGCTGTTTATGAATATTTCTGCTTTAAAATTGGACATTTTAACATGTCAGTCTATCTGGATGGACCCATTCTTGGAGCCAGCTTCCAGGGACCATTTAAAGAAGTGCAGGTGATGGCCTTTTGTGTTGGCTTAATTTTTCAGGTTGGCGCTTAATAACGAACCATTAAAGGGCAAATTTTTGCATGAATGTTGATGAGGTTAATTTATGAGCTTTATCCGCCAAACAATTGCAACATGCACTGCACATACTGTACTTTTGTGTGTAAACATTGCATAAATCATCATCATCCAGACATCGTTTTGTTTAATTCTACAGTATTTATGTACATTCCCACGTCACACTGTTGTCATATGTCCCAGCATGTGTATGCAGTGATGTGTATATTTGTGTTTGCCCTTGAGCGTGCCCGTAAACTGCCGCACTCCCGACTGTAACAGTTTATCGTGACCTTGCGGTCTCTTGGCAGCAGGTTGAGTAAGTGCTTCATTATGGAAACCACCGGCAGCAGGTCCCTCAGTGTTACACACACTGTCCACCCAAGAGTCTAAATTACCTTGGCGTATAGGGAAAGCATTTAAGCCGTCTTTAATAATGATTAATACACCTCCACTGCCATACAAAATAGGCCTCTGAACACCATCATCCATCACCAATATGAAACCCCATCCTCTATAACACTTAAATTACTTTCATTAGTGCAGCCCGTGGCACTGCGGCTGCTTGGGAGGTAGCCTGGGCAATGGTAATTGTTCTTATAACAATCAGTTATGTGATTGGGAAATAAAGCAAAATAAATTAGGAAAAATGAGAGTGGGAGTTTGTTTACTGGGTTCGTAAGTAGTACAACCGTTTAACCAAGCTGGAGAGCAGACACCAATATCCTTTGTTTACTCAAGACCAACGTTTCCGACCCCTTTATGCACCACATCTGAAGACCTGTTATGCTTAATGTCATTGACCTGTAAGACATTGCATCACTTTTTTCTTTTTTTTAAAAGTCTGATCTGGAATTGATTGTGTAGACATTTTAATCAACCTGTTTACAGCTTGGTGTGAAAGTCTGTCTCTTATTAAGGACACATGCACACACATACAAACACTAATTCATCATTGATCACCCCCAAAAACATCAACAATAACAAAATTCAAGCAGTGTTTATGTCAATATGGGGTCAAGGGAGGAATATATAGTAATACGATCATTTGCAACTTAGCTGTCACCACAGCGCACACACACACACATACATCCAGACAGATGCTGGCACACTATCTTTCATCCGTCCACACGTGTTATATTCGTGGCTCAGTTTGAGGAAAAGATTTGAAACAGCTGGTGTCAGATGTGGCTTTGTCTCTGAAATCAGAACCTGGTTTGATGTGATTGTGGTTGTGCGAAATATGCAGTGGAAATGGCACTGAAATTATAATAGCCCAGAATATTTCTCTTTTTGTGTGTGTGTCGTTCATAGTAAAATCTCTCATGCAGTTATGGTTAAAAGAATAGCTTTAACATTTTATGAAGTAAGCCTTATTCATACAGTGTTCGCCTAGATGAAAAGATGGAAACCGCTGTGATGTCTGCGCTGTGAGTACGAGGCAGGCAGAAACCTCCGAGCCGTCTTTCAACGGCCACTTTAGTCTGGCTCCATAAGTGAGTCAACCCCCATTGACTCCCATGCTAAAATGACCAACCTAACAGTAGAAATAAACATGTTTACAGCCTGGCACAAAAAACAGTTTTGGTCTCTAGGGTTAATTTCCTCCTTCTTGATGACTGAATTTCTATATAACTCACTCGTTTAACTTTTATTAAGGCTTAAAGTTCTGCATAATTAAGGGCGGGTCACTTTGAGTGCCAGCTGAGTGAGTATATGCCACAGTGCAGCCAGCGTGCAGCAAAGTCTTGGTTCCTCTTCGCCCAGTTTGGATTTAGGAGATAGGCAGAGTTCAGTAACCTATGGATGACGCCAAAGTGGCTTTGTCCATCTTCACACCACAAGGTTTACTGTAAGTGTGTTCATTGTTTTAGCCTGGCTCCAAACACACCTACCAACACCTCCACAGCTCAACACCTGCACATGTTTTATTTTGATGGCTTTAATTTACAACATACTGTATAAGTGTAACAACTATTCTAAAATCTCTTAAAGAGGAACTATGCAGGGTTTTCAGCTTAACTATGCTACATTTTTACCTTAATTAAACAGCTTGGAGTAATTTGGTTAAACTTGTAACTTGTTACAGGGAGAACGGAGGCTCTCTGCCTTCCACCTAGCGTCTCTTGGCTGGAAACAACTTTGTAAGGTCAGAGCCGACGCAGCCCCGGTGTCGCAACTCTCGCCCGTAATCTCTTGTTTATGACGGATAGGACTACACAAATATACACATCGTAACATTGTATGTGATATATAACATTATCTACCGCTCTATGAATTGATTTTCCAATGACTTTGTTGTAAACAAATGCACATGGCCGAGAGGAGGGTTAGCAAAACAGTGGAAAAGCAACCGGATTTACATACTGTAGTTCCCCTTTAAACATTTAGCTTCTATGTTTGTGAGGATTAAACAAACAAATTGAAACCAAACCTGTTCAATCAAAGGGTCGCTCTCATCCTGTCGTAGATGCTGCGGGAATCACTTTGTGCTGGTTTAACGCGGCCTGACTAAATATCACACCCAGGCTCTGAATTCCTTAACTTCATCCTGAAACGAGTTGGAGGCACACGATAATGATCCGGTGCATCGCACAGAGCAGTCAACCCAAAGCTGGTGCCTTTTTTTACCTTTTCTTTCTTACAGTAGATGTTGAGAAAGCCTGAAATATCTCCTCTGCAGCTTTTGATGGAGTTGTTTTTCCTTCATCTCCCCTCATCCTCATCGTCCTCATAATCCACCTGGAGGATTGGTCTGAAACAAGCCCAAGGTGTCTGGGTGGATCGCTGCAAAACCCTGGGTGGTTCGACACCTCCATCAAAACCCACACACACAAACACCAACCCCCGCACCCCTCGGTATTCACTCACCGTCTTCCTTTCTGCCCACACAACCAAACACACTGACACGGCCCAGGATGCCACAGTGCTGGGGGATAGAAAGAGATTCACAGATTCACTCACACACACACCATTAGCCAGAGACACTTGTAAGAACATGTGTACAAACAAGCCAACACACAAAAAGACACAAACTCTCACGGCTTGGTCCTCAGGAATGTCTCGGACTTGTGGGGTTTGACACCTCGTCCCTACTTTTAGCTTCAGTTGCTTCCTGTCCATTTGTGCAGCTCACACCTCCACACACACCTCCACACACACACAGACCTTTTATTGAAAGATTCATATTGTAATTTAAAATACTTGAACGTGCCTCTCTGTTTAGGTCTTGTGCTTTATTTGTTTACATGGAAGTAGTTACGTTTAAGTGTTGCTTTATTAACAATATCTCAGTAATTCAATAATTCTTGTCATATACTTTTGTTTTTGCTTTTCGATTAATCGACCTATGTTTTTCATTCTCTTTTTTGTTGCAGATTTATTGCCTGCCACATCTCAGTTCTCTTAAAAAAAAATCACAAAAAGTATGTATATCTATATATTATCGAATTAGACACATCCATTTTGGCTTGTTTATTCATTTTCTGTAAAACAACCTGTGAATGCGGTCAGCCCAGCTTGTCAGGCATTGTTTCTGTTTTGTGCCAGGAAACCATAAAAAAAGAGAGAAAGTATTTTCATGTACCATTTAATGCAGCTCTGTGTAACAGGCCTGTTGCTGAGGCTCATAAAAAGGAGCGAGCTGGCCTCCCTGTCATTACCACAGACGTGTGATGTGACGTTTCCCTGATGTAAACATGGGAGAGTCCATGTTGGCGTGATGAAAACTCTCATCATCTGACCGCCGAGAGGGGCCTGATGTTTAAGCTGCTGTTGCCATGGGAACAAACATTTGTTTCGGGAAGCAGCCACTCCAGTTACTGTGGGAAGATTAGGTGGAAATAAACAAAAAAAACCAAACAAGTAAATATTAATAATCACAGGAAACAACACAAAATACACCTAAACTAATCTGACAGATACGGTACGCGCAGTTATCTGATGCTTTGGTCCAGCATCTTGTCTTCTGATTCGTCAGCAAAAAACTGCTGCTGAGAGGAAATATTGATTTATAAATAAAACAGGGGGAAGCATCATTGTGTTTGAATTGCAAATGCAGAGCAGCATTTTATGCCTCGATATCCAGCATATGAACAAGAGTCTCAGGCTGTGCGCTCTGTGCTGCTGTGCATCTTGTACCCCACTACTCACAGAGGGAATTAGCTGGAGGGGGAGATGTGGTTTCTAATGAGACAGTAAATTACAGGGTCCTGGTAATAAGAAAGAAACCGACTGCATAGTCTATATAACATAAGGTTGGGCACGTGTTTGGTTAGGACACCAGTGACTTGCCTCCTTGACCTACATCTGCTCTGTTTTCCTCCTTGAGTTTCTGAAATTCCTCTACATGCTAAAGTCTCCCTCTCAGATATGATTTAATCTGTTATAAGCATGTTTTCATAAATCGCTGCCAATTCTCCATTTGAATGCCGTCATATTTGAAAACATGCTCTGTCTTTCCATTTCGTGCACACAACACCAGCATTTTCCATCCCTGAAAAAAAACAAGCTCTTTGAAAAAAAGAAAAAAAAAAAGAAGCTCCAAGAGTGGATCAATTTGAAAATCCCAGTCTCACAGTATCATATTTTGACAGCACTGACTTACGATTGCCAATCTTCACAGACACCGTCTAATACTTTCCCGTGGCAGCGGCATTAAAAAGCCAATTTTCTGCCATATCTTTATGTTCGTGCTGGCAGACCGTTGCACGTCTATCGATCAAGGGTCTCGGTGCAGTTGCTCAGGAGTTACTGTTAACCTCAGTTAGTGGGAAGCATTTATAGTACGACCCTCAATCAAATTATTTAATGGGTTTGGAATCGTTCAAAAGCACAAACAAGAAGCGATGTCAGTGGCAATTCATGTATACGTTTAGATGTATGAAAATACATAGTGTTTACTAAGTGGATCAGAGACTATGAACTAGAGGCACTTCTATTGGAGTTAATGGGCAGCTGGATGGACTAGCTGCACTCAGAGGCTCTTCATTTAAATTCTGTAAGTCTCTCTGCAAAGACAGTTAGTTTGTCTACAACTATGGAAACAATCTTGTATGTAGAGTGTAATCTGTAGTAGAGAGCAGTGTGTAGACAACCTCTCAGCCTAAAAGATCCACGCAGCATAGTATTCGTTCACACCAAAAGCTTCCAAAGAGGCCAAATATTTTTAGTCGCTCTTCACGTGAAAGTTCGATTGCGCTGGTCATCTAAAGGAACCGAAGGACACCTCTATTCTGACTGGTTGCCGCCAATCCGCGTTAAGCTAATGACCATAGAGTTAACCAAGACTCAACTTCTCGTCTGTTGGCGCTGTGGAAGCGCGGCTGACAGCAGGTGGCGCTTTGGTGGCCCAGGTCGTTGGGCTCTCATTGAAAATGAATAACCTCCAGCGTTTTTGAAGCTTTGGACACTTTTGGTGTGAACGCACAGTAAGAAGTTTATCTTATTAGAAAAAAACAGATGTAAACATACAGTAGTTTTCATTTGGAGACTGAATTTGCAGTTGAAAAAAGCTAATAAATCGCAGAATATTGCAGTATTTTTAATACCACTATAATGTTGTGTTGAGACACAAGTATTGTGATAATATGGTATCGCAGGGCCTCTGGTGATTCCTATCCCTACAATGTACTTTCATCTGTCAGTCCGGTGCAAGCAGTAGTGGTGGGCGGGGCATAAAGCTTAATCATCCAATAATTTGGAAGAATGTGTATGTTTTCTTCATTTTTTATGTAGAAAAATTGTATGAAATAAAAGATTAGTAGTAGCAGATCTATTTTTTCACGTGTTTATAACATCTCTGAGACGAGGAAAATAATTAGACATTTGTGTTTTGATGATTTATCACGGATGTTGAACTTTTTTTAGAAATAACTTATCTGAAGTCTGTGAAGTGTGAGCAGAACCTTGTCTCAGATTGATCCGCATTAGTGTGGACACGGCCTGTGGGTTCGCTGCTCTTTGCACAACATCCACAGAGTGAGATAATCCCTCACAATAAACACAAAGCCATAATTGGGGCTTTCTATTTCTGCTCTCGCACCGTTTCATTGTACCTGAACTGTTTTCATGTCACTGCACGCAAATACGTTACGCTCTGTTTACTGTCAATCACCTGACGCCCACAGCGAGGAATGAAAAGTAATCCTTCAAAACACCTGACAAACAAACAGAAGTAATAACAAAAATATATCATTATGAAACGCGCTCATTATGAATGTCAGATTAGCCCAAAGTCGTCACTCCCATTATTGTTCTTCAACTTCTTCCCTCCACTGCAGGAGCTGCAGATAAGGAGGTGTAACGTTCACACGCGCTTGAATGTGTTGCTCTTCACAGGGTGGGAAATGAAAGTGGGAAAGACAACAGAAATCAAGGATCCCTCTCTGACCTCCCAAGCAGAGCAGGTCAGTGCGAGCAGCTGTTTATTGATGTGAGATTACTGCTGCGGAAATCTGAGCCCATTTTTCCTCGACATAATTTAGAAGCATCACGAACATCCCATATGGAACCAGTATGCGCTAAGAGAAACAAACCTAGGCTTTGTCTTTATCCCACACTATCCATATACACTAATTCTATCCAGGCATACAAGTGTTTGGACTTTTCTTTTTTTCTTTCTTCCTCCATGAATTAAATATCAGTAACGTTCATCCGGCGACCGGCGTACAGTCGGAACCTGGGAAAGCAACCTGTGTGCGTTAGCTCCCGTTTTCACCTTTGATTGACACTTTTCATATTACATTTGGAGAAAACCTGTCTGAACTCCCTTCAGCCCGGTGTCGTGCTGCTCCGGCTCCGTCTCCGTAAAGTGCTTTCTCAGAGGATCAGTCAGAAAATCTGTCCGTCTCAGTTCATAATCTTCCTGAAAGCTCCATGGAAATGAGCTGAGGTCCTGTCATTTCCGACTTTCATGTTTCCATAAACGCGGTGTGACAGAGAACAAATAAATTATCTCACTACACATACGCCCAAACTACTTCCCCATGATCTGAAAACCCCTCTCTCCCAGGACGTGCCCCACATCTTGACTGAGCTTATTAAAGGGAAATAGGCGTGAGATTTCGAAGACTGAAGCACGAACATTTACTTTTTTCCTTTAACTTCTCTCATATGAAATAACCGGCAGCACTACTGCTGCTAGACATTTAATAATGTTCAGGAGCAAAAACTCCATCAGTGCAAATTATTCAGGAGCATTACTTTATTAAAACAAAGAGCTTTTGCTCCCTCAGGCCAATTACTTTCAGAACTGGCGAGGAGTTTCAAAGTGTTTAATCACTGTGTTCACAGCAATTTATTCTCAGCTGATACTGATAGTAACTCATGTTACACTTAGTATATTGTGTAAATAAAACATCCCCGGTGGCTTGGGGGCCTTAATTTATTAAAATTTATGTTAGTTATTTTACAGCAGATGTCCACTAATGATGGCCAAAAGGTAGGCAACTAAAATTAATAGAGTGGCCTTGATATTAGGGGACTATGAAATGCCAAGTTTGTAATGACGAATACTTTAAAAGTGTGTGTAGATAGAGCAGGTGAATAATAGCACTTATGTATTTTGGCAGCAACAACTGTGCCACTCCCTGACCATAAGTATCCTCCACATTATTACAGATAAATGAACATTAATTTTTGTACCCACCGGTCTCCTGCCGGTCCCACCTAAATGTCTCTCTCAAGCACAATGCATAAGCAAAAGGTCAAACCAGTCTAGAGTTAGGTATACAGCACAAATTTTTCATTTCATTGTTCTCTTTTTCTTTCATGTGGCATTTGATATTTGCTTTAAATTCAGATTTATCTTTATTTTCCATCTTTTGAAGACAAAACAGTTGACACAAACAGTCAACATCAAAATCTGCTTTTGGTTTACCAGATTGATTTTGATGAAAACAAAGCTTTTGTGTAACTTTGACGACACCTTTGTCTAACCACGGGCAGAAATTCTTGAAGTGTTGTTTTCTCTCTGATTCTGCATCCTGATTCATGAGGCTGTAAAACTGTAGCTCGTGTAACACATCCCACTTCATGCAGAGGTCTCTATTAATTCACCAGCGTTCTCATATTTTATTGACTCTTGAAACTAATTTAAATTTTAATTAATATTATTGATCTGCTCCTAGTGCATGGAGAGAAAAAAAAACTTATTTAAATCTTCTCTCAAACTTCTTTTAAAGAAAGTTTTGCTTGTGCTATACAGCCCACATCCACATTAAGAGCTGTTTACTTATCAGTCGGCTCGTTAGTTCTCTTGATAGCTTTCTGTTTTTCTGGGCTTTCACCCATTATCTACACAACCCACTGTTTCTATATACTGTAAGTCTGAAGCTCTCAGTTTCTTGTATTACTTTTAACTACTTTCATTTTTATTCTGAGACCATTTATTTAGATTCTGTCTAGACTTGAAGAAACAAATCATGTTAATGGATCAACTATTACAGTATAAATGTCAATACAAAATAGTCTTAGACATTTCCTGACAACTTATACCAGTCCTCTTTATATAATATAAGCCAGGAGTATGTTTCCATTGCTTCTGTGCAATACAAATGTGCATAATACAATATTCCCCTAAAGCACCAACACCATTTATCCAATTATTCCTACTGGTGCATCGTTCTGATTATGTCCTCCTGGTCCTGACCTGCTCAAGTGTGCTTGTCCCTGCAGGGTGAAATAGAAGTTTCTTCCTGCTGGCTGAATAAAGTATATTAGAAAGAGATCAATATCACAATAAACGGCCCCTGGGTTTTACTGGGGTCACTTGGTCGGCCTCTTTAGAGCACTCCGGGCTCGATTGGGCTGTTTGCTGTTGTTTATGCCCCCCGCGCTCCGTGACCCTGGCTCAGATTTGTGTTGTCGGTGGGTAAAACCGCGGGTCAAGGCGCTGCTCCACCGCAAGTGTGGGTGGTGGACAGGGGTTCAATTTCCCGCTGGTGAAAATTAAATCTTCAGAGCAGAACGGCTCCCAACCTCAGATGAGATGAGACAGGAGAGACCGCCGCGCTGGCGCTCCCCAGCAGCCATAGTAAAAAAAACTGCACCCCACAAAACAGCATCCAGCGTGATATAAGGAACTGCTCCTGAATATGACCGGTTCATTTTTCATAATTAATAACACAGCAGCAGTTTATGTGCATTTTATACTACTAAAATTTAAAGCCTGTTCAGTCAGTGCTTTAAATGCAGATTCTTACCGACCGCTCGCTATTTTTTGACCATCTCAAGACACCGCCACGGTCCCATATTCATATGTATTCAAATGCAGAGGCTGCTCAGTACAGTAATGAGCTTCTCAGTGCACACACACAAAGACCTGCAGTTATTGGTGAAGGAGAGGAAAGTGTTTGTCGTTCACAGGCAGTCTAATAACCACAGTGTGTAGTCTCTAGGCTCCCAGCACCATTTTATTTACTACAACCATTTCTGCTCCCTTGTGAGAGCAGTTTTAGTAAGAGTACCAAAGCACTATTTCATTTTTAATGGATACCTTTGGGGTCAGGATTGAGTAGTCTTCACATAATCATTCTTCGGCATGTTTGTATTGTTTATAGATTTTTTTTTTCCTCCCCCATCTGCCTGTTGTGGGTGTCCGAGGCCAGTCATGGGGATCATCTCCATATATACTGCATCTAGTTAGTGCCTTTTTGATAACTATTGATTGGCGAGAGCATAATGGTTGCATCACCGAATCGATGCCAACTGTGAACTGTACAAATGAGGCGCCGAGATAGTTTAAGAAAAACTAATAAAACATAAAATACATAAGCCATTAAACAGCCGCTCAAAAAGATGGAGGGTATTATTAGTTTTTATGCAGCAGTCCTTCATTTTCAAGGCAGGAAGCACAGACTCCAGATACAGTAAGAAAAAAGAAAATCGATTAGCCTGCGTTTGCACAAGCACAAAACAATGGGTTTGCAATTATAAAGAGGCGCCATATTCGCCCCTCGTCTGGCCAGCTGTGCCTCAAGGTTCACCGTCATGAGAGTTATGTAAAATATAACTTTAAATATACGTATCTGCAGTTGATTTCCAAATGCTTCCCAATTTCTGCTGCTGTAATGACCCATACAGTACAGAATCACTACCAACCTCGCTGCTCTGCTGTAACCTCGCTCTTAAAAAACATTTTTCACAGGAGGATTAAAATAAATGAATAAGATATATTAAAAAGGCAAGTCCAAGCACCATATAAATGCATCTTTAAACCAAAAATGAAATAACTCTTTGAATAATTATTTCCCATAGATACAGGCCTGGCAAGAATCGGGTGGTCAGAGGGTTCACTGGAGCAGCCATGTAGCTATCTCGCTCCTGTGTTTGCATTTCTCTCTCAGCGTTTGAAGTGGGTAATGTGCTTTTGGTTGAGGCCCAAAGTCTTGATGGTAATTACCTTGCTCTCTCTGACTCTCATAATTTCATGCCTCCGGGGGGCCATTACAGAAGCCTCTACATCTAATTCTGCTGAATTAAAGAAAGGGAAAAAAAAAAGAGAGAGGGAAATTTGCTGGAAGCACTACAGCTCATACTTAATGTCAAGAGAGGAAAGAAATGATATATTTGCTTTGGATTGTTTCGGAGCAAGACAAATTATGTGTGCGCATTTAAAATGTATTTGCCAGTTTCAGTCTTATATTGGAAGTAGGAAAATGTCTTTAAATGAGATGTTAATGGAACAATATGAAGTGCATTTTTATCTTGATTTTTTGGCCCAGACAGCAACAGAAGCCCAATGTTATCTTTAAGATAAGGTGGCAAGCTGTGTCCCAGTCAGTGATGGGAATAACGGCATTACTAACAGTGCTACTTTTCCATTAACGAGTAATCAAAAAAGTTATGCTTTTCCCCTGTTATAACGCCTTTACCGTTACTGACAATAACATGTGCCGTTACTTGCCTTTACTTGACTCAGGAAGTCCTATCATAAAATACAAATACAAACACAATAGTTACTTTTCCTGGTAATTTTAACAGCGTAGTTATTGAGTTAGTAACTCATTCACTTTTAGGGAAAGTAACTAGTAACTTCTTTTTAAAAGTAACGTTCCCAACACTGGTCCCATTTCAGATGCTGCATCCTTCGGAGGACCCAGCCTACGCGGTCTATGGAGGCGACGGCTTTGGAGACCCCGTCAACTGACCTTCAGAGCATTCCTTACATCAAACATTTGTAAGTGGCGACTTTTTTTACACTTCTGTGTGTGTGTGCTGTGATGTAATCGGCCTTCTAATGTGTCCTCTGAAGGATGGAGCGCCTGAATTAGTACACAACTCCGGCCTGAGGTAAACAGGTAGCTCCATCTGAAGTCAACAAAATCCACCTGCTGGAAATCTCAAGATCCATAGTTAATTTGACTTCAATCCATACAAAAACTGATTACCATTTTCTGAAGGGACTTAAGGATATTATTGGTTTACAGCAAATAAATAATCCAATACACTTTTGATATTTTTTTTGTTAATTAGTAAACATCAATTTATCAATTGCTCTGGTCAGCAGGTTGGCAGTTTCCAGTCTCTGTGCAGATGTAACCTCATGGAGTGGATCCAAACATGAATTCTTGTCCACATCAAGCATATCTTAGCATATTTTCTAATGACAAACCAATAAATTCAGGATAAAGACATTATTTTATGCATACACGTTTAAATATTTGCTGTTTGGTAACGTTTGCATCACTATTTCCCTCTAAGACCTGTATGATTTTACGAGTTGTGGCCATCATGGGTAACCACTGGGTGCAGAGCCATCCCCCCATCATTGTTACAGTTTAGATATTAGTTACACATCATCATCTTCACAAAACAAGTAAATGCACAAGTTACATTTCTCAAGATTATAAACCCTTTAGCCCACATTGCTCAACATGGCAGCCGATATCCCTCATTAATCTTCCAGCTTCATCAACACTTTGAGGTGGCCAAGACCTCCAGCTAAACAATTTAAGTAGTTATTTTATCACAATGAGCGACACGTGTTCAGGCAGGTACTTGATCACTCGTCTATTAGCGGGGCGGCAACACCATACCTCACTCAGTCAAGACTAGAGTTAGCTTTGAAGTTGCTGTGTCAAACCACTATGACTAAAAATCAAAGAGAAGATTCATCATGTCAAATGGGAGATTAAAATACGAAGGTGCTTGATGTTTCAAAGGAAACGTCAAAATGAAACAAAAATCACGCACTGGCACTGAGGCCGTAACTGCTGTTGGTGACGTACTGTGAGCTTCAAAGTGGATGAACGATACAAGAGTGTTTGTGAAATCACAGTGTTTGCGACCACAAAAGCCATAGTTAAGTCTTGAGAGCTGCACAGAGGAGAGGAGGAAGACAGGAAATGGATGAGGATGCTCACTCACCATCCCGGCAGCACAGAGAGTCAGCAGGAAAGTTTGTTTTGTAAATGTGGAGCCATTTGATACATCTGCATAGAGCATTCATCACCCTAGACAGAGTTATTATCCATGGTAGAACAGAAGGCAGGGGAGAAATGCAAATACATAAACTATTCTACAATGTAGTCAGGATTTCTCATCTCCAAAACTTTACTTTTCTGACCACATGCTGCAGGACTGAGTGAGCAGGGATGGGTACCGCATTCGGTGCTTTTATTGGTACCGACAGAACTCCTACTAAAGCACCAGGTATCGATTCACGTGAAGTCAAACCGTACCACATTTCAGTACCTTCACTTTGCGGGTGTGAGATGCGGTTTTATATCAGTGACTGAATAACAGCTGTCGTCATTTAAAGATGAAATCACAGACTTTTATAATAATCGGTACCGGAGAATATTGTAACTTTACTGCTTCTCATCACAGCCATACCGTTCAATTAGAGCTCATCTAAACGAGGACGAAGTCTCCTCGTCAATACGTGAATATGCTCCGTTAGCTTCTCATCAAAGTCTACACCTTGCAGAGTTTGTGCCGCACCTAATTTTAATTCATTTTTTAATGAGTCTCAAACTATTCGATATTTTATTTTTCATTGAATGACTATTTAAAACATTGCTCATCTCTAAAACATGAAATACTCTTAAAGGCTGAGGAGTTGTGATGTTGTTGAGAAATAAATATTCCAATTTCAGAAGTTTTTACTTTTTTTTTTTTTTTTAACAAACAAAATAACTTCAATTACCACACATACACACAAAAAGTACCAAAAACAGGTGCCGTTGTGTACCTGTACTGGTTCAGAGGAATCGAGTATCTGTACCTTATTGGTTCAAATGTGAAAGGTACCCATCCCTATGAGTGAGTGAGTCACTGCTGATCTGATAATGCGCATATGATGAGTCTGTCAAACATTATACAGTATCATTTATGTCCGACTGCTTCCAGGTCAGCACCGAACCTGCGTTGAACAGCAATACATACACCGTGTGTGTGATACTTCACAGCTGAGGCTCGTGTTGAGACTTGACATTTCTCGGCTCACCGACATAGTGGAGGGGAAATGTTGATACTGTCATCATGTAAAATATGTATCACACTCACCCTGAGGAGAGGTGATTGTGCTGATATCTGCTCATCTTCCTGTTCAGCCACACGCCAGCGACAACTTAGAAAATGAACGCGTGGGTTGAACTTGAAACGGTGATCCAAAAACAACCCTGCTATCACTGTCACCGCTCGAGCTGAGCGACTGGCCACGGAAAAAGCACACCACTTTAAAGAGTCAGCGTCTGACACTGGCTGTAATATATTCATTATGCATATTCATAACCGCAGTAATGACAGACAGGGGAGAGACTTTAATCCTGTGTTCAAGGTTGCTCCCAAACGGTCATAATTTCGCCACATTAATTAGTAAAACTACAACACAAGACTCTTTTCATTGCACGCCGGGCTTAATGGTTACATTTCTGGCTCGACAGGCAGACTTCCTTCGGTTTGTGTTGCCTGCAGCTGAGATAAACCAAATCTACTGAGCCACTTGTCTGAGCAGGGCAAATTTTTACAGAAATGAAATTATGTAAACATCATATCAAGACTACTCATTATTCACTGCAGTTGCATGACCGAGCTGAAGGATTCATGCAATATTTTTTCTATCCAAGCCTTTGAGGAAGCCTGCCTCCTTCAAAATATATTTACATGCTATTAATATGTTATGTTGCTCTGCCATATTAACATGTTTCCTGCATTTTCAAAAAGAGACGTCCCTGAAAACATGAATTTTCTGATCTCATTGCATGCTTTACTTTAAATATGACCAAAGTTAACCCATATCCCAAAGTCTGAGCACTGAATTTAAAAGGAAAATCCACACATATACATTTCACTGGAGTCAATCCAAATGATAATATTTATGAATGCTCAGATTTACGCACTGATTAAGTGAGTCTGTTATCATGATATTATGTGTAGTTTATGAGATTCATAGTGGATTAAACTCTATGGAGACCCGTTCAGTACGACTGCAATTATCAGTCAGGAACTGTACACAAAGCACACTCCATTGAAATCCCTACAGCACAGCCATGGTTGTATGAGCTGATTATGATGACATGTATAGTCTATATGTAATGCATTAAAGCTTCAGTGTGAAAGTACCCATTGTATCACGATAAGATCAATGCCTTTTGTCATGTTTATACAATTAATATCAATAATTAAAGACAAATTATTCAGAAAAACCTTCAATAGCATAAACAAAATATATAAAATTCAATTAACATTACATTTCCTCTGAAAAATAAATACAGCATTTGCTGATGCAAATGAGTAATATATGAATGCTCAGCCATGAGGGGGCTTTTCAGGCCAGTAATAAATACGAAATGAACCAACAGCGATTGGAGCATCCTGCCTGTGTACTTGGGAATAGCTGCAGGGGCTCATTTAGTCTGAAATGAACAACCCTTGCAGGGATTGTCTAGTGGACATCAATTGAGGCTCTAATGGTCTCTCTGGGTTCCTCTCCAGTGACGGCTCTGACTGGTCTGACAGCCGTATTCTCTGACGACCTAATTAGTCTGACCATTAAGCCCAGAGGATGATTGAGGGAGAAGAGGAAACCGTGGTGCAACAAATACATAGTGTACTGGCAAGAGGAAGGTAGTTTGATTGTTGTCTGACTGGATCTAAATATTCAGATTTTATTGAAGTGTTTGAACTTTAGTTTTCATTCAAAATCATATACAGAATCATATTCATCATACTATTGGCTGTTTTCAATACAATGTAGTGCTTATAGGGATATGATAACAATTACTGTATGACCCAACAAAGAGACAGAGACTACAACAACAGAAAGAAAAAGAAAATAGAATAAGAAATATTAGATTAATAATATAGATAGGATTCAAATACGGGTTCCTCACTGAGTATATCCATGCCAGCGCTCCATCTAATGAATATCTGTTTGTAGTCTTATTTGTTCCATTTGATATACTTCCTTTATTTTTCCAGTCCACATACTGTATGTTGGAGGCTCAGGCTTTAACCATCTTACTAATACATTTAATCGATGTTGCTAGTATCAGTAGAAGATTTTTTTGGCTCTTCTTTCGATGCCTTTGGTAATAGACCTAGTAGAGCCACTGTTGGTCCATTTTCTAGTATTTCTTCTTCCCAGAATGCTTTTAGTTTCTGGCATAAACCAAAATATGTGGGTATTTTATTTAATTTGAATGTACTGTATCTTAACCCTTTTATCGTGTTGCCTGCCCTTTTTTTCTCTTTTTGAGATGCCAAACTACATTTATTGTTATGCATGAAATTCTCCTAATAACCTTTCATAATCCTGCCTGTGGGTTAGAAGTGTGCATTCTAACAAGTCAGTGTGTGTGTGTGTGTTTGTGTGTGTTTGTGTGTGTGTTGGGAGGTAGTGGGTGGGGTTGGGGACGGGGGGAGGTTTAGGGTTTTGCTGCTGAATTCCTTTGAGGCGAACGAGGAGGGGAGTTCAGGAAAGGAAAAGAAAAGATGTAATCCCCGAAACACGCGAGTGCTTGACATAAACAAACACGCAGGGAGGATTTCAAAGTAGGGGTGTCAACAATAATCGATTCGGCGATGCATTGCAATGCGGGACATGCGCGATTCAGCATCGATGCGGCTACGTTCCATAATCGATTATGTCCCTGTTTATTTTCTGGCCTCAAATAAAGTTATGAAGTTTCAATTACCTCCGAGGGCATTTCCGGCGCAACGACATGCGCAGCCTGTAGCTGCTAAGCAGCAGCACTAGTAGCAGTGTTGCTGCTGGCTTTCTTTTTCTTTTCTTTTTTTACCCGCGGTCGGGTTGAGAATTCATTAATTAACGCTCATGAGTCCGGCCGCGTTAGGTCCGAGATTCAACAAGCCGGTCGGGTTTTACTGTTTACTACAGGCAGTACGCCCGTTTATCACTTATAAATACAGTAGCCCAGGCTAGAGGAGGAGGATGAGTGACTGAGCTCAGGCTGGGGGGTCTGTGATGCAGCGGCGCGATCATGGATCTGCTCCGTGACACTCGCTGTGGAGGCGACACGGCGGCAGCAGCAGCAGCAGCAGCACCCGCTACAGCGCTTAGACAAAAAAAAAAACTTGCCGTGCCGTGTAAAAAAAACAACAAAAAAGTGTCACTACTTCCTGTATCTGGCCCTTCAAAATAAAAGCCCCATAGACTTTCAGTCACATTGATTTTGAGTTTCAGGTTTGAAAATGCCATATGCAATATCCTGTAGGCTACCATTCAATGTTATGTCAAAGATACAAGAGAGTGATAATACTAACATAGCAGCCGATAAAATCTGTTGTTCAATATCTCATGACTGATGAAAAATTTGCCGTGTTGTGTGCAGTAGAATTTTGATGCATTGCAATGCATCGCAATGCATCGGAGAATCGAATCGAATCGAATCGTTACCCTCTGAATCGTAATCGAATCGAATCGGGAGGACAGTGCCAATGCACACCCCTATTTCAAAGGGACGGCTGCTCGCCGGGAACGCTCTCATGTGCCGATGGGAGATAAGGGAAGCAAATGCAGTGCAGAGAGGTATGAACACATACTGTCTGCCCACACACACACACACACACACACACACACACAGAGCTGGTGCAAAGGCCCTTTCTCTTCCTCCTGTTATCAGGCAAAGATTTGGTTTGTTTGTTTACCGGCAATTTCCCCTGTCACCAGCACCAAAGAGTGTATCTTTATCGATGCCAAACCAGGAATGTAGTCATGTTACGGGGGAATTTCCCCAAGCTTCACTGATAAGCAGCTCGATGAAGCCTGCCTTGTCTTGCATTTGGAAAACATCTGGTGAATTCTTTGGTCATAACGCAAGCTGTGTATGCTTCTGTCAGCTTGTGCGAAGAAGGCCTGCCAGTGTGTGCTGCAAATACCTGTGTACATGTAAGCACAAAAAAAATACCGGTGGGTGGACCTGGTTATATGGGCACACACTGTGATGCAATGCACTTACGCAATACAACACTTTCTACCGCCGGTGTGAGCAGGGGAAACACATGTGTGAATGAGGAAAATTATTAAGTTCCTTGACCTTTAAGGTAGAAAGATGTTATTTAACCGTGGTCTACTTAACATTTAACCTACACAGGAGAGTTGAACCGAATCTCAAGAGCCTCTACAGATGATAAGATTCATGTTTTTATTTCTTCATGCCTCGATTAGTGTCATTTGCTTATTATGACACTTTCTGTGTCTTAGCCCCAGCTCTTCCAAAAGTGCAGCCACCAGACTCCTAACTAGCCAAGATTGGCTGATCTACAGTACATTGGTCCCCCGTAATATAGTGTCACTCAATGGGCTGGTTCCTCATTACATTTCTGAATCATTGCCTCATTGAGATCTTTTGGGCAATCTACTGGCAATCCCAAAATTGAGATTGAAAACTAAAGGTGACCAGGCCTTCACAGCGTGGAATAGTCTTCCTTTAGTTATAAAAAAATCAACTGTCCATCAATGTTTTTAAGAAGTTGTTAGAAATAAAACTCCTCCGTTTCATAATAATTTCAAGCCAGTCACCCAGTTTAACCCAGGTGCTATTTAAAGATAACTAAAGTTTACTTCTGTCTTCTCAGAAACTATAGATCAAAAATTGCGCCTCTGATGTTGTTTGCTAATCAGTTTTGGACCGTTGTGACATCATGTCTAAACACAATCATAGTCGTCTCGCTCACCTCCAAATTAACTTAATTACCGACGGATTGAATTTCACACGGATCAAAACGGAAGAATGAAGCTCTAAATCATCCTGTCCACAACTTTAATTAAACAGTTGAGACACTAGTGACAACTCTTGAAGGTTGCTGTTTTCATAGTAACACAACACTCACACTCAAACACTCAAACACCAATTTTCCAGATGTGCAGCAGCAGCCAGAAACAGTAGCAGTCGGAGCAAACAACGGAAAGATTTGTCACTGTTAGAAAAAAAAAAAAGTACAAAGGAAAGTTGGAGATCACAACCCTCGGCACAGGCTGAGATTTTCCCATAGATGTAAAATTACACTGTTACATGCAAACAATGATGAGAAAACGCTGTCTTTTGCCAGCAACAAGATGTTGATCACTTCTAACAACTGAGAAAGGAACATCTGTGAATCAGTTGACCACATTCCCCCAAAAACAAATGTTGGACAAAGACAATTTTAATGTGAGACAACCTTGGACTAGTTTCTTTTTTTTTTAAGTACTTTATTTATTCATTTTCAAAACATCCAGGTACACAACAACCCAAACAATTACCCCTTCTTCCCCACCCCCCTCCCACAAAGTAGTTTAGGGGAAAAAGAAAAAAGAGACAGATAAAAGGAGAAAGAAAAAAAAAAAAAAAAAAAAAAAAAAAAAAAAAAAAAAAAAAAAAAAAAAAAAAAAAAGAAAGGGTGAAAGCTATACTCTACTGTATTACAGTTTCTATGGCCATCCATGACTGTATACAATTGTACTTGTTTGTATAAATTATGGACAAATAAATACTCAAACATAATCAGGAAATCAAGGTGTCATGAGGGTCCTCTCAGCTGTGTGATGTGATCAAGAAATGGCTGCCATATTTGATGGAATCTGTCTGATTTTCCTAATAACTCAAATCGAATTTTTTCCATATATAAAATATTTGAGAACTCAGTGAGCCAAGCTTCAAAACATGGGGATGTTTCTTTGTTCCAGACTTTAAGAATAATTTTCTTTGCAACAACCATTCCATACTGTATTGACAAGGCTTTCCAGCGATTAAGAGTATCAAGCTGGTGAGACCATCCAAGGATACCTGTCTCTGGGTCTGGCGTGAAATCGTATCCGTAAACCTCAGAGTAGAAATGGAAAACATCATGCCAAAATCTACCAAGTTTGTTACAAAACCAGAACATGTGTGCCAGTGTACCATCAGCCTGTTTACATTTTACACATAGTGGTGAAGTGGATGCATAGAATGAATGCAGTTTAACACGTGAATAATGGAGTCTATGTATAACCTTATACTGTATTAGCTGATGTCTTGAATTAACTGAACATGTATATATGCTATGGAGACATTTACGCCATGCATCTTCTGAAATGGTGGTACCTATATCCTTCTCCCAGGACTCTCTCAGATATTGCGTACTTGGAGCAGTTTGAACTGCAAACACATTTACAAACATGGACACCAGCTTTTTGGTCTCAGGTTTCTTTGTTACAAGAGAGTAGATTTCATCTGGCGAGTTATAGGTTTCAAAGTTTGAGATGTTTGCTCTAGTATAGTTCCTGATTTGCAGGTATCTGAAAAAGTGAGATGATTGTAAATCAAATTTTCTTTTAAGTTGGTCAAATGAGGCAAAAACATTGTCAATATACAAATCTTTCAGAGTAACCAGGCCTTTCCCTCTCCAGGAAGAGAAAACAGAATCTGACTGAGAGGGGCGAAATGCATGATTGTGACAAATGGGGGCAAAAATAGAAGTGTTTGTTAAATTAAATGTTTTTTTAATCTGGTACCACACCTTTAATGAATGTTCTACTATAACCCCAATCCCTTTAAATGGTCCGGGCCTTCTCTTTGCTGTATTGAGTAATGCTGGGAGGGAGGTACCAGTGACGTCCTGTTCTATGGCAAGCCATGATGGCGTAGTAGCATTAAGTTCTGTCGGATAAGCTTGCTGCCAATACACAAGTGCTCGTGCATTAGCTGCCCAATAATAATGTTGAAATAAAGGGAGCGTCAGTCCACCCAGTTCTTTTGGCTTACAAAGATGCTTCTTACTTATTCGGTGTGGTTTGTATCCCCAAACGAAAGGCATAGTGATTGAGTCCAATGTTTTAAAAAATTTCTTAGACAGAAAGATGGGTACATTCTGAAATATGTGTAAGAATCTAGGTAAGGTCACCATTTTTATAGCATTAATTCTGCCAATCATTGACATGGGCAGTGTTCGCCAAAGTTCAATATCAGTTTTAAGTTTATCAATCAGAGCCTTGTAGTTCAGTGTATAGAGCTGATCAAATTGTTTGGGGATTGTAGTGCCAAGATATTTAACATGGGTGGTCACCTTTACGGGTAGATTTCTGAGAAAGTTGGGATTTAAGTCCTCAGGATTTAAGTCCTCACTCAGAGGCATAAATTCACATTTCTGCCAGTTTATGGTATATCCTGATAGCTTACCGAAGATTTTAATTTGATCCAATAAAGCTGGAAAAGATTTTTCAGGCTGCGACAAAAACAGGATCACGTCATCAGCGTACAACGCTATATAATGATCTAATTTACCCAGATGTATAGGAATAATTTTTGGGTTACATCTAATACTTATTGCAAGGGGCTCAATACACAAAGCAAACAACAGAGGGCTCAGGGGGCAACCCTGCCTAACACCACGGTGCAGGTTGAAAGGGTGAGATCTGTCTGAGTTGGTAAGGATTGATGCAGTTGGATACGCATAAAGCATCTCTACCCATGAGCTAAAACTTTCACCCAGGCCAAATTCTTTGATTGTTAAAAGCATATATTTCCAATCAACCTGATCGAATGCCTTGTGCGCGTCAAGTGTAAGTATTGCAGATTTTGACTTGTTCTGTTTGCTATATACAATATTCAGTAATCTACGGACATTAAAAAAAGAAAATCTCCTGGGAATAAACCCCACCTGGTCTGGGTGTATAATAGTTGCAACATGTTTATTCAATCTATTAGCTAGGATTTTGGAGAAGACTTTGAGGTCACTCCCGAGAAGAGCAATAGGCCGATAAGACGATGGATCAGTCTGATCTTTATCTTTTTTCAATATTAAAGAGATGTTTGACGTATATAATGAGTCTGGTAGTTTTTTATTCCTTATCGATTCCTTAAACATTCTTAATAATAGAGGGGCCACATCATCAATAAATGCTTTATAAAAGTCAATGCCAAGACCATCAGGGCCAGGTGACTTTCCACTTGGAAAATCCTTTATAGCTGTGATAACCTCCTGCAAAGTAATCTCAGCATTGAGTTCATTTTGTGCGTCACAGTCTATTTTAGGAAGCGAAAGGGGGCGCAAGAATTGAAGAATATCCTCTTCTGTTGCGGAGCTTTGGGATTTATATAAATTTTCATAAAAGTCCCTGAAGCACTTATTAATTTCAACAGGGTCTGTAACAATAGAGCTTGTCTGACTTTTAATTTCGTGAATAGCCCTGCTAGCTTGTGCTCCTCGTAGCTGGCGTGAAAGAAGGGGGCCAGGTTTATCCCCCAATTCAAAATGTTTGTGCCTCACTTTCAACAATAAAGTATTGATTTGTTGAGAAAGAATACAGTTATATTCATGCTTTAACTTAACGATTTCCTTCAATAAAGGTGAGGATGGAGCCTCTCGATACTGTTTTTCAAGGAGGGTAAGCTGTGGATCTATAACTGATAATCTCTGTCTCCTCTGTTTTTTTTGTGCAGTTTCATAGGATATGACAAAACCTCTTATCACAACCTTAAAGGCCTCCCACAGTGTTGAATCTGAAACATCACCTGTATCATTAAAAGCCAAATAGTCCTTTATCGAAAGTGAGCATTTTTCCAAAAATATTTTGTCATTAAGAAGACTTGGATTGAATCGCCAATTATAGTGTTTTTTCCATCCGAAGTCCATGCCTACAGAAACTGGGCTGTGGTCTGAAATTAAGATATTGTGATATTTAGATGACTTAATAAATGCTGTCAACTTAGAATCAATTAAGAAGTAATCAATCCTTGTGTATGTATTGTGAACTTGTGAGAAAAAAGAATATTCTTTCCCTGTGGGATTGTAAATCCTCCAGATGTCAAGCAGATTAAGCGACTTCATTAGATTATTCAGCATATTTGTGGAGTCTGAAGGATTAACTGGGCGAAGTGAGGACCTGTCTAAAAGAGTGTCTAAAACGCAGTTGAAATCGCCACCTGCAATCAAGTTGGTTGTTGCTAGGTCAGGTATCAGCCGGAAAACACCTCGAAAAAACCCAGGGTTGTCAAAGTTTGGTGCATATAAGTTAAGGAGGGTAACGTGAACAGACAAAATTTTGCCAGTCACAATTATGAAACGACCATTTGGATCTGATTTAGTTGAAATGTGTTGGAAGGGAATATTTTTTTTGATTAAAACTGCCACACCACGTGCCTTGGCTGAAAAGGTTGACTGAAATATTTGTCCTATCCAGCTACACCTAAGTTTTGAGGCCTCTGTGTGTTTAATATGTGTCTCTTGCAGGAATAAGATATCAGCATTCAAATCACGTAAATGAGAAAATACCTTGGCTCTCTTTGATGGGTTATTTAACCCTCTGACATTCCAAGAAGTTAGATTAACAATGTTATTCCTATGATCATTCGTTGGGCCACTCATGACACCGCTACCACATAAAAAAGGAAGATGCCATTGTATTCAAACAAAAAAAATGAGTACAGCGTGAACCAAACTGATAGAACATACCCTTCGAACTCCCTACTTTGCCCCCCCCCCCAAAAAAAAGGGTAATATAAACCCCACATGGCAGCGGAGCTGCTGAGAAAGGAGCCTATACATGCAGTAAAGCACCTAACAAAGCAAACTAACATCTTATCCCCCATGTCAACTCCTTACCACTCTCCTGTAAGTGACTTATGAACCCTCCTCCTTATATATCCGGTAATATGCATTTTGAAACCTATTTTCAAAAAAATTAAGAACAAGAGCCACGAAGAGTAACAAATGTAAGTAACAAAACAAATTTTAAAGACTGCCTTTTTTCTTTTTTTTCCCTCAAAACTGTATAATGTCTTTGTAAGATATGAGCCAATAATAGTAGAAATGGCAGCAATAACAAAAAGTGACCTCACACATACGTCAATGTTAAGGCAAAGTAAGTGGACATAAAGTCTAAGTCTGAGTTGTGCAATTATTGCAAAAACACGTTGGCTTTTGCCTCACCGTTCATTTTGTCCATCCATAGTGAGAATATTCACACCTGTGCAGGCAAGCCTGGCTCTTGATCCAGTCGCGCTGGCGGCACCCGGTCACTCAGCGTTGTCAGCTGCTGAAGGCTGCATGTGTCTGTCAGCGTAGGTGGCTGCCTCTTTTGCCGATTCAAATATCTTGGTTTGACCAGCATGAGTAAAGATCAGGCGTGCAGGAAACAGGAACCCATGGCGGATACCGGCCTCCTTAAGTTTCAGTCGAACTGCATCAAACTCCTTGCGGTCCTTCATCACTTCTGCTGTGAGGTCTGGAAAGATGCTGATGCGCTGCCCCTCGTAGTTTAGCGGACCATCGTTGCGGGCCACTCGGATTATCTTCTCTTTCACGGTGTCGTGATGTATCCTGGCGATCATAATGCGTGGCCGGTTGCTTGGAGCGCCGATGCGGTGGGCACGGTCCACTTTAATCCCCCGGGGGAAATGCTCAGCTCCGAGGAGTTTAGGCAGCAAGTCAGACACAAACGTAGTTGGGGAGCCTCTCTCAATTTTCTCTGGCAGACCCACAATTTTAATATTTTGTCTCCTCGAGCGGCCCTCTAGATCGTTCACTTTGGCTTTCAGTAGTTTGTTTTGTGCACACAGGTCATCGTGGCTTTTTTCCAGGTCGGCTAGGCGTCCGTCAAACTCACCGTGCCAGTCTTCTAGGTTTGTAATGCGGGAGGTGTTGGAGGCGACGGCAGTTTTAAGCCCAGCGAGAGTTGTCTCCAAGTTGTCAAACCTCGTGTTCATAGAGTTTTCCATCCGTCTAATGGCCCCCAGGATGGGCGACAGAGAGGGCTCCTCGTCTAGTGCATCTGTTATAGCATGCACAGGGCTGGTGGAGCCAGGTGAGCTAGCATTAGCATTAGCAGGCTCGGTCGACGGATTGTCTTCAGTCTCTGAAAGAGACTCTGGTGTTTTTGGAGTCGGTTTCCTGGTCTTAACCATTCTTCGAGATGTTAGAAACGGATTTCACCGTCAAAAAGTGCAGAAAAGGAGAGTTAAATACTTATATCAAGTTGTAGTGGAGGAGCTGATGGAAAACACAACCTACTACATCGCTGGCTCTCTAGCGCCCCCCTCACCTTGGACTAGTTTCAATCTTAGTTCTGAAAATTAAAAACACAGTCTGGTGCCTTCATCTTCCAAACACATGACATTCAGTGCAGCTGTATGTCTGTGGAAATTCTCATTTGTCCAGATCAAAGGCATCTCTAGGCAATTGAATTAGGTCAAGAAGTTTCACCCCTTATCCAAGTGGCTTCATCAGTTTGTGTAGACTACATTGGCTAGTCCGAAGACTATCCCACCAGTCTAGTCTACCCAAACTGATGAAGTCACTTGGATAAGGGGCGAAACATCTCATCTTCAAAGACAAAAGCTAAGTCCAGTTGACCTGATTCAATTGCCTAGAGAAGTGTAGCTGTAGCATCTAAAGCTGTCTTTACACTACACGCCTTGATGCCCAGTTCTGATTTGTTGCCTAACCCAGATTTTTTTCCTCCGTCTGTTTACATGTTTTTTGGAAGTGACCCATATCTGATATCTGCATTTACACCTGCTTTGCGTGCGTGAAACGACCCGCATGTGTAGACGACGTGGTTGGCTACCGAAGCCAAAGAGGAAGTCAGATTGCCCAGCTGCAGCAAAACAACACACACTGTCATCAATGCGCTATCGACACATTATTGATGACGTACGACTCGCATCGTCAGGGAATATCCGATCCGTCTCTTTAGACTGTAGACACATTGGCGGATATCAGATTTGTGTCTGAGTTGTTTTCACATATAACAGGGGTCCTGAATCCCATCTGACAATAGCGGATATGATGCGTTTTTGGGCGACTTGAACCTTGTAGTGTAAAGACAGCCCGGCCTTTCCACTAGCGCTAATTGGCTCCACTCGGCTCTACTTGGGTTTTTTTGCTTTATCACTAAGATTTTTTTGGTAACACCTCAGGCGAGCCGTTACTAAACATTACGTCAACTGACCATCGTCCAGTTGGCCAGAGTTTCATCACTGGAAGAGTCGTGAGCGTGACGTCCGACACAAGAATCAAACTCGCTATTTCTAAAAACACAACAGCAACAGCGACCATTGATCTGTACTGAGACTGTTGTTATTCTTTCACTGGAGTTAAATGGCTGCTGTGCGGAAAACCACACCGTGGTCAGTCAACGAGGTGCAGACGACTGTGTTTGGCAGCTGACGGAGTCGAGGCGAGTAGCGCTGTAACTGTGCAGTGGAAAATGTTTCACTTCTTGAAAATGTGCAGTGCAGTCCTGGTGTCTAGAGCGGGACACCTGGTCACCCTGATTGAAACGGAAAGAAATGTATTTAATCAGCAAGCGCACTTAGATTTTATTATCTGTTTATGTTCAATCCAATATTTATCACTGCCTAAACAGCTGATTTCAGCTGTCTGCAGATGCTCCTGTGGCAGCTGCAGCCACTGATATAAAATCCCCCATCAGGAGATATTGCAATATTGATAGATTTTGTTATTGGTTCTCTAATGCATATTGATGAAAGGCAATTTTTAAAACTTATATATTACAAAAAAATAACAGATGTATGTCTTCAGAGAATGCTTTGTACAGTATCGCTTCTACAATATAAGAGAGTTGATATTGGAAATCTGTGTATTTCAAATCATCATATAAAATATACTGCAGGGTTTATCTCCAGTATCATTTTCATGCAGTATCTGTGGAGTGCTGGTCCACTTTGATTTTATGGAAAAGCTTTATCTGCTGTGAGGACTCCAGCTTTTGCCCTGGGTGACGTTACAGTCGACCGAGAGGAAAAATCCATAGTATTTATACAGTGGAGTGTGTGTATAGTGGCATGTGATGAGTGATTCACTGGGAGACAGTTCATGGGGGGAAACTCTTGACTGTTCACTTCACTCTTGTTGTCAGTTCTTCTTTGTACCTTTACCTGAACCTCGGCAGACTCGGGGGTTGCAGCACTGTCTCCCTTCAGCCTCCTGATGTCGAATTTCAACCTTGAGAAGTCGTTTTCTACACCTCCACTTTCTCCATAATTCACCACATCACTGTCCTTTGGAGAGGTGAGATGAGAAAAGCTCAGGAACCAAACTCTAACAGTTTGGTTCAGCCTGTCCACTTCACACTTTTGAGAGCTTTCAAAACTTTTTTTTTATATATATATTTAGTGCTTTTGACACCCCAGAAAAGACAAATTTGGCCACTGGCAACTTTCTTGCAGCTGCTTGCAAAAGAGACAGCGCCACCGTCAGGTACAGTATATGGTGCTGTTCAACTGCTGGTGAAGACACATACTGTATCTTAAAGGGCAATAGCAACTTTTAAGCAATTATATAAACATGTAGACGATCTGCTGTTCGGCTGCTGACCTTAAAATCTTGAATCTGTGCCATGAAAGCAGTTCTGGGCTCCAACCTGGTTATAGCAAGGTGTACCTATTAAAGTGTGAGTGCAGATATTAAAAGACTTCTTTAGAAAGAGCGTCTGAAAACTCGAATGGCAAACATTACAGGCTTGGCCACATTCTGTAGCTATTCTCTGATAAATGGAGCTTTTGAGAGGCAGCGAGAGCAGTTCATAGGTATCCTGTAAGATGCTGCAGTAAACAGCTTTAAGTGTATAATGCAGTGAAATAGGCACTCTGCAGGGATTGCAATAAAACCTGAAGATAAGCTCTCTACAAGAGTACAACATACAAAATAAATAAGCCATGTGTGAATCACAGTTATATATAAATATATAGAGAGAATTTAAAAATGATAGCTTGGCCTTTCTTAGATAAATATGTGTCACCCTCCTGAATAAATGTCGAAAAAAAACTCTAAATGTGCAGAAAACCTTCAGATTAAACACACAGAGCTTAATGGAGAGATTAAAATGCACCAAGGTTTTAGATTTTGCTGTGAATCTTCCTCAGGATGCTTCAAAAAGAAGAAAATAGTGATATAAGATACAGTGAAAAGAGAAGAATGAAACCTCAGCAGACATCAAGTCTGAACCTAATTTACCAAAACATGTCTAACTCTTATTTCCAGTCCTCAATACCAATTTGAACACAACATAACCCACATTTTAACTCCGTCTCTTGTTAAACCCTTTTGCAGTCATTTGCCTCCTCGTTCCTGTCGTCTGCGTTTTGTCGTGGGTTGGAGGAAGTTCCTGACTTTATGCGCTCTGAACCTTTCTGCTCCATCGGCACAGATGTTGCACTCCACTTCAAGGTTTCCTCCAGCTTCGGCCTCCTCTGGTATTTTAACTGTTAAGGAGAATTCCACTCTTTCTTCCCAAACCACAGTCATTTATCTTTCTCTTCCTGCCAGCTGATTTCTTCCTTTCCACACTCGCTTGACCTCGCTTTTTTCCTTCCCACTCTCCTGTACGTTTCACTTCCTCCTCAGAAGATATTGTGAGCTGTAAACCTGCAGCAGGAATTTACTGGGATTTTTCCCCTCTTAGACTCTGTCTCGTATTAGTTATGATCAATTTTATTCTTGTCACTTCACTATTGAGCTATGTCTTATTCTTCATAAGGATAACTCATTAAAACAAAAACATACTGTATCCCTAGAACACCCAATATGTGTCTTTTCAACAAATCAATGTTTACTTTGTGAAGATACATCGGTCTCATTTATTTTTGCAATACATATCACATTTTTGTGTGCGTGTTGCCGGGGGCGATCCATTCGAGTGATAACCAGCGAGACTTCCTAAAGTAGAAATGGCTAATAATAATAATAATAGCTGCAAGAATCATTACACAATTATCATTAGACCATTAATCTTCATATCTGCAGTGCTGCGGGAAGACTGATAATATAATTGATATCACTGTGGAGAAGAAACTGCAGAATTGCCTCGGCCTCCACTGAGAAGCCAACAGATAAAGATGAAAATTAAGATGTCACTTTAATTGAAATAGAACAAGACCAATGTGGCAAATAGATGTAATGACAAGAAGCCTGTCATCTAGCAAACAGTGATAGTTCAACATTTTTACAAATTGGCACATTGCCATAATCCCTGTAGTATTAGGAGTAGATACGTTACGTTTAATTGTTGGTGTAAGATATTTATAGAATGGCGGAGCAGAGCCGTGAGCTGCTCAGAGCTACACTACTGAGGCTCATGGGAAATTCTTGGTTTCCCTCATCAAACTCATCCCTCAACTCACTCAGCAAATGCAGGGACTGCTTGCTGAAAAACTGCCCCCAACCAGGAACGCACATCAGCGGTTTTGCATGAATTTACCTCAGAAACAACTCTTGTCCACGAGAGCGTTTTGGAGTTGTTGGATTGTGTATTTGATGAGTTTGATGAGGGAAACCAAGAAATCCCATTAGCGTCCATGCAGCGTAACTGCTTGCAGCTCTGCTCCGCCGTTCCAAAAATAGCTTGCACCGACAAATAAAGGTGACAAACCTACTCCTAAAACTATAGGGATTATGGCCAATTTGCCAAAAATGTTGAACTATCCCTTTAAGATGGGTATTTGTTTGCTTTCATGAGGTCTTTGTGATTTTCCAACAGAGCTGCGTGTGTGTAGGTGACACCTGAATAGAAATAGCTTCACCTGCATTTTCCCATTCAAACAATTCATCCCCCTCTGTAGAGAACTGGATGCCACACATTCTCTACCCCTCCCCCTCCATCATTATGTAAATAAAACACCACCCTGCTACTCACCGTGAAAGAAATCATAAATGAGAATCAAATGTAGCTCAGAGAAATAGCTGAGGAAAACAACACTCACCCTCGACAGCTGGATCTCCTCCACTGACGTCATCGACTCAGTCGCGAAAGTTCAACTCACTCACGTTCAGACGTCACCGAGTCTGAATCCACGTCATTTTTTACAAGATAAACCAAATTCTTCTCATAGTTGCTAACAGACGAGGAGTTTCTGTCTAACCTTGATTCAACAGCACTCATTTCTTCATTTCATGCTCAGATTTGACAAAAACCCTGTATCGCAAGGTTTCAGGGTCACAGATTTGTCTTTTTTAATCACAACACAGCGCAATACTGTATAGGAATCACTCTCCAGTTAGATCTGCCAACAGCCTTGAGGGTTCTTCCATTGAAATTGCAGCTTACTTTGAAAATATCTTGCTTTTTCAAGGCTCAAATTTAATGTAAACAGACCTTTCTCTATCCTTTTAACAAACAAAAAAGTATTCAAGGACCCCTCCTGGCTCCATGAGATAGATCATCTATTCCTCTCTTTCATCCCAATAAAAGTCGCCCACCAGATGTTTTCACGTCCATATTTTTCAGCCTATAGACCGTGTAACATTCAGAAAGTGGGTGATATGGTACATCACTGGGTTTTCTACAGATTTTCTGTAGGGGTTTGTGCCGTATTATCAAACAGAGTCTGTTATCTTCCGCCTCCACATCTTCTCTTGTTTTCCCACTTCTCCACCCTGACCCCCTCTCATGAGAAGATTTCTATTCGCAGTCTCCACAGGGTTCCTCTAAATTTTCCTCTGCTATGCACACGATAGCTCCACCGTCTTCTTTGATAAATGTTACACTGATAACACTCAGCTCTACTCCACTTATTCTTTTTTTAAAACTTTCTAAAAATTGCTGCCTTGATGGACATATCGTACTTCTCGGGGCTACATCCCCCCTCTCGCAGCTGGATGTCCGCACTCCGCGACTCTGGCTCCATCTTGACAAGATTAAGCAGTGAATTCTCTGCAGACACCACCCGTGCCCTCTGCTCCCCATCACTGTTCACATCGCCACAATGCCTCCTGTCAAAACTAACAAGTGTCGAGCCTTGACAACTGTCGTGGACAAAGAAGTCAGGCCTGCAGACGATTCTGTCAGGATGAGAAAAACAGAAAAGCACAGACTGAAAGGATTTCATTTAACAGCCAGTTTCACCCAAACTTAATTTTATTTTCCCTTGCTTCTGTGAGATGAAGCCACATATTTGCCATGTGCTCCTTTAAGGGATAGTTCAACATTTTGGCCCATTGCCATAATCCCTATAGGTTTAGGAGTAGGTTCGTTACCTTTAATTGTCGGTGCATGCTATTTTTAGAACAGTGGAGCAGAGCCGTGAGCTGCTCAGAGCTACGCTACGCTACGATTTCTTGGTTTCCCTCATCAAATACACAATCCAGCAACTCCAAAACTCCTCTCTTTTGGACAAGTTGTGACCTGCACATTCACCACGCTATGAGATAATAACGGAAAGTTACGAGACAGAGTTGTTCCCGATGGGAACGCACATCAGGTTTTGTCCTTCTGTACTCCTACTCCTAAAACTACAGTATAGGGATTATGGCAATGGGCCAATTTGTCAAAATGTTGAACTATTCCTTTAATACTGACTAATATTTTTTGTCCATCTCTGTTCATTAAAGAGCAGGTATGACTTCTTCCTTCAGGTTATGAAGAAATCCCCAGTCTAGTTATGAAACATAGTTGATTACTGTGCTGGACCCCAAGTCCCATAGCCAGCATCTGTTTCTTTCTCCTGCGTGTTCTCCTGAGTCTGACATACTTTGTTTGTGTCATTTCAAAGATGTTTTTATCTAATTTCACCTTAATCGTCTCAGGTGTTTTGAGATGGGCCTCAGGTGTTTTTGCGATGCGGTTCTGCTCTTGATTGGCTGTCGCAGCCCGCGGCTTCAGTATAAAGATGTGTTGATTCACATTTGCAAATCCGATGCCTGAGTGAGGTCCACGAGCCCAAACACAGTGACTTTAATAAAGTCAGTGTTGACAGTGTGCAGGATATACGTGAACTCACAGGTTGTAGTTTCACCAGCTGGGGACTTGGATGATTATGTTGCAGTGTTCCCTAAAGAGTAAAGGCACACAATCTCCTTTCAAATCGTTTCATATAAAGATTCATACATACAGTTAACACTATTAAGCAATAGTTCAGTCACAAATACTACAGTTTATTTATCGAGAGTTAAACATGTATGATACGTATCAATTCAGGAGGATAGCTTTAATGCTAAACTAGTATTATAAACCTAAACCTAAACTAAAATTATAAACTTAGCATTATAAACTATTATTATAAAGTGTTATACTTATATTGAGTTGAGCTGTAGAGGAAATAAAACGAGGTCCATTTTGAAGTGCGTTAAATATAACGAGTGTGCTTGTATGTGGTTTCTCAGCATGCCCATGCATTTGCTCACAAGTGTGCTTCTGTGTGTGTGTCTGTGTGTGTGTTGCTCTCACGCATGTTGTCAGGAACACACACCTTCCTGTATATCCATGTCCCATCAGTCCTTGAACACTGACCCAATGTCCTGTATGTGAATTGACCATTTCTCCAGGCTCTGACAGCTGAGGGAGGGGTGGCGATGGCAGCAGCGTGTATGTGTGTGTGTAGGGGAGGTTGGGGAGGGTGGGGGGGCGGGTGTTGTGTATCATTGCCCGCCTGCCCGGCCAGACAGCTGCTGCTTCCCCCCTCGTCCCGGCCCTCTAACAGTGGAGCCTTGTGCGGCGCCCGCCTCTCCTGAAAGTCAACACACGTGTAACCACCTTTAGCGGCGTCCATATCTCTCTGGCCCCCTCATCACCTCTGTCCGTCTATCTGTCCACTCTCTCCCGTCTCTGTTTATCTGTCGCACATTCGCACCTCTCCTTTTGTTTATGTTTCCCATCGTCTCCACTTTCAGCAAAGAATGGTGGCTTCTCATAAACTTCGCCGCTGCCGAGTGACAACTTTGCTGTATAGTAAATATCTCGCCGCATTCCCACGTTCGCAGGCGTGAGTCATCACTCACCACCTTATATTATATACTAAAATACCCCCCTCTCATAAAACAACCACGGCTCATAAACTGTAACTACTGATTTGTCACACTTTCGCTCCTATAAAGTCGAAGAAAAAGCTCATAGCTGCCATCATTTAGACATCAGTAGGCGCGCACGCCGTGGAGTATGTCTTGTCAGATACAGAGAGACACTTTTGGTATTTGGTGGGTGTGATATTCTAACCTCATATTTAGGAATGCACGCCTGTGTGTATTTTTGTTATGAAGGAAAATTATCTCGTGGGCGAAAATAAGCGCCTTGGACATGGTTGAACTTGCGCTCAGGAGCGTGACACCCATGTCAAGTCCAGTCAAGGAATGCGGAGGAATGCTAACACAGGAACCACTTCAACTAAGTCGAGGCTCGCCACATCAAGACGTGAGGGATGGGCCGACGCTGTCAGCCCCCGTCTCTCCTCCTCTTGAGCACGGAGGCTGCGGAGAGGGTGGGGCGGCGGAGGGGATCAGTCACACTCTGCTTGAAACATGACTGATCTCGGAGGTCAGGGGCCAGTGCTGTAAAGGCAATGACAGGAATAAAAGCAGCGGGGAAGTGCGACCATTTATCAAGCGGTGGTAAAAACACAGAGAGAGAAAGAGAGGAGGAGCAAGCAGGATGGAGGAAAATGAAAATATCAATCAGGCATAATAGACAGAAATTAATCCCGTCACACTCAAGGTGTTTTTTCAATTATGGCAAATCAATCTATCACGGAGTTACTGATGAATACACACATTCATATATATAACGTAACGTTATTAATGGCAAACATCAATGCAAATCCAAGTGATATACAGTCTCGGTACAATTTGAAGGTTGCTTGTGGGACGATGTTTCTCCACAATTGAAATATCTCATTAATCAGGTCGATTGCAAATGAAGTTTTTCATGACTCCTCTGTTTGTTTCAACTGTGGTCGATCCCTTAACTTTTCATTTAGCACCTTTTTAATTCCTCCCATGCTTTGATTTACCAACAAATACCTTCAAAACCACAATGTGTCTCACCTCATCTGTACTTTAATGCGAGTAAGAACATCTCAAATCTTGCATGTAAAGGAGCAGAAAGAAAAATAAGCTTTTATAATCTATTCTGTTCTCACTAGTCATTAATTAACGGAGTGAGAAAAAAGATATAAAGAAAAGATAAAATTAAAATTAAAATAGCTGCCGGCCCAAAGGAGTCACTCACACCCCTCTGTTTGTTCCAGGGTTATAATTCATCTGATACCAAAATGATTTACCTGTCAGAACAAGACACATTAACATTTCATTTTATTACTTCAACATAATTGTTTTTTCTTACACAATGTTCGTTTTAGATTCTTTGGTTTCTTTGTTGAGATTGTTCCATAAACTGATTCCTTTTACCACAGTTTAAAACATCACTTTGACTGGGTTTTCTAAAGGTCTCTGTTCCTCTCAAGTTATAATCGATTTTTTTTTCATAATGGATTGCTCTTTTAAAAAAATATTCTCTGGATGTTTGTGGGAAAAGTTTTGTTAAGAGCTTTTTGTTTTTGTTTTTTTACATAATTTGTAAAATGTTGTAATTTACTAGTTGAAGGAATGACTTTAATGAACTGAAATAATGGTTATAATGGATCTCTACGTCAACTTCTGCTAATGATTTTCATGACTCCTTTTTCACTAAAATGAAAACTGATTGAGTCTCTATACATGATGTGAATACTTCGGATATGAAACAATCACAAGTTGTATAAAATGCACAATGGATTTAGCTGAAACCTCAGCCTCACAGAGCCATGACCGTGAGTTTACTTATTGTAAATATAAATGCTCTTCTTGCATTAATCGTCACTATTACTGCTCCTTAACATTTAAACAGTTGTTCAATGAAAGGTGTGTGGCAGTTGCAAAGGTGAATCCTCCGTTTTGCATCATGTTTTCGGCCTCATGATCGACATCCACCTGATCTCCCTCCTTTCAGCTCCCTCTGTCTCTCTATAATACACATATATAGTGTAATTTACATAGCTGCTGCCCACACACGCGGCAGTGTGGAGGAAATGATCAGAGAAGAATCGTCTTTGGGAGCCTTTAAATGCCTGTACGTCAGGCCGTGGCTTTAAAACCTTGATCTCTCTTAAATGCAAATCCTCCCCGGAGGTCATGTGTCTTTCACGCATGTGAGAGCGTGTCTCCTCAATAAGAGCCACTTTGAATGACTTTAAAATGAAGATGCCTCATGTGTGTTTGTGTGCTGCAGGTGCACACGTGTGTGTGTGTGTGTGACTGCGGTTGTCGTGGTGTTTGTGTGCTTTGCGTGCGTCCTGAGTGTGGGAATGTAATTTGTGATTTTGTTGGGTGCCAGCACCGACTGGTTGATCCAGCTTTTTCAGCGCTACTCATTCAGAGGAAAGCATCTTCGTGCAAATGTTTTGGTTTCATCATCCCCCACATTTCATTTACAGTCGATGTTGTTTTTCTTTGGTAAACAGAAAATGATCTTTCACGGCAAAAACACACAACAATCTTCATCCTTTCGACGGTGCGCTAAAACCCTCCCGTGTGAATCTCAGTGGGGAAAAAAAAGCACACGTCATCATAATTGTGTGTATGATTTCCAGGATGACAGTGATTTATTGTGGTGGCAGTTTTACTGCCCCCCCCCCCCCTTCCATTTTTCCATTTTAACTCCTGCACCCTTTCGCCTCCCCTCTCACCCTCCACGGCCCGTCCTCTCACATGTGAATCTGGAATGTAAACGATCAGCCTCGGGGTCAAAAAGGAAAAGGTCACCCATTTTCCTGCAATGCTCAATATGCAAATTACAAGGCAAATATCAGGATCTTGCAGCCAGCAGGCACACAATTAAATAACCCAGTTTCTTCAGTGGGAGCGGTGCTGGAGAGAAATGATAATTACTTTAATTTCTGAGCGGAGGTCTTCTTCTCACATACCAATGCTAAGAGTTAATGAAGCACATAATGTGCGTGCAACTGGAAAAAAAAAAAAAAAAAAGTCTTTGTTTTTGCCTCCTAAGATCTGATTTCTCATTTTTATGAGAGTGCAGCTGAAGGGGAAAGAGAGAGAGGAGATTTGTTTGCTCAGTCTTTGCTGTCACTCGTGTTTATGTCCTGGGTTGGAAGAATTTCTCGGTTCCCCCGGCTCAGTGTGGATTTCAGGTGCGAGGTATGTAGTCGTGTGTTTATGGAGCTTCCTGCGGAGTAGATTGGGGGGTAATTACACATCTAAAGCCCCTCACATAACAACACGCTCTTTGTCCCACCAACAGGGTGCCTTAGCAGGGGGCTGGTGGGGGGGCTGGGGTCATGGAGTACACTCAGACAAGAGGTCCAAGGATCAGATTTAAATGTGTGTCAGTGGATTCAAGAAGCACAAACACATACAGTGGCTGTGGATGGATGTGGAAGCAGATACAGTAGCTGCATGTGGAGGTGCCAGTAAATTTCGCTCTTTGTTTTCTCATTAAAAAAGAGGCACGATCGTTCAGCCACAGGGCAAACATATTCAGACTTAAAGGCTGGTTGAATTCACCGCCAGTCGATTCACTGTAAACTCCTCAATAATGCATTCTGCCCTGGAGGTCGTCAGTGGGTGGCGGCGTTCATAACAGCAAATGTCAGAGATGAGGGTGTAATCAAAACAAGAAAGTGGAAACACTGAGGAATTCGCTGTTAAAAAATGAATGAAGGTCGCCCGGTTGATGCCGAGGAAGGACGTCGACGTTATCAACAGGTTTCCAGGCCAAACTAAATACCCTGTCAAAATAAAGTGGAGGCAAACAGATGTTCCTGCCTACGTCCTGACCTCCTGCGCACAAACACCACCTACTGTACCAGCGGAGGCGACAAAACCCTACAGGGGGAATCACGACATTTGCTAAATCTCCCACAGCAAAAAAAAAAATTAGCATCACGACTTCAGGATGTTTTGACGCCAGTGATTTCGTCATCGTTTAATCTATATCAGGAATAATTACTGCTGTTAGCATCCATCCACATCCCCTGTGGCTACATCCACACATGGCAATATCTACCTGTTCTAATACACACATGGTCATTAATGTAACACTATGTGTGTGTAAATGGTGTGAACAGGAAGCAGATTATCTAATCTAGTTGCACAAAATGTTACGGACAAACACAGAATCGAATGACGCATCAGGTGCAGTAACTCTTGTGTTTTGTTTTCCGTGTCGTTTGAGGACGATGAGCTCCAAACCCGGAGCGACCCTGAGTGTCTGAATCACTGTCTCTGTTTCTGCCGGTCACATAACTCTAGTGTTTTTAAACTTTAATAGGACCAGTAGTGTTTCTGTGAAGCTGTTGGAACACTACAGTAGTGTTGGCACTATGTCTTAACAGCAAAACGTTTTTAAAGCTAAAACATGAGGAGTATGGTCCCAGGCGTTTTGTTTTCTACGGGTGACCTGCCGTGGTGCATATGCAAAATGCAATGGAAATAAAGCTGAAGATAGTTGGGTATTCCTTTAATTACGTGATAATGTCAAGAAATAACAATTAATTATGTGATAATGTCAAGAAATAACAATTAATTACATGATAATGTCAAGAAATAACAATTAATTGCGTAGTAATGTCAAGAAATAGCCGTCAATTTCATAGTAATGTCATGTTTTTCAAAAAGGCAAAAAATTTGCTTTTTTCGGGAAAGGCCAACATTTTTCTCCACCAAGTCCTTGCAATGGACCGTTATGTCTTGGCTATTTCTAGACATTATGACGCAATTCATTGTTATTTCTTGACATTATTCATCACATAATTAACAGCCCGTAAATTAAAGGTTACCATATATATCCATATTCATATTATCGCCATAACACACCGTGCCAATATCAAACAGGAATTTAACACTACAGTTTCTCGAGAAATTTCCTCGGGGACCCACTCATTGAATTTCCGACTCAAGTCACTACCTGTGGGTCGCAGGGACTCACTATAATGAAGCCCCTTCAACATCCCTGAGTGATGCAGCCAATCTAATTCTGATCTTGATGTAACGGAAGCAACGGAGCAAAGTGTGAGAGGAGGTGACTCACTCCTGTCAAAGTGAGCAGGGAATAGCGCTGAGCGACAGACCGGACTGATGAGATGAAGCCTCTGGACAAGACAGGGCAGGCGTGCGTCTGTTTGTTTGTGAGATACCACAAAGGAAAACCGGTCACAGCCGTGTTATCAGACAGGTGAAAGATCTCGGCTGCACCAGCTACACCTCCTAAATGTTGGAGATGATGCAGCTTTGAAGCACCTTCAGCCTCCACATGAGTGAACAAAGAGTGGGTTTGGAGCTTTTTTCTTTTCTTTTTTTCCTGTGCCAGGAGCATCAAAAGCTTTATCCTCTGCCACTTTGGAGGATGCAGAGTAGTGTAGATGTACAAGCTCCCTTGGCCTACATGTTTTTTTTTATTTTTATATCCCCTTAGCGCTGGATTCATCTATACACCAACACATTGCTCTGATTATCTCTGCATGTGAATTGCACATCGCATATGTATTAATGGGTTTGTGTGTACAAAGCGCGTAGGCGACGAAGAGCAGAGATTATTAAAGTGTGTGATATTTGCCAATGGAGACGTGAAGAGCGACTCCAGATTTGGTGATTTTTCCTGTTTTCACTCCAGTGGAGGATATGCTCACTCTCTGCGGCTCGGGGAAACCTCCACCGCTTGTGGTCTTATGAAACGCTTTGAAATCCCACTGGATAAACTGAAAAATGTGCTCGGCGGTTATGTTTAAAACAAGACATCTTTTCCCTAACCCCTGAAAAAAGTTAGAAATACTGTAATGGGGGTGGGAGTGTTTCACTACAGGCTATTTACAAGCTCTTTGAAAGTAGCGGACCGAGGGACACTTGTAGTAGAAGTGTCATTCCCGATGGTTTCTGTCAGAAGAGATTTAGAGACGGGTGAAATGAAAAGCAGAATCAACTCATGTGTAACATGAAAAGTCTGAATAGAAAAACTGTTATGAGAAATTCTACGAGTATAGTTTGTTTAATGATTACAGGCATCCGGTCCCGCTGCCGGCTGCCAGCTGGCTCGGCCTGGGACGCAGGTTGTTATGACAAGAAACATTGCAGAGTTACGTCAGCTATTCAAACTCCGTACCATCGCGGTGCCTCGAAATGGAAACAAAAGAAAAAAAACATGATGCCATCGCCATCCAGCTGCCAACAAAGTCAAGTTTAAACAAGTCAAGTTTTAAGGTCAGTGGGTGAGCGTGCATGAGAAATTATGAGCTAAGGAGAAAGAAAAAAAGAAAAGAAAACGGTGGTCACTGATGCAGCGAGAGCGGCGAACTTCGTATTCATTACCCGCCCCCTCCTCCATCTCCACTTCTGGGCAGGTGGCTCTCACAATAAGACCTGCTGAGTGAAGTACTTGTGTGAGATTAATAGTTGCGATAAGACTGTAATGAGAGACCGAGGGTGGGATAAAGAGAAGAAGAAGAAGAAGAGGAAGAAGAAGGGGTGGAGGGAGAAAGAATAGAGGAAACAGAGGAGACACACTGCCAGAGAAGAGGGGCGGACTTTGAGAGAGGGAAACCCACCTGGCCGCCTGCCAGTGGGATGTCAGCGGTCTGCAGATGAGTGGCTATACGTTACCTCGGCCTATTAAAATATTACGCGCACTGATTGATGCTGACAGCCCGACCAGAGGGCGGTGACTGTGCGGGCAAAATGTGTCTGTCTTCATTTGGGCCTCGAGTCGTAACCTCCAACTCTCCGTCCTGTTGTCAAAAACACAAATCCTTGATACTTGTTTAGGAGTTATGTCAACAAAGTGAAAAAAGAAGAAGGAAAAAAAAAACAGTTTACAAAAGCAAACAGAGATTCAATTTGCGAGCTCATCACCCTGGTTAATCACTGCAGTTCCCCCCTCCTCCTCCTCCTCTTCCTCTTCTTCGTCTTCTGCTGCTCGGAGCCGGAGTCATAAGGGATGCTGGCACTGCAGCACAATGAACTCCAATGACACATGACCGTCCTCTCTTATAATGAGCTCAGGGGGTTGCCCTCCGATCCACCTCCACCATCACCACCACCACCACCACCCACCCACCCTCCTTCATGCACCCATTTGAACTTGAAAGCTCTGTCGGCCAGATCAGTAAATAATTACAGGCAGCCAGGCAGGCAGGCAGGCAGGCAGGCAGCGCGGTAATTGAATGTACAGCAAGTGGAGATATGGTGATGGACAGATTCCCATTAACCAAATCCACTTCATTGCAGTTTCTTCCCGGGGGCAAGTTATGTTCAAACAGAGTCTAATCCACCTACAGAGCAGCCTGACGCCCACGCTGACAAAAGTAAACGCAGAGACTGACAGTATCATTCAGAGCAAGTTTACAGAGAGCAGCCGGCGGCGTCCGTCCTCCTCGCTTCATCTTTGACCGGGTGAGTGAGGTCAGGTGTCACCTGCAAACAATGGCCGGTGCATCTCTGGCTCAGGCCGCCACGTCTTTTGCATACGTTCTTTCATATCTTTCCCTATCCTGACAGTGACAGGATTGGAGCCTCCCCCCCCATTAAACACAAGCACCGTCTTCAAAGCACGTCCCTCGCGACGCCGCGGCAACGTGTGATGAGCCGCGCGCGTTTGAACTCCCGACCTTATCCCGGCGTACCCATTCCAGCTGAGTGACCCGCGGCTCAAGGCTCAGTGGTTCAAGGAAAAGCAGTGCGACGCATACAGTATAGATGGTCCTGTCATATCGGCTGTGAAGGGCGTCTCATTTACTAGATTAAATTCTGGGGCCTGTCATGTACAATGGCCGTATTATATAAGCTAGACGGAAAGTTGATTAATGCGAGATGCGGCCAATGGAGAAGAAAGCCGGACTTCATTAAAGAGCTGGAGGGAGGGTGGACAGAAATCATCCAGGAGAACTGAGTTTAAAGGGGACATGTTGTGCATATTTTACTGTTTCTGCTCACCAGTGTGTGAGTTTTGAACACCTACAGAGCAGAACTACAGGATTTTCAACTCGACACGATTTTCTTTTGTCTTTTTGGTCACCATGTCAGATTAAATGTGACATAGTGGCATAAATTCTTGCCGTGTTTACAACTATCACCCCAACCAATCATTGTTCACGACCGATCACAACCCTGCGTGAGTTCATAGGCCATCGGGGAGGCGTACAACAAACTGTCAGTCATGGATACTGTAGCGCCGTGTGTGATGGCGGTCTTTTGTTCAGACGCGAAAAACAAAAGGAGGAAAAAATGATCGTGCAGCCGTTCCTGGGTCTGGTGAAGAAAACAGTCTGACTGTTCTTCACGGAGACCGTGGGGGATATTATCCGATGTGTTCACCTCAAAACCATTCACTTATGTTGCGTACATGAAGCACATATTCACTGTGTGTAAACAATGCTTCAAGGCGTCCTGTCATCCTATTGGTCAGCGTCAAGGTTTACGTCATTTACATTATACAAGACTATATTATTATTATATTATATTACATTCTAACATGCTAGACTTTCCGTTGGGGTGTCATACAGCGTCGTAGATGTAAAATCGCTGGTCGTCAGCTATGTCACACTACACGTCCGTTTGTCGTCCCCGATGCTCATAATCAGGCAATGGCGCTGGAAATGTGTCAGCCACGACGAAATCGCGTCAAAATTGGCCTGAAATTGTGTAGTCTGAACCTGGCTTTAGTTGTCTCGTACTGATGTCAAGAAAAATCCCGATTTCAACCAGCTTTTGGCTGTTGCCCTCCCCTGCTTTCCTCTGATTGGCCTGTGCTTACCCTGGATTGTTAAATACAGGGTCAGCTTTACAAATATGGCCAGCTCTAGGAGTTGTGTCAGTACATGTTGGACCGCGAGTCTGACCTACGGTTCTTCATCTTCTTTGGGGAAGGAAAACAGTTGTGACAGCATAATATGTCTCCTTTAACATGAAAATAAAAGATGAAAAAAATAGCGATTGGTCAACATCTTGCACACGCCGTTTGTCAGCGTAAAAACCAGTTTGCAGTCAGCCTCTGTTTGAATCTTTTATAAAGTGGTGTAAGGCGTTTGTTCAAGCCTGACACTGTATTCCAGTATGTGACAACAATGGTAAAGTGATAGTAGCGAGTCTCTCCTGTTTCCCTGTGGGACCCATTAGGAGCGACGGCATTAAGCTCTCAGGTAGACACAACAAAGCGTCAACATAAAACCAAAATAAAAAATAACAGGAATTAGATTAAATCTGCACGATATTCTTCCCGCCCTACTTATTTTGACAAAGTGTCTTATTGCCTCCCTTAACAGCCGTCTAACACTGAAATGCAGCTGAAGCGTAATGTTTACAATGACAGATACTTAAGGCAGTTACTATTGGAATAAGAGATTAGCGGGAAGTTTTATGAGCAGCTGAAGTCGGTGTTTCATTTGTGCGTCTGCATGTGTGTGTGCGTGTCTGTCGAACAGATGCTGTTGCCTTCGTCTGCTTCACGTGTCCTGTGGGAGTCCTTCATGTTTATTTCATCAGCTCTTGTATTGCAGAAGTATCAGCTCACCCGTTTCTAAGGCCGCTGTGGAAAGGTCGTGCTCTGACTTTGCTGTGTGTTGTTTCCTGGAGCGAACAGTGGATTTATTATATATGAGCGCATACGGACACCATCTAGTCATACACCGTGTCAGTGCAGCGTGAAATATTTCCTCCTTCCACAAGTTTTAGATTACATACTCCCAATTATCTGTGTCCACTTGTGTTCAAAGTGAAAAGAATCTTTTAACGTGGTAGCGGCTTATCTTCCTTAGAAAAATAAGACCTCGATGTGGCTGAACCGACCTTTTAAATACCCGCTCCCACACCTATTTCTATTGTAAGTGCAGAGGGTGTACATACGTTCACAGTCAATAGGAATATGCACGGCTGAGTGTGAGATATTATTTTTGGCAGCGGCGGTGGAAAAAAGGAAAAACGCCCGCGGTGCTTCTTCTTTGACGAGTGGACTTTTGCTGAATGGTGAGATGCTTTTCTATACGGTCATTCAAGCTGTGAATCAGGTGGATCTGGGCGAGAAAAGGCCTCTAAACAAAAACACAAATGAAACCTACATTCCAGGCATAGCTGAATCATGTGAGCATGAGTCACCACACTGGGCGCCGCACACATTAAAGGCCGCAGTCAAAATCCCTGAACGCCGCTCTTCTAAGCATCTGAACGCCTTGCACCACTTGCAAACAAAAGGGAACCTCTGCACAGCGATCGGCCCTTAAGCTGCAGCGTTGAATGTGTATTTATTTTGGAATAATGTACCGTCTCTGTGGGTTCAATTATTTTGATTCCTGTGATTGAAGTTGAACTTCATGCCAGAAAAAAAATATAAACAACCACTGAGCTTATTTTTTGGGCATAGAGCTTGAAGTGATGATTCACACTAGACATTGTTTTTGGAAGCCTCTGATATTTTTTAATCTGATATCGGCTATGCCACGTAATTTATTAATAAAGTTTAAAGTTTTATACCTGCATAAAATAATCAGGATTTCTGGAAATCAGTTCTTCACTGATGTGCAGCCACGGGGCGACCACTATTTCAGAGCGTCAAAGAAAAAGAATTGGTTTTTGGAAGCAGTTAGCACAATTACATAGGCATTCTGTGGCATTCATGTATTTGTGCAGGATTTCCATAGTGTTTAATCATACAAGAATAGTATAATATAGTTATAGTAATCATATCACATCCAGTACAACAGCTTACAGCAGTGACATAGGGACTTGGGATGGGCTAATATAAATGTTTAGGCATAAGAATTAACATCACAGTGGAAATAATGGCCGTGCAGAGTAGCTAACAGTGTTATAACCCAGAGCTAGTTAACTTCTAGAAATGACCTTACAACCTCTCAGCACAGCTGTTGGATCAAGTTACACTTCAGCCAAGAGTCATTATTACTGCAGAGAAATAACCACAAGTTAAATGTCTTCTCTTTTTTGTATGGTTTTAAGCAAGTACACAAATAAATCAAATCCAAACACAGATTTATTTATTTATATTTTGCTCAACTGAATATTATCCTGAGTCACTCTTCATGATAACACGGTCAAATTTTCATTATCCATTTTCACTCATCCATGAAGTACTTCTCTGCAGCCTGCGTTGCCAAGTCTCAGATGTCACGGTGTCCTTGAACACACCAACCAACAGGGATAATGTTTTTTTCTTTTTTATTAATTATTTCTTTACTTTTGAAGGCTTGTGACTAAGGAGGACACCAAAATGTCGACTTTGGTGATGAAACGTCCAGGTGCGGTTCATAATTAGTCATATCTCATGTTATAATTAAAATTCCTAGAACAAAAAGAGGGTTTTCCACTTTGCTCTTTGGTCCTCCAGATTATTTAGGTTTCATAAAACGATGCACCACTTCATGTAGCGTCTTGCCCGCTCTCTATACTGTATGTCTGCCACGAGACTCTCCTGCTTCAGCCTGGATTTACTTCAATTACACCTCATGGTTCTCTGCGCATCTGCTCTGTCTGTGTTTACCCAGACAGAGCTAAAGACTATACGGTCAACCATCTGGAGACATCTGCTCCATTTCCAGGCCCACAACACAATCGGGTCAGTACTGGGAGACGCCGCTCCAGACCTGCAGGGGCCCTCGGATCAGCAGATCCAGCTCCTATACTGTCCTGCACCTGAGGGACAGACAGACAAGGGGGAATTTAGACGACTCAGACGACTCTAATTATGGGTTTTATCTGTGTGAGGAATGTGGATGAACTAACCATTAAGTATGTTGCTACGTAGTTTTGGTGACCAGAAAAAGGCACCGGGGTGAGAGGGAGAATTAAGGAGAGGGAAGAGACATGCAGACAGGAAATGAAGGAGGGGCGGCGCTTGACAAAGATGAATGTGGGAAACCTCCATTTACCTCCTGTTTCTTACACGTCCACTTCAATACAGCACTGGAGGTTGCAGAGGAAAGCTAAAAACTGATAAAGACTAATGCCACATTTAAAGCATTTATTTCCAGTATGATATCACTATCCCATTTTGAATACAGTTACCCCCATCTCGAGGTGGTGGCTTCTCTCTGAGCCGTACCACTATATACTATATTTGTTGTTTCCTTCGAGCTAGAAGACGACAGCAGAAGAACTTTGTTCAGGCACTAAAAAAAGACTATAAGCATCTGACTTCAGTCACCTTCAAAAGTCCCTGAACGCTGAGGAAAAAAGCTGTGAGTCCCCCTGACATCTGCACAGTGTGTACGATCAGTGTAAGAATAGCCACTCACAAGTGAGATGTTTTGCAGTGCAAAGCTTTTGCTGCTGGGAATGAATCATCAATCTTAAAGGAGAATTCCCGTCATTTTCTGAATAATAAGAAAATGACCAGAATTCTCCACAAACCAGATGTGTAGCTGTGAAATCTGACCTCTAACGTAGCAGCCTTAGTTTTGAGCATAAATTAAGCAGATTAAAGCAGACATATCTATAAAGTTTTCATTTGTCTGCTTGTTTAGTCTCTGTATTAACCAGCAGTTTATTCACTTGAAGAAACACTCTGCAGTTACTAAGCAACATAATCGTTCATTAGTCCATCTCTTTTAGCTTTGTTTTGGTCTCCACCAGCTGCAACATGTTTTGTTGTTAGGTGGCGTCTAATAGTTGAGGTAATTATTATGATGTAAGTGTGGTTATGTTGCATCCAGTTCACTTCAATTCACTTCAGTTGCATTGAATGGTGTGATGTTAGGAGGGGGTTGAGGTGAATGGATGGGTCAGTTAAACAGGAATGTGACACAGAAGAACAGTGTTCGATTCCCATGCGTTCCCAAGGTTTATGCTGTTAAAGCAGTTTATGCTTTTTTTTTTAGTAATCCACAATCGTTCAACAAAGTTAGTGATTAACAAGTTGAATATAACATTGTTATTACTATAACCCAATTTTCCCTAACCCTCACAAAGGTATGATCCTTATTATAGTAACTATTGTGACAAAAGTAGGTAGTGGACAGTGGACAGACAGTCCAAAAGCGTCATGATAAGACCTGTGAGAGTGAACAAAATTAAAACTAACATTTAAACTGCAGCCGTATCTCTCTGTAGGGTTCATCACCTCTCTTTTTTTTTTGTCATCTCATGGAGAGGAAATAAATGGAAATAAATTCTCTGGACCAACTGTTGCCTTCTGACTGTGACAGCAGCATCAAATACTGGCTTTGCTGAGCTTTTGTATCTCTGTATGTGTTTAGCCAAGAAGCAGCAGCTGCAGACATGAAAAGCGTAAAAACCTGTAGCATCGTTTCCTACATGTTTTTTTTTTGTGCCTGTGTCGGTCTTTGTATAGCTCACAACATAACCTCCATTGTAAAGCCCAGCTTGTTTACTGATAGTAAGATGGTCAGAGAACATTAATGTGTGTCCTTTTCAGGTCCATTAGTATTCAGCCAACACCTCGCTCTGGGAAGACCAAAGTGAAGGGATTATGTTTGAGCTTGTTAGATTGAATCAGACTTAACAGGTTATGTTTTTGCTATGTGTCTTTGAAGACACAAAGCATCTTCAAAGATTCCCCTCTGCAGACACGGCAAGTTTTTTTTTTCATATATATACCTTTTTAAAGTTTCAATAACCTTTCATATCTTATCTCCTTCAAAGACCCGTGTGTGTTTTTATTTCTCCCCTAATAACTCACCCTCTGTTCGCTGACCTCACTCTACATTTCACATTTCACACGCTTTTCAAAAGCCGTTCACTTCCCACCTACTGTACCGTACTTCCCAGCCAAATGGACTTCCCATCAATAAGAAAGTATTTTTTTGTTGGGTTCCTCCTCTCTCTCTCTGCGGGTCTGTGGGTGTATGAATCTGTAGTGGTGGTGGTTTATAAGGCTGTTCTCCTCTCCTAAATGATATGAGGGCTGCCTTCTACAGGAGAGGCAGATAAGAGCTTAATGCATTACCCTGCAGAGCAGCGTCCAGCGCCGGCCTCATAAATCACATGGTGGTTGTAGTTGAGTGTTGACTGGAGGTGGTGGAGGTGGTGCATGTGTGTTGGAGGCGGCGGAGGTTTGGTGTGATCACAACACATTGCATTCATATGCCTGATGATATATCACGAGCACATATGACGCTGTTTGTTGATGTTCAATTGATTTTTTTCCTTTCACCACAGCTTTCTTCATATTGCCGTGATTTGTTTTACCTCTGCAGCACACGCTGACACACACATACTGTCTGAAAGCGGTTGAGGAATTAAAACAAAACAAAACAAACAAAAAAACCCTCTATATTAATGACCACGACTGAAGTTGCACCATCCATCATCACAGATTCCCACTGAGAAAAACATTTGTGTGGCAACAGAATCCATAAGAGACAGATGCAAACATTGTGGACAGGGCTGAGAGCGCGGTCTGAATGGCGATGAGCTGACGGACGCTGAGGGGCAAGCGTCACTTCTCTGCATATACAGAACGATTTGTAAAGCCAATTTGAGCTGTTTGGGAAAAATCCAACGAGTTGCCGCTGATGCAGGGTTGTCGAGCAAAAAGAAAAAAATTAAGCTGAACCACAATAGGTGTATTTTGGCCAAAAAAAAGTACCAGGAACTATTTACTATTCAGGCTGATGGCGTCAAAAGCAGCTTCATTGTTATTTTTGGCTCAGACCTTTTCATCGTGGGTCGCCGGTTCCAATTGCCATTGTTTATCATCTCCCACATAAATGCTGAGCAAGGCCTGCACCTTGTTGTCGCTCCATCTGTCGCACACTTCTTCTTCTTCTGGGACTAGATGAAAAGAAGAAAACAGTCTTGAATCAAAACTAAACAGTTGGCTTGCAGCTGCAGGCTTTTTTTTTTTAACGTGGCTGGTGAAATAAAACGCACCTCTCAAAGTTTCAGAACTTTTCGGTATGGCAATGACTTCAGAGCAAAATTTAGAGCCCGTCCATAGGGGTTTAAGTGAATCTGCATACATTCTTTATTGTTTCGACGTTTCATCCAGATGGAAGTGGCGTTTGTTGTTTTGTTTTCTTGAGTGGGAAAATCTCAATGCATTGCTGTGTTTCCATGTGGGCAAATCTTTGGTAGACATTGGTAATCAGTGTTGGGCACGATACTTAAAATATACTAGTTACTTTCCTAAAAAGGTAACTGAGTTAGTTTTTTGGTCTCAACCGATTTCTACCCCTGCACACACTCTCCAGAAGGGAGCAACTCTCCATTGACTGCCATGGTAAAATAGCCAACTTTACAGCTGAGGGGGGTGAATTTTTTTTAAACTCTACCGTTTTGCTGTTATTAGGTTAAGATTCTGGCCAATTAGGGCGCGGAAACGTTGAGTGACAGGTCTGGGGCTGCTACGAGGCGAGTGGGCGAGTTCTCGCCCGGCTAACTCTCCAGATATGGCAAGTCAAATCCAACATGGTGCAATTCAAACCCCTGTAGTAGTGGCACAAAACAGACTCCCCAAAACCAATGGGTGACGCCACGGGTGCTACGTCCATTGTTTTTACAGTCTATGGTTACTACACAGGTATTTCCATCACTGTTGGTTGTTTCCTAGTTCCTGGACAAAGTTTCTGTGGCCAAAAAGAGGCAAATGTGACGTTGTTCTGCAAGATGCTGCAGTAGCCAATCAGATCAGTGTTTTTCTGCTATTTGCTTTGCCATTGTTGCAATTCTGAATGTTTTCCCAGAAAGCTTGCTTTCTTGAGAGTTTGCGTCTGATCCACGTATGAACATGTGGATCTGTTACTCAATCTGGACTTCTTGGTTTGTCTCACCATCACCCCGAAGCCTCCACAAACACGCAGCCATACGACCCTAATATGTTGCTCACAATGTCGTACTCATTAAAAGCTGATGCAACTTTAGAAGAATGATTTAAAGCTGCGGTCTGTTATAACGCAAGAGTAAACATAAATGTATATAGCACATAGTAAATTATGGTTGCAGGGTTGTGAACCCACACTGAGGTGAAGGATCAGCTCGGCTGATGGATCTGCTCTCGCTCCGGCTTTGTCTACTCAGCTGTTTGCAGTGAGTAACTCCTCCCAGGGACTATTTGAACTTCTTCCCATCTGGGAAAACACTTAAGATCATTCAGACAACAAACATTTATTACTCACAGTGCACACAACTACAGACTTCATATGTTTTTGTGAGGGGCTTATAGTCTGGTTTGTAACAATTACTTTGGATGTGGTTCACAATATGCAGAAGTTTCTCTTGTATAACACCGTAGTTACATATTCTTCTCCCATCATCGCCGTGTTGTCTTTTCTAATTAATGTATCATTACTTTTTTGGCCCTCTTCACCTACTCTCCCTGATTGTTTTGGTCCCGTGTAATGCAATGTCTGGTGAAATCCGGCCCACAGTTGCTGTAATTAACCTTTATAACCCGGAGTACCTTTCTGATTTCTGGATAGAAACCCACTCAAGTATGTGGCTTAATTGTATAAATGTGAAACATACTGTTGTGATAGAGGGGGAAAGAGCGACTCAATCTACTTTCCAAATCTCTTTGGTTTATACTCTAGTGGTTTCTTTGTAGTAGAAGCCAAGGAGACGTGGACATGCCCTCCTACACCCGTCCTGTCCCATAAGAGTCAGCGACCCTGCTCCACTGAGTCAGACATCATTGTTCATGATTGTTTAGGTTCTGTCATCTCTGTCGAACCACCCAGCGCTGGAGTCCAGTATGACTGCATAGCCTCACCACTTCATCATGCTGGATTAAGTCAAGTGTCTCCACCCTGGCTGGATGCCAGAGGGAGGTCAGCCTGGGCGGCATGCCTACGAAAACACGACACAGTCTCTCTTCCTCCTCCTCCTCCTCTTCCTCCTCTCTCCTCGGTTACTCTAACAAGGAAGAGCACTACAGAACGAGGAGTGTTTAACTAGCTGTGCTGAGTTTTCAGTGATAAGTATCTCTGAAAAGAGGCCCCCGCTCAATTCAAGTAGGATCGTCTAACCGCTTCCATGTAACCGAGTGCGTGCGTGAGCGCCTGTGTTGGTTCATATGTTTGTGCACGTGTATGAGTCTGTGACATACCAGAGTCTGACCACATTGTTGTAACCCTGTCAGTCTGGGTTAAATCCATCTGCAATCCCTATCGCCAGCTCCACCCTGTCTTTTTAAGGAGTGATCTCACCTTCCAGACGTCTCATTGTTCTCGCAGCCCATGTCTCGGTCTCGGTCTCAGTCCACGGCCAGTACGCATTCACTCAAGTTTATAGCATATCTGACATAATCTATTTATTTTATCCGTCTTGCTAAGAGTTCAGCACCAAAATTCATTTTTCAAGGTTTCTTTGTCTTCTTTTATTTATGCTAACACTTTGTGATAAGTACACTCTTAAGCATTAGTTAAGCATTACTGAATTCTTCATTTATAATGCTTTAATATTTCAATAATAGTTTATATACAGTTAGTGCTTACCAATGTTGCGTAAAACGTTTTTAACTGTTTATAAACTGCATACTAATAACTAATGCTTAATAGTGTATACCATATTTATTTTTTAGCAAGTATGCTAACCAGCTAGTTTTTTCATTTTCCGATACCGAGTCAGTGTAGCGTCCAGACATAGCGCTTCTCAGATGGCATATAATAACCTCATAAACGCAAACATGGTTGAAGCTCTTGCCGAGACTGCTAAGTAAGCAACTGGTAATACTAGCATTGTCTAGTATGTAACAGTTGCAAAATGTACAAACAGCTCCTGTAAGCTTATAATAGCTATAAGTAGGTACAACCCAGTAAATACACACATTGTAAATAAGTACTCAGTCATTTTTCTGTCAGCGTGTAAAGATTTATGAGCGTTCACCTTAGAGGTGTCTATGAAAACATAAAGACGGGTTTTCTTTTGTTTGGTGGCATTATGTCTTATATAAGTAGAGTTAATGCCTTCCTGTTATTTCTTGCTTTAGGTGACAATAAGAATAAAATATGTACGTTTATTGTTCACCAGCAGGAAGTGACTCGCACTTAATCTCCAAGTATCGTGACATTGTTCGAGATTGAGGTGCATCAGATATCTGATTGTCATCTGCCATTACCTGGTTTCCTGTTTTAATTATGTTTTTTCATGCCACTGCGCCTTTAATGCCAACTAGTGCATGAGGAGGAGTTTCCTTTGTCCAGCAATCTTTCTATTCAAACCTGCGAGCACAATGTAAACACAGCTTGCAATCTGCAACCAAAGATCAGTGTTTCTACTGCGGGGGAAACACGATGAGCACACAGTTACCTGGAAGCCTTGTGATAAGGTGTGTGTGTATGTGTGAGAAACTGTTCTTATCAGTCCATATTTCCATTACAGGCAGGTGAAGCACCTTCAGCTTGTTTGCGGAGAAAGTCGACTTTAAACAAGGAAGTGATGGGTGTTAATGTGCGAAACAAAGAAGACAAACTCGCATAATCTGTTGCAGACAAAAGGGTCAACACTGGAAAACACACATGTAAGGACACTCCCAACTGGCCCTGCACACACATACACACATACACACACAAAGAGCAATGTCTATTATCTTCTGACTGCATCCATTAAGTGGTTTAAGCTCCGCACACTTGTCACGCGGTCAATTTCTAATGAATTCTCGGCGTGAGAAATGGAGGCAATAAAGGGGAGGTAGATGAGAAGAGGACTCTGCTGTGTGCAGTCTGAGTCATAATGAAAGCAGGGGTATGTATAATGTATATTCCCCTGGCCATGGCCAAAGTCCCCACTGTGTATCATTTTTATGGCATGATCCTTCTTGGATGCCACGGCCCCGGCCGGAGGAGAATTCAACTCGGCAACGACGCCCCAGCTGAGGGATTACACAGGTTCACTTTCTCTCTTTCTCACCTCACATTTCCCTCCTTCTTATTTCTCACCATCCCTCCTCTCTCACCTTGTCATCTCTCTCTCTCTCTGTCCCTGTCTCGCTCTGTCTCTGCTTTGATTCAGATCATGTAATCCATTCATCCATTTCCGCCGCGCTCTCCCAGGGCTTGAACCGAAAAGGGCAGACGGTGCGGTGAGAATGCACAAACATAGTTTTCATTAGCCCGAGCTGCTCGGGAAGCGACGCCGCATGCAGTCTGAAGTATAACCTTGACACTCAGACAATAATTTGGGATATATTCATCCACATATTTGGATTTTGACCCCCTCTGACTGGCAGGAGCGCTAATTGATTGTTGCTAACCTTCACCGTTCCCAAATGGATATTTTTTCAAACAAATGGGTCTATTATTTCGGACAAAAATAGGCTACACAGAGGCAGGTTTCTCATTTCAAGGCAGTCGTTTCATTTTGTCTGCTTTTTTGCAGGAAGAACCTAATTAAGCCATGAAAACACAGTGTGGGTCTTTCATTTGGAAACGAGAGGTGCCTGAGAAAGCTCTTACGAATGGACTTGATGGCAAATTTAAGAGCTGACGAGCTAACAAAACCTTGCTTGGATGTTTATCTTCCAGACCTGAAACACAGGGGTTGATTGGTGTTAGCAAATGGACAGAAATATATCGTAGCATCAACCTGGCTAGGATAACTGTTTATTAGCCTACAATTTGGTACACACTCGTGCAAATAGGCCTAAAACATAATTTAACAACGAGATGTATTATTGTATTTTGCAGATGTTTCCTCAGACTTTTACTTTAGTGTTTTTGGTTTTGGAAAGTCAAATGAAAGAGACACCATCCTCCAGACTCTCTCTATCGGTCTGATTGGGCTCTGTGCATCAACATGTGGGGAAAACCAGAGACCATGTAAGCCCATGATTGGTTGAGGCAGGTATCTACGGTCTACAGGGCATCAGTCAACAAGATTAAGGTGTTCTGCTGGCTCCTGTTTAATCTCCAGCTGTTTCGTCATATAGAATTACACCACTACTTCAAACAATGTGATTTAAAGTCAAAAGTTTGTCCAGTGAAACTAATTTCCAGTGGGATTTTCGGTAACACTTTACTTGAATGCGTATTCATAAGCGTGTCATAAGCTTGTCATAACAGTGTCATAACTCCGTCATGAATGTGTCATAAGCATTATGTCAAATGTCATAATGGTTTATGACTGTTGTCATTAAGTGTCGTTCGGTTTTTGTAATGACAACTTGACATTGTTTGGGTTGTCTTGATTATGACAACTTGACATTAATCAAAGTGACATTACCAGAAGTTGTCTTTGTCATGACAACTTGACATTAAATTTGTTTGGGATGTCCTTCTTATGACAACCTGACATTAATCAAAGTGACATTACCAGAAAATGTCTTTGTCATGACAACTTGACATTAACATAATATGCACATATTTTATATATATGTATATATATGTATATGTATATATATATATATATATATATATAGAAAACTGGGGCTGCACATAGCAATATGTTGCTATGTGCATGCATATGGGGGGGGGCGGCGAACGACTTGCGAACGTTGATCTGCGGGGCGGCAACGACTTTGCGAGCGGGGCGGCGCTATTATATTAGTTTAGTTTCACTTTTACCATACACGCACTGCTGTCATGGTCTGTGTGTGCTTATGCGGAGATGAACGCAACGACCGGTCGACGTGGGGGGGGGGGCTCGTGACGTTTCGTGTGAATGTGTGGGGGAAACACGCTGGCCTCCAAACAGGCTGGATGGTGCGTGTGGAGTGAACGAAGTGAATCCTCACGTCAGTCATCCAGGATCTTTGTTTCCCACAATGCATTTCGCGGCAACCGGCAACGGTAGCAAAGACGGTTTATCTTTGGTAGCAGTAAAGCCACATCCATAGGTAAAGCTAGGCAGCTAAATGCTATTTTAATTCTCACTGCAACGCTGTCATTACGTTACTTTTTGAAGTTTTTATATTTTTTCCATGTGAGAAAGTCACAGTGAAGACCCACAGTCTGTGGTCAGTTTATCCAGATCCGCCTGTTAAAAGATTTCCTCCGAGTTGGAGAAGTGCAGAGCTAATGTGCTAACCGGTGCTAACGTTAGCAGCAGCCGTCTGCTGACCTCCAGTCAATCTCTTCATCATCCTGGGCCGGGAAAGAAAACCAGTGGAATAATTTATCGGCAGGTTTATCGAGGTTTACCACCCTCTGGTTTAATTCTGTTTAGGAAATACATTTGATTAAATCTAACCACTGGCAGTCACATTAGTTTGTTTGAATGTAAAGTGGAGTTTCAGGTGTGTATTGGAAAGGAGAGCTTCACATTGTGTTTTGTTTGTATTGTGAGTATTTAAAAATGGTTAAGAAATACTCATGAAAAATAAAAGTGTGTTGCATTTGAAAGGGTGTACTTGAATTATTATGAAATATTATTACATTAATGGTTAATTTGGTTTCAAAATTGTTGACAATGTTATTGTTTATCTGCAATAATTTGTGGGACAATATCATCCAGCAAAAGTTGTTCTAGTCACAGGCCTACTAGTCAGTTCAGGATATGTTAGTGACAGCTCAGAAATGCTACCACTTTATTATCGTGTCATGACACTTCAATATTCATGATATGTTAATGACAACTAAAAATTCTGCCACTTTACTTGAATTCGCAGAATATCTTCATTACATCCATGACAGTTAGTTAATCTTCATGACATCTTAATGACAACTCAAAATGCTGCCACTTTACTTGAATTCTATCTTCATCAACATAATTATGTCAAAAGTTAATCTTCATGACATCTTAATGACAACTCAAAATGCTGCCACTTTACTTGAATTCGCAGAATATCTTCATTACATAGTCATAATTATGTCATGACAGTTAGTTAATCTTCATGACATGTTAATGACAACTCAAAATGCTACCACTTTACTTGAGGTTGCAGAATATCTTCATTACACTGTCATTATGGTGCCATGACAGTCAGTTTTGGGTATCCTGTCAAACATCATGGTCTGTAACCTTGCACATTTATTATATTATGTCAACTTGCCATGAACACAAAAATAGGTGCATATTCTGTTAATGTCAAGTTGTCATGACAAAGACATTTTCTGGTAATGTCACTTTGATTAATGTCAGGTTGTCATAAGAAGGACATCTCAAACAAATTTAATGTCAAGTTGTCATGACAAAGACAACTTCCGGTAATGTCACTTTGATTCATGTCAAGTTGTCATAATCAAGACAACCCAAACAATGTCAAGTTGTCATTACAAAAAACAATTAATGACAACAGTCATAAACCATTATGACATTTGACATAACGTTTATGACACATTCATGACGGAGTTATGACACTGTTATGACAAGCTTATGACACGCTTATGAATACGCATTCAAGTAAAGTGTTACCGGATTTTCTCCTTTTGTTTGACAATGAAATGAACATTTCCTGTCCCACCCGCTCATTATCTGTCCTTTGTCATCTTCCCTCCCCGACAAAAGATATCTTCCATCAACAGAAAAAATTCACTTCACTGAATGGGTTTGAATCAAGCACACACCGACAGCAGCAGCCATGTATCCGTGCTTGGTTTATGAATCACGTGTGTGTGGTTTTTAAAAAAAAAAATCTCTATCTTGGCTCCATTCACAATCTGAGAATGTGTTAACACAGAGATAACACCTCCTGTATGAGCCTTGAGCTCTCGCCTGTCAGTTTCTGACTGATAATGTCTTTGTGAAACATGACCCATAGTGATTTTTTTTTACTGAAATTGAGCAGCTCATATCTCATAATAGGTGTTACATTCACAGTCATGTATAAAGCCTCTTCGAATTTTAGGTGAAAAATATGTCTGGCATAAGTTTAGACAAGATTAAAGTCCCAAAAAAAAGAAAAAAAAATCATTATCTAAATGAAAGTGTAAGAGATGATACACAGGAGTGTATGAAGATGTATAATAAAATGTTGATCATCCTTTAAATGTCGTCTAGAGAGGAGTCTGAACCTAAACCCATGTGATTTTCTGTCAGGAGGATGCGGTTGATATATGAAGTGCCACCGGGAGGCTTCGGCCCCTCCAATCAATTTCCTAAAGCCCCGAGCACAGCAGAGGGCCCCTAAATCACCGCGCCGCCCCTGTCCACCAACAACAGAGTGGAGACAGCAGCAACGTTCAATCACTGTGTCTTCCTGTGCGTATAGGACACTGGAGAAAATAAAGGCAGTCGTTATTACACATGCGTCGCGTTTAAAACATCGACTCTTTCAAACTTCATGAGCTTGTTGCTGCGACGGCAGGAAACATAATGAGGGGAGAGGGGAGAGGGGAGACCCACACCCCCCCTTCAGTTTACTGTAGGGGTTCGGAGACTGCTCTCATTATGTCAAGCTATACAGCTGCGGTGCTGCTGTTACAGTCACTCTAGGGCCAAACGCTAGAGAAAGAGCTGATCCACCGCCTTGGAAGCCAGATGAAGCTGGTAGGTTGATCAAACAGCGAGAAGCATCTGGACTCCTTGTCCCTGAGAGCGGTTTCACTCTGAGTGGGAGGCTTTTAAACATTTAAACCAATCAAAAATCAGGGCTCCATATAACACAGCCACAGCGTGACTCTTAACATAGACACTTTACAAGTTTAACTTCTCTGAGCGCTACATTCATGCGAGACTATAGCACAAGAGCAATATTTTCCATGGTCTGATTGTATTTAGATTTTCTCTGTGTAGTGTCAGTGGCCTCGTAATCTGCCATTTATCTTTCAGCAACGACAAAAGAAGAAAAAAAAAATTAATAAAAATCCAGGCGGCTGGAAGAATATGTGAAAACTTCTTTGGAAAATATGACAGACAGAATTAAGACCACGCTGGCTGCCGGCGAAACACAGTTTCTGATCTTTTCATGAGAACAATGAGCCTGAGCTCGAGGTTGTTTTTTTCCTACTGGCTTGTGAAATGTACTCATTATTTACATGTGTTTACATCTCAAAGCGCTTTTCCTACAAATCGTATGTAAATGTTACAAATTTGTTTTTGCCAAATGCGTTTTGTATTTATACCACACACTATTAAGCATTAGCGAAGACTTGATTTGTGAAGCATTATTCCTACTCTGTTACTAATTGGATGGAAATTAACAGTCAGGATAACTGCTATTTATACTGATGTCTCTGATTCTCTGTCATTTTCAAATAAACAAATAGATAAACAAATTGGTACATAATTTATAAACGGTTATACATTTTCATTTTAATCCTTGATTCATAAGCTCATCTATAATAAACCATATATTAACACACTCATTGACCATTAATACTTATCTAAATCATTGTATGTGTGAGTGAAGTATAAATGAGCATCTAAATACTTTGTTAATTATTTATGAACACTTTATAAATGATCGTATGAACAACAAGTCTGTAGTCTGTAAAGATATTCTTATCATGAAGCATTATATTGAATAGTTGATGACTAATAGGATAAAAACCTGGGGGAGAGAGAAAAACAACAAAAATTGATTTGACGAAACTTTAATGAAACCAACAGGATGTAAAAAAGATATGAAATTGATAAATAAACAAATAAACAACATAAGGCACAATCAATAAGAATTAATGCAACATTATGCACAGAACTACAAACAGTGCAAGACAGAGATGTTTTATAATATTCAGCATCATTTTCCTGTAGTGAACTTGTCAGTACGTGTATTTAAAGTTTAAGTCACAAAATCACTGTGGCTGAGATGAACACAAACCTGGGTGAGTGTCTCCAACGTAACCATGACAACACTAATCAACCTTTAGTTGCTATGAGCCGATGCTATTCCTAGAGTGGATATTGTGTGGGAAAACAAATTAAATATGTCAGTGAATGTTTTGCAGATACATTCTGCTCTTTGGCTGAACAGATGTTTTCATTAAACATGTTCCAGACGTTTTGACAGAAAACTATTTGCTGTTAACAAAATAATAAGCAGAGATGCTCCACAAATTTTGCCACTTTTTTTTTTATTCCTTGCTTGTCCCTTTTTTTCCCAACCTTGTAAACCTGCCTCACTTCAAGTACACTGGGATACTCTGACGTTCACCCACATTCAGAAACAACTTGCTTTTTGTGCACGAAAGTGAAAAAACTGCGTCAGAGCTGAAGGTCGGACACATGTGATCGACATGTGAGGCAGCAGCTACTCACAGGACCACTGGGGTGGGGGCGGGGGGGGGGGCACATAAGTAAAACGTCCAAGTCTGCGAGACTCAATGAAGCCAAGTGTACAAGTGTTTGTTTGTGTTGGGGGGAGTTTTTGTCTTAAATGATGAATTAGCGATGCTTAATTAGACTGCGCTATCTCGCATGGGCCTCATGAAATGAGAGTAAACAGAAAGTTAAAACTTAATGGGGTGTCAAGAAGCAAGAAATCTCTTCCTCCCTCTTTCAAACAACAAAGACACACTAAAAACTAAAAACATTCACACTCCTCACAGGGTCATGCTTCTGTAATTTCCTAATAATGGGTGGGCGTCAGAATCGCAAGTGCTTTATTAATCCAGAGAGGGAACTTGTTTTCTCACATCGCTCCATTCAAAATAAACAATGATAATACTAAAGAGAAAAAAAAAAACCTCCCATATTCAAAAATTCAAATATACTCTACACATATATTCATAATTAATACTTATAACATGAATTATGCACAGGTTGAATCATGACAGTGTCATAATTAGGTTACTGCACATAAGAGAAGTGCAGAGTAAAACATTAAACTTTAACATACACTGTTGCCCATTAAATTTGAATAAAATATATATATTTTTAAATGATTGTGAAAATGTGATTTAGTCTTGATAGATAAAATAAAATGTTTATCTTCTCAATACCAGGCATACGTGATCACTGCACCTTGTTAAAGGTGATTACTGAAGTGGGAATAAAAAGAGGAACGTGTCTGGAAACAAAATTATTCCAACTTTATGGGCAACAGTGTATAATTTGTTGTTTTTGTGACCAGGACCCACAATATATATTATTACCTTTACTCATGACACAATATTATTGCAATTTTAAACATTTTGTGATATTCTGTTGCTTTGGTATCCTTTTGCGATTCATCACCTTTTTGCAACTGCAATGTCAAGATAAAGTTTAGTTTAAAGATAAAGTCTGTTTATCTTAGATCACTTTTATTTAAGCAAACAAGCCGAAAAACTGATAAACACAATCATTATTATGAGTAGTATTCTAGTACTAATACTTAAAACTTTAATTCATATCTGCAATTAAAGGTATGATTCAACTTTTGGCAAATTGGCCCATTCCCATAATCCCTATAGTTTCAGGAGTAGGGTTGTTATGGAATTTCTTGGTTTCCCTCATCATACTAATCAAATACACAATCCAACAACTCCAAAACGCTCTGGTGGACAAGTTGTGACCTGCACATTGTTGGATTGTTTATTTGATTTGTTTGATGAGGGAAACCAAGAAATCCCATGAGCCTCCGAAGCTCTGAGCAGCTTGCGGCTCTGCTCCGCCATTCTAAAAACATCTTGCACTGACAATTAAAGGTAACAACCCTACTCCTGAAACTATAGGGATTATGGCAATGGGTCAATTTGCCAATTTGCCAAAATGTTGAACTATCCCTTTGACATAATGAAAGATCAATACTTGCCGTCTGTCGTCCATTACAATATTGCCCTGACCATCTTGACAGTTTAATTTAGGATGCTCTGGTTGTGGTTGTGGTTGTTGTTGCTTATGTCACAACAAGAGTTTCAGTTTTCCAGACCAAATAATCGTTCATATGACTGTAATCACTCTCATGTTCCTATTTATCCCGATGAAGACACAACAACTCAAACAAAGCACAAAATACCTGCAGTGCTTTTTATGAAGAAGCCAAAAGTGGAGTTTTACTTTTAGTACAAAAAGCTCCTGATGTTTTCAGACACTCCTGCTGTCTGTGCTGCTGCTGCTGCTGCTGCTGCCTCGGCTCAGCTGCTGACAGTCAAAACCTAAAAGAAAGGCTGAGAGACTCACTGATGAAAAGAGATCGATCAGTTCCACAAAGACTGATCCCGGTTCTGCATCTAATGGAAACATTTTTTTTCTCTTTTATATTGCAGGAGGCCGGCAGTGATCTCCACACCGTCGAGTCTGTGGGAGCTGATGTTGACATCTACGGTGATTGCGCAGGTATGTGTTTCTTTTGCAGGAAATATCGTAATGGTCTCATTTGCAGCGATGGACTGCATTTACTGAGGCAGCAGCGAGTCTCAGCCAGATGCTCTGATGTGTTTTGATGTAAAAGGAGCCTCGGACTTCAAGCAGCGGCAGGACGAAACCTGCATTAACTCAGAGACAGCTCCGAGTTCAGACTTTTCATAAGATGAAAATCAGATTTTTGCTTTTGCTTTTGTTTCTTAGGCCTCGTGTTGTACTTTGACAGTTTTGGCTGCAGTCCTGTTGATCCTGATAACATTTTACTCGCCAGCTTTTCGTTAAATACGATCTGGGGAGAAGAAGTGGTCAGACGGGTCAAACTGTGTGTGGCCGAGGGAGGAGGAGGCTGGACGAGAAAACGTTGTCTCTGTTTGCTGTTTATTTGAGTCACATACTGGAGGAGGAGGAAGAGGAGGAAGATGGAGCTCAGGAAAAAGCTGCTGAAAATCGTGGACAATGTCAAACTCAAGAGCAACATCCAGCCAGAGATTTAATACAAGCCATAAGGGAACTTAATAGAAAGTCATTCCTTGCCGACCACAATCAGACTCTATTATCCATTTTGTATGACTCATCAGTGGCCTATATGGCTGAAACGCACTGATTTCCCTGATTACGTCCGTCCAGTCACGTATGTTGTTGTGCTGACAGACAGACAGTCGGCCAGTGGAATCGACACGGGCAGGAAGGAGGATTTCGAGCTCCAGCTGGGAGGATTTTCTCTTCTGCATGAAACATCACAGCCAGCCCAGAGCAGGAAACCAGCAGACTTTGTCTAATACTCACATTAAGGTTTTTGGAACAGGCGCGTTTTTTTCATGTCCTCTCTCTCCCTCTTTCTCGTGTCCTCGTGCCTTTCTCCCAGTGGCTTGTACTACACACACACACACACACACACACACACACACACACACACACTCATCTGGAGTAAAGAGTGTGTGACCTCGTTCCCGAGCTGCCCTGATTAGCATCTTTAAGCTTAAATTGGGAAATGAAAACATTCAGAGAGAAAAAAAAACCTAAACAGTCATCAACACTTTCCAACCACACACATCCTGAGGGGAAAGAAGAAGAAGAAGAAGAAGACGATGTGTGCTTTATAAGAAGCTTCACTCAGTTCTGGTATTGACACTCAACAGTGCGACAACACCAGCAGATCACAGGCTGGAGTGTGAAAGTGTGTGTATGTGGAGGTAATGTGACAAAATGTTGTGATTTTACACTGTTGTGCTGGAAATTTCCATGAAAATCTTAATGATTTCAGGGGGGGAAGCTCCATCACCAGCACTCATGTGGAGAAGATGTGTGTGTACATAGATAAAAACGTGCGACTGTTACTCCCAGTGGCTCTTTTTCCTCATAAGTTCAAGAGAGGATCCCACACCCCCCTCCCTCCCCTCCTCTTCCCTCATGTTTGAAACCTAAACTGGGTTAGCAGACGGGAGCTGCCCTGGGTCACAGCGGACCACATCGGGAGTTCACGCCTGTCAGAGCGAAATACGACCCTCATATCATCTGATACCGAGGACTTTGCAGAGCCGTAGCCGGAGCAACACCCCACACAGAGCGCTGGCTGGAGAAGAGCAGAGGAGCAGATTTGTTGCATCGATCGTTAAGCAACCTTAATGCGGAGGCAATGAAACAGAGCCCAAACTTCTCCCTGATCTCAACTAACAGCTTCTGGTTTTTCGCCGTAGGATGAGGGAGGAGGGGGGGTTGTTGTTTCATGTGCGTGGTTTCATTAAAGTTTAATCCTATGTATTATTTGTTGTTTTTCTTCCCATTGTTTCCATTTACAAGCTGTGTAGCTTCTCCTGAGTGACAGATAAACCCTCACAGGTGAGAGGAAAGGTTTTCGATAAATTATTCATGGTTTATCTGTGGGGAATTGATTAGTTTTTTTGTAGACTGCTCAAGTAAAAAAAAAAAGAAAAAAAAAGAAAACCCAACAAAAATGCAAGAAAAACTTGTCTGACCTGAGACGGCCTGGATGAGTCTCCGCGTCTTTCTCTCTGACTCCCACATTAGTTTGATGAATAACGCTGACACACACAAACATCAGGGGTCATCCATCAGCTTCGCACCAGCTCACAGATAGAAAGGAGGACATCAAATATTTACGCCCACGAGTCCTCCCCGCTCACAACACAACTCTGACACATAGGGCCAAGTGAATTATTGAAACTCCCCAGCAACTATACATTTAAAACCACTGACGCACACCCACAGGCAGGTTAGGTAATCAGAGCTACAACAGAACAGTGTAACGGGTGAAAGCAGGAGTCAGGAATACCTGGATGTTTATACCGAAAGAATAGAGGCTTCAGTTTTAGTAGTAATAATTATACTGTACTCACACGGTTACTGCTGAGACCTGAACACAGCAACAGAAAACAAGTCTGTACATTGATATATTAGGGTCTTTTAAAGGGATACTTCACCCACAATCAATAATTCACCAATTTTCTACTCACCGTCATGCCAAGGAAGGGTTTGGAGAAAAAACTTGGAGTTCTGGGGGTGGTCCGGCTGGCAACAGATTTTCATATAATGGAAGCAGATAGTATGAAATAGCATGAAAAAGTTGAATGCAAGATGTGTGAGTTTTGCTGCGAGATGTTCTTCCGTGTTTACATCAGACATCCAATGGTTTACAACGACGAACAAACATCTTGCAGCAAATCTCACGCATGCACACAAACATCAACAGAGCCACTGAGAGCTACGACTACAACGAGATTCCAAAGTGAGCACAATCAGCCGCCATTATATGAAAATCCGTTTCCAGACGGCCCCCCCTTTGAACTCCAAATGTGTTTTGGTGACTCCGAAAGTTCTCCAAACCCTTCCTTGGCATGACTGTGAGTAGAAAATGGTGAATGGTGAATTATTAATTTCGGGTGAAGAAAAACAAGCAAGTTGAATATTTTTCATTTCGATTTTCAATTTTCAAGAAAAAAAGTCTGTATGTTATTAAGTCAAAGATTTGCAAGAAAAAACTTCTCTTCTGTTTTCTCCCCTCAAGAAAACCTGATGTTGACGCCCACAGTCAGGGACGTGCACATGATTATAGAGGGGCAGGGGCTCAAAGTCAGAAAAGGGCAGGACATTTTTTTTGGTCCTTTACACAATATGGAAATTAATGTAAAATTTAATTTGCTAATAGGAAGCTAACTACTTAGCTGTGTGTCCTTTGTAGGTAAAAGTGATTGCCATTTATTTTGTGTCAACAAATTATTGTCAGCAGATAGTTAATTCACATTATCATAGGCTTGGAAGACAAGAGACGATCTGAATTGATGTGCTGATTCCTCCGGCATCACGGGGAAAAACAGTAGAAAATGGCTGAATAAGTGAATTATTGCTCCACTGTCACGTCGTCTGGAATTTCAAGAGTGGGAAAATTTGAAAATGCCGCCCCAGCGTTTTCATCTGTTTTTTTCTGAAAAACCTGTAACCTGAGACAACACAGCTGCAGCAGCTGCACAACAGCCTATATGGACGTAACAACAACGGCCGACTCCCGTCGGGTCGCCAACGCTGCGGCTGAATCGCGCCTGTTTAATCATCACTGAATATTTACTCTGACACGACTCCCTGTCAACATTTAATCCATGTTTGAGTTTGAATACAACTTTTCAAATTTCAGAAAAAACACACGTCTGCAGTAGCCTATGTACTATGTTTTTGGGTCGTTTTCATTCCATGTGGACGCAGGTATTTCAAAACGATTTTTTCAAAACGATTAAGAAAAAGACCGGATTCGGTGAAGCCGCGTACGTCTGGACGGGGCTAGTTATCCATGGGGCTTGGCTCTTCTCCTCTCACTTACTCACTCACTCGCCCTCCTCTTTTCTCTCTGGCGGAAGCGGCAGGCTCAAACAACCCGGTATTACAAGAAAACGTGGAGTTTTTGTACCGCTGTTTTTTCTTTTTTTTTTTACTTACATCCCTGACAGGAATTTATTAATGTTGTTAAAAAAAAAAAAAAACACACACACAGGCAGAGGGCACTTTTTAAGACGAGGCAAAAAAGGGCAGGGGCTCAAGCACCCATAGGGCCCTATGTGTGCACGTGCCTGCCCACAGTCTCTGATTAGGTCTTGGATGATGTTACTGACCTTGTTGTCTTTGCCAGCAGCAGCTGTTGTCCAGTTAAACTCCACATCTTCGACCGCAGCTCTTTGTTTGTCCGCTCATCATCTTTGGTTTATTTATTTGGAGACACAAACTGCTTGGAAAAAGCCTGGAGACACTTTATTTCGTCGTGGTAAAAGCTGAATATATGCACCTGAAATGTTTTCAGAGACTCCTCATTGCATCAGCGTTCGCAGAGCTACAGGAAGTGCAGAAGGTCAAAGCTCAACTAGAGAAGTTTATTACTTTGAAATTTGAGTGTCAGTCGTCCAGATGCACGGGAACCGAAAGCTGAGTTGAAACCATTATGGGTGTGACGAGGGGGGGCTGGATGGATTTCACACATCAGATTTAAGGAGGATCAACGGCCAAGAAAAAAAACAAGTGCAAATCACAGCTCACACCTTTACTGATACTCATCTACCTCCTTCCAGGGTTTTCTAAATTGCTAACGCATCTCCAGCATCCACCGCCGCCGTCCATGTGTCGCCTCCAAATGGGCGCCCGGCGGGGGAGCTAACAAGTCGATGACAGTCGGCCGCAGCAGCAGCAGCAGCAGCAGGTGACACGAGCAGCCGCGGAGCCAGAGGGGAGAGGGCGTGTCACCGAGAGGAGAGGTGAGAGAACACCGGCGTCTCTGCAAAACACTCAACCTCTTCCAATTAACAGGCAGCAGGTGTCACTGAAGACGCCGGCGGGGTCGTACGACGAGAAGCTTCAGGATTAAACTTTGTCACTTTGCACAATTACAACAACAGCAACAGCAACACACGACCCCTGTTAGAAATCAACACGTCTGCGTGCGTGTGCATGATTACAGTGCATTTTCTCACATGTTAATTTTTATGAATGGGGCATATGGTAGGGGGTGTGGGGCGGCGGGGGTCTGTTTCTTCAACCCAGACCAATCAGAAGTGTCATGGCAAAGAGTGTGCTTGTGTATGTGTGTGCGTGTCTGTTCTGTGAGGGATTAATCAGGGGAGGCTGGGTATGTTTGGGTGCCGTTAGAGGACGGCCCCCAGGCCCTTTCCCAAAACATATGTGAGTGATTATGACAGATGGGGCCCCGGACTGGGGGCTCGCAGGAGGGTGATGCAGGACTGTAATGTCAGGTTTTTTTTTTAGAGGGGCTCGCTTCAAATGTGACTCTTAATGTTTTGTAACTGATGTATTGGTGTGACTAATTCAGCTCGGGGAGTCTGTTTTTCTGAAAGCGAGTCAGCTCTTACGATATATTTCTCCATCCGCCGCCCCCAGACTATCCTTTTCTTCATGACTCAATGCTTCATGGTCTTATACATCTGGGCCTCGACGCCGAGAGAGAGAATGGGAGCAATGTTTTCACACTGATATTACTGCGGGCAGCCGTAATCCCACTTGAATACGGACTGTATTTTTAACCATCTCCTTGTTATCTACTCATTATTCACTCTCCCGTTTAATTGTCTAGAGCAAATGACGATGCAGAGTCTGTCTCACTGCGGCACTATATGATGTGAATATTACGTCCCCTATCTGCTTTATTATATAGCCTTATCCACTCCATCTTAAATGAGATTATTTACCATAATTTCATTGAGTCCTAATCAGATTTAACCCTTCATCTTGATGATGATCACATTTCAACATCGAATGCCCTGCATGATGACATCTTTCTTTTGAAGGCTGTGTATTATTGTGGCATGTGGGTGTTTGTGAGCGTGACCAATGCTACTTTTACCATATTCCCTTCTGGAGCTACACAAAAACACCATATTTGCATTATATGAGCAGATATTGTGATATGCAGTTGGCTCTTGTACCAACAAACATGTCGTATTGCATCTTATAAAAAAGGATTTGTTGCCCGGAGCTTCTGTAAAACAAAATCAGCATCTGTCATTTGGATATTGCATTGCAGTTTTGATCACATTGTTCGGCTCTATTCCTGTCTAACTTATGACAAAACAATCCCAACTCAAGGTCCTCTTAGTTTTTTCCTCCAGGGCTCAGTAGAAATACTTTCATATTTTCATTTAAACAGCCCAAACATCCACTTAGCAAGTTTTCTCAAAAAGAGTTTTGATAAACTTTTTTATGCGACGTTATTGCTTACTATCCACCTGAGACAAATGTGTCGTGACAAGACAGTTATATAGAAAAATATAGTTACACCTTAATCTTCCAAGTGCTATTCCAGCTCTGTAACTGTCTGTGACAACTCATTACTCTCATTTTGCTGCAATATTATTTGTTTTTCTTATCACACTGAGCTTCAAGCCTCCAGCAGCATCCGTCCTTCTGCCGTCACTTTGATGAATGGGCGGCCGCTCCGCTACAGTGCGACGGTGATACTATCTGCAGGTATATTTGCAACTTCTCATATTAATGCTGTTTAATTTGTTGTTGTTTCTTGCTCTTAAGCCGCCGAGACGTCGCGGTCCGTCCACTGTGTCTTTCACGATTGATTCGTTCCATTTACTTAACGTCCTCTTCAAACTGCATGCGCGCAGGAATTAGTAAGAGTTTCTAGACCAAACAAGGCCAATAAACAACATATGACAATAAGCTGCCCTGCCCACGATGCTGCAGGATGAGTCATTTTATCCCATTATTTCTCCTCGGCGGAAGACGGCCAGTAATGAGTAAACAAGGCATTATGTTACTGAGTCTTTCTCTCAAAGGCTTGAGACCCAGACAGCAGCAGAAGCAGAAGCAGCAGCTGCAACAGCAGAGTGATGCACAACCAACAGACAACCAACAGTACTTATTGTCATTCACCATAAAGTTTTATTTCTGGGGAATTGCAGTAGTTTCTCTCTCTCTCTCTATTCAAATGTGGAGAGAATGGTTTCAAAGCTCAGGGAAATGCAGTGGAAATCTCATTACAGTGTACACATGCTGGAAAAAATGTTGGCTCCGGGGCAAATTAAACGCCCTCTCCTGAATCGCAATAGGCTTGTTAGGATTTTAGTGTGGAAATGTAGCATGGGTGGAGAGGGTGGGTGTGGGAGGGGGTGGGGGTTGAAGGGGGCAGGCTGGCTAACAGCTCTGCCACTACCTGACTGCTTTAACAAGCGGGGTTAAACTGTAACCTGTGGACTGCTGTGACCCTCTCAGCAGCAGCCATACCAGCTGATTTGCATGTGAGATGTGAGTGCTGGAATTTCCATCTTTGGATGAGGCTGTAGCCCGAAGCGCACTCGCAGGTGTGTGTGTGTGTCTGTGTGTGTGTAAAAAACTCCATTGATATTTGGGTCAATTCGCATTCCAGTGTCACATCCCGACATTCCTGTGATGCGTCCGTATTCAGACAAATGAGGTGAACACGGCGCAGATGTTTCACCAAATGTACCAGATGTTATTGGGTGCTAACGGCTAGCAGTAAAGTGACTATATTAAAAGCGCCTCGGAGCTGTGAGAGCATTTTATATCCACCTGATTATTAATGCGCATTTTTCATTTAGTGTCTGACTCAACCAGACCGGACATAATGGAAGTCTGAAACCAAAAAAAAATGTTTATGTGCTCGGCTCCGACTGAGGTAGAAAAGTCGTGGAGGAGTGGCAGAAATATACAGAGTGAATAAATCATGAAGCCTGTGAGTTAAACATCATTTAAACCAGAGTCAAAAGTTGCATCAGGCGAAAAAACAAACAAACATTAGATCTGTGTGAGACGTCCCTCAAATGAAAACACAGAGCAAACATATGTGTGTCATATTTAAATCAACATATTTAACTGACACTTCTCTCGCTGCGCGCTCCTCTTCTGCAGAGGCTTAATGGCACTCCACTGGAGAACTGTTTACCCTGATGCAACCAACTCCTAATATTTGCATAACAGTAGTGGATGGGACGGAAACGCCTTCATTTGCATCTTATCGTGCAGATTTTTTTCTGATAAGAATCTGACCTACATTTGGATTCAAGTCGGGACCGGCGACACCTTTTTTTTTGTTTCTGTCAACGCAACAACATGTAAACAGATTGTATCCTGTATTTGTGAGTCAGCAAAACTCAACCCTAGGACTGAGTTAACAACTCACGAAAACAAGTAAAACCGTTTTGGTGAGACGTCATCAAGAGGCAGGAATGTCAAATAAAAACCCAAAGTGCAGGGTGGAGACGAAAGCCATTCGCAGTTTGTGCACAAATGACTTGACGCCCTCTTAGGTGCCTCGTGACAGCTGTGTAGGGACACATCTGTTGATATTTTACATTTTTCTCATCGTCTACAAATCCCATGTGAAGACCAAAACCAACAGAGAGCTGATTGAAACAAGTGTTGTGTAAAAAAAAACGTCCAACACCTGCGATTTTCAGCTTTTTATTTGAGATGCATTTCAGCTCTGCACCTTGAATTGGACCAAACAGGCTTTGGGCTGATGTCCAAGTGCTGAGAAAGAGACCAGCACAGTGTTGGTGTTGATGTTTTGATGTTCTTTTTTGTTGACAGCACTGATAAAACGAGAACCACATGTATTATTTTGATAGATCGATCTTTATTGTCATTGTGCACAATGAGTTTTCCACTGCGTCCACTCATGGTGCATGAACTTCATATCAGACAAAGAGAATGCATAAAGCTCATATAAAAGGGTGAAATATACGTATCTGAGAGAAAAGCATGCATTAGTTTAATTCATTTCAATGGAATATTTTTCTATAGTGCATGAGATATTATTGATATTTTCTTTCAAAACACTGTTACATACCTTGTATTGGACTTTTGGAGCCAAACTTTATACGACAAACTTCAATGTTTAATGTCCGTTGTTCAGAAAAGCTGCAAGAAGCTGTCAAATCCATAGCTAATATAATGTATTTATGTGTGTGTCCCTTTGGAGCTGAACAGAAAAACACCTAGTGATTTCTAGGTCAATTAAAATTCCAGTGTCATTGCACAGAGAGCGACTCGGCGCCCCAGGGGCATTCTGGGATAACAGATGCTCCCAACACACACACATATATACAGAGGCATACTGTCATCAAACTGGCTTCACTACCTGAAGATAAAACCCACAAGAATGTCATTCTTCAGGCTTCGGCTGCAGGACGTTCAATGACACTAAAATGAGTTGAGTTTTCTTCACGTTCAGATGCAGCGAAAGAGAAAGCAAAGAAAAGAAAAGCAAAGAAATCACGGTACATGACCCGCCTCAGGAAACAGAAGTATGAGCACTGAGCAGTGACCTTGAGTGATTTCCAAGGTAACGTAACCTGCTCCATCACAAATGGACCGACGCCAGGCCAGAGAGAGCCATTGTGCTGAAGCAAAGGGGCCAAAGTGGACTCATTTGCACTGGACGGGTGCCCAAGTGGTGACTCAGTCAGCGTTATCAGGACAGAGGAGAGACGGCTAATGGAGGAGGAGAGGAGGAGGAGGAGGAGAAGAGGAGAGGAGAAAAAAACAAAGAGAACATATATAGGATTTTTTTTTTTTTAATGCATAACTCAAAATTCAGTTTCGTCCCATTTTTCCTACAGCTTTCAACCACAGCTGAAGATAGAACATGCTTTGTTGCCTCTGGTTTACTTGCTTAGGTGCAGTATATACAGCAGCATATGAAGAGTTATCATATAGGATGATATACTGCGATACGATAGGGTGAAAATATAGTTTATTAAAGGACCATGAAATATATTCATATGTAATGTGGTTGTTTGTCTGCATTTTGTTGTTTTTTTGTTGTTTTTTTTGTGAGGGGTTTTTGTGGCACCTAATTTGTACACTGCAGGTGTAATTCGTCCTAGTTTTATGTGTTTATATATTATGTTTGTTGTGGCATTGTAATGGCTTGAAATCCTGAAAATTAATAATTGTGATCATAAAAAAAAAAACTGAACTAATGTTGTCATGGAAACAGCATCTCCGTGATGAGTCAAGTGAGCTCACTTCCTCCACAGCTGAAGATGCTATGGTGTGGAAGAAAGTCAAGGTTTTTTTTTAATGGTTTAAACGTTAAAATAATCAAATGATCCAAACTGGTTGTTTTTATTAGTTTGGTTTTGCAGCATTTTGTTGCAGCTGATTGGTCATGAGTTTGTTGCATGTGATCTAATAGATGGAGAGTCTCTGCTGCTGCTGCTGCTGCTGCTCTCACACAAAAGTCAAGAGGAGTTGAGAGTTGAGAAGTAGGTCAGTGTCCTTTGGGAGGCACATGTAGAAATGAGGAAAGAGACCGAGGGAGGACGTCAGAGTTTTAGGATGGATGGACAGCGAAAGAAAAACATTGTTTGTCGTTTTTGATCCATTTTGTTTGAAGGGAACTGAGAAATGTGAGACGCTGAACGGGGGGAACGAGGTGTGCGGCAAATAAAACGTAAAACAAACTGTCGACGAGATGATTTGCAAACGTGCCACTAAGGGGATTTTCACCCGAGCTTCTCGAAACTCAAACACGCTTCGCCGTTTGATATAAGGTGGTCTGTCTCTAAAACTGCCGAGGATTAAAGGCTGCGGAGCCTTTATGTAGGATGAGAGCTGCAGGGTGAGGTGTTATACAGGGGATTTTCTGTAGCCGCACATCTAAATGACTTGAGATTTTCCCTCAGGTCTCTCGACGCCACATTTCAACCGACACCTGAGGCCGCGAAGACGATGTCCGTCCTCACCGGGGGGAATTAATTCCTTCAGCTCAGCTTCATCTTGGAAAGATCATCAGGGAGTATTTAAAACTATAGTTCTGGGAAATGTGCTTAATTGCATTTTTCTCTGAACGGCTCATTAGCTTAGCTTAGCATAAAGACTGCTGCTGGCCAACGCACTGTGAAATCACACTGCAAGTCAGTTTTTGCATATTTCTCTTTTGCATGAGATACCACATGTTAATTATTAACCTTTAGAGGTGCTTGTCGGGAGATTATATTACCGTTGGGTTGACGAGGTTCATCATCTTTCGTTTCATATTAAACAAACGTTGTTGAATGTTTGACTTTTCCTTTTAAAAAAAAAAATGTTTTGCCCTTTAAAATCTGCAGAGCTCTCACTCAATGACCTTCCTGCAGCGTCTGGTCTCTAAAGACTTAAACATATCAGAGGATCAGGAGAGTATCAGAGCTGAGAAATGGCTGTTTGGGAGGACAATGAGAAACGAGAAGCAGGGAGGTGGAGAGCGCTCCGGAGAGGAGACAGTTGTGGGAAAAAGAGCAAGAAACGAGCAAGATAAAGCCGACGACATTCTTTCAAGCACATTAACCCTGCTAAGCTACAGTATATCATGCTAAATCCCACCCCTCAGCTCTCCTGCCTATTACCCATTAGCACTGAGAGCCTTGTGTGTGTGTATGTGGTTGTGTTATCACACTCCAACACACTCTGGCCAAGGTTATAGGCCTCTCCCTGCATGTTTATGGCCGCGCACTTTTCCTGCAATTTAAACATGCGAGATTAAACGCGGTCCACTTTTCACCTTGGAGCTATATGACAGGAGGTAACGGCCGAAGGTGCTGCGGTTGTGAGATAACAGAAATTAAAAAAAAAAACGACTCTTATCAATTAGCAGCTTGAGCTCCGGCTGCTGAATCAGCCTGCGTTTTTTTGGCTGTTCAGACTCGCTTTAATCTCAGTCTTTGACTTTATTCATGAGAGAGATTCTTTTAGAGTTTGATGAGATGATCAATACGACTGTGCAGGCCTGTGTGCTAAAACGTGAAGCTACAGGCAGCGGCTGATTAGCATAGCTTAGCATCAAGCGTGAAGGCTGGTGGAGAGAGCGAGCGGCTACAACAACAGCAGCAGCGGGGGCTCCGTCGTCCAGCCAGCGATTTGCCCACTGGCATCTCGTCAGCTCGCTAATTAAAATGGTATATTTCATTAGTTTAATCCACAGAGAGACGGTGTAAAAAATGACACTTTGTGGTTTTACTGGAGAGGGGCGGCGACTGCCCGGCCGCCTGGGACTCAAATGCCAACTCATTGTGCACAGTAATAGAAATCATCTGTCATTTCTCTGTGTATTGTCAGGTTTTTTTTTGTTTTGTATTTTTGCGAGGGAGGGAGGAAGGAAGGGCGGGCAGAAAATGTCCCAGCATTCCCCCAAATAGACTCCCCTCTTATGTTTTTTTCTTCTCCACATTGGGCATAAACAGATTGGCAGGCTTATACACAGTACACAAAGTCGTGCCCACAGAGAGCGCTGCCAGCACCCATCGCTGTCTGCCTCCCTGCAGACTCTGCAGCTAAATCCTCCCACTAATCTCCAATTAAAATGGCGATAATAGGTGTTTGCCCAACTCGGTGCCCACCGCTGCACCCCAGCTTCGTCCTCCCCGCTCCCCAACCTCCACATCTAATCTGCCACGGGGGAACTCACACACACACACACACAAACACACAAACCCCTCAGTCAGACTCTTTCCAAAGTGCCCGAAGGATTGACCTAGATTGAGCCCACTTCACAAACTAATTTCTGCAAACACAAAGGAGGATTAGCAAAGATTAAGATGACAAGGTCTGAGGATTGAGAAGTAGCTGGCATAGGCCAATTATAATTACTGCCCTAACAAAAAAAAAAAAAAAGTGGACTGTGGCAAATCAAGTCACTGGAGGACTTGTGTCTCTGCTTGGCTCTCACACTGTTATTTAGCCGAAGCCATTACCACTGACTGTACCCTAATGGCTGAACATGACGCAGCGCTGTGCAGGCCGCGCCTCTGCTGCTGACTGGTCAAAGCTTCCTATAGCCAAACCACAAAAGCACATTACACGCCGAACAGCGGCAATTAAGAGATTTCTGTTTTGATTACATTAAAGTTGAACTGATGAAGCTGCACATTTCACTTTGTTTGTTATGGTTCTTTTTTTTTCCCCCTCTCCTCCCAACATTGTTGTGGTCCCTCTGTACGCAGGTTGCTCGCAAAGAGTAGCTTAACCGCTACTTTTCCCCACACACGCATAACATTTTCCATATGTGGATCTGCTCTGTTGAAATACACATCTGCTGCTGCTGCTGTTGCTGCTGCACCACCAGCGTGATTCATTAAATAATTCATGAATGCATTTTTAGGATATTCCCGGTATTCATGTTGAAAAGTGAGATTAGGAAATTCTAATGAAAATGGAAAATTCAATCCTCTCAGGATCACTTCGAATGGCTTAAATTTCTGCTGCGCACCGTACATCTAAGACGGACTTGGCTGCTGCTGCTGCTCTGAAAATAAGACTTTTTTCACCAGTGATGGGAGCACAAATATAAGCCCCGACTCCATCTCCTTTACTTAGTCCATATGAAGCCCAAAAAAAAAAAATGTTGCAGAGGGAAAACATCTGTAAGGAGCGAGCAACACCCTCATGAACCAAAGTTTGATGTGGTCACCGAAGCCATCAGCAAATCCGCGTGATAAAGCTGCTCTGAAACGCCGGGCCACGTTTTCATCGTTTCTGACGCAGCGGGGCTTTGGTGTGTTTTGAGAAGTTTTCACAGCACATTGGGGGGACGGAGTGTCTGAGTGACTGCGGCTAACTGAGTGTGGCTGTGGGTGTTTGGAAATGTGTTTGAATGCATGTGCGGTTTGCAGTGTTTATGTACGCGTGTGTGTGTGTGTGTGAGTGTGTGTGGTCCAGTGCAGAGCGAAGAAGCAATGCTTCCCTGGGCACAGGCAGCACAGGCAGGCTTTCATCGTCGCTCATGCTTGCTGAGACTCCAATGGGGACCACATGCCCGAGTCAGCCAAGGAATCCTTTTGTGTGATTAATACTAAAAGTTTAGGGGTCTCCCGCTGTCGGGGACTGAGATATAGCTTCAAAGCCCCCATCAGGGGGTCGGAGGAAGCCAATGAAATCTCTCTAAGGCACAGATAACAACCTAGCTGCCACAGGAGGGGAGGGGGAGGCAAAAGAATAAAACAGTTAAAATCCTAACCAGCTGTCAGACGTCCTGCATTACTCTGCTAATTACAAACTCTGTGGGCTCCCTCATCCCCTCACCCCCCCACCCACCCACCCACTGCTGTCCCAGCCTCACCTCTGCTCCATCTGTAAGCCCCGCCGTTTAATTAAGGAGGCTCTTCTAATTGATGAAAGAGAGTGAGAAATGCAACTTCAAACCGCAGCCTGACTCAAAGTGCTCATAAAAATGCCGGGGAAAAACTGTGAGCGTCGCAGGCAGGGCCCTCAGTATCCTTCATTAGCCGCGGCCGGGGCTACCTTACATCAGCAGCACGCGTTCATTTACCAGCATCGCGGTAAAACGCTGGCTTGGTACCTCTCCCTTCAGTTACGTCTTTCTTTCTTTCTTTTTTTTTTACCGTTTCTTCTCTCAGTGAGGTTGTTTTGGTTTGCAGATGGAGGTCCTCGCCTGGAGTTGTTTGTTCAAACGTGCCTGTCAGAGTGAAAGCAGAGCTGACCTTTGTCTGACAGGTAGTTCCAGCGGAGCAGTGCGTGTCAGTCAGGCGCCGAGCATCATGGGTAATAAAGAGTGTGGATCACGTCTGACTGCTGAAAGACAACAACCATCCAGTCATTTTATATTTGTTTGTTTTGAAATTTAGAGGCGCACATGCATTATTTTGACCTTATTTTGACAGATTGTATATTACCATTTGATGCCACTGTATAATTTAAGTGGATTGTTTATTTTTCAGCTCCAGTTAAGAATTTATGTTTATGTGAAGATTAACCAAGTGGATTTCAAAGCTTGCTGCAACACTTAAGGCCCCGTCATGTTTCAGTTGTGTATAGATTGGTGCCATAATCTCTAGTCATAGCAGTAGGTTTTTTACCTTATGTAGAGACTGCTTGCCAAAAAACTACCCTCGACGGTAACGCACATCAGCGGTTTTGCATGAATTTACCTCTAAAACAACTCTGTCTCCTAACGCTCCATTATTATCTCATAGCGTGGTGAATGTGCAGGTCACAACTTGTCCACAAGAGTGTTTTGGAGTTGTTGGATTGTGTATTTGATGAGTTTGATGAGGGAAACCAAGAAATCCCATGAACCTCCGTAGCGTAGCTCTGAGCAGCTCGCGGCTCTGCTCCGCCGTTCTAAAAATAGCTTGCACCGACAATTAAATGTAACGAACCTACTGCTGTGACTATAGGGATTATGGCCAAAAATGTTGAACTATCCCTTTAAATTGGCCCCACCTATTGATAGTTTAAAAAATGTAGTATAGGGTTGTCCATAAGTCGATTGGTGGTGCAACGTTTACCATACATCCTCTCACATACCATCATACTCGTTACCTCTGCTTTCTGTTGTCTGTTGTTTGAAACGAGGAATGCAGGAAGATAACAGTACACACACACACACACGCACACACACACACACACGCCACCTCTCTTGTGATTTCCCTTCCTTAATTAGAAGGCTGAAGTTAATTGATTGTTTTGGCTTCCCATTCACGTCAAGAGAGAATAATGTTTACCGTTCAACAGACTTCACCCGAGCTATGCGACTTTAAAGGGGAGTGAGTTTACCCTATCAACCCACCTAAACCGCCTCCCCTCCCCTCCCCTCTCTCTTTGCCCAACCTCAAACCACACCCGAGTGAAAATCCATATAACAGCAGAAATTGCAGGGCAAAAAGCCTTTGAGCCACGCTGATTAAAAGACCCAACAACCCCGTTTCAAAGCGAACGTAAACAATGTTATGAGCACATTGCCTGCAGTGACTCACCCCAAACTGTTATTACATCTACCTCGTGAAGCCGCGCGGCGTTTCATCTCTCTGCGGTTTTCAGCAATGAGATAAGCCTCGAGATCGCTGAGGTAAGCTAAGTGGCCTTAAAAGCATCCCTAAGCGGTTAATAAGTATGTACTAATGACCCCCAAACACATCTTATCAACATGAAAAAGCCTGATAAAGCTGTAGCACATCCAAAGGGTGAAGTGGTGTTTTGATTCGCAGGCTCATAAATCTGCAGCTGTCAGGAAAAAAAAAAATTAGAGTAGGTTTTCAGGACAGTTGCAGCATGCAGGTATTGAACCAGCTGTTTTGCCAAAACAACAACAACAACAGTCCCCTTATCTCCACTCTTCATCTTCATCCCCTCATCAGACACCACCCCTCTTTTTAAAATCATTCATCTCTATTTTCAGGGGTTTCTGTTTTCTCTCTAAAGCAGCTCTGAACTGCGTTTGTCTCAGGTACAGGTCTTTAGATATGAAGCTGCGTGACATGTCTGAGATCCAGCAGAGGAGGATTAGAAAACTTCCAGATGCTTTTCTCTCCAGAGATAAGGTGTTACAGAGGAACGGAGGCACCAGCTCAGTCTTGTTTACTCTGGGTTATGCTCATACACAGTGCTGTGAAAAGGCATTTGCCCCCTGCCTGATTTCTTACTTTCTTGCATATTTGTCACACTGTGTCAAATGTTAACGATCATCAAACTAACTTTAGTAGTAGACAAAGACAGCCCAAGTAGATCTAAAATGCAGTTTTTAAATGACATCATTTATTAAGGGAGAAAAGCCAATCCAAACCTATCTGGCCCTATGTGAAAAGTTGGCTAATTGCCCCCTAGTTGATTCATGAACTGTGATCAACCAAATTGCTTGGAAAGTTGAGTTCAGTTTCACTGTAGGCCTGATCACTGCCAGACCTGCTGAATCAAGAAATCACTTCAATAGTTTGAGTGAGTGAAGGGGGCTAAAGATCTCAAAACCCAAAACATCATGCCATGATCTAAAGAAATTCAAGGAAAGATTTAAAAAAAGAAATAAAAAAGAAATAAATCATTGACAACTATCAGTCTGGAAAGTGTTAGAAAAGCATTTCTAAAGCTTTGGGACTCCAGCGAACCCCAGCGAATGAAATAATCATTTAAAAACTGCATTTTATATTTATTTGAGCTATCTTTGTCCAACATTAAAATTTGTTTAAAACATTGTTTTAAACATTTAAGTGTGACAAATGTGCAAAAAAGTAAGAAATGAGGAAGTAGCCTACTAACGTTTGTGAAGCAAACTTCTATCCAAACGATTTCAGGGATGTGTTTGATGCAGAGTTTGGCATCGGAGACTGTTGTGCGCCATCATCTGCACATAAAATTGTCCAGTGTTTTGTTTTTGGCCCAACAACCTGCAGAACTAATGATGTCCCCATTAGCTGTACCTCTTAGTCATAAGTGCTTCTTAGCAATTGTTAGCAGGCTAACTGTGAACATAACAAACATTACACTGGCTAAACATCAACATATTAGCATTGCCGCTATTTAACAGTTGCATGCCAACAATGACATTTAGCTGAAAGCTCTGCTGTTGCTTGAAAACCACTTTTCTAAGGGTCAAAAAAACTGCTAATGACCGCCAACATTTGTCATTCATTAGCAATGGAAAAAGGAACAATTAGCATTCAAATTTAGGGTCAGATTAGTCACAGGTTTATCAGCTCTAGCTTCGACTGGCAGCTTAAACACAGCGCCCTGCTGAGTGAACCTGCTCATTTTTAAACCTTCACCTCTTCCCCTTTGCTAGAAGACTGTGTGCAGCCCTGAATTACATAAGTCTGACACTTTTACAGAAGTTTAAAGCACTTGTGTCCATAAAAAGTGTGACTTCACAAAGCAGCTACCAGGGCAACTTTCTTGTGCTTTAAACAAGTTCTGTTAATGTCTAAATGAGGCCTTAAAACAGTTTGTAATGCTGTAATTGTAATAAGTGGAAATCTTTGGAAACTTTACTTATTAAAGGTAGGGTTTGGACATACACAAGTCAAAAGTCCAATCCCCACTGCGCAGCATCGCTAACTTTCCGCCAGCTTTTTCTCATGGCTCATCCACATGAAAGAAAACACCTGACATCATAATAAACATAATAATAAAAGAGCTATATCACCTACCATACTTCAGTGTAGTACATTGGATTACTGTTGTTGTCTTTTCCGCGGTCATAACTCGTTGACTCTGATTGCATTTGACTTGAACGTGGCCTTGTCCGTTCCACAGGTGATTAACTTTTTTCATTTTTGAGTGAAGAGGATTTCAAACAATTGAGTAAAAAATGCTCCGGAATAGGATCTCCAACCCTTCCTTTAAGAAGATAAAAATGTCAGAAATGTGGAATGTGACACTATCCCTTTAAGTTTGTTGGTGTTAAAAGTCTGTGGATCAGCCGAGTAGTAAGTAGTCAAGGTCAGTCACGTATGGCTTGCTCCCTCGTGTACCATTAATTATAGCACTTTCCTAAATGTCCTCATCTGATGGAAAATCACTTCAGGTGATGTTGAGGCAGTAAATTAGCTTTTGGGCCACAAAGCAACCCAATCAGCAGGGGTATCTCTTCTCAGATAGCTTCCAATTTTAAAGATGGGGTCAGCGGGATTATCCGGGGAAGAGGCTGGAGTAATGACACAAGTGAGAGACAAAGGCACGGGTGGGGAGAAAAAAAGAAGGAGGAAAGAAAATGAAAGGAGAAAGAAGAGAGGAGCCATTGTGCATCTGAGCAGACCTCCTCAGACTTAATTACCTCCCATTCATTTTCATTCAGCCCCTCTCACGATAACGCAAGGGGAAGGGGGCATGCTGTGGAGGATAAACAGAGGACTAATGAAGATGTGTTAGTCATGGGAGAGGAGGGGAAAAAATTAACCGGAGGAGGAAAAACTAAATTCAGAAACATTGAAAGATAGGATATAAATTTGAGCAAAAAGGGAGACAAAGAAGTGAAGGAATTCCACCTTCCAGACCCAGTAAACATCTCTGCTGCAGCTAGACATCCCGCTGCAGGTTAAAAGACGCTCCGATAAGCACTGGAAAATCTTGTGTGATCTGAGCCTGGCATGGCCCTCTCTGTAGCAGTCTAGCAGATGCTATTTTGTCATCAGTATGTTATCTCCAGAGTCTGCCTTGCGGTCCTGATAAGCAGGGTCAGCCGCGGGGCTTTTTGGAAATGAGAGTTAACTTTTCCTTACACATGCATAGCAGCAACATTTCAATATTTCCACATCCGCGTCCGTAAACACAACATAGAACAACTGTGAGATGTTTAGAGAGAATTGGAGTTCATTTTTAACATTTTTTTTAAAGGGATAGTTCACCCAAAATTTAAATTTCACTCATTATCTACTCACCCTCACGTCGACTAAAGGCTGGGAGAAGTTTCAGAGTTATCCGTGGCTTCTCTGAGTTACAGGGGGTCTCGGTGTAGCAGTGCATGTCCATGTAACGGTTTCAAATGGATACCAACTGTCTTCGTAAAAAAAAAGACACACCAAAAAACATCCAGATACCTCCATGCTGCTTGTATGTATATGTCCATTTTGTATTGAAGCCCCGAAATGCTCAGTTGTCCCAAAAAAAATAAAATAAGTCTATATTTCAAGCTTGTTTTGTAGCGGAAGCTCCTCTTCCCAGTTCATCCAAATTTGACGAACCGGGAAGAGGAGCTTCGAGAAGCTTCCGCTACAAACAAGCTTGAAATATAGACTTATTAAAAAAATTTTTTAACAATTTGGTGTGTCTTTTTGTTACGAAGACAGTTGGTGCCCATTTGCAACCATTATATGGACATGCACTGCTACACCGGGACGCCGGGATAACTCTGAAACTTCTCCCAGCCTTTAGTCGATATGAGGGTGAGTAGATAATGAGTGATGAGAATTTTCAATTTTGGGTGAACTATCCCTTTAAGTTAAAAAAGAAAAAAAGTTAACTTTGCCATGAGAGGATCATCTTCACTTGAATTTCCATTTCTGGACGTCTGGCAGCGACACACTGGCCCCTGACTCAGTCCCTCTGCCCGAGGCGGCTCGGTCTTCAGCTGCCTGCCTGAATGCTGATGTAACTCAGAGGTCAGAGCGAGCACAACCCAGCGGACGGCTCTCTCATTTTGAAAACATCCCTAACATGATCACAGAGTCTGTTTGTGTGTAAGTGTGTGTGTGTGTGTGTGTGTGTGTGTGTGTGTGTGTGTGTGTGTGTCTGGAATGGTTTAAAGCAGCTCCACCCTGCATGGTATGAATATTTTTCTGTGAGAGGTTTGAGAGCTCACCAGGCTTATTCATCTCTGTATCCACGTACCTGCCCCTCCACCCATCTGATGAAATCCCAGCCACCTCCCACCCCCCCTCCCAAAATCCTCGGGGAAAGGGTCGTCTTTGATCTGAATGTAATCCAGTGACAAAATATTTAATAAATACGTCATATCGAACACAAGTTGCTAAGTGTCTCGAGGGCACATTGTTTGAAGTCATATTTTCCCAGTTCAGATAATGTTGCATTATGCACCTTTTTCTCTTTTCATAGATTTGCAGTTTTTTGTTTTTTTATGAACATGAATGCATTTTATTTATCAAAGACACAACTTGTCACCGAATCCTATGAATAAATCAAAACCAAAGAAGAATTGATCCCACGAACAAGAATCACCTGTGTTTCATGCAAGAACGAGCTGCATCACTGATGAAGAGAGAAACCTAAGTAAAAAAAACTGTTGATAAGATCCATTAAAGTTAGTGAAATCGACTTGTAAAGGAAAAAACAAATAAATTAGTTGCCCTCAAGGCTTAAATATATGAATATGATCAGAAATACATGTGAATGTGATCGCATTTGATGACCAAACTCTCTCTGTTGGCTCTGTTCCAACTTTATTCCTGTGCTTTTACAACTTTAACATCAAGGTCTTTGATTATTTTCTTTTTGTGTCGTATTCTTCGGTGCCATTGAGCTCCATTGTTATAGAAAAGACTATAAATCGGTGGGACACACTGTTGCACTGGGCGACCTTCATTACTGTGAACACACACATTGGTTTATTTTGACTCTGTGTGTGTCTGCACATTTGAAATCATTGGGACAAATAGAGGATTTTTGGCTGATACCGATATTAGGGAGTGAATGGTTCTGATAATGATCCCTCACATATGGTTCAAACATTTCACCGTTTAACAATAATTAACTTCTGTGATTCAAAAAGGCCTCGGTGCCGTGCTGCAGTTAAACCCTTGGTCCAGGACATCATTTCTAAATTAAACCCAGACAGTTTGCACTTTGTCTGCAAAAGTTTGAAAGCAGAAAACAAAGCGTTCGCACATCAGTTCTTATCAGCCAACAAGGAATACGCCGATACTGATGTGTCTGAGAAAGGTTCCTAATCATTTGTTGTGAAAGCTCTACACCCTCAGGAGGAACCGGTGGGAACCAGTGGGCTGAGAGCCACAGACAGAGAGAGGAAGTCATAAAGTATTGAGAGACAGACTGACACATTGTTGTCTTTGGTTTTGTCCATGGGAATTGTTGACAGTATGAATAACACCACACCTATCTTTCTGCGGGAAAATATTCATCCTTGCATCTTTTTTTATTTTTATTTTTTTTGTTCATGTTCCTTTTCAAAATCTAGAAACTGTGACTAGACGTCTGCCAGCTCTGACATGCTGGAGTGATGTGAGGATATGTGCAACTAATTTGCAGATAATTTTATTTGAAACCGTCTCTGTATGAGTTTGTGTGTGCATGTGTGTGTGCATGACAGAGCTGCTGCAAAAGCGAGCGTTGCCAGGCGACAATGACATATAGGTACATTGTTTTTATCACACTCGGCCACACATGCACAGACTGCCCACACAAAAACCGTCGACATGAGTCCGCTCAGCCAAGCTCTGCATAAGCTAACGGCACCCAGAGGATTCACAGTGTTGAAGGGTTGAGCCGGCCGTGGTATGTTCAGGGACCGGGGTGCGGGGGCGTGGAGCCGTGGGAGGTGGGGGGGGGATAAGACCCACTTCCTGGCGCACAGGAAATTCAACTTCCTGTCTTGATTAATGGGGGGGACTGTTGGATCACAAAGGGGGCACTGAGGGGCCTCCCACACACAGAGCTCCCATACTTCACCTTAGATGCTTTTTTTTTTTCCAGTCGGAGAGCGCCTGAGAAAAAAAACAATCTTCTGACTAAACTTATCTTGATGAGATTATTTCTCTTACATCTCAGCACATATTGCGACAGCCTGACGATTGCTTGTTTACTTACCCAAGCTCCCAGTACACCCACCGCCCCCCCCACCCCACAGAGTGTATTTTGTTTGTGAATGCATGAGGGTCAGGATCCAGTAAAACTGGTGTTTCTCAACCTTCGTGTCACCGGTCAGGAGTTGTGTCAAGGCGAAGAATGTAAACAGTGAACAGAGTCCGGCAGGAATGCAAGTGGCTCACTAATGGGATGTGTTCAAATTGTTACAAACCAGGACACGTCAAAATGCAGGAGCGCCGTTAAGACACCGCTGGCGGAGCTGCTTTGCAATTTATTTCACTGATAAAAAAAAAAAAAAAAAAAGTGTGAGTGGGGGTGTAGAAAGTGAGAGGGGAGGCAGGCCACGGAGGGAGGGAGGGAGGGAAGGAGGAGAATAGAGTGAGGTGCTTTTTAAGATTTCATGTTCTCCTCCAGCCCCCACAGTTTGCAGATAAAGGTTGCCGTTGCCAAGGTGACTTGACAGAGAAAGGGAAAGTATCTGGCTGTGTTTTGCCTGTTCCTTGTGCAGGAAGCTTAGAAGCCAGAGGCATAGATAAGATGATTTCAGTCCCTCCTCCACAGAACAAAAGCTGTACGCATGATATACTGCCTTAAATACCTCAGGACACTTTGGCTGCTGTATTCACTCCAAAGCTGCCTAAATATGTGAAACATGCAGTAATGAGAAATGAGAAAGCACCCCAACGCTGCTCTTCCCTCTTCCTCCAAAAAAATCTGCACCATTACATGTACCACCGACGTGAGGCGGACAAAACACGAGGCAGTGCTACACAGTCAAGAGGAAAAAACTCTTATGTTTATTAGCCATGAATTTCACATTGTGAAAAAAATCACATGTACAAAATAATGCCATAAAAATAGAAATGAAACTCTTACATGACAAAAAATAAAATAAAACAATAAAATAAAAAATAAAATAAAGAAACCGATGCACACTGACAGTGTTTTCTGTCTAATTTACATCATTATGTGAAGTGGGATACTGTGCTCCAATGTGAGCCAGCTGGATTTCCAGATAAAACAGAGAATAGCCGGAGAGCGCCAGAGAAGAAATGGGAAATGCCACTCAGCAATTAGGAGCAAATTGAAGGGGCATTCATTGCTCGCTGTTGTCAGGGAAACTTGTTTTCAATGGGGGGGGAAGAAATGCTCTTATCTGATTGGTGGGGCCAGGGGAGGCTCTGTGTTCAGCGGCTGGAGGAGGTCGACCTTATGGAGCCACGAGGGTCTCCACAGATCGCCAATAAGAGGATGAACCTTTGGGCGGCTTAAGGAGCTGAGCACAGAGTTGTTTACCAATCGATTTCCAACAGATTTGGTTTGACTCATGGATCCACGAGGACGGACATTTGAAAATAAAAATATCTATATATATATATATACATACACACATTGCACCAAAACATTAGCTCTGACATTGAATTTCAATGAATCCATTAATATTCAATTGTAATATGTCAATGTTCAGGTCACGTCGACAGACACAGACAAAAAAACACTGATTAGAGTTACCAAGGATTTCATATGCACGTGTTTAGGACATTCTCACTTTTTGTTCTTTGAGAACTTGCAGTGTTTTTTTTTGTTTTTTTCTTTTTTTTTATGTGCATCATTAACACTATGATGAAAAAAAGCACTGCGGTGTCTGCCCTTATCAATGCACAGCTTTCTGGATTCAACTCTTTCTTAATGGTGAAGAGGACTGTGAATTAACACCACCCACCCCCAAAACGAGCCAAGTGAGCACATGTGACAGTCGTCCAGCTGTCCCAAGGACAGCTGCACAAGACCGTCACATTCTTAACCATGTCAGGGTTACTGTGTGACGTCCCTGGTAGTTGGGTACTGGGTCGCTTCCAGCAGCCTCAATCTGTTTTATGGGTCTTATCTTATTGTTTTTGTCGGTTAAGTTTGAGCCACAACGGGCCAATTTAAGGCAGGTTTGGACCCGGGTTAGAGCTTAAAGAGAATATACCAGAAGTAAAATGATTATTTATGTCTTACAACCCCATTCAGTCTCATTTTGGGCAGCGACCCTGTGGCCTAAACTTTTGCTTTTTACGTCATCAGTAATCGGAGCCATGCTTCCTCTTCCACCCGCACTCTGACATAACCGAAAACCCTGGGAGAGTTGCACCTCTGTCTCTTTGAAAAAAAAGAACAAGTTCCTCCTGGGAAAAGAGTGAACTGTGCAAAATGCAGCCCAACTGAGATCAAATAAAAACACAACACCTGGCCATGCATGACATAACCCAAACATACATTCACATACGAATGCAGGCAGAGAGGAAATAAATAGGATTAAACATATTAACATAACAGAGTAATCATTGTCATATAAATTAAGACTACATTGCAGCAAGTTTTTAAAAAGAAAACTGATTAATTCTCAGTTTAGGTTAAGGTGACAAGATTTCTGTGACCACAGAGAAGAGTTCATGCCAGTTTTACTGAATCACTATGAGTGGACATGCTCTACAAAGGCTTTATCTATGACTCAGCAAGCAAGCCGCCGCTTTAATCAGAATAACAGAAGCACAGCCGGTTCTTTTACAGCATTAAGTGAACAGCTGAATATGACAGTATCTTTTCTGAAGCGCTGAATCTAAACGCTGAATGCCGTCCCTGTGTACAGTGCGGGTTCGTTAACCGACACCCAGCGGGGCGTTAATGCGTAGCTGCAAAACAGCAAACATGTAAGGTCGTGACCCCTTCCTTCCCTCCCTCCCTCCCTCCCTCCATCCTGAGGCACCTCGACACCCCCCCGCCCCCCACTTAAGGGCCACACCACGCACACACGCACAGATCCCCCTCCATCCTCCTCAACCTCAGCTGGTGTTAGTCATCAACACCTCGTGGCTCAGCATTGACAGCAAACTGCCAAAGCCTTCATGAGAGGAACACTCAAAGGCTTGTCTCTGCGTCTGAGCTGTTAGAAGCACGTCTTTTGAAAGAGAAAAAGAAAGAGAAAAAAAAAGATATAAGGGGTCAAACAAAAGAGCTTATTAGAGGATAGAAGGGGGAGATTTGCTCCTTCATTGTGCCTTTTATAAATCGGCTGTATTCAGTCAAGCTGAGTTGCTTTGTCTTCTGCAGCACACCAATCATTGCTTTCTCCCTCCTTCCATCTCAATAGGACATTCATCATGCTATACTGTACATTGCAGTCTCTGTGAAAAGAGTGAATTCGTTTGCTTCTTTTTCTTCTTCTTTTTTTTTTTGTATCTTAGAGGAAAAAAAACATCAATACAGATCCTCACAAGCCTGCCATGACTAAATGGGGAAAAATGCAGGTTGTGTAACATTTCTGCAGTCCTCATATGGCAGCAAGAAAGCCTGATATGCTAGATGTCGACGAGCAGCAGCAGCAGCAGTTTGTTTGGTTTGCTTGCGTGAGTTACTGCACTGTGTGTCTCAGCTTCCTTCTCAGAAACGAGAGATGACATCATTCCGGTAAGAGTGTCCGGCCAGTCGCATCTCTGGTTCTTCTGCATCCTCGCAACATCAAGATGAATGTGGGTGTCTGTACATCACTGCTCAATGTCTCTCTCTTTTTTCTTCTTTTTTTTTTTAGAGCCTCTTCACAGTTAGGGTCCAGTGGATGATGCAAAATAGGGAAATCTGAGGAAGAAAGAAGAATGATTTGTTAGACAGGATAATATGACGTGTGAAAATGCCTGAAAGGCAACTTTTTCATTATTCCCAGTACAGAAACAGGCTCAGGCATAAGTCAGGGTGGATGAAATAAATGTAACACCATAAAACTCAATGCAATCCGACATAATAGCTGTCGATTCAACTCCTTTCAGAGCCTCTTATTTGTACTGGAAAGCTTTTTATTCACTTATGTGATATAATACAACATCAACACAAACCGCAGGCTCCAAAAATCACCATAGAAATGAGACAAGTTCTCCTCGACACGGTCTCAGCAAGAATTTAAGACCAGAAGCGTTGCGATATTGTGTTTTATTTCAGAGCTACGACGTTACATTACATTAGATTTTACAGGTATTGCTGTATATCCGGCTAGACTAATAGATTTGGTAAATCCACCTACTCTGTTTCCTCAGTACTGTACAGTCTGGCATTCGTCCAGCGTCTTATCTCCCCCTCAGCCTACTACACTTTTCACATTTAAGTGCATTTTACTCACAGAATTTCACTCTGACCTTTCCATTTTTAAAAGTGTTTATTTAATATGTAGCCTACACTTATCTGTACACCACAGATGGTTACAGGCTTGGCAGCTCTCTGTGTGTATAATATGAATGTAATATCATCAGCTATCTCTGTCTGGAGCTGGGTCTCTCACTTGCTACTGGTGCTGGAGGACATACACGTATGTGATGATGATGACAGAAAAAAATAAACCCTGAGGAGCACTTTCTACCCAGCAGCAAATTGTAGCTACGGAAGAGAAATGTCACGTTGATGCTGAGGCTTTGATCCTAACTTTAAAGGTTGCAATCATCATTTCTTGTAAATTTACTTTGAAAGATACTTTTTTTTCTTTTTCAAAACACTGACGCTTGTGCATTTAAACTACATCCTGATACCGCTCTCATCATATCTGTTTGCTAAGTAAGAAGCCAGAGCGAGGAAACAGTTAACTTAAATTAGCTTAGTTTAGCTTAGCCTGCTTAGCACTAAATACTAGGAAAACAACTCAGGCTAACCCCTAACCCAAATCCACCCACCAGTAAGCTACCTCTAAATTTTATCGCATTATATTGTAGCCTATTTGTTAGTTTGTTTGAACCATAAAAAAGTGTAAAAATGACAAACTGCTTTCACAGGTTGTTAAGTGCCAGACTATTTCACGGCCAGGAGCAGCTACTTCCTGGAGTTTAGCTGTTGTTTCCTCACTGACACTGGTGCATTGATACTACATCCTCTCAAATTAAATAACATGAAGTGTTTTAAAGATTTGGTAAGTATGTTTGCTTTGAGTAGATTATACATCTGTCATGTCTATATGCTAATTATGAAGCCATAGTCAGTCGACAGTTATCTTAAAGTAGCTTAGTTTGCTTAGCGATGGGGAAACAGGGGGACAGCTAATGCTAATCCCTAACTAAAATCCACCAGCCACCACTTCCAAAGCTGACTTTTTAACACATTATATCCTGTTTGTTTGTGTAAAAAAAAGTGCTTACTGAGGCTGTTATGTGCCGGACTATTTCCTGGAGTGTATAGCCTAAGCTAGGTGAAGGGTTTAGCTAAAATATGTTAAAATGAAGTGAAGTGATAGGCTATATGTGATTCACCTCTCTTATTATATAGTTATATAGTTTAAGATCACCAACCACTTTCCTACATTATCAACAACAATAAAACCAGTGTGTTTCGTAAGTCAGTAGGACCATTTGCCTCACTAAAAGATTTTCAACACAAAAAAATGTAAAAAGGAGGAAGTGAGAATTGTTCCTCTGGGAAATACTAAGAGCTATCTTTTTTTTTTTCCTTCACAGCCACAGTCTCCTTCTGTGAGGTCTACCATACTTCCTTTCCCTTTCATTCCTTAACAGTCAGCCCTCTTTTCCATTCCTCCACATTTTGTCTTCACGGCGTGCAATGAGGAGACTGTCAGTTGCCATGACAGGCAGGCACGCTCACACTCACACACACATAGACTACAAGAAAAAAAAACAAATTCTGTATTAAATTAGTGGCAGGATTATATCCTTCACTGAACACTGTGTGGACTGGCTTAGAGGTGGTTCAAACCTTCAGTCACATCTCTCCCTTTCAGAGATGAGTCGGTGAAAAGAAAGGGAATAATAAGTCTTCAAAAATATTTCACCCTGTAGAGGAGGAGGAACATCACTGTGTCGGAGCGGAGCGGTGAAGCTGCTCTGAGCTGCTTCCTAGTATTATTAAACAGGAGAGACTGTGTTCTGCTGGACAGCTGGAGAGTCTCACTACTTTTTCCCTACTTCGCTTTCCCGGGAGCTGCCAACCATTTCAACAAATGGGCCTACAGCAAAGATAGAGAAGCATCGCATCATGCATGGGTATGTGGCAAGGGAAGGGGAGGGGAGGGGGCGATCGGTGTAGGGTGCAGGGGTTTGTGTGATGTGATGTGACCGGGACCCCGCAGCCTGCAGCACGGAGAAAGATCAGGTTTGCCAGCTGACTACACATGCTCCACAAACGTCCGGCCTGTTTATCGTCAGAGCAGGAGAGCAGGGTTAGAACAAGGCCAAGAAGACGTAGATGGAGCCAGAGGAGATAGTGGAGGGAGATCCTCACTTCCACCCCCCCACCCCCTTCTGCCACTTCCTTCAGTCACCTCGACTTGTAATTGATAATGAATGGTTTCCGACACCGCGTGAGTCGCTGGCTGCCTCCCTCTCGCTTTCGACGTAAAGACCATATCCCCAACAAAGGAAGGCGACTGAGAGTGGATTAGCCTCGCCAGGGTGTTGTAGCCTGCTGGTGAGTGGCTTGTCTAATTGGCAGACCCCCTTTTCCCTCTTAGAGAGATTTCCCCCACAGGAGCAATAAAAGTATCCTATTCTCTTTCAATTACCCTCTCTGTCCTTCGGCCCATCCCCACAGCCACATAACTCACTTAACCAACGCACACAAGCCCCTATCAATCCCCCCAAACGGTCCACCCTCCCTCCCTTCCTCTCAGATTCTTCCTCCCCCTCTTCTCCTATCACTATTGCTTCGAAAATCCGAAAGCCCGAGGACTAAAATCAACACAGTAGAACCAAAGATGTTGTCTTTTATATTCCACAGACACATATTCCTCCCTTTCCAAAACCTGCCGTCTACATTAAAACACAATTCAGGTACTCAGGTGTAGCCTCAAGCGGCCTCAAACAGGGATGAGGAGCAGGTCTTTCTGTCTCCACGTACCCACATTTTATTTTAAAACTTTTAAACAATCTCCAGCTCCTACCTAAGGATTTCAACTAAAATTTTCAGTAGTACTTCACAAGGCATCAAACTCACCTGGTGAAAACGGTGTAAGCAGAGGGTCTCGGGCTCAGGCAGGCAGATGTTTCCAGGTGCTGACGAAAGCAGTGGGAATGAGCGAGTACGGCACAGTAGTGATGCTGTTCCAGGCGTCCAACGTGGGGTCGTAGCAGTCCAGAGTTTTACACCTCTGTGTGCCAAAGTACCCGCCCACCACGTACAGTTTGTTCCCCGATGCTACAGCCTGGCAGCTCATCCGCTTGGCTGTCACATCGCCCACTTTAGTCCACTGGTAGGTCTCGCTGCTAAACTTATACGCCGAGCACGCTGAGAACTCCGTATCCCCGCCCATGACAAAGATCTGGTTCCCTAGCACGGCAGCAGCTGTGTAGCGCCATGGTTGCGGGCAAGACGCCGGCACCGTCCATCGATTCTCCTGCGGATCGTAGCACTGCACCTTGGGCAGCTTGTCGTGGGTGACGCTGGTTCCTCCGAAGGCGAAAAGCTTGAGCTTGACGCTGACCACCGCGGCGTTGCTGACACCTTCTCTCAAAGGAGCCACCATGGTCCACTTGTTCGCCACTGGGTCAAACTGCTCCACCTGCTTGAGCGACACCGATGGAGAAGCCGGGAGGCAGCCAGTCGCTGCGGTGTGACCTCCCACCACGTAGAGGCAGTGCTTCAGCTCCGCGGAGCCGTGGCCAAACCTGGCGATGAGCATGGGGGCTGCTTTGGACCATTCCTCGTGGACGGTGTCGTAAACCCACACATCTTTGGACACGCCGTTCTCGGAGCCTCTCCCTCCAGTGATGTACACCTTGCAGCCGATGGCGCAGGCGCTGAACTCCTTCCTGGGGCTGGGGATGTCTGCCTTGGGGATGATTTCTTTGGCCTTCTGGTCCACCAGATACAACTTGTCGCACATGAAAGTCTGCCCTCCCAGAAGAAACAGGGCGTGGCTGGTTTTTCTAGGTCGAGCACACGGGCTGTTGACAACGCCATCATTTTGGAGGATTTTCAGCTTACAGCGGATGGCTTCGTCCACCAGTTCCTTGCTCTTGGCTTGGTCGTTGATCAGCTCCTCTGTTGAGACGTTCTCCATCAGAAAGATGGCGGGCAGCAGGGCGAGGCGGACCGTTCTCAGGAGCTCTGGAAGGTGGCAGTGCCTCCTCTCCAGGTCGTAGTTGATCCAGTTCAGGGCAGCTTCGTACACCAGTCTCTCATCCTCTGTCTCTAGCTCCTCGTGTGATAAAAGCTGGACCACCATGTCTTTGGGCAGTTGGAGGAAGTCCTCTGTCTTGCAAATGGCAGGGAAGTTGCTGAGGCACATGCCCCAGGAGAGCTCCGACAGTTTGGTGCACTGGTGGGCGTCAGACAGCAACAACATGCCAAGACAGTTAGAGGGGTGAAGGTTTCTCTCGAGGAATTCAGCGCAGGCATCGCGGATGTCCTGAAACTCCAACATGTCCCCTGCCTCCAGCAGCGACTCCGCGTTCTCCTCGTTGATTACCACGCGTGACGAATATGCGTAATCCAGCAGGAGCTCTAAAACCTCGGGGTGGATGGAGTCGTGGAAGTCGACCTCGCTGGCCTGGCTCTCCCTCAGCCCTCCGCTGAACATGGCCTCGAAGTAGCGGCTGCAAGCGGCCAGCACAGCGCGGTGGCAGGGGAAGGAGCGGCTCCCGGCATGAAGCAGGACGTCTGTGAAGAGCCTTTGCTGCCGCAGCGAGTTGAGGTGCATGAGGACACTGTCGGCGTAGGAGGACTTGTGGAACAGGTAGATGTTCATAGAGCCAGTGCTGGCTCTAGATTTCCGGTTCTCATGGACGCACACGGACATTTTCATTGAATCCTGAAAGACAAAAGACAAAAAAATACATCTCTTTAATGCAATGATTGATATCAGTCAGTAATTATATCTGCTTGTACGATAGGATGAGAAGAAAAGCTTTCAGTCATAACAAACTGTAGGAGTTTGTTGTTGTCGAGAAATTGGGTCATTATAGTGTTTTAAGACTTTATTATTCGATCTCCATCTGAATTCACACCTCCAGTCTCCTCCTCCACCATTGATCTGTCCAAGTATTTTTTTCTGCCAGAGATAAACAGTGCTCTTTCTATTATCCATTTCAAGTGAATGTGGCTTCGCACAAACAATATTAAGAAAACAGCATCCATTCTAGTATGTTTCTCTACAATATTAAAGCCCCAAAGTCCTGAGGGACGAATGTGTTTTATCCATTATAATTCAGATAATGAAGTGCAAAGTATGCAGCTTTTGATATCTGTTAAAGAAAGAATGTGTAGGTGTTTTTTCTTTTCCTTTTTATTTATCTTCTAACACATTCAATGATGTAGCAGATGTAGGAATTTTCCATCCTTTTTCATCCAATGTCCACTAATTTGAAAGTCAGATGCAAAGCACACGAGACACATGAGATGTTAGCATTCATGCAAAAGTGGTGTGTAATTACCATGAATCAGACTAAATTATGTTGTTTATCAGACAGACTGGATTGTTTGTCTTTAGGATGAATCATAAAAAAAAGCAGTGTTTGCTGTGGGACTCACTCGCCTTATTAAATTGCATCCTCAGCTGCAACATATTGCATGTTTGTTCTGTAGTGATGTCACTGCAGAAACATTACATTGTTCAGCCCTCATATCCAAAATATGATTAATGGGTGCATCTTTACAGAGAGTATTGCAGAGTCCTTCCTAAAGATAGATGTACTAGTGGCATATGTAAAGAAACAGGCGATCGGTTGTTTTCTCTTTAAACAGCAGGTGGTTTTTCTACTCTCAAATCTGTGTAGTATTTACTCCTCTCTAGTAGAGATGTAGAACTATTTTAAGGTTCAGAAATGAACAGAATTTACAGTACTACTCCAAAGAAAGTCACCGCTCCCATCCTCACTGTCCTTCCCCCGTCCTTGCCCACAGCTCACTTTCATTCCACCCAATTTCAAGACATGTCAAGTGCCTCCAGCACTCTATTTCCAGAGGAACTGAGTCCCCGTCTGACCCAGTAAATGCACAGCTGACAGATTCTTCAACCAGACATTTCAAGTTCTCCGCCTGCCTCGGGGTCTATTTTGAGGGGCAATAATTTGAGGTGTGAGAGAAGATGGATTGATCTTTACAGTAAACTTTCGCACTTGACTGTACCAACACAGAATCTGTGTTTTGGATCGAAAACAGGCTTGAGGTTGTTGTGGCATGTTTGTAGTTTCCTTTTAATTCTGCGGGGTGCTATAGATTCTGATGATGACTTTTCAAGGCAAAGGTGTTTTCGAAGTAGAAAAACATTCATAAAAAAAATTTCAAAACACCTCCTGCAGAAAAATAAACTCCCTTCACTGCCCATCTATCTGCTCAGTACATCACAAACACAGTGGAAAATAAACAACTTTATGGCTTTGAGGGCAAAACATTGTGTTTATGTTTGTCGAGTTTTATTTTGGAATAATTATGAGTGTTTTTTCTCCTCATGCTTGCTTGCCTCTATTGTAATCCACTGTGTGATAGACTGAGGTCAAGCTGACCTGACTCGCCTCCCCCGTCACCGACATTGTTTCTCAGTTGGCGAGAAAATGTTTTACAAACCTCCAGGTGGTGAGGTTTTGATACTTGAAAAGATTGATTTTCACTTCAAGGCTCTGCGAGTTCAGAAGTTCCCAGGTGTCATAAATGATTCCTGTGCAACGCAGCTGCACAGAGGAAAGGACACTTTCCATTTTCTTCAGGTTGCATCATCTGCCCCAAAAATCCTCACAATGCCGCCTCATGAATACACAATCTAGCTCGAACCCTGCAGGCTCAAATGAAAGTCCAATGGGGCTTCATGGTGAGCGGTGTCACTCACACCGCTGGCTTCAACAGAACTGTATTGTTGCTTGTCATAAATACCAGGAACATGGTTAAATTCCAGTTAAACTAAACCCCAGGCACCCAGGTTTGGCGGCTGTGGTGCTGCTGCCAGTGGGGAGAGAGAGAGACAAAACACAAAAACCTGCAGCATGTGTGTTGTTAACACACAATGCATTCAAGCCACTTGCATAGCATTTTAAAACTGGAGCAAAGGCTGTGCGGCAGAGTGGAGCGAGGTGTGAAATACAGCAGGAATGCGAGATAACGTGGTGTAATTTTATGTGAACTACAGAGATAAGAAACGTACTGGTGTGGCTGCTTCATAAAAAAACAGTGTCCATTTGTTTTCACGTTATATGTGCATGTGTGCTGATATGCCTTAAAGGAACAGTCTGTGTTTATTCACCTCCTCGCCCTGTATTAGATGAGAAGATTGATAACATACTTACACTACACAGCAGCTGCTTCACTTAACTTATGGCTTCATATACAGTAGCAGCATTCCAGGTCATATATATGAAGTCGTATTTCACAATAATAACAAGAGGAGGAATCTTATTTATCACAACTTGATGAAATGCAAACCCAACCGCGACTTTGGTTCAGCAGGATTTATTGCATTCCAGCGCTGACAAAACTGGCAACCCGTCATCTTCAGGCCTCTGGCTCAGTCAGCTATATGTAGACTCTCCCTGCCTGCTCACTCTCACCTGCACGTCACCTCCCCCACAAACACGCACACACACAGACCTGCACACATACGCACACGCAGACTAATGATACTGCAGCTCGTGTGTTTTGTAATTAGAAGTTGTAAGTGACCTGATTTGAATAAGTGGCCTTAATAAATCAGACTCTTAACCTGAGAGGTTTTCCATATGCTAATGAATAATATAAGGAAAACCTAAATGTGACCTTCAGGTCTGAGACACACCGGCTGACACAGGCAGAAAAACACTTAACACTGGTATTTCAAATCATTATTTTCTACAACCTCCTATTGATCACTGTTGTTTCAGTGCAGGTGACCTAACTTCCCAAAGTGTAATCAGTTTCCTCTCAGAAATGAATCAAGGAGCCACAGTATTATCTCATCTTGATAATGGCACAACACGGCCCTGCTCTCAGAAACACCAATATTTTGATCTGCTGTCCAAATAAGAGTTTGATCCAAATCTTTCCTCAACCATCAGCAGTTTCTATTCATCTATTCAATCATTTGATTTTATAATAACCTTTAATTTTTTTTTACTTTGATTGCCTTGCAGCCTAAATGATGATTGCATTTCTGTTTCATTCTGCTGCCCAGCACAACCTTAAGTTCTGCATTTTTACCAAACATTAAGATGAAGTTTTCCACAGTTTAACAAACTCTCCCACATGCAGTGAGTGCAGGAGAGCTGCAGAGAGAGAGAGAGAGGAGCACTAAAACAGATATTTCCCCTATTTGCATCTTAAAGGATAAAGCCTGGATTACCAAGCAGCAGTAGCCTGCAGCTCCTGAAAACCCTTTGTTCATACATTTGTAATTTAAATGGGATTTTTCCTTTGTTATAAATTTGCTTGTCCCCAACATTTGTCCAGCGAGGATGTTGAGAGTCAAAACTCATATAATCTGAGAAAAACTTGACTTGAGAGTAAATTGATTCTGGGAAATTTTAGATAAACTACCTGTAATGTTGCTTCTACATTAATCAGGTCACTGGACCACTAAAACCAGTGTGTTGCTTTAATCTGGTTAGCCTATTCAGAGTAAACAGATTAGCTACAGTGAGAATAAAAAAAACATCCTCAGTGCAACAAGTTGCCGAGAAGCTCCTGGCAACAGTTCGACAGACATAAACATCTCATATTTCAACATTTGTGAAGATTATAAATAATTACTTTCTAATTGGACTTATAACTTCTGCTCTAACCAAAAAGCCACGTTGTCAAGAGGAAAGTAAAAACTTAAACGTTGGCTTCTTCACCTTGATATACAGTCAGGGATGAACAATTTCCAAGAAGAAGAAAAAAAACATCATTAAAGTGAATTTGCATGTTAATTTACATAATTTGTTTGTTTTATTTGCCGCCCTCTTTCATGAGCAGCTGAGTGAAAAGTTTTTGCAAACCAGAATTCAACTGATTACCAGTTGTGATAGTGTGACTTGTTTTTCCTTTTCGGCGTAATCACATTTCCTCATTCTTTCTTTCTCACGGGCGTATGCGTTCCACATTAACCTCCACTGTTCGACAGTTATAATCAAGAGTGCTCGTACGTGTTGTTTAAGGCTAATGACGGCTGTTTGCATATTCATGTGCATGAAAATGTCAAATAAAATTAGGCCAAGTCTCTAATTACAGCACTGAAAAGTAATCACCAAACATGTTTGTTAGTGTTTCAGTGATTTTTTCCAAGGAAAAGATGCTGCATCTGAAGATTTTTTAAAGGTTTTTGGACTCTTGGTTGGAAAAAAAGAAAGGACATATTGTTTTTGACTGTAACTGATTACTCTATTGATCAAAAAATAACTATCAGATTAGTTCCAGCCCCAAGGCTAACCACTGGTCTCGATAATAATCAACCACCGGAGCTCATGCTATTGTAATTTGTCCTTGGTCTGTGATTGATCTCACCACTGTAACAGTAACAGTCGGTACATTCACACCAACGTGCCCCCGAGAGGAGGGAAAAGATGCCAGCAGTGTGAGTGTTTGTGTAGTGCAGTGTAGTGTGTGTGGCTGGATGAGGATCAGGATCTGGATGTGGATGGCTGTGTGAGAGTTTGTCATCCTCATCCCCCTCCTCACAAAGAGCAGATCCGAGGGTGCACAACCGGAAAGCACACATACACACACACACGCTCAGAGAACATGGTTAAAAGCACATGCACGCAGCCTCTGGACTCTATCTGAGGCCTGGCTGGCTGCAGTCTGTTTAAAATCATTGCCAGGTGTTCACAGTCAACCATGGACTCAGGAAGAGGGATGGGAGGGAGAGACTTCAAAAGTAAACACCAGGCTTATATGAGCCAAGTATACACATCTGCCACTTGGAGAAAAAAAAGAAGAAGAAAGGAAACAAGATGCAAAAAAAAAAAGAAGAAGAACCAAAAGAAACACCACAACAACATGAGGGCAGAGCAGCAGCTATTGATCTGCACGTCTGCATCAATCTCCATTGGAATCAAACGGAATCAGATTTATGGTCTCACACAACCATCTGTCCACACACATCCACCGCGAGGTTAACTGCATTTAATCCAAAAAGCCTCTCCCCACTGAACAACAGATAAAGCTTATCCAATTATAGCCCCATAAGGAGAAGCGTGTCACACCTGATGTCGCCTTTTAAAAGCGTGTGAAACATCCCGAGCATGCACGAGTATGCAGGAAGAAGAAGAAGAAGCAGCAGCGGCAGCACAAAGGAGGAGAGAGATAAGAGATCTGAGGGGGGTGGTTTTAATGAGAAAATAAAGACACATTATAGTAATCAACGTGCTGTTTTAAATGACACCAAACCATCGCTATCAGCCACTGTCAGCAACAATCTTTTGTCCATTAGCTGGATTTCTGTCGCGCGCTCCTATCTCGCGCTCTCTTCTCCATCATCAGGTGAAGAGGAAGAGAAGCAGCAGCTCTTTACATTATTACAACTACAACAACAACAACAACATAAGGTGGAGCAGTGACTTGTGGTTTAAATAAATAAATGTACCTCTTTGGGTGAAAGCAGGAGTTCAACTGTGTCCGCAGTCTCCCTGGAACATGCCACTTCTGACAGAGCCACGATGCACGCCTTGCGCTCGCGGGAGTGTGGTAACTCCGTGGTGGTTATCTCCGAAATGTTGCCGTCCTGCTCTCTCCACTATCTTCCGCAGATTCCAGATGTGGTAGTGTTTTTTTTCTTCTATGTAAAGAGCTCTAAAAAAAACAAAAACAAAACAGACTGGTGGCTTTGGTATCGGGGATGAGCTCAAGGTGTTTGGAGGTTTTTCCTCCTCCTCCAGCGCCGCGGCTTCGCTCCGGTGTGACTGACGGTCCTCCTCCTGCGCTCCCAGTCCTCTTTCTTTCTCTCGTTCAAATCAATGGGTGTGTTTACTGTGGGAAGGGGGAGGACCGTCACCTCGTGCAGGAAATGAAGTGTGTGGTTGGTGGTGGTGGTGGAGGAGAGCAACCCCCCAAACACACAATTTGATGTGGATTCCTTTCAGGTTGAAGTACTTTAAAGACTTAAGTTAAGATGGATCACAATCTATGAAGTGCACTGAGGGTGGGATGAAAAAGTTCAATACCGATGTCCTGCATGTGAAATTCTACTTAAATTAATAAAAGTATAGAATTAAGTGCAGCAAAAGTGTCAAAAGTGTTCAATAGTGTCTGGATCAGGTCTGTTATTGTGATTAAGAAAAAAAAAGGTTCTTATCTCAAATACTCCAACACTGTATTTTATTTTATAAACTTATCCTATTATTGTTGGAAATACTAAAGTGAAATACAAACACATCAAAATTATACTCCATATACCTAAGATTTAGATTGCACATGGCTTTTATTCACTTTATATCCTGTGAGTAATGAACCTCTGATACATTTCACTGCTATAAAAAGTAAGGAAGTATTTATGTCACTGTGCTTCTCCCTCCACCATTGTTCTCTATACTATAGGACCTGCATGTGCCTGTGGAGAAAAAAGGAAGATAAAAAGCTGAACTTCATTGTATAGAATCACGTGTATAGGTGTTATGTCTAGATTTCCCCATGTGAATAGCTCTGTGGTAAATGTATGGGTGCCTTTATGGGTTGGCCACACCTCGAATGTTATTGTGATGCACATATGAGACAAACCACTGCCACGCTTTCATTTATATATGATATAAAACTTTCTATACAGACTTTTGAGAAACACACAGGACGGAGGCATTGCTGCTGTTCAGGAGCTCATGTTGTTGTTGTTGTTGTTTCCTACTTTTGTGGTAAAGAAAGAAAGAAAAAGATACAAACTATGGTGCATATATTTCAAAACAAGGTAGGAAGGTAAAGGAAATGCCATAATGTCTGACTGAGTCACCGCAAACCCACCACTAAAGGCTCCAGCCGCATTATAAGTCCTATAGGATTATAAAGACATTATGGTTTTGGGCCGGGGGAGCTGGGAATGGGAAGTCCAATTTTATCCCTGGACATCTTTTGTGAGTCACATCTGTGGTCCGTTGCCAAGAGTACTTTTGGCTGTGAGTAAAGCCTTCAGTGGACCCTCGAGGCTATAATGTCATTACTTTGTTTGTTTTTATGTGCGGTGAACTTGTGTTGTGGTGATTACGTCCTCGCGTCCGGTTTGTTTTCCCATCAACTCGTCTTATGAAGATGCAGTCACACAATTACTGTAGTTGCACATTAACAACGATACAGCGCACTATTTCTCAGAGAAGGGAATTTAATTATGAAGAAATGTTCGTTATGGCTGCAAGAGCTTCATTTATGTGACACTAGAGACACCTAGTGGGAAAAATACACACTGGCATTTACTTCTTTGTTGCTTTTACTTACATTGTTTCTGTTGTTCATGTTTTGCCCCTTCAGCAACAAACAGCATGTTCAGTACCCTCCAGTGGCCTTTGAACTCGCCTTTCCTCCTCTAATGGCTGTGTTTGAGTTGGTCTGAGTTTGTTTCGGTTGCACAAACTCAACAAGTTAAAAGGAAAATACTTTTGTTTAGTCTCTGGTGATGAGTCAGGGATCAAGAGTGACACAGAACTTGTTGGATTAGTTGATGCAGCACAACCTTTCCAGGGAATGAGGTTGACACAAATGTGGTGGCGTCAATAATGATAATGACAACTGGCTATTAAACAGTTAGTCAGCGTATAAACATGTCATAAGACTGACAGGTGTCATTCTGTTGTGCTTTTAGTACTTCTACTTTATTTTACCCTTTGTCTTGTGCAATAATGTCTCCCTCAACCTTCACACAGGCCCCATATGTTTTAATTGAACACTTGATGACTGTAGCCTTATCAGGATTATGGTGTTAAAATTATAGGCTACTTTGATTAAATGTCTTTTGAGGAGTCCAGTCATTGAACTGATTGGTTCCCAAATGTGATGTAAATGCTTTGTATGTGACATGAGAGACACCTGGTGGACAAAATAATGCTGTTCACTTGCTAAGAGTGTTAATATGGACAAAACCAAACTAGAGGAGTGCCATAAAGAAAACAAAGATGTTAAAAGAAAAAAACAAAAAGGGCTTCACAATTTTTTTTTCTTTTTTTTTTACTGAAACCCAACCAGCCATGCAAATATTATTTATAACATTATAACATCTTTTTTGAAGTAGGCTGAACATGCTAGGCTTCAAGTTTTATAATTTCTAAACCTAATTAGATGTGTTTTATAAAGTAGCTATAGTAAACAATTTGTCTGAACTTTAACAGACTAATGACTGACTAATAAATCTGCCACATGAACAGTGGCAACAACAAAATATTGAAAACTCAAGTCCCACCTTTGCAACTATAATATTGGACCTATGCTCATTTCACTTAACTTGAAATCAAAACATTTTATATTTTATATAATTTGGTTTTACAAGTTTGTTCTACACACTCCAGCCCTCTAGGTGGCAGCAATACACGCCGGTACTGGAAGTCAATCGTGTCATAGAAGAAGAAGAACAAGGAGAAGAAGAGAGGAGGAGGAGGAAGAAGGAGACGAAGAAGTTGTTTCTAGGTGGAGGCAGCAGGATTTGAGTGGAGGGTAGTTCGTGCAATAACGTCGTGTGAAGTTATGTCATCAGCGTGTGCAGATTTGTACATTAATCAGGTAAGTGTGCCGTGAATTAACCTCTTATCAGCTACTGTTTTTACTGAGATATAAGAGTTAAGTTGCGCTAACTGACCTCCACCTGAAGACCACGTGGTGGAGAAAAGACAGCGTGTTCAAGTGAACTGGTCAAGACATGGGGAAAAAACTCCTTAAAACTGTGATTATGAAAATCCCTCGCATATTGACCAGTTTTAATAATCAAAAGCTAAAGATCCATTGTTTATTCTGACAGTTGAATATTCACAATCACACAATGCACAACTTGCATGTAATGAAATTTAAGCCATTGATATTCATGATTTTTGTTTTTTGCAGGTCAGCTGAAGAAAAGTGGTTCCTGTGGACGAGTTCTTGCAGGTGTGTATTGCAGCTTTCTGTATATGAATAGAATGGTTAATGGCCATCCCAATGATTATATCAATCACTACCCATCTGACCCATACATATGTCTGGGGGAGATTATACATGAATTACTGAATGAGGGTTTTGGCGTTTCTTCTTCCCAATGGTGTTAAAGTGCAGAACAGATGTGAATGTGAATTTTAATCTCTGACATCTGCCTTGTGTTTTTTCAGGCTTGACCTGCTGGAGGAAATGCAGAGCTTTGGTCTTGCAAGTCATCCGTGGCCTGGAGGCCCTACACAATATTAGGCAGGACAGGTGGTCATAATGCTGGGGTTTATCAGTATATCAAGTGTTTCACTGGTTTGTCTTTGTTTTTATTCTAAGTTTTTCAAATAAATAATTCAATTGTGAAGAAAAGTTTCAGTGTGTTTTGGTTTTTCATTGGTGTGGTGTCTGTGGAGGGATTTGATTTACCTGCACTTAAGATTCAGGAACTTGAGCTTTTATACACTCCAGTACATTTCAGAGGGAGACATTGTCTAATTCACTTTTTGACACAGCTTTGACTTAGATTAATGCAAAAATATATCTAATCTTTAAATGATGCAGAGCAGTATTATAGACAAATCTGCATCCAGCTGCAACAAATAGCACATCTATCTGCATCGTAACCAACAAAAACATTACATTCTCAAGGACGTCAAATTAAAGAAAGAGAAAATAAAATAAAGAAATGCATGGTCCAAAGTACATCAAGACTGTGTTTGTGCAAGTGCCTCTTTTTCATCAGATTGATGGGCTGTTATGAAATGAAGAAATGTGTTATGAAACATGTAAGAACAGCCTGCTGTTGGCAAAGTTGGCTGAAACAATATCCCAGGGCAGTATATGGCACATATTCAAAACCAAATATTCACATCAAATCACTTGTCATTATGCAGTTTAGAAAACAAAAACAGTACTTGTGCAACCTCTATGAAATAAGAGCAGCCTCCAAACATACCTTACATACACAAACACACTATAAGAGCCCTACTAATTCACGAACAATAAATAATAGACAAAAACATCATCAAGAACAGTAGATAATCCCGCAGCCCAACCAAGCTCAAACCCAGCTGTTCTGGAAATTATTTAAAGATCGGTTAAAAAATAAAATAAAAACTCAACAATGCCTGCTTTGGCATGTAAGACAAACAATTATAATATATATTAATAGGTCTCATAAAGCCAAATCTATGAAGACCCCACCCTGAATTTCAATACTTTGACTGTTCAAAAGTGATCTGACTAATGAAGCAGAATATCTATTAAGTCAACCTTTTAATTCTACTTTATTTACTTTGTACTTTGTATTGTAATTTTTGTTGCCTGATGTTTATTTTTATTTCATGCTCTTAACTTATGTTTTGTATTTAAATCAAGGTTTCATCTCTTCAATATGTTTGTTCTTTTTTTTTTTGCACAAGTGTAAGCCTACTATTTGCCATACATTGATTTGTTTGCAGTCGTAAAAAAGAAAAAGCCTGTTGTTAGCATCTATGGTTAGCATTGTTAGCATGTTCGCTAGCTGGAGGGAGGGGGAGATTTCTTCGCTACGTTCCCCCGGAAGTTGTTGTTCTTCTTCGTGGAAGGAGAAGGCAGTCACTCAGTGCCACGTTGATGGAGACCAGTGAGGACGTGGAAATCCGCCTGCAGTCCGCAGCCGGGACCCGGTAGCCTCCCGTTCCTCTGGTGTTGTTTTCACAGGTCGCTTATTTAATCCTCGAGCAGAAGCGAAACGGGAACTTGTGTATTTTTTTTTTTATGTTTCCGTTCATGTAACAAGGAGCAAAAATAAAGGAAGGTGAGTCGCTTTAGTTAAGTAATAAGATTTCTATGTGTGTTTTGTGTGTGAACTGTCCTCCTCACTGTTGTATTATTTTTGCACAGGCTGCTAACAGGCTAGAAAATGGATCATTCATACCTGCTCGAAAACCTTATAATATAAAAGTGACAATACATTTTTCCTGCTCCTGACGCTGTGAGCTTGATGCTAGCTCAGTGAATTAGCTGATTTTAAACAACGAGTACAAAAAGTACACTCAGTTTCTTTAAGAGCCACACAATGCATTTGTAATATCTTGACAATGTGCACGCCTTGCAGGCTTTAGATAGAGATTATAATTGACAAATGTTTAATAAAAGGCAGTAAAAAGACATGCATTTCGTTGTAGTGTTAGTTAATAGATGTATAGGAAATCCTCAGTGCTATTATTCCTGACCTTTGACTTTAAGTTGTTATGTTTTAATTGGTCAATCCCATTCATCCATCTGTTCATCTGTTTTCTGCTGCTTACACAGGCTCCTGTTTTAAGGATTCATTACATGTGAAATAAGCATAAATAGATTGACCTTTAATTCACATTGCTGCCCTTTTGGGTGCTGTTACTATGAAGTAGGTTTTTAAAATGCATTGAAAAAGAAACCAGTAGTGTCTTTCCTGCTTTACAACACAATAGTAGCCATGTGATAATTAGCCTCAGTCAGAGGAGGCCCCTGTCTGTAAATCTGTAACTATTGCATTTATTGCAGCAGCTGAGCCGAATGGTGAGAACGCAGGATTAAAAAGTGGCATTGAAGGCATAATTTATTGTTTATAAAGCTGTCCTATGTTGATAAAGCCGTCACCTCACACCTTGTGCCTACACTCTGAAGGATAGGACACAGTGACTGGTGACAAAATTCAATCTTTGCTGTGTGATAGACAGTATAATTTGGCATCCTCTATAGCTGCAGTATGAGCTGAGGAAGAAATGCAATACAGAAAACTGTAACCTTGACAGCCATCTTTTTAATTCAACCTTTTTTTTAAAGCTGAAAACCCCAAAGAATCAGGACTGCCAACTTTGTCTGCCATCACTTCAAGTGTTATTTTAAGGCAGACTTGGAAAATGTGAATATAATAGGCTATGTCATGCATAAACCTAATTGAAATCAAGCATGCATGAATTTACACATAATACAAGAGCAGTAATAATAGCTGCAAAATCTGCAATCTTTTTCCCACAGGATGAAACTCAAAGAAATCAAACGCACAGCCATCCAGAGCTGGAGTCCTGCTCAGCACCACCCCATCTACCTGGCTACAGGTATGAGCATGTAACAACCTGCTGCTGCTGCTTTCTGCTGGCATGACATTTATATCATTATTGTTCCTGTCAATCAGATTAAATTAATCAAAGTTAGAGACCAAACACCTGTGACATCATGTATTATGAGTTGATTTATTCAGTGTTTGTGTTCATGTGAAGTATATAGTAGAAAATCACAGCTACATACCACAGTATTTACAGCTGAAGTGGGTTTCTACCAAAGTGGACCGATATCTAATGGATCTATCATCTGACAATTATTATTTTAAGTTAGTTGATTATTGGGTTGGTTTATAAGCTACTGAAAAATGTTCATAACAATGTCGCAGATATTCAGATATTCAGTTATTCAGTTTACGTCAGTCGATGTATCAGCTGCACTGCTGTCCTCTCCTCCTGCAGGAACATCAGCCCAGCAGCTGGACGCCTCCTTCAGCACCAATGCCTCCTTGGAGTTTTTCGAGCTGGATTTGGCCGAGCCATCTCTGGACATGAAGTCATGTGGCAGCTTCTCCTCCACTCACAGGTACGAGAGAAGAAGAGAAAAACTGCTGGTTTCAGCTGCTGGAGCTGAAAATTATTTTTAGTTTCTTTTAATCTATTGAGTCCAAAAGGCAAAAATGTAGATTTTTTCTACAAGAAAAGCAGGAAATAGTCACAGATGAAAGGGCTAAAAACCCACCAACTGATTGATCGACTGTTTATCACGTGTCTTATTGTCTTTTTTCCTCTCAGATACCACAAACTGGTGTGGGCTCCCTATGGGATGGAAGACACAGGACACCCGTCCGGTGTCCTTATCGCAGGCGGCGAGAACGGCAACATCATCCTCTACGACCCAGCGAAGATCATGGCCGGAGAGAGCGACGTGATCATCACCGAGAGCGACAGGCACACGGGCCCAGTGAGGGCTCTCGACGTCAACCCCTTCCAGGTACAATCTGTTTAAAGGGATAATTCACCCAAAATCGATAACACACCAATTTCTACTTCAAGGAAGGGTTCAACTTGATGTCTGTGCTCTGCTCTTACTAATCTTTGGTTTTCTTTTCATCGCAGACAAACCTGTTTGCATCAGGTGGGAATGAGTCTGAAATCTACATCTGGGACATGAATAACTTTGGTTCTCCGATGACGCCAGGACCAAAAACTCAGGTGGGTTTGTGATCTGCAGTGATGTGCGTTTGTGTCATGATGTTTTTATGACACAATGCGTATCAAACAATATATTTTTTAGCAGTGTATATTGAAGTTAAAGCTCCTGGTTTTGTCGTACAGCCTCAGGAGGACATCAGCTGCGTGGCGTGGAACAGACAGGTGCAACACATCCTGGCCTCCGCCAGCCCGAGTGGCCGGGCGTCAGTGTGGGATCTCCGCAAGAACGACCTCATCATTAAAGTCAGCGACCACAGCAACAGAGTACGTCGTTTTCTTTCTGCAGTCGGATGAAGTCTCACGGGTTATTCTCTCACGATCCTTTGACACCGTACACAAAACCTAAACATTCATCATGTGCTCGTGTTGGTTTTTTAGATGCATTGCTCTGGACTGGCTTGGAACCCAGAGGTGGCCACTCAGCTGGTCTTGTCCTCGGAGGACGATCGGATGCCAGTCATCCAGATGTGGGACTTGCGTTTTGCTACCTCTCCTCTCAAGATTTTAGAGAATCACACACGGTAAATAGATCTGTTAACTGTCGCACCGAAGCAGCACAAATATTTTAGTCTTTTCTTTGCAGCCTTGAAGGATAAAAGCCGGTGAAATTTTATGCTTCTCATTGTCAACAAGCAACAATGGATGTGTCTCTCGCAACATCTGTATTATGTGTGGGTGTAAAACCTTGAATCTTATTCCTCTGAACCATCCACTGTTCTGCTGACTCAAATTCATCAAAGCAATAAATGCACCATTTTCCCCTTTTTTGCTAGAAACAGAGGTGCACAGCTGTTTTTGCAAATGCCCAAACCTTTTTTTTTAAATTTGTGACCTTCTTTATGCGCAGTGGCATCCTCTCCATCGCCTGGAGCATGGCTGATCCTGAGCTGCTGCTGAGCTGTGGGAAGGACAGCAGGATCCTGTGCTGGAATCCAAACACAGGAGAGGTGAGTTTCCTCCGAGGTTACTGCACAGGCGTCCTGAATGCAGATTTCTGCACTGTAAGTCTCTCCCCATTGAACCTCTATTAAGCAAACGTCTGTTTTGAATTCCTTCTTCAGGTGTTGTATGAGTTGCCCATCAGCAGCCAGTGGTGCTTCGACATCCAGTGGTGCCCCAGGAACCCCATGCTGCTGTCGGCCGCCGGCTTCGACGGACACATCGACGTCTACTCCATCATGGGAGGCAGCAGCCAGGCGCAGAGCCAGAGACAAGCAGACCAGGTGAGGTTCAATCCCTGTGTGTATGTGGTGTAAACAGGGCGTCTCCTGCTTTGTTTAAGGAGCTCTGACGGAGATGACAGACTAGAAATATTACTCTGACTGTGAAATCTGTGCTGAGAAGAAGAGAGTACATGCACTGCAGCCCCAGGGCATACCTGTTGATTGACAGCATGTTTGACTTTAAAAAAAACAAACACATTTTCTCGCTCTAACCCACAGATTAGCACCTCGTTTGGGAACATGGATCCTTTCGGGACGGGACAGACGTTGCCCCCGCTGCAGCTGCCCCAGACTGCTGCCCCTCCCGCCACCGTAAACCCCCTGAAGAAGCCACCGAAGTGGATCCGCAGACCTGTCGGAGCCTCGTTTGGAGTAAGTCTCTTTTCATCAATCGGTGTCTTCTTCATAGATATCAGTGTTTATATTCACTTGAAGCTAATAAGCAAATTTTTTTCTTGTCCACTTTCTTGATTTTTATCTATTTTTGTCCAGTTGTGTGTATTATAATCTCAATTTACATGTTAGTTTTTCCGTTTTTCAAATTTCTTCAATGATTGATAATATATTGGTCCTTTGCTGCCATTCCCTGTATTTGTTTATTTGTTTGCTCCTTCCTATCACACTTTCTTCCATGCATCTTATATCCTAGTAATTGTTGTAACAGTTTGCATATAATTTACCAAAACATAGTTATTTTCTGTCATTATAGAATTATATATACGAGTGGTTTGCATGGTCCACTTTCTCTTTTTAGTTCCTATCCGTGTTTGTATTTTCCACTCAACCCTCCTTCTCCTCCTCCTTCTTCTCAGTTCGGTGGGAAGCTGGTGTCTTTGGAGAACGAGAAGGCGAACCCTCAGCAGCCCAACCCGCACGTCGTACACATCAGTCAGGTTGTTACAGAAACGACCTTCCTGAAGCGCTCCGATCAGCTGCAGGCCACGCTGAGCTCCGGCGGCTTCGTGGACTTCTGCCAGGGAAAGATGGACACGGCTGAAAACGAGTTTGAAAAGACAGTTTGGTCTTTCCTCAAGGTACACGACTCATAAAGGAGTCCTCTCCATTGAAAATCAGAGTAGACTTTAAAAAAGAAAATAACAGCTTTCAGTAAATTGTGCTGTCACTTAATTTTCCTCTGTGACTCTTGTGTGTTTTCAGGCTAATTTTGAAAGTGACATCCGCAGCAAGTACCTGGAACTACTGGGATACAACAAAGAGGAGTTGGCCTTAAAGGTGAAATGTTTTTTCTAGTTTTTCTAAGTATGAAATTTGATTTGATACATTTCCAGGTCTGGAAATATCTCCTGCTTTGTTTTTGCACAATCCCAGGTCTGGAAATGTATGGAAAATGGAAACTATTGTATGGAAATATATTTATCTTAATATTTCTTATCTTGGTTTAGTTGGGTTAATTATTCTGTATGCGCTATTATACCTAGCTACAATCTCCTGGAAATGATTTGGTTACATACAGTAATGGCATACACATTCAGAATAATGAAAACAATTGATTAATTGAATGCTTTTTATATTATGCACATCTATTTACTTAAATATCACAAATTATTTGAATTTTTTTTTACGAAAAAGTCTGTAAATTAGGGTCAGGAAACAGTTTGGAAATTTCAAATGTGTAGGAATTTAAATATGCTTTGAGCCAGTGTCTTTCTGTGCACCTTGTAACCAGTGTTTTCATTTGTATCTTTAGATTTCAGCAGCGCTAGAGGAAAAACCTGCTGAACCTCCAAAGGTAAGTTAAACTATCTATGTGGCTTTTAAATGGGATGATTTGTCATTTTGTTTTCATGTCAATTTAGAGACTCTAACATCTGTAAACAAATATATAAATGAGTCCACCTGGTATAAAGAGGACGTGAGACAGACTAAGGGACTCATTTCTGTCTTATCTCAGTTTACATTAGGTGTGACACTAATACGTTGAACTAAAAAGTGACCAAATACAGTATAAAACAGTTTGAGGAATCACAGTGCAGCAGCTAAATAGTTTCCCTTCTAGGTTAATTGATGCTTCCTAATTGCCAGTTACCACAGTAACCCTCATTTGTTCTTGTTCACTGTGCCGTCCACATTCATCCACTGACGATACGACAGAAGTGACCGACTGCTGTTGGCGGCGATCAGCGCCACAGTCCTCAAACTCTACATCTCTATCTTACACTTCATAATAAGGAAGTGTTGCAAGACTGATTTCACTTTGTGAAACTGCACAGAGGAAGCCGGGATCATTTGCTTAGAGACTCTCGTGCTCTCTTTTCTTGTGTGTGTGAACTGCTCCCACTCAGAGGCGTGAACGTGCCACCGAGTTCAAACCACAGACTGAATATAAAAGGATCAAACACGACTTCGGTCTTAACATCCAGAGGTTTAGTTTCTCCTCAGGCAGATGTTTCCTGAGACTCCACTTCTTTTTTATTTGATCCTTCACATTATCTTAACTCATAATAATTTCATTGAACATATCCTTTAAAAAAAATGGCCAAGAGTGTGACGACCAATTTGCCATCCACATTTTTTATTTAATACTCTTTTTATTGATTAATTTTCATTCAAAGATAAACACCAACAAAAACATGTGACAAGGACTAACGAGAGAAAAGGGAAAACAGACAAGAAACAAAACAAACAGAAGAAGAAAAAAAGCTTAAATAAACTAGAGAAAAAAGAACAAATCAGTTGCTACATTTACCAAAAGACCAAACTAATTCACTGACTATTACAACCAAGATATTTCATCATCAAAGACTGGCTGCGCTCACTTGTGTCAGTTATAAATCTGGAGAAATTGCGACACAGCGGACAGTCTAATCAAAGCACATGGGATGCCTCTGTGTTATTGCCCCTCACTCACCGTTAAGCCATATTCACCCTCATGATCCAGGTGGAGGTGCCCGCCCCACCACCCACCCTGCAGCCTGTACCGGACCTCAGCGTGGTGCCACCCGTCGACACTCCAGAGGCGGCGTTCGACATGATCGCCGCAGCAAACCTCCAACCTGCCGCCACACTCGACCTGGACTCGGCTCCTGAACCCGAGGCTGAAGAACCGGCAGCAGCAGCAGCAGAAGAAGAAGAAGAAGAAGATAATGGAGATCTAGAGGTCGATCTTCTCACCGGTGAACCAGAAGAAAACGTGGAGCAGGTTCTCCCAGAGGGGGAGGCTGAGGAAGAGGAGGAGGCAGAGGAGAAAGAAGAGGAAGAGGAGGAGGAGAAGAAGGAGGAAGAAGAAGAGGAGGAGGAGGAGGAGGGGGAGGAGATCCCCTTAGATGAGGTAGAACTTCATCATCGTGCATTTCAATAGATGCTCCCTGGATGTAAAAAGCCAAGAAAAACTCCAAGGCACTCGAGTGACACTTGAGTAAATAAAATGCCTTTAATTGATCCGTCATCGGCACAATGACATGTTTTTTTTTACTTTGATATTTCCCCTCCCCCCTCTTCTTTTATTCTTCTATTATATGTCCTTTACCTTTCCCTTCTCTTCCCCTTTTCGTCTGAATCCATCAGCCTCCCACCAGCAGTGCAGTGGTTAAACACCTGCTGAATCCCTCAAGCATTCAGGGTTCGATCCCCAATCAAGAACTGTTTTAATCTATTTAATTTCCTTCTCCCTTCCTTCTTTCCAATTATTTTTTTACTTTTCCCTGTCTATTATGTATATTTTTCTCTCTTTTTCTCATAAACAACACCTCAAAACACTAGTCTAGATTTCAATCCCCTAGCTATTCCCCCTTTTCTTATTTTTATTTTTTTTATAGTTTTCTTTTTTTACTTTGATATCCACAGATAGATTTCTTTTATTTTTTGAAGTGTTGGATTGAATCCCTTGTGCCCTGAAATGCATTCAAGGAAAGATAAAACAGCTACGACGGCATCAAGCCTTCATTTGTTTTACTCCCTGATGAAGGCTTGATGCCGAAACGCGTCGTAGTTATTCTAAACATGTCATTGTGACAGTGCCAGATCAATTGAAAGCATTTCATTTACTCAAGAGAGTGCCTTGAAGTTTTTCTTAGCTTTTTTACGTCTCCTGGATCCCTGGAAAGGAGTCCACGAAGCGCTTCTTGTTTTGACATTTGAACATTTTTAGATGCTCACGTCTTGACTTGACGTTAAATAACGGTTGCATATACAGATGCATCAAAACAAAACCCTAAATGTGGTGTTGTCTCTCTGGCGTTTCAGGAGACAACGGCACCAGTGGAGGAGGAGCCCGGTCCAGCTGTGCCAAGTCCAGCTGTTCCCAGTCCAGCTGTGCCCTCTGCACCGTTTCATCACAAGCCCACACTGGCTCCAGCTCCAACTCCTGCAGACGGAGTCAATCTCGCCATCAGTCAGGGTAACAACTGTTTCCAGTCTGCGTCTGACATTTAAATTGGTCGTAATTGCTCAGCTCACAAAGTCACAAAGTGGCACTTGTGAAACTGGAGTTTTATGGTTATTGTAAAAAATATTCACACGTTTTTGTTTTTCTCTGAAGACGTGGACGGGCTGATCACACAGGCTCTGCTGACTGGAGACTTCGCGGGAGCTGTGGAGCTCTGTCTCCATGACAACCGGATGGCGGACAGCATCATCCTGGCCATCGCCGGAGGGTCCGAGCTGTTAGAGAAAACCCAGAAGAAGTACTTCACTAAAACGCACAGCAAGATAACCAAGGTCTGTAACAAGCAGAAGACAAGTTTTTTTGTTTGTTTCTTTCTTTCTTTTTTAAAGCTGAGATTTTATGAATTTATAGAGTTTATCCTCAGTGATGTAACCGTGTTTCTGTCTTGCAGCTGATCAGCGCAGTGGTGATGAAAGACTGGCACGACATCCTGAAGACGTGCGACCTGCAGAACTGGAAGGAAGCGCTGGCGGCCGTCATGACCTACGCACAGCCTGAGGAGTTCTCCTCCCTCTGTGGTTGGTTTTCATCCCTTTCACTGATCAGAGTTTCATCTGTACCTCCTGTCACACAGACATTCACCTGTTCCCACAAAGTAAACTTTTTTTTCTCCCCCCCAGATCTTCTCGGGGACAGACTGGAAGCAGCACAGGACGCCGACCTGCAGGCTCAGGCCTGTCTGTGCTTCATCTGTGCCGGCAACGTGGAGAAACTGGTGTCTTGTTGGACCAGAGCACAGGACGGACACTGTCCTCTCTCCCTGCAGGTGTGTTGACGGCATCTGTATCTTAAAGGGCATTTTACGCATTTTCGTAATCGTTGTTTACCTCAGATATCAGGTCACCTATGATCAGTTCATTTCATACTCCCAACTGCAGCATGTGGACATTTATATTCGTTTTTGTTCAAGGATCTATCGTTGTTTCAGTGTTCATTAATGAGCTCTGGACTAATTTTAAAATTGTGTGGATTGTTTTAAAATGTGGACTGAAAGTCTGAATTTTGATTTAATCTAATTGTAAAGCGAATTTTAATGTAATGTATGTAAATGATGGTCAAAAGGATGTTACTTGCAACCAGAGAACAATTTTAAAAAGTTTGGCCGGAGCCCATTAATGAACATTCAAAAAAACGATAGATTCTTGAACAAAAACAATAGATGTCCACAGGCTGCAGCTGGGAGTATGAAATGAACTGATCGTAGGTGATCCGATATCTGAGGTAAACATTGATTACGACTGGAAATGCCCTTTAATTATCCTACAGTAACTGATTCATCTTGGCCACTAGGGGGCAGTGGAATCACATGACACATCACCGCTTTCAAAGCTGATTTGATAAATTTGTCATTTTACTGTATTTACAAATCCAGTAGCTAAGGAACAAGTTTATTTGCTTATGTGGAGTTTCTGGTGCCTTGATTTATTTATTTAAGTCCAATATTCCGTCTGTTTCTTTTGTATCTCTACCAACTCCTGAGGGGAATATCTCTGGCTCTGTAGCAGCTAAATGCTTGACTCTGTTCGCCAGCTGTACTCAAAGTGAAGCTGTGGTTTGATAAACAATGGGTTGAAACATGCACGAACCCACAGAGAATCACCGCCTGACTCTGCAGATTCCCATTTAGCAGCTACAGGAGCCAGATGTTTTTCTCCAGTCCAAACTAGAGCTGAAAGGAGAGGAAATAGGTCACAGTCTGATTAGATTGTAACTCGATATGATAATATTGTATTTCTTACTGAGACAAACGTGTGCAAACAGCGTGAATCTTTATTTTAGTCCTCGTACTAACCTGCCTGTCTGTGCTCTGCTCAGGACCTGGTGGAGAAGGTGGTGGTGTTGCGTCGTGCGGTCGAGCAGACCCAGCGCTCCGGTCCCGCTGCTCTCGGCATCCTGCTGGCTGAGAAGATGAGTCAGTACGCCAACCTGCTGGCCTCGCAGGGCAGCCTGTCCACCGCCATCACCTACCTGCCTGACAACACCAACCAGGTATGAAATGACACCAGCACCTGGTGGAAAATCGGTTTTGTGAGTTTTTTTTTTCCCACAAAGCTGCTAATTTCACACTCATTTCACTCGTGTTGTTTTGTTTTGTCCCCTGCAGGTTGCCGTACAGCAGCTCCGTGACCGCCTCAGTCGGGCTCTGGGGCAGCAGCAGCAGCAGCCGGCGGTGGCTCCGGTGCAACCACAGAGAGCTCAGCCTCCTCAGCCATCTGCCCCTCGGGCTCCACAAGCTCTGCCCCGGCATCCGTTCACCCCGGCGCAGCCCGCCAGGGGGCCGCAGCCCACTCCAGCTGCTCCTGTGGCCATGCTCACGCCTGCCTCTGCGCCGGCCCCTGCACAGCCACAGTATTACCAGCCGGTACGTTCAGCTCTCTATTTTCTACTGTGATACATAGAAGTTCACATTTAAAGGGATAGTTCAACATTTTCACCCATTGCCATAATCCCTATAGTCATAACAGTAGGTTCATTACCTTTAATTGTTGGTGCATGTTGTTTTGAGATCAGCGGGGCAGAGACGTGAGCTGCTCAGTGAACACAACGGAGGTGAACGGTGCTGGTCCACGAGAGTGTTTTGGAGTTGTTGGATTGTGTATTTGATGAGTTGGATGAGTGAAAGACGAAAGTACTGTTCGCCTCGATTGTGTTCGCTGAGCAGCTTGCGTCTCTGCCCCGCTGTTCTAAAAACAACATGCATCGATAATTAAAGGTAATGAACCTACTGCTATGACTAAAGGGATTATGACAATAGGAGAATTTGCCAAAATGTTGAACTATCCCTTTAAAGCCCCTACAAAGAACTTTTAACTGGATATGCAAAAGTCTCTCATTTCTGGTGATGTCACTGTTTGACCTACACGGCACATGCGAGCCAGATAAGCACCTTTACCCAGTCTTCATTCTGCTAAAACACAAAATAAACGTTATTTGTAGGGGCTTTTATTTTATAAACAAACCAAAGTCGTCTATGCCTCGATATTGTGTGTATGTATTGTTTACAGTTACACCTCTCTCCACTTGTGTTTTTCACGTTCAGACTTTTAACCGTCAGGATTCACAGAGATTTAAGTTTGAGCTCGAACCTTTTTTCTTTCCTCTGTTCCTGCTCTGAAAGTGACCTCACCTCCACAATAACTAACCCCCTGGTGAAGCGCTCATTGCAGTTTGCTGCTGTCGTGTTGGAGTCATTTCATCTGCTGGACTTCCATCCTAGCCAGGGTTTAAATCACACGCTGACTGATGAATGTGTTTATTTCAGGGGGAGGGGAGGGTGTTAATGTCACCAGTGATTGGTAGAAATTAAATCTGTTGTGTTCCTGCTGTTATTTGAACCCTGGCTCTTACTCTCGCCTCCACTGGTCCAATGCTCGTGCATTGTGGCGTCGTGGTGTCGTGTGGTGTTTTCCCTCCCCCCCCATGCTGTCGGCCATCATTCGGTATGTTGCCTCTGTGTGCTTCAGGTGAGGGCTGCCTCCACTGTCACCTCCTGGAGTAACCAAACTCCCACAGCCCTCCCCAATGTCCCTCCTCCTCTTCAAGTAGGCAGCGCCTCAGACCAGCAGGTACAAATACTGACCCTTCCACCCAACCTCCACACACACCTCTGCCAAAGCTCTTGCACACGGATCAAACAGTTTGCATTAACCGAACCAGTGCTTGACGTCTCAGACTTGGTCTTTTGACTCCTGTCTTGTCATGTTTTATCTGTGGTTAAACGCTTTCCCTTTGTCTCACATGATGCATGCGTCCCATTCGCTCCCATTTGTTTCACCTGCACACATTTAACGCATGGCTCTTCACACAGTCCCAACATGCATGCAGTTCCATGCTACAGTATGCAACAAAAAACCCCACTGATTTGCAGCTGTGACACATACATTTTTATTAATTTTCTCGCTCACAACAGAGCACAAGAGGCAAATTTAACTAATCTGCCCTCTGTTTGTTTGCAGCACTAAACTTTGTCCTCACAGTGGTGAAAAAAAAAGTCTGGCTTCATCGGCTCAGTGATCGCTTCTGTCTTTTTGTTGTTGTTGTGTTAAAAGAAATACTGTTTCAGATTTGTTTGTTTGTTTGTTTTATTTTTTGCAGGTGGAGCCTTCAAACCCCATGTACGGGATCCCAGCCTCCGGCTCAGCTGCTGCTCCTCCACCTTCCTCCACTCCTGCGTACATGTACTCCCATCAGTACCAGCGTAAGTGAGACAAGCCGCCCTGTTATCTCTGTAGGAAAATTAAATTTGATATGAAAACAGCAGGATCTGAGACACAGTACCACCAAAAGACCCTGTCTCCTGAAAGTGATATCTATATATAGTTAATTTAAAGGGATAGTTCAACATTTTGGCAAATTGGCCCATTGCCATAATCTCTATAGTTTTAGGAGTAGGTTCGTTACCTTTAATTGTCGGTGCAAGCTGTTTTTAGAACGGCGGAGCAGAGCCGCGAGCTGCTCAGAGCTACGCTACGGAGGCTAATGGGATTTCTTGGTTTCCATTAGTCTCTGTAGCATAGCTCTGAGCAGCTCACGGCTCTGCTCCGCCATTCTAGAAATAGCTTGCACCGACAATTAAAGGTAACAAACCTACTAAAACTATAGGGATTATGGCAATGGATCAATTTGCCAAAATGTTGAATTATCCCTTTAAACTCAGTATATCTTAACGTTGGCCACCATCGTGTTGAGACATCTTGAAGCAGCCTGACCATGTGGCCTTAGTTTATCGGAGGCAGGGTTTCACAACTCAACACTTTTACTCTCTTGTCTTTGAAACATTGGCAAACATTTTGTTTTGGAAAATGTTTGACTCATCGCATCTGATCTTCTCCGTGCTGTGCTGCTGTTTTTAGTTTTAGTCTCTAACAGATAACCAGAGTGAGTTGAGTAACTTTCCAGCTAATCTCTTACATAACCGACAAGATAAGCATGAAGCACGTCAGCATGAAGCACTCTACTGTAACTAGTCTTCATCAGTTTGTACTTTGTTGTTGTAGAATAACACACAGCAACAGTTTTTCCTCTAACAGCCTCTGTTGTTTCCTGTGTGACCCCCAGCCTACCCCCAGGTCAACCAGTACCCACCTGGACCTGGATCTGGGGGGGCGCCTATCTATCAGCCTCTCCAGTTCTCCTCCTCCTCCTCCTCTTCCTCCTCTGCTGCTCCTCCTTTTCCTCCTCCTGCAGAGCCCCCTGGCTTCCTCTCACAGTACACTCAGCCCGTCCCCTCTCAGCCGGCGCCTCCGGTGTATCCCGGGCAACCTCCCATCAGCCACTGCCTGCCCAACTCTCCTCCCTCTCACCCTAACCCCACCCCCTTCTTCCCCTCTTCCTCCTCCTCCGCCTCCTCTTCCTCCTCCTCCTTTTCCGCTCCTCCGTCCTCCGGAGGGTCTTTCCAGCATGGCGGGCCAGGATCTCCTGTGTCGTACATGCCTCTTCCTCCACTCAGCGGATTCTCAGGTACACAGCTTGGCGCTGACCCCGGTCTGACCCCCGCCTCTCAGAGAACAGGTCTGCATGGCTCCAATCACCCTCACTGACTCCTCCTGCTCACAAACCGTCTCAGCCTGTGTGTGTGTCTAAAGTCTGTTCACCGACCAGATCAACTCCTGTAATAATAGGTTTATTTAGTCGCTCATTTTATTCATTTCATTACTAAGAAAAGCTGCAGCTGTTGCATCAGTACTGACTGAGCTGCTCAAACTAGACCAGTCCTTCATTTAACCTCCAACACTAACATGGAATCAACCTCTGTGATACATCACTGAAATGTTAGATAATCTTATCATAAACAAATTAAATTAATTATTATTTTAAGTGTGTCGCATCTTGTGTAGAAGTAAAAATTCATCAGGTTACAATATACACTAATAACACAATGATCAGTCCATCATTGTTTTTTATGTATTAATTCTGTTTAATAATTCAACTTTGTCTCAACACCAAGTGTCAAACACTAACAGTTTATTATTATTCTGGCAGCAGATGGTGAAAAAGGCAGATGACAGAAAATAGAGAAACCCAGAAACTTTGTGGTGACAGATGTTAAACAACAACAACCTGAGTGATGATTTTATATATCAAACTTTCTTGAATCATTTATTTTTTAAAGGTCTGACTATTTTTAAAAAAAATAAAAACTGCTTTTATCATATCAGTCATTTCAAATGATCAGCTGTTTTGTTAGCCGCACTTGCAAACAATCAGTAGATTTTGATTTTGCATTTAATGACTTTTACATGATCACGCTTTTGATCAAAGACTTGGCTAAAAAAAAAAATCAACTCAATCAATTCAAACTCTCACTTTTCACCAGAGAATGAGAATCATGAAGGTATTTTTTCCCGTAGGGCCTCAGAACGGCTGGAACGACCCCCCAGCTCTGAGCAGAGCACCAAAGAAGAAGGTGAGACCCATCATTTGTATCTAGAAGAGCTGTTCTTCTGCACAAACAGAGACAAGATGAGGATGTTACAGGTTCCTAAATAAAATACAGTGTATTTATCGTCTTCTAGCAAATGCCACAGCACTACACCCCCCCTACCCCCATCACTGCTCCCATCATGGCTCCACTGGGCGCTGACCCCCAGGCCCAGCCGATGCCCTCTGGGGGCCCTCAGGCCATGGGCCAGGGCCCGCACGGCGCCCAGGTCCCCTACTCAGGCATGCACCACCCACAGCAGCAGCAGCAGCAGCAGCAGCAGCAGCAGCAGCTGAACCCTCCACCCATGAACCCTGCAATGCCCAAGACCAGTATGGAGGGGGCACCGGGGGCCCCGACTGGAGAGCTCATACAGGTACACACACATCCACAGTGGGAGACATGGTGGAGGTTAATGCACAGACGCACTGTGGTAGCGGCATCATCACTGTTCTGGGGACATTTTATTTAAGGTCCCTGTAAGACTGAAGAAGTCATAAGTGCATTGTTTTAATGCACAACTTTAAATTTAGTGTACATTTCTGTCTGTTATTAAAAAAAACAAAAGCTCTTTGATTATCAGTTGTAATGAGTTGAGTTTATTTGGTCGATTAAAAACAACTGACATAATGCATTGATTGCTGAAGCGATGGCTTATTGTGCCTTTTGTTCATCAAGATACGCATTTACAAGATAAAGAGCAAAAAAACAAAAACAAAACAAAACTGGACAGAATTAATATTATGGCTTATATTTGCAAAACAAAAGAGAAGACTAAGAACTAAGAGCTTGGCTTGACTTCCCAGTCATGTCATGTCATGATAATATTACCCTATAGTTGTCAATAATGTTGGATTTATACTTTTTTCTTTTTATTTGAAGATTCAGCTACAGTTTTTTAATTCATAGTCTTGGTTCTGTTGCGTATATTGGTGTATGTTGGGTATTGATTTGTTTTATATGTGTTGCCTCATACTTCCAGACAGTAACTGGTGTGTGGGAGCATCAAAGATATCTTTCATTTGACACATTATTGCTGTTGTTTTGGATGTTTTTGACTTTACATTGATTATTATGGTGTTTACAGTTGAGAGTTGATGAAGCTTTGGTTAAAATGTTCTGACCCTGTTTGACCCTCGCAGCCTCTCCACTCCATCCCCGCTGAGAAAGTCATGAAGAAGCCGATCCCAGAGGAGCACATGATCCTGAAGACCACGTTCGAGGGCCTGATCCAGAAGTGCTTGGCCGTGGCGACCGACCCGGTGAGTCCGTCTGGAAAAAAAACAAGATATGAACAACACAGTTCATCTCAGCTCCTACGAAACAAATCACAAGTTGTTCATTATCGAATGTTTTTATCCTTTCACAGCAAACTAAGAGGAAGCTCGATGACGCCAACAAACGGTTGGAAGCACTTTATGACAAACTCCGAGAGCAGACGGTGAGTGTCCATCTTCTTGACTATAAGAGGAAGACAACAGAGAATAAACTGGGAGACACGTCACACACAGTAAACAAGCAGAACATGATTGGTTTTCCCCACAAGGAAGTCGCCTAAAGTACCGGGAAAAAACAAGTAGACGTTTAGGAAGTCACCAGTAGTAACGATGCTTCTTTTTTCAAAATATGTTTTTATTTCCAATGAATTAGCACAAAAAGACAACAACAAAAATATCCATCCTGAAACAATATTAGCAATGGAGTGACTCGTACAGTTTCATTGTTTTTTTGTCGTTATTGTTGTTTTTTTTAACCCAGATCCCCATATTTATTAGTAAAAAAAAAAAAAAAGCGAACAAAAAACACAGAATACAAACAGAAAAAGTCAATGAAGTGAAAAAGCAGCAACAAATTAGCTTTTACTAGATTTAGCAGGTTGCTAATCTGCAGCTTGTGCTCAAACACGATTTTCAATCCCCAGTGGACGGTGAAGTGAAAATCTCTGTTTCCTGCAAAATGCTTATATTTGACCTCGGACCTCCCTCCCTCCCTCTTACATCCTCTGCTTTTCGTCTCTCCAGCTCTCTCCCGCCATCGTGGGAGGACTACACAACATCGCCAGGACCATCGAGTCTCGATCCTACGCGGAGGGCCTCAACATCCACACCCACATAGTCAGCAGCAGCAACTTCAGCGAGACGTCTGCGTTCATGCCCGTGTTGAAGGTGGTGCTGACGCAGGCCAACAAACTCGGGGTCTGATCAGCCAAAATAAACACACACACACAAAAAAGAATCCAAACTCCTCTCTGAGTCGGAGACGGTGACCTGTCGGGGGTCGAGCGGAGTATCAGCGTTAAAGAAAAAATATATATATTGTTGGTCGCTTGTTTCACAGGGAGCTCCATTTGACTGGCAGTGCAAACGATGAAGAATTCAGAGATGTATGAAAAATACCGACAAGTTCTTCTTTTGTGCCATTCACATTTTTTCAGACACAGCAACACAAACACAAGCCATGATATCAGTCGCACTCAGTGGTGAAAGTAAAATTCTGAGCCCGGTGCAAACACAACCGTCGAAGGGCTACAGTACAGACGTCAACGAGAGTCACACTAATCACCTTTTTTTTTTTTTTTTAACTCTAAGACTAATAATCTTTGAATTGAAATATGCTAAAATCTCTAAACTGACTTCAGTGTTTTGGATGCAGAAATAAATATGAAGAGAAAAAGATGCAAAGGAATGAAACAAGAGAAAAGGAAAGCACGAGGATATTCAGGAATTTTAAGGGCATTTCTATCAACTTGTTTTAAGATCGTCAAAATAAATGTAGTCAATTATAAAAATGAAAATAAAAGCCTTTTTAATGAGTTCAGTATTACTAGCAGATTGCTGTTAGCATGCTTTCAGCTCACAATCGCTAAAACAACAATCATGTAAGGAAATAATAGCTTGTCTGATCTTTATAGTCTTTGAATCTTTGTGCACTACAATGACGCTCAGATGTATTATAATCCATGAATATGTAGGTTGTGTAAAAACATGCTTTATTCTTCTTTTTAACATATAAATGCAGCGTTGCCTGCGTGCTTTTTGCAGTAGACCTGCAGAAGAGGCTACAGATAATGAGGGAAGCGCAGGAGAGGAAACAGAATATGGATTCATTTTAAAAACCAGGGCATCGTATTGGCTGTTAGATTTAAAACTAGTCGAACCTCTCACAATGTTTTTAAAACAAAATTGAATGCTTGGAGTGTTAGTGATATTTTAATTTACCTAATATGACATTTACTAGTTCTCTAAAATCTGTTTTACCGACTTACTTTCACCACTGGTGTCACTACATACAACACATTGGACCAAGATGTTGTTAGTGTGTGGGATATGTCAATGCAAAGCAATGCAATCCCATTTTGTTGAGGATGTTTTAATGATGTTTTTTATTTTTGTTTTTAATTCTTCTGTTTTGTTTTTTTTTTTTTCTCTGTGTAATCACAAAGCTCAGCAGAGTGCAATGGACTTTTTAAAAAGAGACAGTGCTTTTATGGAATTTTAAAGTATGCATGCTTCAACACAAGCGCGAGCAGTCGTCTTTTATGGCATTCAAGGTAATTAATTATCAGCTAATTGATCAGACCTCAGAAGGAGACTGGAACTGCTAGACCTGTACTTGATTTTCATTCCAGCTAGGATGAGGGCTGCAGTCTTGAGTTGTCAACCTCAGTTTATGTTGTTAAATAAAAGAAAACAAGTCTTTGTTTTAGATTGACTACATGCAATATTTTCAATAAATAGTATTTATTTACAATATCATGTTGAGTTGCTAATGTACTGTATCTTACTTACAACTGTGGGACAAACCTGAATTTTGACCTGATGATGACGATGATGATGATGATGAAGCCAGAGGGAAAAGTCAACGGATGATCACAGATTATAATTCATCCAGAGGAGAACATGAAATGACATGTATGTATATACAGTACGTATGTTACTGGAAAAGGCAGCCATAAAAAAATCCCACAAGCCAATATCAATCATTGTCTTCAGGCTATTAGTAGTAATAGTAGTAGTAGTACACACTAAGGGAAGATAAATAGTGTTGTTTTGTAACTCACAAAAGGCAAACTGATGTGTAATTTCACAGTTGTATGTACTGTAGTTATCTGTGTTGATCGTAGCCAGATTAGCCCGTTTGAAGGCCCTGGGGCATTTACTGTTGAAGCCGTTGTTGCCTCCAGCAAACTTCATACAAATACCAGAACAGGACAAACCAGCATTCCTTTAGTGCATTATAGAAAAAAACGAATGGCTTATGAAAACATCCTGCTGTGCCACCATACAGTCTCTGTTGTATTGATCACTTAAAGGTCAAAATACCTAAAGAATCAAACATCACAGCAATTTTTTTTCATCCCCGGTTTTGAATTCAAATCAGCTACTACTCTTGGAAAACTGAGGGAACAGCTCATTAAACCACAGGGCTTTCAACCGTAGGGGAAAAAATTACAGTTTTTTTTTTTTGGTCAATTCTCACATTTTGGGGGCGGAAAGGCAAGACAAACACCCAAATATATGTTAATGAGCCTTCAAAAAGTAATATTTCCATAATATGTCCCCTTTAACTAAATGTAAGAGTGATGCTTTCAGCTTTCACACTGTCTGACTTCACATTGATACAGTGGCCTAATTCAATTTATTTTGAAATTATATATAAATACAAACAAGAGACACCCATGCACAAAAATGACAAAAAACAAATAAAAAAAACAGAATAGGATATGCAGTGTGTCTAAAAATTACTTTAATTTAAAGGGAAATTAAAAAATAAACTGTCTTCCCGTAAGCCGTGCATTTGCATCCGCGCTTTTATTTTGAAAGGTCTGAAAGACTCCCATTCCGGAAGTGTTACCTTTCCCGAGATGTTTCGGCTCTCACCTGGGGTGTGTTGTGATGACATGAATGACGACATAGATTTACAACTTTTATTAGACGTACATGAACGTGAAAGCGCCGTGAGCGATCTTGCCAAGTTGAGGTTTGTCACCGATGTCAAACACAGCGGAAGTAACAGACGAAAAACCGCTGGAGGGGATTTTAAAAGAGTAAAAGTCCAGGAGAAGAAGAGCTGCTGCGGTGGGAGCGTTGACGGTATCTGACGGCCGGACAGGTACAGTCGGTTTAATAGCTACTACCACCTGTTTACATTGAAACACAAACAGACTTTTGTCTTTGTGTAGCCTACCTACCTATATATTAAGTGCATTGTGTTTTGCTGTTGTTCTCATTCATTGTCTTATTTTGCCTGGTTTTGATGTTCACTTATCAATAGGAAGACGCCAGGTGTGATGAGTTTATATTATGGGCTCTACTTTCTGGTAGGACCGACCCATTTATGAGTTAATAAGCTTATAGCCTAGATTATAAGAGTCTTTATCCACAGACTTAGGTATACTACATGTTATGTTTATGGATAAAGACTCTATGTATGTGGGTAGAGACATACATGTCTGTGGGTTAGCCTATATGTCATTTGTTAATAAGTCTAGGCTACTTTATAATTTATGATAAGTTATGGTTAATTAAAAAATGACCATAAAGAAACATCAAACAACAAGCCCAAGCAGATGAAAATGATCACAACAAAGTACAACACAACTGCAGTTTATTTAGGCTATAAAGCGCATATAAATAACATTAAGGCACTTTACAAACTGAGAAGGTCCAGACTTTCTCTTTATAATAGTATTTACAGCGACTCAGCAGAGCAATTGAACACATCGCAACATGGCAAACTTCCTGTTCAGAGGCAGAAACAGACTCCAGATGGGGAGGCATCTGCCTTGGTTCAAGAGGAAGTGAGTGTTCAAAAAAAAAAAAGAAGAGATAAAGACAGAGAGAGACTAATTTAGACTTATAAAAATGATGGTAGAGAGATGCAGTTGGTGTTGCAGGTACAAAACATCCATACAAAACGCTGCAAGACACAAAATGTCCTTTAACAGGCTCATAATGAGCACACAGCTGTGGCACAGCATCCACAAACAATATACCTGCATTATCTGTGTGTGTCTGTTTTGTGTGTCTTTCAGTCGCCATTGTGTCACAATTTATCATCATTTAATAATGTATTAATGCTTTATTATTACAGTTTTAATAACAACTATTGAAAGAAAACATTTTAAAAACATTTTTATTAACATTATCTGGCTGTACAAAGGTTTATAAAGCTTGTGTGTTTGTGTTGATGTGCTTCTTCAATGCAAACTAACACGGCTTCTTTCTTCTTCTTCGGTGGTGTCAGAGGAGACAAGATGAGGAATTACAGTCCGTGGGTTTTCCTGCCTCCCGTCTACTCCGCGTGCACAGCTGTCGGACTGTGGGCGGTGTAAGTTCTGCTAATTATAGGACTGAATTTGATTCAACCACCGGGTCTGTTTCCATGGATGGATGTCACTGAACAGGCCCAGGGGCTGCACACACAAACAAACACAATCCAATATTTGTTTTTTGATTAATTGTCCCTCGTGTAACAGCTGCACCGTGTACTGTAACACTGGGAGAAGAGACTGTACAGTTAGTGAAGCAAATTGAATCATCAGCAGGTGATATTACAGTACATACTAAATTCATTAATGTCCTTTGATGTCTTTTAATAGATACTTTATAGCTATCCAAAATCCAAATATTGCTCCACTGACCTCCAGCTACTACAGGTGAGAACTTATTCTTTATTATCTACAACAAATAAGATTTTTATATACCTTTGGAATCATCTTTCTGTTTTATTTATTTGTCTTACAGGAGAGCAAATGGATCACATTATGCTCCATACATTAGGTATACACACTTGTCATTATTAAAAGTATAGATTTTATGCTTATTCTAGTGGTGCAAATTGAATAAAATCCATTTTTTTCTCCTGTCAGTATTGCAGGCAACTTCCCGCCGGCCAGCTGCGTCTTCAGCGAGGTCATGAACCTGGCAGCGTTTGTGGGTAAGAGCCGTGACTGCACCTGTGTCGACCATGTTAATGTGGTTACAGGAAAGAACAAGGCAAATACAAATCGTGTACTGTAATACTCAGACATAACAGGGATGAAACCAGAGATCAGTCTGAGAGAGGTCGAGACAGACGACCGCGAGCCAGCTCTGATTTCATCAATGAGAGTCCTGATCTTTCTTTTTTATTCTCAGCAGGAGCAAAGACAGGAGCAAAGACCTTTGATGCATATGCGCAACAAAAATTCCTGTTAACGTGAACAGTTATCAAGTGGAAGATGAAATGATCTCCAAAAGGCATACAGTTAAACATGAGACACTCTTTTGCAATATTTTAAGCAATGTGAGTGGATTTTTTGTTGTTGTTTTCTACAATTTCAGAGTGAAAAGGGGAAACAAAGCAGCTCCCTGCAAAACAAGGGAAACCCAGGAGACTTGAGCTCTTAGATAACTATGATCAAGTTATCAGACAAGATATTTACCATTTAAACACTAGTTTCCAAAGGGAGGGGGGGCTACTACTGTAGGTACTAACTATGCAGGGTGGCCAAACCTTTGCTGCATGCCCTTTTCCTTTTCTGTCATTTTGAAAATGTAAAAATTATATATAAATATACTGTATATAGTTTAAAATATAAAATGTAAGTAACTTTATGCTTTTGGAGATCATTTCATCCTTCACTTGCTCAACTGTTCATGTTAACAGAACATTTTGAGCAGGGGTGCCCAAACCTTTGCAGTTGCACGCCTCTGTATCTCCTCTGGTATTCCCTCTGTCTCCTATAGGAGTCATTATTGTCGTCCTGAGATACGTCCAGCTGAGAAACACCTCAGTCCGACCGTGGCTGAACTACGTCAGTCTGGTGGCTTTCTCCCTCGGCTGCTTTGGAATGACGCTCGTAGGAAACTTCCAGGTAAAGCGTCAAACTTCCAGGTAACATTAAGGCAGCCTCATGTTAATTTGAATGCCTCTCTCAAATAACAAGTAATTGTGTCATAATGTCTAGAAATAAGGATCAATTTCATAGTAATGTCGAGAAATATAGCCAAGAAATAGCGACCCATTGCGTAGAAATAGCCCAGAGACATTGGTCAATTGCAAGGAAGCATGTGTAATTATGAAAAACATGACATTACTATGAAATTGACTGTTATTTCTAGTTACTTAATTGTGTCATCACATCAATCAGCAAATTAAAGGTTAAATTTTTCTACTTTTATACCTTGTATGCTACAAACAACAGATTTCCCATGAGCTTTGTGTCATCACATCAATCAGTTTCTTTGTTGTTTCTGGTTTTTTAGTTGTTCGCTGATGAGGATATTCACAACTTGGGCACCTTCATGACGTTCGGACTGGGGCTGCTCTTCTGCTGGTTGCAGTCCTACATCACCCTGAGAGTCAACCTGAAGAACGAGGGAAAGATCGTCAGCATCGTTCGCTTCCTGTTGTCCGGGGCCGTCACTCTCAGCATGATTCTCTGTATCCTTTTACTCTCTGAGCGTTCACTTTTTTTTACAATCTCCATTATGCATCCATGTGTGGTTTTATCCTTTAACTCACCCGGTGCAGATTTCTCCCTGATCGCTCAGAGCCTCCACATGCACGCAGCTCGAAGCCAGTGGGCGCTGGTCATGTTCTTCCTCGCCTTCCTCGGCACTTTTGGCATTGAGTTTCGTCACAGCCGCTTCCACGTGGTGTGCACGGACAACTCTGGCCCGTCAGAAACGACCACACAAGAGTGCAGGTACCAGCAGGACTAACTGTTAAACATCTGCACAGCTGCTCCGACACCCGGTCACGGCTGTGAGATCATGAACTCCATCCATCTGGTTCCTACGCCTGTTGCTTACTCTGGTATTACCTCACTGCATCATCTATGCATGTTTGACTGTTACGTATTTTATTATATACAAGTGTTTTGTTTAAAAGCTAGATCAAATATTTTCTAGGTTGATTGTTTTTCTTTTTACCTGAAAGTTTTAAATGAGAAATTAGTTGTGCACTTCTTCTTAATCATTAGGCTTAAGATATTTTTTACTTTTCAAATGCTTTCGTTTTTGGGAGCTGTATTACTCTTTTTCATGCTATGAAATACATTTGCACAATAAACAATCAGTATCAATAGAATACAAATTGTGTTAAAAGTCTATAGTGTCAAAACAGACTGTCTTTGATCTTTCAGAGTCAATTGTACCACTAATATAGTGGTTTGCTTTGACTGCTATTCTCATATTTGTTTGTTTAATATGGAGCTTGAGCCAGGAATCTCTTAGCTTGGCACAAAGACTTAAACGGCTACCTACAATTGCTCATGAGAGGATTACATTGTAATTTTCTTGAGCTAAAACCTGGACTTTAGTTGGGAACTGAAACAGCAAAGCTTCATTTCCAGATTCATTTCTTTAGAGGAGAAATAGTTCAGCATTTTCTAAAATACACAATATTATTTGCTTTCTAGAAGAGCGTTAGAGGATCGATGCCACTGTCAAGCCTCTGCTGTTAAATATGAAGCTACAGTTAGCTTAGCATACAGCCTTCTCTAAAGATGGAAAATTACACTGTACAGACATGTGGTATTAATATTCTCATCTTAACAAGAAACCAAACTGCTTCCCAAAATGTCAAAAACTACAGTACCATAAGTGAGAGACGTCTAGTTTAGCAATTAAAGATGTATCCAGTATTTTCAGAGAGACCAACTTCTGTGTGAGACAAGGCATTTTTATTGGAAGTCATTTTCCTGAATAATACCAATTATGCTTCACACACAAATCACCAATTTGCAATTTTTTTCAAGGTAACTTCCCAAGGACCCACGTTACATAATGAACAACGAGGATGGCACATTTAAATAGACACCGTTCACCTGTGAGGAGATTAATCAAAGACATTCAAACAAAAGTTTGAAATGAGAGCTTTTCTGTTGACGGCACCACCGCCGCCGCCGCCGAGTGCAACTATACTGTTATTCTACTTCCTAAAACATCACAGGTCACTTACTGGATAAAATGTCATACACCTGCAACACGTCGTGTATACTGTACATGAAGGGAGGGAGGGAACAGGTGGAAGACGTGTACAAAACCGTGGCAAACAACTCATATTAGGACTGGCAATCAAATACAGCTCATCTAAAAGGTAAAAAGGTAAAGTAACCTCACAGATCGTGTGCAGCCACTTGTATCTACAGCTTGTCTGTCGTCTTCCCAGTCGATCAAAAGGTCCAGTGAGTGGTTTTCCTTTCCTGCTCCTGTTTGGCTGCGTGGATGTGCTTCCACACGTGTGAAAAGGAAATGTGAAAGAACTGGAAACATGGACTTCTTTAGAGGTGGTTCTGACTCTTGAACTGCCAACATGGACCAAAACCGGGGAAAAAAAAAAAACTGGATAGGAGGAGTGGGTTTTAGGAGGGGTGAAGAAGAAAAAGTAAAAAGGTCGTGATGACATGAAGTCAGAGAAGTTCTCCTCGTCTTCCTCTGCGCTCTGTGTTAAACTCGTCCCGTCAGTTCGAGCTGGTTAAAGGATGTGATGAGGTTATAGTGAGCCCGCTCCTCGTCCGTCAGCTCCATGTTTCCAGGCCGCACCACCACCAACACGTTCACCCCGGCCTCCTCGGCTGCTTTAGCCTCTGCAATGACAAATACATGAGTGAATATATATAAATATAGATATATACAGTATACACACAAATTCAACATCATCAGAGCAGAGCTGCAATATGACAAATTTAAACTGCTCTCTGGAGAAATTGATCCGTTTTTCCGTGAGTGGATCCATGTTTTGTTTGTCTACTGACGTGACAATAGTCCTGCCAGTAGTTTCTACGCATTATTCTACGCTGCAATGCACCAACAAAGGCAGAGCGAGATGCAAACAATGCAGGATGTAAATACTAATGCATTTCAGGACTCAAGGATGCATACAATGATAATGTTTTTTGTTTGTTTGTTTGTTAACTCCACAGTGAACACACAACAGGACTAACAGCCATGTTGGCAGCCCTGTGAGGTTTGTACTGAGGAACAGTGAAGCCTTGAGCTAAATGTTAATACTGAGATGTTTACAATGACAACACTGACATGTTGATCTACGGTGGGATTAAAGTTTATCATCTCGGTTTATCTATTTAGGATGCAAACATTTGTTAATACTAAACACAGAGTAGAACTGAGGTTTGTCTCAACTAAACTTCATGTAAATCATCCAGTGGTTGCTGAGGCTTAAGAAACAAAACACCAAGATGTGGATATGTATCACTAAAGTATGTATTGAATAAACTTTAGGGGCGGTTGAAATAAAATACTAATTTCAGTACAGCGCCAGAAAGGACATGATTATGACATAAGACGGGACAAATCCTGATATAACTTCAAAGTACACACATTATTTCTAACATACTGTACTTACCTCTTGAGACGTCGGTCAAGAACGTGATTTCCTCCGGTGGACAGCCAATCCTCTCCGCAATTCTCGTGTAGCTCTTCCCATCTACTTTCGCTCCTATACTGGTGTCAAAGTGACCGTCAAATAACTGAAAAGAACAGAAACAAAACATCAGCAACATAGAAAATCCAGAGATGGTAACAAAAGTGTAATTACTAACATCAGTTTCCTGTGTGTTTGTATTGGAATGATGAAGTTACAGGTCATTGTACTCACATCTAAAACGTCTCCTTCAACTGAGTATCCAAACAGAAGTTTCTGAGCCTCCACGCTTCCGGATGAGTAAATGTAGACTTTCAGTCCCTGTCCTCTCCATCTTTTGATGGATGGGATTACGTCCTGATAGATCCTGTTGGCAACAAGCACAACATCAGAGGATGTACATCATTTTCTGTCTTTTATTCAGCTTGTCATAGGTCCTAAAATTCTCATAACCTGAGAGGATCGGTAATGAATTTACGACTAATTATAGAGAAATTTAGGGAGGATTTAGGTAACCTATTAATTTACAGGCCGTTAATTACGTGATAATGTCAAGAAATAGCCAAGAAAAAACAATTAACTGCATTGAAATGTCGGAAACAGCCTAGAAATAACCGTCAATTTCATAGTAATGTCATGTTTTTCACACAGGCAGAAGATTACACATGCTTTTCATGCTCTGAATTTTGTGGGAAAGAGAGATTTTTTCTCCACCAAGTCCTTCCAATTGAAGGTTATTTCTGGGCTATTTCGACACAATCTTTAATTCTTGGCTATATTTCTCGACATTACTATGAAATTGACCTTTATTTCTAGACATTATGACACAACTAATTGTTATTCCTTGACATTATCCTGTAATTAACAGCCTGTAAATTAAAGGGTTACCATGATTTACTGTTTTCTCAGCTATAAACACGACAGTAAATTGAACATCTTCAGGTTTCAGACTGTTACACTGGCCAAACATCGCTGTGGCCTGTAGTGGTGGAAGTGGCGGTTCAGATTTACAGTAATTGCTCTCCTAGACGCTCTAAGCAGGACCTGAGCACACTTAACATCTGAGTCATTGCTTTTTTTCCTCTCCAACTTCCTGGCTCCTAATGTAATAACGATGGTAATGGATGCAGTGGATCGGTCCTGGTGGGTTGGACCGCCGCTGCTCGTGTTTCTGGAACTTCACTTAGAAAAATCACAGCCTCCGTCGGTGTGAATGGTCGAATTTGGAAGTGACGAAAAAACGATCAGTGTACTTACTCGCCTTTGATTCTCCCTGAAGAATACGCCGCCCTCCACATGTGACCTTGGAGCTGTTTGAGTGCCGTCGACTTCCTGTCTGCCGCCATCTGCCACAACACATTATCCACCACTTCTCTAATGGCCTTCTCCTCGTCTGTGTGGACGGTCTGGTCCACGGCGTGGACGGGACACGCCCGGTTCTGTTTCATGTCTTCTTCAATCTGTCACAGCACAGCAGGCAGCCGTTCGGTTAAAGGAGCATTTTAAAGAATGTTTGTGTTTGCTTCGACAAAAAAATATCGTAAGGATCAGCAGGGGAGAATAAAGGTACTGAAGCGAAGCGTCAATAAATTGAGCAGAATTAACTCACCCCACTTAAACACACACACATGCATCCAACTATTTTAATCAATTAAAAGTTGCAGGAAAATTTGCAAAGTCATATCCCAAACATTTTGTACATGAGTTGGCGATCAATGCTACGTCAGATTCATGATATCACATTATGCAAAGTGCAAGCAAATGGGAAGTCTCATTTTAATGTACAATTGGGCTGTAAATAGTATCTATTCATTTTAACATTTTCTGATATTTCAAGTATTGTATGATGTATAGTACAGACAATCTCCTCAGTCCTCCCACCTGTTTCTTTAGCAGATGAACATCCTGTTTGCATTCGTCTTCTTCCCAGTGAGTGGACAGATGTTCCTCAAGATGCTCCCTGATGTACGGAAATAATATATCCTGAAAATCAAAAAGTGCGTTAGATACAAATACTGTATGTAATTCGTGTTCATCTATATCTAAATCAAACATGAAGCTGCAACTTAATTTCACAAATGTGGTTATATTGTGTTATTTTGTGTGAAAATATGGAGTGTGCCAACCCACTGGGCAAGAACATGTTACTGTAGACTACCATCTGATCATTTCACTAATTTTGTGAGAGAGAAAAAAAATAGTGAAATTTCATCAAAGCCTAAGCTCCCTCATGTGACAATTCGCTGCTTGCTACTTGCTGTTTGTCACATAACAACATGAAGACAATAACTCTGTTTTTTTGGGCTTTAGTTCAGGCAAAACAAGACATTGAAAAGCATAATTCCTGTCTACAAAGTTGAGACTGGTAATTTTAACTTAAGGGAAATTGACTAATTAACTGTAATTATGACTTGTAAACTCATAATTATCATATGACATGAATGCAGCTCTGTGATAATGTCTGTTTTCTGCTCTAATGTGAAATGATTAGTCACAAATCATAATTTTTAAGTAAAACCATTTATATTATGTTGCTTTTATCCATAGATAAGAGTATTTTGGGGGAATAAATTATTTAAACTGTATTATAACCTTGTAAGATGTTCATTCATTCATTTATAGAAGACCTTTAAATAAAACCATTGTCCTTTGTTCAAGTCATACATTAATTCATTAATTAAGCACGTTTTTCTTCTTACATAAACTTGCACCATTTATTTACTGACTCATTCATTCATCCCTTCAAGACACAGACTTTAAACGTTAATTAGCCTCTCCTAAGACATGCATTTATTTATTTATTTACTTGCAGCCTTTTCTATTAAATTATTACGGAACTAAAAGCAGTGCTTCCTTCCTGAGCAGAGCTGCAGATAGGCTACTCGGTCTAAAAAAAAACCTAACACTGTGACCATTATATTTTAAAGATAGTTTCGTTAAACGTTTAATGACAAAAGGCAGCAGTCTTGTTAACATGTACAAGACGTGTTAAAGTGATTGTCAAGTCCATAACAATAAAACACTGTCGTGCTGCTGCTGCACGGGGTTTAGCCGTTGACAGCCGCCTGTTAGCAGCAGCAACGCTGTGCAGACGTCACTGCGCTGCTACAGAATTAGCTTCTTAAATTAACGCGGATTTAATAGTGGAAAACAACGCTTTTGTCCAATAAGACTTACCTTAACAAATGTAATTGGGGTGGTGGTGCCTTCAATGTCCAGTAACAGTGCACTGGTACCAGCAGGAATTGAAACAGTGGCCATTTTTGGGAGCCTGCAGCTGGTTAGCCGATGTTAGCTGAGTTAGCGGCAGCGCGGCGTGAGCGGTGTGAGCGGTGCTGCTTCTCCAGCCGGGGACGACAGGTGAAGAAGAGGTGGAGCAGCGATGACCTCAGAGATAAACAAGCGAGACAGCCGGTTGGGTGGTGACTACTGGCTACCTGTCCTTTCCCATCACCTCGCAGCTAGAGCTCTGACTGGGCTGAAAGCGCAGTGAGCAGCCCCACATGTTCAGGTGTCGGTTGTTCAGCCTCCGGCTCGGAGGGAGGCGGCACTAACCGTTTACAGCGCAGCGGCGGCGGCGAACAACGCAGCAACGTCAGCGCGTTACCGCCCCCGTCTGGCCCGGAGTGATGAGGAGGATAATAAAGATGTATGGTTTTCTATTGTATTGTACAGTTCAGTGTTTCTTGTCCAAAACACAATCACAAGAAGAGTGTTTTCAATGTATCCAGGTGTAATACCTTATAAGAAATAAGGACAAAATACGATTGAAATGTTGAATCAGTAAAATAACTTAAAAAGAATACAAATTTACAAAAGATTAATCAATAACAATAATCAACTGACCAAGGGACAAGAAAAAATTATATTCACACATACAGTAATAAGAGAATAGAACAGTAGCCCAATGGAATTAGGAGCGGTAATACAAAAGAAACTACCGTGGATAGTGCTGTTGAACATTGATGCATTTTACAAGAAGGTGTGTCTCACTGATTTGAATGGGATGGACAGAATAATAGGAACACCTGTCAACATAAAACAATGGAGTTCGTGAAACATTAGTATGTTTGATTGACTTAATTTTGTTGTCATTCTTGTTGTTGTTGGTCTCCATAATCTTGTATTTTTTTCTTTTCTTATCTCTCTTACCTCTCCCAGGTTTTGAATACATCTGTAGTCTTTTGCATCTGGTTTTGGTCATTTTGTGTCGCTGCATTTGCTTTGCATTCATTTGCATCTCTTTAAAGTGTCTCTGGATCTTTGTGGTCATTTCACCATTTGCTCTATTTTTTGCGTATCTCTCTCTCTGGGCACAGAATGGAGGTCTGAAAACACTTGAACTTGTTACATTCACCAGTTGCCGTTTTCTGCAAATAAATGCTCTAAATCACAATATTTTTATTTCAAATTTTGGAGAAATGTTGTCAATAATTTGTAGACTAAAAGAAAGGTGTTTGTTTTATTTTGTTCCCCTTTGAGTTTTAAGCAGCGAAAAGAAATTGTATTTGACATTTCTGCAACATGTTGTACAAACATAGGTTAGCTGCCTTATTATGATGAAAACATGACATAAAACAAAACGATCACACAGAGAACACCAACCAGTATGACTGACACAACATAGTCTTATTAAATGATATGATGAAAAATAACAGGTATTTGAGAGAGAAACAGAGAAGAAAAAAGTAATAATGATGATAAAAGATACAAATAATCACAATCTTGGAAACTGCTGTCATTTTACTCAAACACATAAATGGTAAAACCAGAGATGGTCTCTTTTTTCCCCAGAGCTATATTTGGGTCAGTCGGTGCAGTACCATAAAACGACCTGTTGGGGGCAGCAAAGCGCCGTTGCTGTGTCCAGACCAGACAGCTGCTGCTACCTTTAAACAGCCGGAGAAGAAGAACAGGCTCCGATGAAAATAAAACGGCTCTAAAAAATAAATAAATAACAAGCTTCAAATTGTAGCAAAGGAAACGATTTTTTGCCTTATTGAAAACCTAATTGGCCTATTTTTTTATTACAACCTAGTATCATTAGATTAATTCAGATAAACCTATTTTGCTTGCTGTAATTAGCGCGTTTTATTTTTAGCTTACGATATATGATATCAAAATATTAGCTGCGCTAGCTTTTGGCTGTCACTAGCTCGCAGCAAACTTCAACTCCGACGACGAAGACGACGACGACGTCAGTTTCCACGGCAGCTGTCACTTTCAAAACAGCCAAAAAAACGAAACAAACATGTCGGATGATTATGAATTCAGCGACGACACGACCATGATGAGGATGGAGGAGGACGGGGAGGCAAACAGCGATGATCCGATGTCCACGGCCGGGGACTGTGGCCTGATGGGGGGCGAGGCCGAGGGATCCCGAATCGACGCCAGTAAAAACGAGGAGGACGAAGGGTTTGTTTACACTTTGTTAAATCCACCTTACTGCAAAATTAGACACTATGGGGATAGCACAGCAATGTATGCACGCAGAAATAACGTCACTACTCTGCAGGGCTGCAGACTAAGTTTTTTTTTTACTCGCGGTAATGTTACAGTGGCCCCTTGCATAACATTTTAGGAGCACAAGCAGAACATTTATCGACATTGCAAAGCAAATGTTCACGTTTTCAATCCTCACACACATTGGCCTGCCACCTGTGATGACATGGGACAACAGTTAAAAATTGGTAATCAAAAAAGTACAATATAGAATAACAATAAATAGTAAAAACAGTGCAATCCACCTTTAAATTTATACTTTTTGAATCTGCTAAAGTGACCAAAAATCGGGGAGCATAAGTCAATTCCACCTTTAAATTTATACTTTTTGAATCTGCTTGTCCTACATCTGGGCATACAAAATCTGCGTCCACATATGCAAGTAAATGACAAATTAACTTGCACTGTCTCAAGTTTTAGGGGCAGTCTGGAGCCCTGTACTCTCTCTTGTCCCCCTGTCCTCGTCCACACATGGTTTGTTATTAATCATGAGTTATATATGTTTTGTGTCAACAGGAAGATGTTTGTTGGGGGGCTCAGCTGGGACACGACAAAGAAGGATCTGAAAGACTACTTCTCCAAGTTTGGGGAGGTTGTGGACTGCACGTTAAAACTGGACCCCATGACTGGACGTTCAAGAGGTTTTGGCTTCGTCCTCTTCAAAGAACCTGAAAGTGTAGATAAGGTATAGTAGTCGTCCTGCTGACAGACGTGGTATTTGAATTTTTTATTGTCTTGTCCTAAGGTTGTTGGCATTGAGAGTAAATTGACGATGCTTCCTTTCAAAGTGCTGAGTTCAGGGCTCTACGGAGATCGTTGCTCTTAATGACTCTGGGTGATTGTCTGTGCTGCAAAGGAAATGTGGCACCAACACATGCTTCTCTGATCAGATAGATAAATAATTTAGGACTGAAAGAGTTTGCAGCACCATAATAAGCACGTATATGTGAACACTTCTTTAGCTATTTTAATGTAGCTGTGAGTGAATCATCTGAATCATTCAACAGGTGGAATACCATCTCCCAAAAACCATAGAGTAATCAATGTATGGAGTATTCTTACTATCAGACAACTCAACATCCTATGCATTGGCTCAGTGTTCTTAATAGAAACACACACGAGCATGTCATTTTTGTTATCAAGGTTGCCTCACAAAAGGAACACAAACTCAATGGAAAGGTCATTGACCCCAAAAAAGCCAAGGCCATGAAGAGCAAGGAGCCTGTGAAGAAGATCTTTGTGGGCGGTCTCTCTCCAGACACTCCTGAGGAGAAAGTCAGAGAATACTTTGGTGCCTTCGGAGAGGTTTGTGTCTCTCTCTGCATTCACTGACATAGTTTTTAATCGTTCAGTGGCTCATGGGGATCAAGTCCTCTCATTTCAGTTTCATTTTTTTATATCACTTATATCAATTTGAACAGTTTTCATGAACACTAGTAAGCAGCATTTCATAAATTATTAACAGGTGGAGTCAATTGAACTCCCAATGGAAAACAAAACAAACAAAAGGAGAGGCTTCTGCTTCATCACATTCAAAGAGGAGGAGCCAGTGAAGAAGATTATGGAGAAAAAGTACCACAACATAGGACTGAGTAAGGTATGGGCGCTTTTTTTTCACCCTGACGTATTATTGTGGTGTTCTTTTACAGGAGAAAGAATAAATTCACTTGATTGGTCTTTTGTTTTAGTGTGAAATAAAAGTGGCAATGTCTAAGGAACAGTACCAGCAGCAGCAGTACTGGGGAGGCAGAGGTGGATACTTATCCAGGTCTCGAGGAAGAGGTGGTGGTGAGTGAAGGAGTTGAAGGAGTTAAAGCCTGCTAAACACTAAATTATCTCTGTATTGAGAACAGATCTTTTCATGCTTTTCATGTTTGTCTCCTGTCTTAACTGTTATTTTGTCTTATATGATGAGAATTGTTTCATATAATTTCATTGAATGGCAGGTCCCAACCAAAACTGGAACCAAGGTTATGGCAACTATTGGAATCAAGGCTATGGCAATTATGGAAATTATGGTTATGGTAATCAAGGATATGGCGGATACGGTGGCTATGATTACTCTGGTTACAACAACTATTATGGATATGGTGACTATGACAGTAAGTACGCTCATCTGTGAAGCTTCCTGATGAGCTTTGCTTTCTTGTCAAGCTTTTTTCCATTCATTGTCCATTTGCTTTTTTCTTTTTAAAAAGATGATAACGTGTGTTATCTGATTTTGTACAACATGCGCAGATCAATCGGGCGGATATGGCAAGTCGCCACGGCGTGGTGGTCACACCAACAGCTACAAGCCGTATTAATGAGGGCAACCTTCCTCTTCAAGTAGGTATGTAGCAACAAAAATACACTTCTTACTTTAAACTTTAAAGTAGTTATATTTACTTTGTTGTTTGGTAACATTTTGAATAATTTCCTCTTATAAATTTCTTTTTCTCAGCACCCTCAAGTGCTTTACAGTAGTGGTAACATAGAGGCTACAGTCTTGTGGCGATTATTTTAACAGCCGGCCTTCTGCTGCCTCTTTTGCACCTTCTTTTTTTTTTAACTGTAAAGTTAACAGGTAAAGTACTGCTACTACAGTAAATGGATGCCAAAGTTAAGGATGTGCAAGGAAAAACAGAAAAGGAAGTATGTTGTCTCCTAACTCTGACATACCTTGTTTGTACCTGCCAGCGGAGCTTCCTTGCAGGCCATGAGCTGACTCCCAGATACTCTCAGGGCCCGCTCAATGCGGACCGGGTACGAGAAGCATACGCTCTCGAATGCTGCCATTTGGTATGGTCTTACAACATCCTGTATCAGCATTTCTAAACTAAACAATATGGGACACGTCCAGCTTTGTCATCTTTCTTTCCATTTTAATTTCTTTGCAACTGTTTGTAATGTAAAACTTAAAATATACACATGTAATTGTCATTTTTTACAGGCCCTTACTCCCCCACAAGTAATGATTTATAATTATGAAAAAATAACTATTTGCTTTTCAAAGGATACGTACAGCATTCTCTGGACTTTCCAGTTCCTATTGTTAATATATGCATTCCTAATCTTTATCTAAAATGCTTGTTTCTTTATTTAGCTCTTGTAACCAGTAGTCCATGAGCTAAAACCTGGTTCGTATTTGGACTCTACTGTGTTGGGGGATAAAGTGCTTTACTTTGTGTACATGTATTGTTCTGTTTTGTGTTACTGACAGCGATGGAAAAGACTCCTCTTTTGTTAATTTTCCTGTAACAAATTTTCCTCTTATAACCTTTTTTAAAACAAGGAGAATCAAAGTGTCACTACATTTCCAGAAATTTGCATGTAATGCTTTCTTTAATGTGTATTTTTTTGACCAGTCGAAGGTTTCTTCCATCTAGTATTTTGGTTATTGACCTCTTCAATTTATTGCACTTCAGGATTTCTAGCTTATGGACTAACTTTTTTTAAGTGTAATTTGTTAAAATAATTGTTCTCAGTTTGTTTTTTCTTTTACATTGGACATTATAAACACGGGGGATTCCTATTTTATTGGGATTTGATTGATTTGTGTTCGTTTATAGCTGATTTTTTCCTGTTTGTTTCCCATAGGTGACAGAGTGATGGAAAGTCTGCAGTGCGCTGGTGGAGCATTGGCCAAAGAGATGATGGTATCCAGCAAAGATCACTTAGCTGATTGTAAGAAAGTAAACGAAGAACACTATGACCTACAGTACATTTCCTCGATATATTTACCATAGTATTTGTTGTATCTTAAAAGTTTTGGGTTTTGATGTTTTGCATTTATTTAGATTGCCGCAAAGCTTTAGCACTTCCTCATCCCTTCTTGTTTTTTTTTATGTGTTAAATGTTCTCAAATGCTTTTTGTGAATCGTTTGATTTATTCCTAAACGTTAGCTTGGTTGGAACAGATCACGCATATATTTACTAAGTACCGTGGCAGCAAAGATAACAAAGTGTGTGATTACATTTTATCCTCTTTATCATGGTCATCAGTCATATAATACATATGTTATTACAGAGATTGGCAGTCATAAACATACAGTATATATATATACACAGTGTATTGGACATAAAGAAAAGCGACAAAATAAAAATAATAAACACTTATTTGGCTTTGTGAGCCTGTTTGAAATGTTAATAGTGGTATAACGTCACATGTTCATGGACTTGGAGTGTTCAAGGAGGATTTCAGCCAAATTTAAACTCTGCTATTCTGACTTTTTATCTTCACATCACATCAAGAGTTCAAGGAAATTAATCAAAAACCTTCCAGATGTAAAGAAATCATTTACATATTTTACATTTTAATCTTGAAATAGTGATTATTCCAACTCAAACAAGCTGAAATGATCGCTCTGAAGAAATTAAAAGGCTTAACTATACTAAAAAAAAAGTTGTCTCTACGTGAGTTTATCCACGATTTTCATTGCTTTCAGTCCCGAGCTGGTTGAAAAATAGGGTTTAGATAACTCCTGTGGCAGCGAGGATGATGAGGACGACGATGATCAGCACGACTACGCCGATTAAAATCATCATTTTAATGTTTTTCCACCAGTATTTCCTGGCGACCCGCGTGGATGTTCTTTGGAACGAGTCAGCCTGAAAAAAATAATAATAACAGAAACTCTAATAAAACACTGGTGACAGAGGAAGTAGTGCCCAGATTTAACACATCAGTATTGTTTCAGTATTTAAATCATGTATTGAAGTAGAGGAAGCAGGCTGTCACAGAACTGCAGGGATGAATAAGTGAAGTGTAGCGATACAATAACGGCATTACAAGGGGAATCCCTGAGTTCATGTTGCATTTAACACAAACCAAAGCTGTATTCAAAACCTTCATATGGCACCGGTTGTAACTCTTTAACATAGTTAGCTGGTTTAATCCTGTGGTGCCTTTAATCTACTGGAATTAAACAACTGTTCCTACAAAAGATTTAAGAAATTTTGAGGTGATGAATGGAAGAATAAATAAGAGGAAGCACACTCATCTCACCGTTTTGTTACTTTTTTCCAGTATGTTGTTTTGCAATATATTTAAAAGTCACTTCCATTTGCCTCAAACAGGAAAGTAAAAACAAAAAACAAGGTAACATTTGGAGGATAAATGTTTCTAAATGACATATATAGATCCATTTAGTTTGGTCCAGTGGCTTAATAGGTAAACAAATGGCTTCTCCTCTAAAATTTGCTTCTTTTTCATGAAACGTCTTTAAACTTTCACCTGTTTAGACTATAAAAACAGTTTGGAGGGGACATTCCTCTGTTTGATTAACTCATTTAAAACCTGATAAGAGATTTCAAAATGTTGTTTGTGTGTCTGACAAAGAAAGTTTGAGCACCACTGATTTAATCTAAATACTCACTACAGCTGAAACTTTACTCTAAAGACACATAAAAGTGTAAAGTATACTTTTAACTCCACTGCTGTAAAACACGTCTTCCTAACAGCTTTGTGGTGTGAAGTGTGTGGATATGAAGACGTGTTGTTGTGACACAGTAAACCCATAAACCAAAGGACAGCCAGCTCAGCCTGATGATGACGATGATGATGATGATGATCTGATATACTCACCGAGGCCTGCAGGTCGTCGGTCTTCCCGATCAGGTCGTCTAGTCTGTCGCCTCTCTCCAGCACTTTGTTGATGTTGTCTTTCAGGATAACTTTCACCTCGTTGACCTGACCTTGCACTTGGTCAAGCTTGGCCGACGACGTGCCAGAGGCCGGCGCCTGAGAGCTTGGGTCAGCCTGTCAAAACATTTTTTTTTTTTTTTATCAATTTTTATCAATGTCAGCAACAATTGTCAAAAGTTACAACCATAAAAACTCCACTGAGTGTCTATCAGCTGAATGTAGGAGCAACAACCCCCCTTCCCCAACACACACATATACTGTAATCACTATTTTGTAAAGGCCAAACCTCACTTCCTGCAATGGAGTTAACAGGAAACCGTGCTATCAGTTGTGAGTCAGTTTGCTAAGGCCGGGGTGATTGTCACATGAAAACCTCAAGCATGTAGTTACTAAGTAAACCAGCTTCACAAAGCTTGTCACACAAACCGGTAGAGAGTATTTTCATATGATAATATCAACATAAAAGAAAAATCCGCCTCAGTCAGATCGAACAGAGCGATTATTTAAAAAGGGAACTAGGCGAAATTTAAATATGAAAAACACAGAACAAACAACTTACCATAGCAGCGAGCGAGAGAACGACTCAGCCTCATACAACTACAACTAAATCCTCCACAAGGTCCTGTTGTCCAGTGCAATAAACAAACAGAGGCCCGTGCTTCTTGTGACTACATGAGTCACTCAGTGAGAGCTGAACAAATGTCTGCTGAAGGTTGCACCTCTTGCCCTGTTACACATTAACTACCTGGTGCCTCAATCAAAGCCCCATTGGTTCAACCAGAGCCGTCCGTCATCACCACGGAGGAATAAATGTAGTCAAATCATGAACATGCACTACTTTCACTTCCTCCTCTCCACCAACCAACCCCACTGTGTGTGACATTCAACCACACAATAGAAAGAAGAGCAGAAATATCACCCACACACACTCCACGACTATAGGTTTAGTCATATCGACTCATTTAGGTGCTTTAACCAACTAAACCTCTATAAAAAACCCTTGTAGTGTCATTTACATACCATGAGCTGAGTTGTTGTCGGAGAGTGACGGGTGCAGGCCTGCCGGGAACAGATATGACTGAGCAAAGGGCTCTGTGTTTTCAACACAAGGATATTTGCAAGGCAATAAAGGGGTGAAGTTGCTTCATCATGTCATTTCCTCGTTCTGCTTCGTTCAGTCCTGAGCCACAGTGTAACAGTTTGTGCTTGTGAACGTGCCTCGTTCAAGCAAGTCGAGGCAAGAGTTCAACTTAAGCTTTTGGTTTTAGTTACTGAATTGTGTGTGTGGGGGGGTTTCTTACTGAATCACATGTATAATTTAGGAGAGCCTTATCTCATACGTAAGAGATGCATCACACCCACCCATTAGTTTGTAATCTAGGTTAATAAAACTGACAGTGGTGGATCTAAAAATAAAAACCATTGATAAACAGCAGCATGTTAGCATTGTTCAAATGAGCGTGTGAGTGTGTTTACACTGGGATTCAGGTCAAAGTGCTGTTGTGTGTCTGTCTCATGGAGCTACTGGCATGGCTGTGGACACTTATTATACACTGTGATATTTTAAGTGCTTCTGACAGCTGTTTATATTCCACCTGGTTTTCCATCTGCAGTGCAACACAGAAAGCTTCATTTATAACCCCAAGTTCAAAATAAGATCATGATGAACCTTTTTTTGTGCAGTTCTCTCAGCTCTCCACATACACCAAAATATGTGTTTCCTATCGATAGTCCCACACAGAATAAGTGAAGAAATAATTCATTATTTAATTCATAGACTCGTGGAGAGTTGAAATATGTTAATAAATGTCTGAGCTCAGGGTGAACCTCCCTGATGAAGAGGATCTGGGCATGAGTCACTCAGACTGAACACTGGGTGGTGCACGTTGGTAAATGCTTGGCAGACACTGAGGAGGAAACAGCGGAGGCGTATGATTGATTCAAGTCAAATAAACATATACGATATACAAAGCCTTCTACGTAAAATACACACATGATGCATGTTAAGTAAAGGCAGACTGTGTGAGAGTGCAGTATGGGAACCTCAGTGACTATGGACTTTATACAGTCAAGACACTACCTCATGTCAAGTCACTCCTCACCTAAGGAGATTACATAAGACATAACCAAATGTTAAATTAAATCTGTGTTGTAATGCACCTTAAACGTGTAGGCTAATGTTAAAATGGCATATAGTTAAAGATAATGGACAATACCTAAATGATTTGCTCATAAGTACAAATTTCAAGTTGTTACTGAAAAATTTGATCAAAATAAATAAATAAATAGTTGTAGAATTTCAATAAATCAGTTGTCATCATATGTTATTTCTGAGCTGATTTGTTCTCAGAGAGTTTCAGACTTCCTGGGTCTTTATCTGAACCAGAGGTAAGAAAACCTGCTGATTTCTGCTTCTTCGGTGCTGAGGTTTGATCCCAGTGCAGTCATGTGACAGCATGTAAGGTTCTGTCTTGGCCACAAATATAGATTTACAGTGATCTTCCCTAATAGCCTACTTCTTCTTATTTTCCTTTATCAAAATCACAATCAGCATAATTCATTAATTCCCAGCAGGATATTGTAATGTAACTGTGATCCAATTCCATGCCCCATATTCAAAATATATTGGCCTACCCTGACTATAATAAATAATATATGGTGCTACCATTTAAAGTCAGTTCATATAGCCTATATTTTTTGTTTATTTTATGGCATCCCCATGACTCCTCATTGGACTGGAGTTATCTTACCCATTTTCAATGGAAATTTTGCTGCAACAGCAACATCTTGTGGCTGCTTCATGTAGTGCATCCTCCTCCCTTTATAGCCCTCAGAGAGCCCAGTGAAAAGAAAAAAAGGAAACGACCACTTTGTAATGATTTATCAGCTCAGTCATCTTCCCTCGGCTGCCAATGAAAAGTTGTTTCACTCTCCATGTCCGCCATGATTATCCTGACTAAGATTTTCCTGCCGAGTTAATTATTTGCTTCATATTGCCTAATCAGTGTCGGCCACATCACAGAGAATAATAGCCCATCTCTGAAGAAGCGCGACCCTGTCTGATCAGCTCAGCGTCAGTCTGATCGCAAATCAGTTCAGTTCAACGTGTTTTTCTGCTGCACCGACCTCCGAGCTGAAGATGAACCCGAGCAGTGGAGCCCGCACCGGGAAGACTTTCCTCTTCACATCCGAGTCTGTCGGAGAAGGACACTCCGGTATTGTACCTACTCGTGTCTGTCTCGGTCCACAGTGTGGACATGTCTGTACATGCAGCTATGCTCATAATAATACGGTGCAAAAAAGTTGATCTGAATCACAACTGCAATTGATTTAGATCATCAATCGATTAGCTAACCAGCAGCAGTTTTGATAATCAATTAAGAATTTGGGGTTACTACAGACAAAAGTGATAGCCTATTGTGATTGTTTGTTTGTTTTTTTCTTTAGATTCAACAGTGAATGGATTTATTGATGAAATGATCCAAAGGTTAACTTAGAAAGACTCCTTAGGTGTGAAAGTAGCTGAACCACATGGTGGTGATCTGTAATGACCACACCACAGCAGTTTCCTCAGTTGTAGTTACAACTTTTCATCATCCCTGTGTTCAACCCCCCTGCTTCTTTTTTTCAGTGAGATCTCTGACCGTGTATTCACTTCACAGATAAAATGTGTGATCAGATCAGCGATGCTGTCCTCGATGCGTACCTGAGTCAAGACCCCGACTCCAAAGTGGCCTGTGGTGAGTTTGGTATTTATCTTGTTATTCCCATTTGTCAGGCTTGTGGCACAGATTCCAGAAAGTCTGCATGAGAAAAATGCAAATGAATTAATATTTGCATGCACTTATATGCAACTTTCAAGAGCTGGTTCATTGTGGTGACACTAACTTTCAAATCTAGCATAATTTCTATGCCTCTGTGTTCTTATGTCTTCAAGCTGCCTGTTATCTCATGAACCCATGTCCCCATTGAGACAAAGATGAACAAATTACAGTTGGGTAACTGAGGGTCAAACATGTTTTTGTGTCAAATTTTATATATGTGAAACCGTTACCAGACAATTTTTTCTTTTTGCAGAGTGCGTGGCCAAAACGGGAATGATCTTACTGGTGGGAGAGGTGACGTCTAAGGCCGTCGTGGATCTCCAGGAAGTCGTCAGAAATACTGTGAAGAAGATCGGCTACGATGACTCTTCAAAAGGTTCAGCATGCTGGGATTTTGTTACTGCAGTTAGTTTTTAGTTGAATCTGAGAATAATTTGTGTGGGAAATTAAACAGGTGGGTTAAAAAAGAAAAAACTGTTGCTGCTGTGACCTGCAGGTTTCGATTACAAGACCTGCAACGTGCTGCTGGCTCTGGAGCCACAGTGTGCTGAGATATCGGACTGCGTGTTTGAAGGCAAGGACCAGGAGGATATCGGTGCAGGAGACCAGGTCCAGTATTTCTAAGCTGCACCTGCAAAAGAAGAAATTAAATGCAACCCATGCAGCAAACAAACATGAAAAAGAACATCTTTTCAAATGTTTTTGTTACCTGATAATTCAGGGATTCAATCCTCTAGAAATCACAAATGTGTGCAAAACATTCATCCAGTATCAGAGCTGAGCATTGGATTGGGTTTCTGTCTTTACTTGGACTGCTTGTCTCTTCAGGGTTTGATGTTCGGCTACGCCACGGACGAGACAGAGGAGTGTATGCCCCTAACCATCCTTCTGGCCCACAAAATCAACTACAGGATGAAGCAGCTGTCAGTCAACGGAGAGTGTCCGTGGATTGGACCGGACTCCAAGTCACAGGTGACTCACTGCAGAGTTAGTTGTGTCCTGCACATTCACCACATTATTAGATAATAACAGAAAGACGGAGTTGTTTTCGAGGTGGGATCTGTGGCATAGTTAAGCTAGCTTTAAGTTTCTTTAAGACTTTTGATTATAACTTGGTGGTGTCTTTTCTGCAGGTCACGGTGGAGTATAAAGACAACATGGGAGCCATGGAGCCGCTGCGTGTTCACACTGTGGTCATCTCAGTCCAACACAGTCCTAACATCACCCTGGAGGAGATTAGACGCAATCTGTTGGAAAAGGTGCTGAAGGTCGTCATTCCTGCAAAGTACCTGGACGACAAGACCATCTACCACCTGCTGCCGAGTGGGAAATTCCTCATAGGAGGCCCACAGGTTGGAAACTAAAGCTACTGTGTTGTATTTGTTGTTGTATGCAGGAATGCAGGAGTTAGATGATGCTTTATTGTGTCCACCAGGGGGATGCAGGACTCACAGGACGTAAAATCATAGTAGACACCTATGGAGGATGGGGCGGCCATGGAGGTGGGGCCTTCTCTGGGAAGGATTACTCCAAAGTGGACCGGTCTGGGGCTTATGCAGCACGCTGGGTCGCCAAGTCTCTGGTCAAAGCTGGACTGTGCAGGAGAGCTCTTGTCCAGGTGGGGAACTTTACTAAAGGAGCTCAAAGACTCTCCTCTGGTCTGGTGTTAAGATGAGACAGCGGGACAGTGTTGCTGGATGCCGACGACAGATTAAATTAAAACCTGTTGCTGTCCTGACTGACAGCAGTGATGTCATATCTCTTTGTTTCAGATCTCCTACGCCATCGCTGTGAGCCATCCGCTCTCCATCTCCGTGTTTCACTACGGCACGTCGAGCAGGGACGAAGACGAACTGCTGCAGATTGTGCAGAAGAACTTCGACCTGAGGCCTGGAGTCATTGTGAAGTATGTGTAGCTCTTCACTGCTGAAACCTTTGATCTTGTCTTTCTTTTTTTTTTTTTTATTGATCGTGTTTCTTTTCACAGAGAGCTGGGTTTGAAGCGGCCAATATACCAAGCCACTGCCTGCTACGGTCACTTCGGCAGAGACGAGTTCCCTTGGGAAAAACCAAAGCCTCTGGTGTTTTGAGTCTGGCATCGAACACACTCGAAAGTGATGAAGTGATGATATCTTAATACTCAATCAAATACAACTGTGCTGCTCAAAACATCATTGAATTAAATTTCTGACCTTGGATCGGTGGGAAACAACACATAAGGAACTTTTAAGGGATTTCCTGCCTGAGGGTCCTTTTGACACAACCACTTAATGGATAACTTGCTGAACTGTTGCAGCTTGTAATGTGTGCACACACTACCATGTATTTTCAAATCTGATTAACTGAATTTTTTTTTTTATTAGACAAGGATCACAGTATTGTAGTAGTTAATGCTGGATGATAATCACACAATAAATATGTATTTTTCTTAGAATACCTTTTAGACACTTAAAATTGTATAGCAATCATGTATTTTTGTAACATGTAATTGATATTTGAGGATTAAAAGGTGCATAAAATTCACACTTTGATATAAAAGAAACAACTGTCTGAAATGTATTTATTCCTTCCAGTCTTCAATTTGAGGATACATCCTTTAATGCATTAAAAACATGACAATTTTCATGTAAACAAAATTCAATACACAACTAATTGCAGGTCTAATGTCAATGAAATTAAATACAACTCACACTACATCTCTACAAATATAGACATCTAATATGCACATCAACAATTAGCATATGAATAACAAAATGATAACATTATGCTATGTAAAGAACTTTTACTAATTAAGATGTTGTCCTTGATGATGATGTTAGTGTTTGTTTTTAATTGTTAGTGTCTCATGTCTGTGTCTATATTGTCCAGTGTCAATGTGTATTAATTGTCTCCATCAGTCCATGGAAGAATAGCAGATGGGGATAAACATACATGTAGGCAAAATAAACATGACTTATGTCCTAATTGATTTGCAGCCTTCATTCACCATTTAAATCTCTTGTGTCTCTTTTTCTTTTTTTGAATGAGTAGGCCTACACTTCGCTCCTTTAATGTGAAGTGCTGGACTTTTGTGTTTTTTGTTCATTCAATAATTCTTCTCTATGGGCAGAATATCTCATCTGCAGTGAGCGGCCGGGATTGGACGGCTCCTCCGCTGCCGGGGCCCGTTTGAACACGGAGCTCCGTTCACCATTGGTCGGACACGTGTCTGGGGGCGTTTCACTGGGACTTGCCCGGTTGTGTCCGGGTAAGATGGCGTTGGAAGAGCAGTGCTCGGCACCACCTCGATGGCGGTCCATATCTCTGACACACGTAGAGTTCCCGGAGGGTACGTAAACTAAACCTCTTCCTCTAACCGCCGAGGCTCCGTGAAACATTTTAGCCGTGGTGCATTTTTTTTTCTCGAGCGGCGCGTCCTGTTTTCTTTGCTACTGAATGGAGCACGGCCGTCGGTGACGCTGCCAAATAGTGAGACGCCGTTTAAAAAACCCCGAGCGCAGCGGGGAACGCGGACCGTGCTGCCAAATTGTGAGACCAACGGCGCACGCGCAGTCGGCGCCAGTGTCCACAATGAAGGGCTAGCTAGCATGCTAAGTTGTCTTAATATCGACTTTGGTATAATATCTCAGGAGTTAGTGAATACACCGTGTCCTGTTTGAATTATTCGACAAATGTCAGACGTTAGAACCTGATCAATATCATTTATAAATGTAGCGGAAGTATCCAGCTGTTCCACCTAACAGCTTTGTAGCCAGGACTGATGCTAACGCAGTAGCTAGCTCTTTGGCCTGGTGCTGATTAGTGAAAACTATAATAACCCTCGTTGCACCGAGCTGTCCTAATTAACCAAAATAAACAACGTGCAGTGTTAATTAGATCACGGCATACGGCTGCTTCCCCCCGAAGTGTTCACAGATTAAACATTTCAGTCAGACGAGTTCACTGAGTATCTAAAAGTGTCACTCCCACTAGGTGACTTTTGAACAAATTTTATTAGAGGATAGATAACCCCTTTGAGATGTATCATCTCGTCTTCCAGGGGGTCCAAGACACACAAACACATACAAGCAGGTACAAATACAATCATATAAACACAACACAAAACATACACTTAAAGGGGTGGTTCAACATTTTGGCAAATTTGCCTGTATTCATAGCAGTAGGTTCATGTGATGTGATTATCCGTGCATATTGTTTTGAGATCTGCAGGGCAGAGACGTGAGCTGCTCAGTGAACACAATGAAGGTTAATGGTACAGGTCCCCTGTCCCTCATCAAATATACAATCCAACAACTTCAAAACACTCTCGTGGACAAGTTGTGACCTGCACATTCACCATGCTAGTTTGGAATAATAATACAACATTACAAGGTGGAGTTGTTTTCGAGGCAAATGCACTGCTGCTGGGCGGAGTGATTTCAATACATGATTATTTCATAGCAGCAGCCATGTATGGGCATCTTAAAACAAATCTGCAGATACTAATGAAGGCAACATCAAGAGTGGGCAGTTATTTCTCTTAAGTGTTTTGGTATATCATATCGGCATAGTCAAGTACTGACTGTGACATTATAATAATATGTTTTCACATCAGGACTGTGTCTGTACTATTGTGTTTTACAGATGATCTGACGGGACAAGCACTGGCCTACATCAGTCTCCTGCCGATAGCGATCCTCGTGGGGTTCGTCACACTCATAGTGTTTAAACGGGAGCTGCACACGGTGAGTCCTGCATTTACGTGCATTTACTGTACAGCTGTTTTTCACACAAACGAGCATCATCACACTTTGAAAACAATTGTGTTAAGGTGTGAAGTTGTAAGCAGAGTATGTAGCAGGAAGGCCACAACAAGTTTGCAAAACGCTCATGTCTTTGTTTTTGACAGATTTCCTTCTTCGGTGGGCTCATCCTGAATGAAGGGGTGAACTGGGTGCTGAAGCACATTCTCAGAGAGCCGCGCCCATGTGCAGGTGAGTCAACAAGCAAGATGTCACAAGCATCACCAAAGGCTATTTGTGGTTGTTGTTTTTTTTTTATTATCAGTGGCTTGGCTTCCTATGCACTACACTGTTGTTCCTCAAATAATTGCACTTCAACTGATGATGAATATGTTTTAATTAATCTTTCTGTTGCTTTTGAGATTGGCTAATTTTAATTGCAGGGCTGCACAGTATGCAAAAAAATAGCAACATATCATACTGCGGTTATGCAGATATTGTCACTGCCATGTGTGATTTGAATGGTCACTTTGCTTTTGCAATTTGGATACTGTTCTTAACCATATTACAATTATAATAACATTTTTATTAATTGTGCAGCACTAATTCTTCGCAATGCCAGTTGACATGATAAAGTCAAAATTGCTCAATAGGATTCCCATTGTGAACTGTGTACTTTCCTAGATACGTTCAGTTGACATTAAATGAGAGGTGTTTCGTCTTTACTGTGTAGAGGCTTTTTGTTTAAATATTGACCTAATATTTACACAGCGACTGGTTATTTTGGTTGTGCTTGACTACAGTTTGCAGCTCTTAAATATCTCTTGACTTGTCTGAATTCAGTACCTCAGAACTTTATCACATTGATTTAAAACGTACCTTTATATCTAAATTTTAATTGCCATAAGATTTTAAAAAATGTTGTTCAAATAGACCATACTGTCGTAGCACCCAACCCTAGATGTTTATATAGAGTCTAAGTATTTACATCCCGTCACTGAGTTATAAACTTTGGTTTGGTTGATAATCCTGACCAAAACACTTGAGTTAATACTAATAAGCAAGATGAACTCCATATTGTGGATAAATATTTAACTCGGCTTCTGTTTTCTCTCTGCAGGGGCTCACACAACCCTGCACACAGAGTATGGGATGCCCTCCAGTCATTCCCAGCTTATCTGGTTCTTTGTTGTTTACTTCTTTCTTTTCCTTTATTTAAGGTGAGCTTCTGTCTTCTTGCCTTCAGGAGTTGTACCAGTGGAAACACACTGTTGTGAAGTTCTTTAAAGAGCTAAAATTAAATGTGCACAAACTTATCAGATACAGTTTTTGTTCATTTTTAAGGGGGTGATTGTAAATGGCCTTTTAATTTTACTATACAACTTCCAATAGTGTTGAATAATTACATACATACGGTACTTTGTATCTGTGATTATATTCATGTTTAATAAGCATAGAGTGTTATCTACGATCTACCAGGTTTATTACAGTTCATGCATTAATTATAGAGATGTTTTTGATAATCGCTCATTCGCTCATCTTCTCTTTTCAGAATGCATCAAACGAACAATGCTCGATGTGTGGACCTGCTGTGGAGACACATACTGTCCATCATCCTGTTGGGCATGGCCTTATCAGTCTCATACAGCAGGTAAGGGACTCTCCTGTTTCTGCCTGGATGTTTTGTATCCTAATCAGTGTTAATAATAGTTTTTTAAAAAAAGAGAAAAAGATGTGCCACTTTATTCAGAGCTGAATTAGTCTATAATCTCTGTCAGCCTCGGTGGCCTGTGCACTACCATGACGATGCTTTTTTAAGTTGCACCTCCTGTCGTTAAAGCGTCATATTTTCTTCTGTCAGAATTTTTGGATCCATCATGTCAGTACTTTCCGATCACCTCACCAAAAAGCACTGCAGTTGACAATCAGCCAGCAGACGACGAACACTGACACACTTACTGTACAGAAATGTCGGTTCTAACAATATTGATATACATTATACGTCTTTCCTCACACCTCATGCAGCAGTTGTGTTCACTTTTCACTGTGAAGCCCGACTGAGAGCTGGTAGGTAGTAGGTGAACGAGAAAATATTTTAATAATGTTTGACTGACGAGTCTGTTCACAGGAAACCACATTGTACAGTTTCCATTTGCGAGCACGTCAAGTTTGGTTCTATTTTTAAGTGTTCAAAGAAGGACCTAATTTAGCCGAGAGCCCTCTGAGGTTTTTTTCTTCTTCTAACATTGTCTTCTTTCTGTCTTCTCTTTCTCAGAGTCTACCTGTTGTATCACACCTGGAGCCAGGTTTTCTACGGTGGAGTGGCAGGTAGTTCCATCGGCATATTCTGGTTCTTTATCACACAAGAGGTGCTGACACCGTTATTCCCCAAAATAGCAGCGTGGTAAGTTTCTCTGTTTTCCTTCTTGGATGACTTCATCCCTCAGTCTGAATCAAACTGGACTGTTGTTACGGTGTCTCTAATTTTCTGTCAATGTCCGCTCCTTGCTCCATCTCGTACAGGCCAATATCAGAGTACTTCCTCGTGCGAGACACAAGCCTGATCCCCAACATCCTATGGTTTGAGTATACAGTGACCAGATCAGAGGCAAGGTAAGGAAATGATTCACCCACTAAACCACATCTGTTACCATTATAGTCCAGTTACACCAGCTTGTGGTGAAATAACTATTGTCCGAGCTGTTAACGGCTGCCGCGTTAGGTCGTTTTCTAATTCACAACATTGCTACATTTTTTCCATTTTCGAGTTGTACCTCTGTTATAGACAAGTTTACACCCTGACAGAGGAGGTTAAATACTGTAATACTACTTCTAATACTATAAGAGGGCCCTGATTATAGGACAACTGAGCCTTTTAAGACCCATCGTTTGGGAAAAAGATTTTCCTTGAATCTTGTTTTAAAAAATGAAAATGATTTTTATTGAACATAATAAAACACATTGGAAAAAGCAGGGTTTTAGACGGCTTTTGATGGCTCCAGTCATGAAGAGCACATTCAGGTCACTGGCATTGGGCCTGACTTGCTGTTGTGCATGTATATCATCTTTTAAAAGTCTAGACCCCAAATAAAGGACAACCTCCACTTTATAGGCGCATCTCAATACATTAGAATATAATAGAAAAGTTCATTTATTACAGTAGTTCAATTCAAATAGTGAATCTCATATTTATACTGAAATATCTCATTACTTCACTGTATTGTACTTTATGAAAACCCACTATTCAGTAAACCAAATAATTCAAATATAAATATGATAAAATTTCACTATTGTAACCTAATGGTGTCACAAAAACACCTGCACCTTTCCTGATATGTTGGTGAATCCTCTTGTTTTCCACTGAAATGACTTGATAATGTTTTTAAAAGCAGGTGTGACCAGGAAACTGTTAGCGTGACTCAGGTCTTCTCTGTTTATTTTTTACTTTTTTTTAGGAACAGACAACGAAAGCTCGGAACAAAACTTCAGTGATCTACACAGCTCTTTTGTTTTTGCTGAGTTTAGGACCACACATACATACATACATACAGACAGACACATACACACACACAAACAAATGCTCACTCGACAAAAACACACTGGAGAACCATCTTTTTTTGGACTGACATGGTTGCAAGGAGTAAAGGGCAAAAACCGTTTACAGGTGGCGAAAGAGTGCCTGGACCTGGCCCGGAGCCTACAGCCTGAGCAAGTCCGTCCACACGCCTCTCCTTCTTGTACAGCTTGCCCAAAATGCTCTTCTGTGCATGCAAGACTGTGCAAGAGGCATACTATTTAATGATAGATTAATATATAGATTTTAACTATAAACGCACGCTGACAGTAACAGTGTACTGTAAGAGATTCAAGGAGCCAAAAAGGAGGCTTTGGTTAAGTTTCAAACAAATTGGTGGGCGTCATTGCAGCATGTATTTAGTGATTCCTTTTTTTTTCTTTTTTTTTTATTCTGATGAATAGCTGGTGGGACACAGCGGGCGGGCGGGTGGGTGGGCAGGGGTTGGTTATGGCTAGGTTTTGGGCGGGTATGTGGAATTAACCATTTTTCATTGTTATATAATAGAAAATGAACAATTTCTAAAAAAAAAAAAAAAAAATTGGTTATGATGTAATATAAATGAAAATTTGCACTTTGTGAAATTTACAAGTCAAAAAAAAGAAAAAAAAACGAACACACACAAAAAAAAAACGACTAACACTAGTTAAATGTTAAGACCCTCTCCCTCTTTTCCCTCATCAGTCTTTGCTTTGTGTCTTTGACTGTCAGTCCTAACATATTAGACTCCAAAGCTGATCTGCGAGCAGTGTAAACTTAATGTACCTTCTGTACTATTGAGCATCGAGCTTGTGGTTCCTGTTCATATCCACGGTTGAGGATAATGAGACTGAATCGCAGCAGCAGCAGGTTTCAGTTGTTTTTTTTTGTTGTTGTTGAACACACTTTGGACTGAGGTGGTGTTTTTTCTTAATGCCTCACACACAGTAGCAGCCTGGGAACAGATTCTGGGAATCAGTTTTTTTTGTTTTTTTGTTTTTTAATTCAGTTTCTTATCTTGTTTTCTGGAGCTGCAGAGAACAGTTTTCTTCTTACCTGCATTTCCAAGATAACATTCCATATCATTTAGTGAGAAAACATATATAATGTTTGCTGAGGGGATATGTTTTCTTTTTGTAATTTTTTTTTTCAAGAAAGGAAAAAAAAAAGCCTCAGGTCAGTCGTAGCATGTGATTATGCTTAATTCCTCACAGCCCACGGCAGCTCATGTTGAAAGCTGTCAAGTGGGGATCTGAAGCTGATTTAAAACTGTCATATCATTAGCTCCACAAAGGGAAGTAGTTCTCTTAGAATTTAATTTTTTTTCCATGTGTAACCTATATCAGGCTGAATAAAAATGTGTTTATGTACAACAGATGCTTCCAGTGTGATTTACTGATCGTCTGCTCACTGATGTGCATCCATCAGTGAAGCGTGTGTTTGTCCGACTGCGCTGCCGGCTCAGTTTGTTTGTTTGTCCGTTTGTCCCGGTGAATCGCTGACTTCACAAAAGAGGAGTGAAGAGAAAATGTGATGAGGAAGAAGGGGGAAAAAAAAGCACTGATGATGATATCGTAAAGCCTCATGTAAGCCACTTTGAAATTGAAAAGCACTTTATTTTTTTTACAAATGTGGTTCAGTGGCGGTTTGAGCTGAACACGACATCATCACATTAACTTGGCTGATTCTCTGGGATTAAAATGTCAGCCATGTTCACTAGGACTTTGTTCAGAAATTGACATGCACGCATTTTCGGTAACCCTTTAATTTACAGGCTGCTAATTATATGATAATGTCAAGAAATAACAAGTAATTGCGTGGTAATGTCAAGAAATAGCATGGAAATAACAGCCAATTTCTTAGTAATGTGATGTTTTTCATCAAGGCAAAAGGCTACACATGTGCTTTGAATTTGTTTTTTGGAAAGTCCAGAATTTTTCTACACCAAGTCCTTGCTATTGACTGTTATTTCTGGGGTATTTCTATGCTGGTCAGGTTTATGGAAATGTCTTGAGTTCTGCAGGTACAGTTCCTGCAAGACGATACAGATGCAAGACATTGTATTTAGACACGGTGGTTGAGGATAGTGCCTTGACCTTACAGCAAGAGCATTATGGGTTCTGTTGTAGTGTTTGCATGTCCAAGACACAAGGTTGATTGGCGGTTCTAGGTGTGAGTAGGTGTTGCTTTCTTTATGTCTTGTCAGTGTTGACCTGCCCAGGCTGTACCCCACCCTCGCCCTGTGTTAGCTGCAAACAGTGAAAAGTGAAGAGTCACAAAAAGCTGATGCTGTGTGACAGCAAACTCCATGATTAGCCAAAACAACATATGTCAGTTGTTGATCTATAGTGGCATTTGTAGTGAAGTTGTTATCACTCCTCCTTTGAGTTCCTGCATAATTTCATGGTCCATGTAGTTCAGATATTTCAAACAAACTGCATTTTTTTTGCACTAATTTAATGTGATAATTGGTGGACAATGATAATCTAGTCATGACTACCATAGTTTAAACTTATGCAAAATGGAAAAAACAAAGAAAAGTTGCTTCATTTGCCTGAGACAGAAATGTTTAAGTTATATATTCAGAGACTATATGTGTCCGTGTCGGTGACAAATGAAAAATAGCCCTGTGTTCAGTTCAAATAATGAACAGGCTCCTTGTCTTGTCATGCATTTCTCTCCCTGCACTCTTTTATTCCCCAATGTGACTGCTGCTGAACACAGCTTGAGAAAATACTTCAGGCCCATATCCTCCTGACTCGCACAGAGCAAAAAGCAACATCTGCCCTATTTAATCGACCCATTCCATTTTTGATTCACTTCTCAGGTCTAACCTCAGGCTATCCCCAAAACACCCGTCGGGACCGGGCGGGCGTATAGCCTAGATAAAAAATGATGAAGACCTCGACCTATTTCTCTTTCTCTAAGCTCTTTTCTCTGACCTGCACTGTTTGGATGAGCAGTGAGCACTTCAGTGGAAACCTTTTTTTGGATGTGAGTCAGAGCGGGATGGTTTTAGTGCTGGTGGTCACCTCCCTCCTTTTTTCCCCTCCATCCTCCCCCCCTTTCCAGATATGTCTCGACTAAACCCAGGCTGACAGTGCTGCACTGAGCAGATGTTTAATTCTGGTCTCCCATGGATATTATACATGTAGATATATTACACACCTCGGTTCAAACAGAGGTGCTCCAAGCTGTCCAGAGCTCAGAGTAAAAAAAAAGAAGAAAAAAAGAAGGATTTACATCTAATGGATAAAAACTTATTGGATAGCACTATCCAATGGACTTCCCTTATAATGGATGTGCCATTGGTTTACCACTGGGTTATTATCCTTTTAAGTCATTCATCAGCAGTTTAACACATTAGGTCAATGGGAAACAATGGGCTGTGGCTTGCCAAATAGTGAGCCCTCATATGTGTGTGCTGGTAAGCCTCATGTCTCATTACATTTCCTTTTCTCCATCATAATGCATTAGTTTCCGTCTGCTTCCTGACAAATTTGTTAAGTCATAGTAATTAACCTCTGTCTGCATCAGTTACTGTTATTTATAATAGATAAAAGGGGGCATTATTGTTAAGTGTAAAATCCCATCATCATTGTTTATTTATGAGTTACTATAACTCTGTCTATCACCCAGTCATAAATACTGGTAAATCATGTATGAATGCTAATGGGTTTATCAATAATGCTCCCTATTATAAAGAGGAGAAACTCATTAGTAAGCATTAATCTGACTTTTGCCAAATACTGAGCCAGCATCAGTGGGAAAATTGCATAATAAGTTGTTTTTCCGGTTTATTTATGATTTACTAACTGTAAGTAACCAAATTGAAGCCCGTTTATACATTCTTAATAATCGTATTGTCGTACAATAAGCAGAGAACATGATTTTAATACATAATAATATCAGCCCACAGACTCAGTGAAGTGAAATCCATAACAAGATAATAAATATGTAACTACTGGCAATAAATATTACAGATGTGCCGTACAGGCGAGGAGACGTGGAGCAGCAGCGGCCCACACAGATACATTATATTTTCTATAGTGAGTGATGACATGGAGAATTCCCAGTTATCTTTTGCAATTTTCATAACAACATGGTTTTATGCAGTCGTAACTCGTAACCCAACCCAGCCAGTTATGGAGAAAATAAAGCACATCCTGTCCTCGGTAATCCACAGTGATGAGTGTATTGCATCACTTAATAACAGTAATAGAAATAGAGTGAAGCCAAATAAGTTAAATAATGGGCTGTTATTGTGGAATATGGATATTTTACTATTATGGTGTAAATACCAAACAAATAACATATTTGAACATGTTATGCTCGTGTTACTGGGCCGCAGACAACACCCACACGGTTTTTGATTGTTAAACTTGTAGTAAATAAAACCTAAGGATGTTTTCCCCCGAACTTGAACTTTGATTGTTGTTTTGTTTGGTCATGAATATTTAATGTTTTAGGAAAAATACTACAAATGGGCTTTAAAGTCGCAATCGCAAACAAAGCAGCACCCAGCAGTGCAATTCAAAACAGAACTGGAGCATCTTCGAGACACAATTATTGTAGTTTCTAATGTTTTCTGGTGCTTTAATCAGAAATGTTTGTAAATGAAAAGAGCCTCTTATGTGTTTGAAAATCATTTCTAAAATTTAAAAATGTGTAAGGCCTCTGGACCTCTAACTGGAGGGAAGACCAAAAGATTTTTTTTTTTACCTTATCTGCTGCTTTATGTTTGTTTTGAAATCCAGGGACTGCAGAAAACCTTCAGTCCTGTCCTGGTGATGGTAGTATTGTCCTTTCAGTAGAGTGGTGTACGGTGGCCCGGAGAGGTCATTGCAACTTAAGAAAACCCATGCGATAAATTCTGAAAAAGTGACGGACACGGCTTTTGTTCAATGCTCCTTGAGTTCAGAAGTTTTAAAGAGAGTTTTTTTTTTGGTTCATCGTAATGTCAATAGCCCATCACATTTTTCAGACATTATTGCAAATATGCACTGTTAGCTTAGCATTAATCCTTAGCTGGGTCCGTTACTTTTTTAGTGTTGCTGGAAAATATACCTAAAATTTGACATTTTGTACATGTGGACCATAGAGGTCTGCAGACCACAATTTGATAAAGGCTGCGGTAGCGACTGAATACATGAGGACTGAATACTAAAATAAAATCACTTGAACCTTTAATTGGTCTGTTGGGAGGTCAGTCGGGCCTACAGTACACTACATTTTTGTGTCATATAGCCATAGACCATGAAGCTGTATGACCTCTAACCTTAACCCATCTACCTCGGTTGTGGCTGGATGGCGTACATGAGCTGCAGGAAGTGATGTAGAATCTAATCTTGTTGAGAACTCCCGACTGGTTAAGTTTTGGTAAAACTGACATGTACAGGTGTAAAATAGGTGAAAAGAAGCAAAAAGTAAGTGAAGCCATAGGTTGGGTTTAGGCAAGATTGCATTGTTTCTAGGACGTCACTTCCTGCAGCTCATGTACGCCAACAACCATCTACCTCATCATCATCTCAAGCATCTGCTCTCTTATTCACAAACCAAACCCAGCAGTGAATATATTCTTTGCTTGTGTAGCCGTCACTTGATATATCTGATTTCTCTGTGCCTTTATAGAGCGCCAATGTTTCCCCAAACAATCAGAAATGCACCAACGAGCCGCACCTCTGCACCATACAGTAGCTGACACGGTGCTTCACTGCATCGCATACATGTATCCATCCGCAGCTGAAAATAGCCCTGAGTGAATGCACTGTTTCCTGCTACTTGATTAACTTTGGCTAAAAACTAAAGTTTCCCCATCTGTTTCAGGAAATGACTGCACCCTTTTTTTCTTTTTCTTTTTTTTGAAAAATGAAAATGTGTTTTTAAATATTTATGACTTCAACTGGAACAATGGGCCAGAGCCAGATACAGGACGTGGGAAGTCAGAAAGTGCTGAGACACATACAAAGACTACTACTCAGACTTTTTTTAGGGGGGGGGTTGACGTTTCTTCCCAGTTAGAAAAATCTGAAATAACATCAGCCTATCCTATATTTTTCACACTGCATTTTTCATTTCAGATGAATTGCTTTTCACCTAATGATGCTCAGTTTAATTTGTTCCCCGTGGAGCAAATTAAATCGCTAATCAAACAGCAGCCCCCCCGCCTCCCCTCCCAAGTTTAACAAGCTGCTATCTAAGTTCAGCTTCTCCACTCTGGACTTGTTTATCTGCAGCCTGTGAACCGTGTTAATCACCCAGCAGCTGGCTCAGATAAACAGTATGTACTTATAAATGAAAGGTCAGTTCTCAGGTAAGTTAAGTTTACTTTAAATTTAAGATGTGACCATTAAAAAATAATTCAGTCTTACAAAAATTACGTGTTGGTGACAAGTGACATCATGTAATATACTGTCTGGGCATAATCAAAGTGGTTGAACTGGCATTTTGGATAAAAATTATACATATCAAGGAAAAGATCCTGACACGGTTTACTCAGTGAAGTAAACAACTTGTTATTTGTATTTGTGGAGTCTCCTGGTTTTTGGATCAGCTGTGCTGTAAAGCTCGGCCAAGTCCTTTTTTGAAATGCGTTTCTGAAGACAACTAGGCTACCTCAACATTTATTACAACAAGCACCAAAGTTGTCTCTCTCTAATTTAGCGTTTCTGTCAAGATTTTAACAGACAGGCAAGTCAAATTTTCTGCCAGCAAGACATTGGCAGGAATATCAGAGTGTAATCTCGCAGGACGTCGGCGGCGGCTTCAGCAGCAGCAGCTTTGAGTGTGTTCAGTCTTTGGAAATGGAAGCTGTTCAATGCTCTCTCTGCTCAAGTGCAGTTATGTGGCGTCGGTGCAGAATGCAAATACCATAAGCATTTGCCAGAGAAATTGAAATTTGTGAGAAATGAGGCTGACTAATGAGGGAATTTATGCATTTTCTGCAGTAAAGTCCTGTAGTTTCTCCCTTTTTTCCAGATTTTTTTTCTCCTGAAGTTGTCCAAACTCCACTATCGATGAAATAATACACACCAGACAACTCATCGTTCTGGGGTAAATCCTGCTCTTAGGAAGGATAACAGACATGAAGGTCAGTGGGTTTTCGAAAATACAAACCATTAGGCCTACAACAACAACACAGCCTCAGTCTGAAGCAGCACCACTAGATGGCGTCCTGCTTACACGTGCAGGACGGACTGTAACTAGATTAGCACAGATCTGTTCAGGACCCTCTTACACGTTAATACAGCTCAGGCTGACTGTAACTCATACCACCGACCAAAACATAAAGCACACCACCCACATGCATACGAGAGTCTGCGAGCTTCATCAAAATGCTTTTAGGCCTTTAATGGGCTTCTCTGCTGTTACTGTCTGCTGGTGGAGCACATCTGTGTGAGTGATATACACATTATATAGATTAGTAGAACAGAGAAATCACTCAGCGTTTTTATAATCCAGTTTTAGGTGATTATAGGCTGCATATATTTTTAATTTCTGTTGCATTTTAGAGACTTAGACTGATGTAAATCAATGCTCCATAATATGTGTAGTATTCTTTTTAAAACATTCAATAAAAAAAATCCATTAAAGTCAATGTGATATTGCAATAACAACTTTTTTTTTTTTAACCCTGAATACACAGTTTTCTGATTATAAATTGCTGTTACTATAATAAAACTAGCGTTGGTGTTGTTCATGAAAGATATGTTTACCCAAAAATATATTTACATTTACATTGATCTCTGTTGCATTTACTGTAAATAAACATCTTAACTTGTTTAATTTGTAGTTGTTTTAACATGATTTGATTATTTGAGATAACTGTGGATATATAGGCTAGTGGTTATTGAAAATGCTGTTAATGTATTTGAACAAAAAAACACTGACAACCATTCATGGATACAACTCAACAACACTTAGAAGCATAGTTTAGTTACTTTTATTGTTTCCCTTGTGATAAATTTGTGTTGGACACAAAAGAAGACACATTACACATATAGTACAGAAAACAGACAACATTAAAACATAAACATAAACAACACCAGGTATCCACAATCCTTCCATCTCACAGAAAATATACATTTAATATGAATACTGCACCATGTTGGGGCATTTCTTTTGCAGGATCTTAGATCATTCATTCTTTCAAAGGAAACTGAATCAACTCCAGTGAGCAGATCTACACATGCAGCGATAAACACTAGACTACATCCCTCTCAGACTAGCTGACAAGTTGACGAGTCCGCTGCTGACCCTAACCCTGGGGAGCCGTCGATAAATAAACAGGAGACCCCCCTCAGACAGTGTTTGTGCCCTGGAGGAGTCAGATTTTCACAGCATATACCGTAGCTACTTATGTAGATATGTTGTGCAGATTGGACCATGATTGACTTTCATATTTACTGACACAAAATCATTCGCATACGTTGAACTTGTCTTTGATTTAAAGGTGAGCACAGAGAAACCTTCCCCTGTCAGGAAGTGAAAGCATGCAGCCTCGTCAAACCTCATATATTCTTTAAAGTAACACAAATAGATGCACCAGTGGGAGAAAGTATGACATGAAGACAGGGTTTAAAAAGTTAAATGATGACAGTTAATGAAAGGATTTCTATTTATGCTGCTGACTTATCTTGAAACACTGAAGTTGAAACATGTAAACAGACTGTTTGTACTTGTATCATTTATTGTATTATCAAATGTATAACTTAGTAGCATAAGGCATGTTCAAACTGCCTCCCACAGACTTTTCTGTTTTTGGGTTCTTGGACAAACAACCTGCCTAATTTTAAATTTAACCGCATCTACGTTTAACCGAACGGCAGCAGCTCACATTTTTAACAATATGGACACAGTTCACGAGCCAAAACGATCGTCTTAATCTCATCCAAAAATCCTTCCCTAGCTCACTGAGCCTGTTGATTCACTGGCTCTCATGAGGAATTTATGAAACATGCGAAAATAAAGTTTCTTAACTTTTCCATACTTCACCCCTACATTGATCTTAAAGTGCATTATCTGCAGGTACAAACAGTGAAGTCATCCCGGCAGGAGGCGTCTTTATCCTCAAGTCAGCGGACCCCTGCTTAGACGTCTTTATGTTGTTACTTCTGATGCGGAGCTTGTGCACATGCTGTACTCGACAGATTCAGAAACTGCAGGCAGTCAGCAACAACACTGTATCAGACTGACAGGAGCATTGAGAGCGGAAGAAAAACAAATCTGCAAAATTACGTACAGGTGAAATATTTACAAGTGTGCTCACGGCATTTAAAGTACATGATGCTTGATTTGCCTCTTTAAATCTCACAGTCAAACGAACACATTTAGTTGAATCCACCCTACAGGCCCGAGACAGGGACCACCTCCAATTTTTCCATCAGATCCTCAGCAACATGCACAGATTTAAGGTGTCAGGTGTAATTCTGTCCATTATCTGCACTCATGAGAAATGTCACAATCGATCTCTGTTCATTTCACCTGAGCAAGCATGTCTGCTCAGCCCGACTGCAGCCTGCCGCTTCCCTTTTTACATGGGACGAGAGACACCCTCTCTCCCAGTGAGCATCAGTTTCAATAAGCATGAAAACAGTTGCTTTGCTTGCAAACGATGTGAAAAGATATAGATTCCCCCCGTGCAACTGAGAACACATGCCATCCACGTTCAAGAGGAACCTGTAAATATTTACAACATGTTTCATAAAAAAAAAATCCCGTCTGTGCTGAATACATACTGTATTTCTCACCTCTGCAACTTAAATAATTTCTAAAGCTATTAAGCTTTTATACGACATGTCAGAAGATTTCATATTTCTTTTAAAGAAAATCAAAGGAAATTCTGTCTCATTTTCCACATTATGCTGTGAGTTACTTCAAGTCCATTTTACCTGCACCTGAACAAAGTACCAGACTGAATATTCACTTCTTCTCCTCGCCACAAAATACTGAGGTGTGTGAAAAGGTTTTCACATTTTTCATCCATTCATCACATTGTATGGCTACTTTGAGAATCTGTTATTATTGTAACACACTGTGAATAAATACGGCTGTTTCTATATAGAATATCTGAAAATACTTGATTTTTATTGACAAATGCACTAAAGAACTCAGTTATAGACTAAATGAAATGATCCTAAGGCAATGAAAAACAAAACAAATACATCACATTTTTGTTTGTCTGTAATAAATAACTAGAAACAAACAACAGTTCTTGGATAATTATAGCAGAAAAGTATGATACACCCCTGTTCTAATTCCCCTCAAAGATTGTAGTGGAAATAAAAATGAACACAAAATTAAGTTAATGCACTACTTGAGTAAATGTACACACTGTAGTTCCATTCCAACATTTTAAGTCAGTAAAGTAAAACCTGACAAATCTGACCTGATACATCTCTGAGTTGATGCCACAGTAAGCTGTAGGACTCCCCTCTTCTTTCTCGTTGTCGTTCCACAGTTTGTCCACTTGGGGGCAACACACACTGACCTGAGGTCTGTCACAGCAGGCAGAGGTTCCCTTGTAACATTGGACTGGTTCAAGGACAAAACTGCTGTTTGAAGGGTAAAAAGTGTTGTCAGTCACGTTGTGCTCACATTTTTAGTTCATATGCATCTACTGTGTTGTCTATTATCAGCACTGTTTAACATTTTTCTAGTCTCTGTTTCTATTTCTGTTGTTGTTTTTTTGAGAGAGAGAGGTTTCTAAGCCCAGCATTAAGTCCAGGCCTTTTGCTGGGAATATTTATCCATTGATACCTGCATTTACATGAGGCAAACTGCTGCACGACTAATATTGCAAGATGTTTTGAATTGAATGCTTTGATTCCTGTGATTTCTTTTAGTTGTGGCCTCTCACCTGCAGCAGCTTGAGTCTTTATTTAGACGCAGAGAGAACAATGAGGGGAACAGTAGAACGAGTCTCTCTGTCAGGTCCTGATCTTAGGCCACCTGGTGAACATGTGGTTCTATTTTTAAGCAGTATGGAGCTCATGTTGCACTAATTTTAATGTTGCAGAGGATGAAATAAACAAACACACACACACACACACAACAAAACCAAAACAGTTCTAAAGCTGCAGCCTGCCACTATTTATATCCAATATTGTACAACATCTGCCTCCGTACACCTGCTTCGGTGAAATCTCTGACTCACTGTCTCGTGCAGCTTCAAGGTGGATCTAATTGCCACAAGTTGCACTGTAATTTATGAGCAACTTTCAAATCTGAGAATGTCAGCGGAAAGAACCACCAGCTGGACTCTCAGGCTGCAGATTGGGGGGAAATCTGCACTGCAGTATGGCTGAAGCAGAAGCCGACACTACTTCTGTGTCATGCAGCCCTCTTCACCTCGGTCTAACAGTGAGTTTGGAGATGATCTGAATCTTATTGAGAAGACGCTGCTTTGCATTGAGGGATTTTTTTTTTTTTTGGCCACTTGGGGGCAGCGGAAAGATATCGTGATCATGAAATTCACATTCTCGTATACCTTTTAGAGTAACTGAAGCAAATTTTGTCTGAAATCGGTTATATATTAAAGGTTCAGTGCGTAAAATGGAGGGGAAACTGTGACATCTAGTGTTCAGATTCTAGATTGTATTCCACTCCTCCCCTCATCCGCAAAGTGAGTGGCCTCCGTGGACAAAAACCTGTAAGTCCTCCAAGACTGGGACGACTGGGACCTTTTTCAGGGGCATCGATGAGGTGAACATCTAAACCATATTACGATATGTTAGCCTATAGGTTATCTCTCTAAGTAATCTGGCTGGCTGGATTTTTTGTACAAACATGGCGGTGCAAGATGGCGACACTCTCTAAAGCAAACCCTTGCTATATATAAAACAATTATAAGGCTACGAAAACAAAAACTAAAAAATTTATAGCGATTATACACTTAGCCTATACAAATAGGTTAGTATTCAGATTTTGCCAAATATTATACACTGGCCCTTTAATTCATCCATCAGACTCAGAGTTATGTTACCTTTTGAAGTCATGAAATGGATGTAAATTCAGTATTTACTCTCCCTTCAGCTGTGGCTTTTGGTCTCTACCAATTGACCCATTGTCAAGTCCCGCCCTCCATGGTTACTGTTGCTAGGTTTGCCTAACAAAGGTCACGAAAGGGTGGAGACAGGACATGCAACACTGGGGCCGCTCGGTGGAATTGATGAAATCTGGTATTAGATTAATCTGGGAAAAACCCTGACCCACACCCATCCAAAATTGAAATCCATCCAGGGGAGGACACGCTGTACCACAGGTCCAGCTGCATACTTTGAATTGATACTGTGTGGCACACAAAAAAAGTAGCTCCTGTTTCCTGATTGAATAGCCCAAACTGTAAAAATTAATTCCCCTCTAGAAACCACTGATCCTGCTGCATACCTGGCGGTGGGGCACACCCAACGCTGTGCATCTAACCTGAGGCTGTGCGGCACATCTGACGCTCTCTTTTTCAATTAGAATAGTTTCACAGCCAAGATTCCGCTTTCCTTCAGGGCGCATGACGTCTGTCTGACCTATTTCTCTGACTTTTCACTTCTTCGACCATACATTTCTTTATTTTTACGTCCATTAGTTCAACCCATAGGTTCAACCTCGCATTTCTCCTGACTTAAGTGACCCTACACCTAACCGTAACACTTTAGAATAACTCGGATTAATGGGTCGTCGGATGGATGAGCGGTCGGAGTCGGACTGACTGCTCCCCATTCTTTCACACTTTGAGCCAAGCCCAAGGCCAATATACTGAATAACACGTGACAGTGTGGCTTTGTTGTTTTCCCTTTTGACCGACATCTCCGCTCTTCCTTGTTTGCATGACAGATAACTAGAGCATAACCGCAGCCCGTGTGTCACAAAATCTCATTTGATCATAAAACACTGATTTAGATGTTTAAAAAAAATGATTTTGATAATTACATGCTGCTATCGGACATATTGGTACAATGCCTGGAGGCCATCTTGAAAATTGGCTTCCATATTGAATTTTTTAGAGAGTATTTGTGCCAAATTTCATGCTTTGGAATAACCTTGACAATGAATTAAAAAACTACCTCAATCTACAAAGTTTAAAAACTGTAGCTATAAATCCAACATAATTGATAAATGTAGGGATATATCATGACACATTAGAGGACTGGGAAGTCAAGCTCATTTGTGTATAGCCAAACTCATCGTTGAGGTACATGGAGCCCACATGTATAGAACCAAAAACTGTCCGTTTCTAATGTTTAGTAGATCATGAGATTCATGGTGGCCATCTTGCACACCATCTTCAATACAGCATTTCAAGTGGCTGTTATGACAAGCTGTCAAAGCCCGTCTCAACAGAAATGGTGTGCTCCTTCAAGGCCACATAGAAACAATGAGTCAGGCAGGAGTAATTTCCAACTTTATGTATGTTAGTAGGCCATTTGTTTCTGCATTAAGTGGCCCATCCAAAATCACTCAGAAACCACCGGTCCTGCTGCATAGTGCATACCTGTCGGGCACACCCAACACAGTGCATCTTACCTGAGGCTGTGCGGCACATCTGACGCTCCCTTCTTCAACAGATCCACAGCCAAGATTCTGATTCATATATTGAGCCGAGCACGAGGCCAATGTACTGTATAACACGTGAGGCTTTGTTGCTTGACACATTGCTGACACATTAGAGAACTGGGAAGTCAAGCTTGTTTGTACATAGCCAAACTCATCGCATAGCCAACTTGTTGAGATACATGAAGGGTTGGAGGTGATAATAAGGCTTTCTGACAAAGATACCATTTCTTCAGTCAATTGCCCTCTTGGTCAACATTGTGTGGTAGGACGAAGAAGGACCCAGGCAGGGTTTGGACCACAGTCTCCTGAGTAAGAGTCATGTGCGCTGACTATTCGACCAAATGGATATCCCTATGGCCAAGTAGCCAGGGCACATGTTCAATTGGAGGCATAGTGACAGGACCGCCAACCGTCACAACTGGATTTGCATTTGCCATTTATATCCCATGTGATCTGTACACCTTTTGGGTAAGTATAGATGAATGAGTCACGTCTCACCCTGCTTACCCTTGGCCTAGTCTATTGGAATCTGGAACCCACATAGAACCAAAAACTGTGTGTTTCTATGTTTCATAGATCATGAGTTTCAAGGTGGCCATCTTGCACACCATCTTCAATGCAACATTTCACGTGGATGTCCTCACACAACTGACATTAACTACTTTGCCGCTTGTGCAAAGTGTCCATGAATGTCTGAACAGCATCAGGGAGAAGGCAGCAAGAAGTCAGACGCTCCCAACGGTTTCGGTGCACCAAAACTTTTAACAGTCAAAGCCCGTCTCAACAGAAATGGTGTGCTCTTTCAAGGCTATATAGAAACAAATGAGTCAGGCAGGAGTAATTTCCAACTGTATGTATGTTAGTAGGCCATTTGTTTCACTAGAAACCACTGGTCCTGCTGTATAGTGCATACCTGTCGGGCACACCCAACACAGTGCATCTTACCTGAGGCTGTGCGGCACATCTGACGCTCTCTTTTTTTAATATCAGAGTTCCACAGCCAAGATTCCGCATTCATTCGTATATTCAGCCTATAACACGTGAAGCCTCACGTGACAGTGTGGCTTTGTTGCTTTGTCTTTTGACTGACATCTCTTCCTTGTTTGCATGAGAGATAACTAGAGCATAATCGAAACCTGTGTGTCACAAAATCACATTTGATTATAAAACACTGATTTAGATATAAAAGAATTGATTTGGATACAGTTATTACATGCTGCTATCGGACATATTGGTACAATACCTGGAAGCCATCTTGAAAAATGGCTGCCATATCTAATTTCTTGAGTGGCCAGCACCTTTTTCAAAAAAAAGGGGGGCTCTTAGAGAGTATTTGTGCCAAATTTCATGCTTTGGGATGACCTTGACTAAGAAGTAAAAAAAACTGTAGCTCAACCTACAAAGTTTAAAAACTGCATAAATCATCAATCAACATAATTGACAAATATAGGGCTGACATTACCTTCATCCTGTACTACACATCACACACAGAAACTTTGCCTAATATTTTCTTTATTGAATGATGCAGGTCTGTTAAAGTTTGGGTTATCAGTCTCGCTAAATCAGAACCGGAAAGGATCTGAGTGGTTAATTGTAATATTAATTAATAAACTGATGTATTCATTTAGAACTAGTGTTAGAAGAATATTATTTTCTTCATTCATTGACGCAGTCATTTACTTAATGGTGAGTAGGTTTTTATAATAGTAAAAATGGATTGTGGGCTGCCTATTGTAAATCAACCATCTACCAGTAGTTTGATATAATTCAGCACTAAATATTTAATCTTTAAAATCGATTTCCAATTGTGTGGCCCTTATCGGACTGAGTATGGCCCACTGGGAAAAACAATTGCCCACCCCTGCCCTGTGTGACCCCCCTCATTCCGTGCCCTTCATTCTGGGTCAGTCTGCTGTCATAAACTCTGGAACGTATGGACTTTATTTTTTATTTTTCTTCCTTCCACACCCACAACTCCAGTTTTTGTTTCTTTTTGATGCCATCAAAGTTGTAATTTACAGCTTCGTGACATCTTTTGTGTCCTGTGCCAACAGTGATAATCCTATAAATGCTGGGTGCTGGGTCACTTGCTTTTCACTTCCCCATCAGCTGATATAGCACACATACTCTCTCCAAGGTAAGTGCAGACAGACACGGTAAGGATGTTCCTGCTCATCCTTTGAAAATAATGATTTTGTTTAAGATAATTTACTTTGTGCTTTTCAGCTGATTTGCGTCGTGGATGTCGTCCATAATGGCTGTGCCGAGGGGTTTGCTATTCCTCCTAATTTTGCAGATTTGGTCAAGAAACTCTTCAGGTAAGTTGTATGACATTGAACCATTCTTGTTTAGACTTTATTTACTGTCCAAATGAAAAATAATATGGTACTGCAATTTATTTATACACACAAATCTTGCAACCTCCAAATTTTGGGGGTAGATTACACAAATTTCTGCCCTTAATATACGCCACATGACCTTTTCTCTTTTATTCCATCAAAGTAGCTTGTCAGAAAAAATGTCTTTGACTTATATACATTTTTATTATGACTTTTTTTTTTCTCTTGTCTTTATCAAATTATAGCATAGTGAGAAATGTCAATTAATTTTTAGTACATTAAACTATCCTCTGCCTTTTCACAGGGACCCTTGTCTTCAGCTGTGACTCATGTAATGATCAGGCCTACTGCCTGGAGTCACAGGAAAGAGGGGCCACCAACGCCAGCCAGGGCTTCACCTGTATCTGTAAAGATGGCTTTGTAGGTGACGGTTTCACCTGCTACAACACAAAGCTCTGCAGTGACTCTTCTTGCTGTAGCCAAGGTTATGGCTGGTCACCAGATAAGGGCTGTGTAGACATTGATGAGTGCTCTCTCCCAGACTCGCCCTGTGCACAAACTCAGGTTTGCGCGAACACCCCAGGTTCCTTCACCTGTATAGAGCGTCCACCCAGATCCAGATTTGTCCGATCTCCCTCGACTGTCCAGTTCAATTGTGGAAACACCCCTTGCCCTCCAGGCATGGACTGCATCGATGGGAACCGCTGTGCTGACCCCTGTGACCATTACACTGTACTGGCCGATGACTGGCGCTCCGTTAATAACACCGACGTTAGCTTATTGCACTGTGACAGGGCTCTTAGCTGGCAAGGCTGGTACCGTATGTTTCTGGGGAATGAAAGTGCTCACATCCCAGAGAGCTGCGTGGAAATGAACAGGTGTGGAACCAACGCTCCTCTGTGGATAACGCAACCTCACCCTACACGGACCCGAGAAATTGTACAACGCACTGTGTGCAATCACTGGAACAACGACTGCTGCCATTTTGCGTCACACAACATCCACGTCAAGCTGTGTTATGGAGGCTACTATGTCTACAAACTTGTGGTGCCAGTTGGTTGCTTTTTTGCATATTGTGCAGGTATTGTTCCATGTGAAACCCCTTTAATCTGTGACAACAAATTCAATTATCTAATACACCTATTATACTGTTTCAGACCTGGTTTGGCATCAGTACAATAATGTTTTTAATTGTGAACAGATGTGAACAGAACAGCTGTTCTACCAACCACACCACCAACTACAACTGTAGTTCCACCAACCAAACCTAATCCACCAATGAAACCAGCTCTACCAACCACAGAAAACTTTCCTGCCACGAATGAATGTAAGTTGCTTTTCATGTTTTCAACTGTCTTATCTTCCATTAATTATTTCATCTCTTTTCAAACAACACTTTCATTTGGTGATCTTTTTTTCTTTAGCCCACTTGCCTCCACAGATTGCTCATCTTGTTTGTGGCCGTGATGAAATCCAAGTGGGGCTGAATGTGTCTGCCACAGCATCCAGGGGTTTGGACCCATCGTCTGGACACCTGGCTGTCCTCAACTGCTCCACATCCAGAGTGCGTGATGGCGTGGTTTGGTACAAAGTGGCGGCGGAGGGAGGCGCCTGTGGAAACATACTTACGGTAGATACTTAATTGCAATTTTTTTGCAGAATCTTCAGCATTTCTATAAACATGATCTCGTATTGATTAAGGCAAAAGATGGACTAGAAATCCAGGTCTCCTTTATGCACTATCCCACATCTTCACCTTTGGATACCTTGCATCTTCATCTACTCTGGTTTGCGTCCTAGCTTCGTTCAATGTCATGTGACATCAAAACATTTATTAATACTAATATAATGACTGGGTTATTAGTTCCCAAGTATGAAATCTATATTCTCATACTCCTCTGCAGGTAGTACCTTAAAACTCAGAACCTCCTGAAAGTCCTCTTAACCTGGCCTAATCCTTCAACTGACTAAATACTGTGACCATCCTCTGTCTTTCAGACCAACCGCACACATGCCACCTACTTCAACAGGTTGTTTTTGTACCCAACAAACTACTCCTTATCTCGTCCTGTGAGCCTTTCTTTCTCCTGTGTCTATCCCCTGGACACAAACGCTAGCCTGAATATGGCTCTCAAACCAGTCCTCGGGTAAGTAGCTCCACCTTTATGATTGATGATAATAAAATAAATAATGACATGGTGATATTTGTTATGTGATTATGCCATTCTGAAAGTACATTTTCTTTACAGGTCCGGCCTAGGTGATATTTCAGGATCAGGTGCCAGAGCCAGAGCCTCCATGTTTTTGTTCCGCAACTCCAACTTCACTGATGCTTACACAGGGAACCTGGTCTGTCTTCCGGTGGGCTACCCTCTGTATGTGGGTATCTACGTGGACGAGAGAGATCCAAGCTTTGTGCTTGTTGTTGAGGACTGCTATCTCACTCCCTCAGCAAACCCTCAGGATACCAGGCGATACTTTCTCATCCAGAACAAGTAAGTGTCCGTCCTCATGGAAAAGGATGAAGGTTAAGTGTATTAGTGATGTGAAGTGGTCGTAATGAGTCTGACCTGTTGTGTTTTCTCTGTCAGGTGTCCCACTAACCATCGACAAGTGTCAGTGGTTGAAAGCGGTTCATCCTCCCAGGCTCGTTTCTCTGCCCTGTTCTTCCCACCTCAGAGCGAATACCAGAACATGTATCTTCACTGCGACCTCAGCCTGTGTGACCAGAGGAGCTACAACTGTGTCCCAGTAAGTCACACATTTCACTTTCATCAATGAAATGATAATTGTTGCTGCTTTAACATTGGTTTTGATGTGTTTTCCCCCCATTTTTCCACTTTACAGAATTGTAGAGGGAGGAAATACCGTTCTGTCTCCAACTCTACTCCTCTGCAGCCTGTCTCCATTGGACCAATCACATGTGAGTATAAAATACAATCTATCTCAGGATGGATGTCTCAACATATTGATCAATACAGAATATAATTGTCATGTTTTTACTCTTTCTTCAGGGGACAAGTCTCTTCAGTGAGCTGTTACATCAGTAATGACACGAACACGTTCCATGATGTGATTGTGATTTTACTTTGTTGTTTTGTACATGTTTTTTTTTCTAACACTGTTGATTCATTATGATTAAATCTTATATATTGTCCATTACACCTGTGTTTATTAGGTCAAATGAAAAAACAAACAAACTATAATGTCAATAACAATCAATAATAATGATTTCTTGTGTGTGATAACATGTTATTTATTTATTTATTATTCTTTAATTGGCTCTTACGTGTGACTGTGAGAAAAAATTGCTTTGGGACAATAAAGGCATCCATCTATCTGTCTAAAATCTAATAAAAAATTAAGTTGCCTTTCCTCTGCTCTGTGCTTATTTAATGTAGCCTAAAACTGGACCATTTATTGAGTTATTAAATTTATTGAGTTATTACTTATTATAACAGCTAACGGTTAACTCTGCCAATTTACGCTAACCATGACTAATTACAAAAATGTGCACAAATAGTTGGCTAATGTTTGTCCAATCATTGGTTTTATAGACTTTACAAACATCAGATTACAGTAGTCTAAATGGTGATACAGTGATGTGAAAAATTATAAGTAGCCTATAGTGAAACTCTCGCTCGTTAGTAGCCTAAGCTATGTGTAAACAACAAGGTGATTCGTTCTTTAAGAAGATCGTTAGAAATTTGACCAGTACTGTTTCAGTGCTATGGTGTTCTCTGAATCCAGATGTGGAAACCTTAATTTCTTTAGGCTACTCACCAAGGGCTGTCTTCAGTGTTGGAAAGCTCTTGTCTCTATCATGTCTTATTGAATTAGCATGCTAACCAGCTAGCTCCAGTCCGTCAGCCTCATAGGTCTCTAATAAACTTTTAAAACCTAAACGAAGATTTTAATTTTTAATTTAACCTTGTTAGTGGATGTTCAAGTCAGAATTCCTCTTTGATTTCAGTGTCTGGATTTTGCAAACCTGATTTGAATTTTTAGATTCAACATGACTCTTGAAATTTCTTTTAAGCAACTTTTTGAACTTTTTTGTAGTACACTTAGCCAATAAAAATGTAAAAGACTGTGAAATATTTAGTTGTGGTTAGATTTCCTAAAGATAGATAGGCCTATTTCGGATTTGTTCACAACTTTTCATAAAAAGAGCAAATGTTGTAGGCTATTACAGTGCAGTCAAACTGAATCAGGCTATAACAGTGACAAACAGTAACAAATCAGTCAGTAGGCTAATAAACACAAATGCTGTAGGCTATAGCAAAGGTCCCAAAAGTGGACCCCTCCACCAACAATGGAAACTTCCATTCAGTGTCCCATATAACCCTGTCCCTGACGATTGCACTAACTATTCCGCAAACCCCTTTTCTGAACTTTCTCAATCTCATGCTTGTTTCTAGATTTGTCCTTCATGGTCCTCCATCTGTCTCCCCCTTTTCCAATTCTTTTCTGTGGTTCTTCAACCACACACTTACCTTTTCCACAGGCTTATAGCCTGACACTTCCCTCCACCACATAACATCTGTTCTTCCACCGTCTCTCTGCCTTCCCTCTTTCCCTCTGTTTCCATCAACGCTTTTCTATTTCACAACCAGACCTTTTGTCTGACACATTGCTCTCTCCGCTGGTTACCACAGCAGCCAGGTTCAGGCGATGGTCATTTCGTGTAAAGAACCCCCCTCACTCGTCTGTCTACAGGACAGAAATAAGTTGTTAAAGAGGCCAAATAACAAAAATGTATTAATTAAGATAGCCTACTACATCACCTCATTTAAATGCAGATTAGGACAGCAGAGTTTCAATCATAAAGAATAGTAAATACCACAAGGCCTAGCCTATAAATTATTTAATACATAAGAAGATTGAATTGAAATAAGCTGAGGTTTAGTATATGCTGTGAAGTGTGAAATGAAAGCTGGCCCATATTCATAAAAGTGTACCTGGTTTCTCTGTGTTTGTGTTTTGCCTCCTCTCATATGATCGCCCACCTCCCCATTTTCCTGCACAGATCCTTTGTCAGTTTTCTATCAGGTCGAGGATCACATTTTTTGAATTATTACATTCACGCCATAAAAGAATCTAAATCCCTCAATAAATATAAATACATAATTAATACCTTTTTGATGAACAAAGCTGCCTGAAAACTCCCACATACAAACACTTGCATCCATATTTCTTTTTTTTCTTTTTTTTTTAGGTAGGATGGTGTGTGGCTCTGTGCTTGGCAGCGTCTGTCAGTCGACCAGTTGATCCACTTCGAGGCTGAAATATCTCAACAACTGTTGGACGGATTAATGAGCTGGAAGTTTACTTTCCCCCGAGGATGCTCCCACTGACCCTGTAGCTAGTGATCCCTGACTTGTCCTCTAGTGCCACCGTGAGGCTGAAATGTGCAGTTTTTAATAAAAATGTCTTCACTATTTTTGAAAGGTTGCCATGAAATTTGGTACAGACATTTGTGTTCGCCTCAGGAGAGTTTATAATAACTTTGGTAACCATTTAAACCAGCAGGGATTCTTGAGCCAGCAGGAGATGAGGCTCAGGATTACAGCCAGGAGCTGCTGGAGTCCCTGGGCCTCCCTCATCTTCATAATCCTCACAGTCTGAACGGAGAGTTTGTGATCCTCCCATAATGTTCTTGTGTGTTGTCACCTGTTCATACTTCTGCTCTGCCATCGCTGTGATGTTGATGTTTCCCCACTTTAGCTTCTCATTATTGCACTTGTTCTGTCAGGTTCTGTTGATGCAAAAGCGATTACAATTTAAATTGGATTTGCCTGAAATAATACCGGTGGTTAAGACCGTTAAGACAGATTTCTGTTGTGGTGGGATAAAAACATCGAACATCCAAAGAGATCTGGAGCTTTTTTATGCGCTCTAATGAGGTTAGATGAGAACAACAATGGCTTCTGTGTGGATTGTGGGACATGCTTTGCAATGAAGCGATCACAGGTGCACATCATCAGCGAACATGAGAAGTTAGTAATCAAATATGTTCATTTCCTTTGATTGGTAGTTATAAATAATGTGAGCGAAATGTGTGTATGTTGGAACTGCACATGTGGTTCCCCCGAGGAATCATGCATGCAAACAGCTATGTAATATCTTGCGTTAATTGATGATTTCCACCATCATTGCTAGTGAACCTGTCTCCCAGCGCTGAGCAGTAAAACTACTGATGCTGCCAAATGTAATGCTGCACTCGCACTAAAAATATCAGTTTGCATTATGGCTGAAGTCTCCCATGTTCATTTAATCAAACCACAGTCTTTTGCATCATGCACTTAGAAATCTTTCACTGCCTTTTTGTAAACTCCAAGCTGCTGTCTACTGCCATCTGGACACTCTCCCACACAGTCCAGATTTGTGAAGTGCAGCACTGACTGTTGTCTTTCCAGAGAGATCTCGTGTAGCAGCCAAGGAACGCTGTAGTTCAGTTGCACAGGTCCTTGGATGTTGGTCACCTCCTCCCTCGACCAGGATCCATTGATGCTTGTTGCATGAGTTGTAGTTGGACGTCTGGCACTCTGAGAAGGAACCTGAACTCAAGGCTGCAGATACTCCATGAAGCCTTGATTTTGTACTTGCACTACAGTAAATGTACAATGCAGAGGCTCAGTGTGTCTTGTATAGTGTCTAAAGATGTTGTGAGTGCAGTGGGACAGATTTTCATGATTTTTTTTTCTGAATACAGCACTGAGTTAAACAGTAAGTTATTCCTGAGGAGCTCCTTGTCATGCTTTGTATTTAACTGATGGAACGTGTCACCAAGTGTGCCGTGATGGACGGCAGTGATCCTTTTGAGAGCTGCAGGGAGCTTAGTCCACATGCTTTTCTGATTTCCTGAGCTTTCTGACAGAATCATGAATATTTGCCCATACTGACACCCTTCACTGCTGCAACATTTCCCCTTTTTTGTTTCTTTCTCTCTTTTTTCCCCCTGAATGTTTCCTGGTTCTCATTAAATCCTGAAACCCCCACAGAGGGTTTGTAGTTTTTAAGCTTTAAGATATTTCACCACCAATCAATCATTTACAACACAGTAATTTTATCCTCATGATCTCATCTTTGTTCATCAAAGCATCTGCAAAATCAACGCTCATTTATTGAATCCCCTTAGTTTGAGGTGGAATACGAGGATCAATGTGAGGCAGGTAGTGAAGCAGGACTTAACTGAAAATGATTTTCTCAAGCACCTGCAGAACATAAATCTAGTCTATTCAAAACCTTGTGGAAAACAAATCCTTCCAATCGCTAGAAAATTCTCAGTAATAATAGGTGTTTCTCACAGAAAGTAGAAAAAGAGCAGGTTTAATAATAGCATTAAAAACGGCTCTGTTCCATTTCAGTGTCAACAACCAGTAAGAACTGGCACAGATAAATGGAAGACAAGACGCCCATGGTAATTGGTTAAATCTGTGTTTGAGACAGAGAGAATGAGAAGTTTTGCATTAAGTTAAGAAGCTGAATTAATACACAAATGCACAAAGATAAACACACAGTCAAACTCTGGGAAATACTGTATGACTCCCTCATACGATCAGGTGAGTGACAGCTGATTGTCCAGATGTTTGCTCTATAATCTCCAACCAGTTTATGACTCAGATCATTTCAAATCCATTTTGGGTGGCAGCTGATATAGGAATGTAAGATGCATGTGTCTGTTTGAGTGGAAAAAGCAAAGCATTGACACAAAATACAAAACTAGATCAAACACGCTTTGGGAAAGCACCTTTGAAACGAGGTTGCAGACTACAAAGTAGCATCGCTTGTCAATTATGTTGAAATGCTGGAAAGCAAGAAGTGTAATCACAACACTTGAGGGCAGAACGTCTTCCAGCGAGGAGTATACGGAGGCAGCCAGAAGTCACTGAAGAAAGTGTGAGTATCGCACATTAACACAGTCAACGTTATCAGTACTTGATGTACAACGTGTGGTGAAAGTCGTGTCTATGTCTCATTTTTAATTTTTTTTTCAACGCTTTTAATATTTTTGATGCGTTCGGTAACTTAAATATGGAGTTGGAGCTTCCTCTCTTCAGTGTTATTAACATTAATAATTATTCTGCTGCATTTAGTGAACATGTACACACCTGTCACTGCATCTGATAAACATGCACAAGGTAATCTATCTTCTTTTTTCCTTTTTGATCTTCTAATGTGTCTATTTAATCTCATCATTAGTAACTCCAATTACAACAGCTATAGTCATTTATTAATATATCTTGCATTATGTACACTGCATTGCAGATCTGATGGCATTTGGCACAGGCAGCTTTAGCTCCATGTCCTCTGGGAGCCTCCTGGCAGTAGCTCATCAATGCCATGGCCTGGTGGCAGATTGAAAAAAAAACAAAAAAAACAATTGAGTTATGTAGAGAGCATGGTAAACATCACTCAACTTTACAAATTCACCCCACTGTTATATCTCTTAAAGCTGCCATTTGGTCAACAGTTGCAGTGATATAGATAAGTCAGTTTATTTATTTATATATGCTGCATGTGTTCCCGTGGCTGCCTTACTGAATTATTACTTGTTATGACACCTCTCTCAGATGGGGCATTAAGGATAAGATGAAAAGAACTTGGCAGAGGTCCTGCGATGCCTGCACATGCTGAGCCTGTGAACGCGTTTCACTATGTCATGAGAAATTGATACAAGTTCATGTTACTTTAGATTAAAGAATCTGCCAGTATTTTTTTTTATAAACGGAAAAGAAATCGGAGATTATCAGACTGTAAGATTAAAAGATAGCGAAGCTTCACTTTAGATAATATTAGGAGGTCTACTCTTTTATATTTGAGGGCTGGTTGTGTCTTAAAAAGAGTTACACGAGAAGATCAATAACAACAATTTGATTTCAGCATATCCAGGCTGGAGTGAGCGTTTTGTCTGGAGGCAGAGCGAGTCTGTCTCATTCCCTCTTATTTCTGTTGATATTAAAGAGCGCTGTGTCAACAGAGGAAAACAAATGACGTTGCTTCCTGTCGGCTCCTGTCTGGCAGCCAAAAGGCAGAAGTGCATGTGCCCCAGCGCGTCCATCCTCATCATCAGTGGCGGAGGTGCAGGGTATGATAGCATGGCAGACCTGGTCACAGATGGTACACTTAGGCGCCCCAGAGGCTGCCTGCTGGCAGGACACACACGTTACACAAGAAACACTGTTATCCTCTGCTTCCGCTTCAGACACGCTGACCAATCACCTCCGTCAGGTCCTCCTCTGAACAAATATCACTGATGCACTCATCGGGTATCTGGCACACTTCTCCATATACCTGCTTCTTTTTAAATTTTTTTACTGAATAGACATAAGGAGCCTTATTTTTTGGCAGCGGATGAGTGAAAACACTCACATTTACCCTAAAAAGAGGGAGGAAAAATAAAAAAATGAATGTTTCAGTTTTTCTTCACACACTCTGACTAGTTTTTTGATCTACGCTGATTTTCTACTGGAGTTAGAGCAGATAAAATATAGAGTATCCAGATTTGTGGGAAATGTAAAGATGCCTGTAACCTTTTGTGCAGCTGATAATTGCACTCTGTGGTGTTAGCCCAGAGTTTCTGTTGCTGGGTCTGCAGGGAGACTCTGAACAGACTCTCTTTCTTGCTCCGTCTAAATTGACCTTATTGACTCCATCACTATCTCTTTCTTGTGATGAAGTGCTTTTGGCAGATCTCATTAAAGCGAGACATTACATCTAAAAAGAGGCTTATAGCAGCTCTCCCCCAAGGCCTTACATCCCTGTAGCAACACCGAAAAGTTCTTGAATCAATCAGAAATTTGAAAACCCCTGCTGTTCCTCGTCCAGGCAGTCTTTAGACATCTTCACTCGGGGAGTAGCTATAATGATGACGTAATCTCCTAGAAACCAAATATATAACTGTCGATAAAAGTGAAGATTGGTAATGCTAACTTATGGGGGTCTCCATTATTACCTCATACAGTAAACCAACCGATCATATCAATCTTTTTGGGGTATCATTTAGGTCAATTAAGGTCTTTTAGACAGTTCTTGTACAAGACAAGAACAACGAGATTAGATTATAAAGGACCAGTCTTGGCTCATAATGGTACTTTTAGTGCAAATTCCTAAACAAACATGCAGTTGATCAAATTCTGTACAACCAGCTGATACACAGCGAAACTGGGGCTTTGACAGCTCTGAGGAATCTGATCTGCTCTTGCTGGCACTTGTCAATCACATATTCCCACTCTTTTTCCGGCTACGTTAACTTTTCATGTCTAATTTGAATGGCACAGGTTTCATTGCACACTGGTAAAGGTTTTTTAAAAAAAAGATACCTTTTGGGAAAAGTATAACCTCCAGTACGACTATTGTTTCCTTAGCTCAGAAAATGCTTTTCTTTTTTTCCATCAGTGTACAGTAAATACAATCTCTGAAGCCTTCACTTGAACGTTCAGACGTGTGACAGTAGCTGACACAGTGCTCTGCCATCCATGAAGAAACTGCGGGAATGGGATGACTGTGAGAGTGAGTGTTTGAGAGAGACATACGAGAGCAGAGACCGCAAAAGAGGTGGAAATATACAACAACAGAGCAACTTGGGGAGGCTTTTTAAAAAACCTGAAAAAAGAACAAAATCCACTGAATTTGAAGGTATTATACATGAGGGACATGTTAATCTTTTTGTGGGAATTTGAGTGTGTCGGGTTGGTTTATACCCAAATGAAAAGAAGAATTAGGGCAGCAACAAAACCAAAATCAAAATGACATTATAACATGCATAATGCAATACTGTATTATACTGTGAATATGTGAGCTGCATGCTGGGACAGGCATTGAAATGGGTCAATGGGTTACTGACTGACTGAGTCAACACCATAGACAGTGACTGAGTGATAAGGTTACACCACTGGTCAGCTGGTCAAGTGTTGAGGTCTTTTGTGACCAGCAAATGTAGTGTCATCAAGTTAACCATGACACCACTATGACTTTGTTTTGCAACAGATTTTGGACAAACATTGTACAGTTGCTGATATTTCCCCGCCAGGGCAAGGTCAGACTTGGATTTGCAGAGGGACTGTTTTACAAATGCATATAGCCTAGTTGAAATCATTGCACAATCATATCTTTTACTTATTGTAGAGGTGATTTTGTTATAAAGTCAGGAGGATGGATTTGGTCGGGGTCCGGTTGCGTTAAAATAAAGTATAAGTGAGAACAGAGAGAAGGAGAGGATCAAACAGATGAAGGGCAGAAAGAAACTGACTGACACCAGGTTGAATAAAAACGCTGCACAGTCCGGTCGCACAGTGCTAGATTTTTGCCTTTCCCCCCCAAAAAAGAAGGTTTGTTTCTCACTTTCTTTCGACAGTTTCTTTTGAAAGCGATGCTGAGACTGAGCTGTGCCGTCTTCTAAGCAAAACTCTGCAGCGTTCAGGTGACTTAAACTACAGGTATGTCACTGCTGGAGATGATGTTTACTCTGCAGAGTTGTGCATTTCATAAATGTCAGAGCTTCTTTGTTGATGAACTCAGCTTCCTCCGCTTGTCTCACTTACTTGCCAAGAGTTCTTTTGAGTTTTTTTCTTCCTTTTTTTAAAAGACTATTTCTTGCTCCAAATTGTCTTGACCTCCATATTGCTGAGCGGTGTTTTTCTCTCAGATCTAATTTTTAATCAGCACAGTTGGACATACTGAAATCAGAGAAGTGGGTTTGTGAATTCCCTCCTGCTGCTTGAATTGAATAAATGTCAGTGTTTACCCAAAGTCCCTGTTTGTGTGCTCCGATGTATTTGGGCAAATTTCATATGAAGGACAGAGTATTTACTTCAAAGGTTTTCAATCATAATCCTTTCCTTCAATAAAAGTGTTTTCCTTCAGTCTCTCCTTGTGACAGGTACTCATACTTTATGCCCAAATTTGTTTTTAGACAAAGCCATCTGGAGGTATGTGGACTCTGCTGTTTTGTGTGACTGTGAGGAATGACGGTCAGGTCCCTCGTGTCCTTAATGGCTAAAGTTTCTTCATGTGAATAAAAGTGTCCAACTTGCAGATGAATGCACCCTGCACCTGTGTCACCTGTGGGTTTGGCATATCATTGCCAAAACACAGACCAGATGTAGCAATGATGAGTATGCAAAAATATGCATGCATGCATGCCCAACTTTGCACAGAAAGACCGATACATGTAATATGGGGGTATTATCTTGTCAGCACATCCAAACAACATCACACACATTATTATATTATAGTACAATCAATTAAATATACATATAAAGGTGAGTTATTCTGGGGTGTGACAACTATGACTGTTTTTATGTTTGTTTTGTTGATGTTGTCCAAATGTGTACTTGATGTGGACCTACTGTGCTGCTTTCTTGGCCAGGACCCCCTTGCAAAAGAGATTCTTAATCTCAATGGGATTATTCCTGGTTAAATAAAGGTTTAAAAAAAAGACTAACCAAAAAATGTCATTAACAGTAGGTTATGTTTTAATCCATTGCTCTGGTTATGTGTAGCTGAATAAGTCTGCGTTTCCTGTATGTTTTATTTTATTTTATTTATTTATTTTTCTACATGATCATTTAGTATTTCACACATAGTGGGCCTTTTCATTGTCCCTGCCCCAAAATAATGAGTGGATGCATTTAAAAAAAAAGAAGAAAAAAAAGAATCAAATTTATAAATAATTTTCAATAGTCTACATTTGTTATTAAAACATGAATACATTTCAGAGCTGTTACTTTTGACTTTTTTCTAAATCAGGGGAAACAGGGACAGCGCCCCCTAGGTTGTAACGACAGTCTACGTTTTCAGCGTCAAAGATGGCGCCACGCCCTGAAAGTGGAGTCCGGCCTGTGGAGTGAACGCCAGGTGCGTGACGTCTATCAATCTTTGATTAAACTCTGCCCCTGGACTTTGCTGATGTTCACGACGCTGCAGGATCAACTAAAACAGACGACAGGCAGCTTTACCCCCACTGTTCTTGTTCCTGTCATGTTTTTGGAGCACTGTGCAATCAGGATATCTACACACCTGCATCGACAGAAAAGCAAAATGGCTACCGCAGCAACCGTGACACCTGGCGTAAATGTTATGGATATGGATTATGGACCAATACAGCTTCATGGAAGGAAGAAAGAAGAGCAGTTTCCTCATCTAAAAAGTAAGTCTTTGCGGTTGTTTCTCTACCTTCTTGTTGTGTTAAAATGTGTTAGCATGGCTGTGTGTAACGTTAGGCCAGGTGCGTTTTCCCTCCACTGCTAAAGCAAGTTGGGGCTTTGGAGGTCACATTGTGTGCTGCTGTGCTGTGCCTTCATACTGTTGTTGTGTTATTGCTTATTTCTTGGTGCAGAGGCTTGTGTGGCTTTGAATATTTTGAGTTTCTTTCTACCCTAATCATTCAGTGGTTTGTAGTGCACTCACTTGCTGATTGTCTGTGAGAGTGACAGAGGTCTGTGCAGAGGCTATTCCAGTTGTTTGTGAGAATTTCCTGGGTTCATTTGCAGTAGAAATGTTTTTCTCCTCTTATGTCCTCAAGCAGAAAACTTACAATAGGCCATGTTGTTGTTGTTGTTGTTGTTGTTTTTCTGTCAAAATATAAACAGTGTTACCTTCCATGAGAGTTTAAATGGGAAAAGAAGCACAAATCTGTGTTTGCTCTTTGGACAAAGAGGAAGCGGTTGTCATGGAAACTGTCTGTCAGCTTCAAGTGACAGCTGGAGCATCAGTCTTGGGAAGAATTGCTCTTTGTCAGGCGATTGAATTGGATAGTGGTCATGATCAGTCTGAGAAACCTTGTAACTAGTTACATAAATTATCAAATGACATTTTACAATAACCCCTTTGCAGGCCATAATATAGGCTACATATTTTTAATCTGTGCATCCATAGCCTACGCTGGTTTTCAGTGTCTGAACGTCCGCTAAAGATAGCAGAGATTATTCCAAAGCGGAAAACGCCACGGGCCAAGGTCAAGTGGTTTGGCACCACACTCCCACACTTTTTATATGCAAAATAAGTGTTTTGCCAAAGGACGGACAGAGGTCCATAAATAACTGGATTGAGTTTTATCCTTGACACAGAGTCTTAATTATATGAGGCATGAGCTACACTAGTCATTTTGAAACTTGCACATATTTTTAATGCGTCTTTTTAAAGGTCTGTCAGATTATTCATTTGAAAATCCAAAGATGAAGATGTTTATAAATGTCCATCTCTGTCAACATCTCAATTGCACTTTCTGCTCCCCCAGAAATCATCGCCACAATTAATATGCATGCACATTTTGACGCTAATCTGCAGCTGTATTTAGTGTGAGTCTGAGAGTCCCTTCTCATGATAAAAGTTTGATCGGGCCAGCCGTTGAGATCTGTGGAAGAAAATGCTGTTTTGTTGGAGAATCCCCAAAAAAGCATCCAATTGTGCATGTACAAAAGTGCTGCATTAAAATGCATAAGCTCAATTTCTGATATGGGGTATTGTGTTCTTACTATTCATATCTGTGGAGTCTGCTGCTCCAAAACAAAGTTAATTTGCCGCCTGAAAGCACTGAGACATCCCTAAAAGCATCCCAAAATTCACCAAAACATCAAGTAAGAAGGAAAAACGGCACATACTCCATGACAGTAGTCTTTAAAAATGCAAAAGAAATTTCACTGAGACACAATCAAAGCGTATCACAGAAAATTCCATGAAAATCCTCGCAGATGCTTCGACTAACAAATGTTTTAACGTTCTTAGAAGTCACATTCATGAGCTGCAAAGCCACAGGCATCCGCTCTCACATCTCCATGCGGCTGTAGATGTGCAGCAGCAGGAGAGAGGGGCAGACATCCCAACCTTAAGTTTAACAACTGGCACTGGGAGCTCTGATGCCGGCCCCACTGGAGCACCGAGGCTGACAGCTTAGTTTGAATTGACAAAGATTTCATTTTCTGGGCCTGAAGCGCAGGCGTTTTGAGGGTTAGAGTACATACTGCACAGCAGCAGCAGCCGTTACTCAAACGTATGCCAACATGTTTGAAATATGGCACGCCGATATGTCACAAGTGCATGTGGTGGTGGTAAAGGACAGTGTGGGAAATCAAAGACAGCTGAACTAGTGATTCTCAAACAAAACAAAACCAACATTTAGTGTACAGTAAAGGTATTTTAGTAGCCTTTTTTATAACCTGTCATCTATTGATATTTGACCAGAAGATCTTTATGAACTTTTGCTTACTTTAAAGGGGACATACTATGGAAATATTGGGTGTTTGTCTTGCCTTCAGGCCCCCAAAATGTGAGAATTCACAAAAAAATCTGGCTCCCTATAGGCTAAAAGTCATGTGTTTTTTACGATGAAATGAAAAGAGAGCTGTTGTGGGGTATTTTGACCAAAGCAGGTCACAGATGTCTTTAAGACACCTGGAAACTATTTTTAATTTATGGAAAGGGGGCATAATATGTCTCCTTTAAGTAAGTAATGAAGATGTATATTCAGTGTATTGCTCTAGTAAGTTTTTGTCAAGCACGGAGGGTGAACCGTCTTGGCATATTGTTTTCAGGTTGTCCATCAATCTCTGTGCGGCTCATTCTCATGGTCTTGATGTATTGAGGGACATTGTACAAATGTCCACGAGGTCTCATGAGTGAACTGATTAGATGATGTGAACTGAACCTCTGCAGTGGTGTGACACTGACCCTGGTTTTATACTAAATGCATGTTGGCAGGTGCACTACTGTCACACTCCTTTTTAGAGCAACACGCTGTTTTTATCTATTAAACTGTTTTTGTAGAACTGTTAAATCAGTTTAATTTCCTTTGCTTGCCTGAAAGCTGTATTGGCATTCATGATGAAGAGTCTGTGTTATGGATTTCACCTCACTCTTTAGGGCAGTGTGCAGTGTGCTGTGGGCTTGTGTGCTGTGGGCTTGTGCCCATGCAGCACTCCTTCTTTCTGGGTGTCTGTCTTTACAGATTTCTTTAGCTGAGCCTCGGGCTGAATGCCTCAGGTATCTGTCACATCAAGATGAGTGAGGGGAGCTTGACCAGGGGACCACACTCTGCTGACTCAGAGTTACATAACGTATATTTAATCTAATCATACTATATGTCTGCTTTCTTTCCTTTTGTAATTACTGTTGGTGTATGACCTTGACATCAGCACCTCCTCTCAGAGTTGGTTTGTTTGTGTGTCCATGTGTGAGGAGCTGTGGTTTAAGGGAAGCAGTGTGTGTGTGTGTGCACCGTGCACAAGTAGAAGTCAGACCTTTAATACCAGCCAGAGGCTGTTGCGTCCACATACGAGGTGGTGGCCTGGTGAGACATCCATTATTCATCAGATTAATGCAGTTTTATTCAGTGATTTTCACAGGTTCAACCACGTGACGGCACCGCTTTGCTGGTAACAGGTGGAGGTTTAGAGGCTATCATGTATGTTCCTCTCACCATAACTTCACTCTGTGACATGTGCAGCCAACCTGGAGATGTATTTCATGGTTTTAATGCTGGCACTTCTTAATATTTTCCTTTTAGAAAATGAAAAAGTAATTTACATCTATTCTCTCATATTTGCAATTTCAAAGGCAGAAAACATTTCTTCCTTGTCATCATGATACAAGTGATTTATCAGAAAGATCAGTGTGACAGTTCACTGATTTATTAAATTGTTAGGTTTATAGAGAAAACAAATTCAAATTTACACTTTGACATGGAAAAAAAAATGGCAAAAATGATATGTCATACATGGTGACATATACAGCACTGGAAAAAATTAAGAGACCACCTCAAAATGATTGGTTTCTCTGGTTTTAATATTTTGTGTTAACACTTTTTGTTTTATTCTATAAACTACAGACAATATGTCTCTAAAATTAATCTGGAGAAGAACTTAAAATAAAGATTGATCAATGACAAACTAATCAATTGTTGATTGAAAGTATAATTCATCATTTTTTGGTCATCACTCCACACACAGTCATAATAACAAACATAATGTGAAATGACTCATACATTGAAAAAAGCAGTGAAAATATTTTACACATGAAAAGTTGTAAAAAAATGAAAAATGTAAGAATGACATAGGAGGACGGGTGCAGTTTAACAGGTTAAATTAAGGACTGCAACTAGCAATTATTGTCAATCACTGTTTCCCAAAGCTGTGTTTCTTTTCTTGGTTATCAAAATAGTTGATGATTAATTTGATAATCAATTATTGTTCGATTAATCAATTGATTGCTGCGGCTCTAGTTAAATTCACTGACTTTTCCCTTTAAACATTAAACAGCATGATAAATATGATTGTCCTCTTTATCTCTAACTGCTCTGCTCCACTGTCACTGACACCTTCACTGGTAACAGCTTCATTGGGTTCTCAACAATCTGAATGTATGGAAACACCTTCTGAGTGAAAGTGTGTGTGAAGGTGTGTATGTGTGTGTTAGTATCAGGATCAGAGAACGACAGTTTTCCTCTGTTGAAGTCCAGATTCACTCTGATCCTCTGGAACGTCTTCTGCTCTGGGAGATAAATGTCTCGAGCTGATGGTGAACGAGCTGAGTATTTAGCTCCATTGAACCATAACATCCATGTTCCATACCACATCATGGAACTCTTCCTCTGCCCAGACTCTGGTAACACACCCAGTGCCCAATATGTATTGTCTCCAACCTCGACATCCCAGCTGTGAGTCCCTGAGTTAAAACCCTCAGAGCCCAGGACAGAGTAGACATAATCAATCCTCTCTGGATTGTCAGGAAGCTGCTGTTCGTCTCCTGGTCTCCCACTGCTCAGATCTTCAGACAGGATGAGTTCTGGATGAGCAGTGTTTGGGTCCAGAACCACAGGACAGTAGGAGACCATGTCCTTCATCTTGTTCCAGATGTTGAAGGTCAGGTTGCCCAGGTGTTTGGCCTGGTCTATCAGAGCTCCTGAGTCCAGCTGTGGATCCACGAGCAGGGGGCGCTGCTGGACTCTTTCCACTGCAGCCTTGTAGTTGAGCAGGAATGAGACGTCTTCAGCTCTCAGCTGGTCCTCTGTGGCTCTGACTGTGTGTGAAAGAGCTGCTATCTCTCTGCTCAGAGCCTCCATCTTCTCCTTCATCCTCTGACTCTTCTGCCCCTCTTCCTCCCTCAGTGCAGCCATCCTGGCCTCCTCTTCCTCTTCTAGAAACTGGTGAAGCTTCTTGAACTGCTCTTTAATCTGCCTCTCTGTGTGTCGGGCCTGGACCTTGATGTGTTCTGCTGTTTGACCAAACTTCACGTTAACTTCCTCAAAACGCTTTAACTTATTCTTTAAGGGCTCCAGAGTTTTCTTAAGTTCCTTCTTTAGTTGTGGAGCAGCTTCATCTATGGGTCTGATTCTGTGGTTGGTGTGTTTTTCTGAATCTCTGCAGATGAGACATAGTGGCTGCTGATGGTCCAGACAGAAGAGTTTGAGTTTCTCAGAGTGCAGACTGCAGAAAGCCTCTGGAGATCTCTGCTCTCTCTGCTGTGAGAAGCTCTCACACAGGTTCTTCAACACGAGGTTACAAGGTGGTTCTAACCTTGAAGATCTTCTCTTACAAACTGGACACAGTGGATCTCGTTTCTCCTTCCACCAGCTCTTGAGACAGTCTTTACAGAAGCTGTGGCTGCAGGACAGAAGAACAGGATCTCTGAAGACCTCTGTACAGACTGGACAGAAGAAATCCTCCTCCGATCTGGAAGCCATTTAGTCTGTGTGAAGCTGAAAACACAGCAGACAGGAAGTAGAGTCAGCCATGGCTCCCCTCTCTACTGACTTGACTGAAGTTTACTGCGACTCTGAGTCCAGATTTTAGTCAAACTTACCTTCAGTGTGTGGAGTGTCAGCCGGTTGAAGCAGCAGTGTTGTAGCTGGACTCTCTCATAGGAAGTTGTTGGTTTGGTCTGAAGCAGAATCTGATCGTCTCTTCTTCAGTCTACGGCTCTGGGACTGACAAAAGTCCAATAAAATTGTTCCTGGGACTTTGTCCTCTGCGTTAATAACTAACCTGGTTTATCGCAGGTGAGTCAGATGAGGGGGCGGGGCTTTGAAAAATGACTCAATGTTGAACGACTCAGTCCAGGTGAATTGTAGAAATATTGTAGAAAAAACTTCAGGAAAATAGTGGTTTACACATTTCTAAATCTAGAAATATAGCTTAATATTTTCCAGAGCTGTAGCCTATGTGTGTATGTCAATAATTGCAACAATACATAATATGAAAAGAGTGATTTTTTTTAGTTTGTTATAGAATATCTGTAAACAACACTGCTGTAAAAGATATTTTTGAAGAAATATACTGTGGCCCACTTTTACACTTGATCTTGTAAAACTGTCAGTATCTTTTATTTAAATGTATTCAGTTATTTAATCAGGGTTTGACAGAGTATAATGCTCTTTACCCAGCACGGAGTCTCCTGCTTCTTCTCCCTCTTTGTTTTGTTGTTTTCACTTCTTTTTGAAGGGCGCTGGAGTTGAGCAGCAGTCAGATGTCAGTGGATCAGCTGCATGGGAGTGACATGCAGCCTTTTAAGAGCAGAGCAGTCGCAGCACTTTTTGTGACTAAGCATTGTTGAAAAGATCCTTGAGCCTCAGCCACAGGATGTTACCTTGACCTAGAACCACTGTATCCACTTACTGCATGGCAGCATTAATGGAAATGGCAAAAGTTGCTTTAAAAACATTGCTAATCAGTCAGCAGCGGCGACGTTTGGTCTGCTGTCGGTTGTGTTGACGACTCCAGGATGGAGGTGTGAACTGCGTGACGTCCAGGGCAGGAGGGATGCTGCCATCATGTCCTGTATCTGTGAGGAGTGGAAGGAGGGTGACGGAGACCAGCTGTTGACCAGAACCTATTTGAAGCTCTGATTTTTAATTGGCTCGTGCGTAAGATATAATGCATTATCCCTATGATTTGGAGCAGGCTATAGTGGCTTGTTATCTCTATTAAATTAGACAAAAATTGATTTTACATCCATGGGTGTAAAGTCAAACGAGGTGCAGGATCGGGACGTGATGTTTCATCTTGGGATGCACTCATCCAATCTGTCAGATCTGTATGAAACTGACCTTATTAAGAGACTCTGCAGTGGCCAGATATCTAAAATATTCTCTGGTGCTCTGGGATCACTTTCTGCTAATTGTGATGCATTAAACTGCTGCTGCGACTTTTCACTTCCTGTTTTTCCATAAAAGCATCTTAGTGGCTATTTAGTAAAATAACATTACATTATCGCAAAGTTGAATTTAAGTCTGTGGCGTAACTTTTTGTTTGAAAGTCATTTTGAAATATTGCACAATATCATAATAATATTGCAGATTTTATTACGTGTTTAACAAAGCTTGATGAAGGAGGGTGGCTCATAAAATGAGAACTGACCTTAAATCTTATTAAACAAAAACTTTTCAGCAGCAGAGGGTAAAAAAAACAACAACAAAAACAAAACAGGAGGGAGCAGCTTTGAAAAATGTTATTTTGAGCAGGCAGGTTTTGGTTTATGAGGAGAAATATGGAGCCGTGCACAGGTGGTTGTTTGGACAGTGCCACATATCTGTGGGTGCACAGAGGCTTTGATCACCATTAGTCTGCTGTTAAACAGTTTACTCACTGCAGCTCAGCAGTGTTTGTGTCTGTTTACAGCGCCATGTAATCCTGGAGCACAAAACCTGAACCTGAAACGATGGCGCGTGAATGTTTCCACTGATAATTAGGAAGTTGGATTTTTTATAGTCTTCTCAGCCTCGTACTGTAGCTTTGCATACTGCAGCCATGACTCCCAGTAGGTTTCATACAGGTTTTAAATGCAGATAAAGCTCTGGCATCTGATTGGTATTCGGTGTCAGCAGATTTCCTGAGGAAAGGTTGGGATGGTGCATCCCTAATATTGTTTTTTTTTTTAAATACTCGCATCCTTGAAAGAGAAACTGATCCGAGTTCTGCAGGATGTAGCTAGTGATGGATGTGGACATGTCAGGAAATGTTACCTTTACAAAAAAATACAAAAGGAAAAACCCACAAGGAGCTCAGTCAGGTCTTTTCCAGGGGGATGTCGTCTCGCCAAAGTTTTGCCGTAGCGCTAACTCTACACGGTTTTACGAAACATGATGAAACAAGAGATGAGTTTTGAGTGCAGCCTCAGAGAAACACGCACACACACACCACCAGTCACGACCCTGGAAGAAACCAGGTCACGTACATGCAGGAGAGTCAGGCCTGCACAAAGTATGACTGGCAGACACCCATGGGCACACGACGCGGTGAAGGTATTACAGGTGTGTGTGTTTTTGTGTGTGCTTGTGTGTGTGTGTTTGTGTGTCCCTCTTAGGGCAATCAGACGTGGAAACCCACAGCTGAGAATAATCCAAACAGGAGGCAGTAGCGTCGTACAGCTGGGGAAATGCAGTGCAGCGACGACGGGGACAAATAGAGACATTTTTTCGCCACCAAACTGTGAGTCACATTCAGGAAGCTGCTGCTGGAGACTAAAAGACAAACTTATTCAGCCGCCGTTCTTCTCCCACATCTCTGATCTCTCACACGCACGCCGGCATTGGCAGGCGCGACCGTCTCTACCTGTATAAGACGAGATGATAAGTGTTACATCCTCATGCTATGGCTGTGACAGTATGTACTGTACCTCTGAATCTGCAGTACTCAGCCCTCCTCTTCATCTCTCTTATTTTGATTTACACGTCTGGGTCGTCTCGCAGTTACGTGCCTGACCAAATTTACTTGAGCGCCCACTCAGTCTCTGTAAAGCGATAAAAGAAAAAAAACAACAACAACCCAGAAATTTAAAGATTTAGAGCTTCTTTTTTTACACTATTCAGCTGTTCAGAGGTAGGATAGAAAAGAGGAACTGTGTGCTGTTCAGAGAGTTTACTCTCATTCATTTTTCATGTCTCTCAAAGCAGCAAAGCACAACGTTGCTCCATTTTTGATTTAATTAGGCAGGTCGATCTGAATATTCATTTATTACTGTAATAATTATTGACAGTTTTGTCTTCAATAGAGGCATCGTTTGGCAGTTCCAGTCCTATTTGTTCAATTTAACTCGTGAAAAAATAAGCAGCATGATTTTATTTTGATTAACAACGTGTTACTGGAATATTTGTGGTTTTGTAAAATGTCAGCACAGATTCGTTTGAACCATAAAGCCACTTAGTAGGAAAGAAAAACAGCCTGTTGTAGAAGTTTCACAGTTTCTTAAATCCACTACACTATAGATATAGCATCCCTCTCTCCTGCAGCTGTAATGTGTCTTTTTTTTTTTTCATTGAATTTTAATCTGATTTTAATTTGTTCGGTGGCAGAGAGCTGGGTGCACTGCAGCTCAAGAAAAACGGATGCAAATAAACAAAACACAAGAAAGTGAAGAACATTTTCACCATTTTGACAACACATGCATCACATTAACGGGAAGAAGGAAGAAAAAAAAAACCCTCGGATAAGTAGATCACAAGCAAATTACAAAACAACTCCACCAATTTAACTAAACATATGCAAATAACGAGTTCACGGATACGGAAAACAACACAGAAAGTCTGCAAGTTGTAAACGACAACAAAAGACAACATGGTAGACGTTTCCATGGGACGTTACAAACTCAACACTGGGAATTGGCTAATGATAGAGTTAGGGTTACATTAGCCCCTTACTGTATGTATTAATGAGAAAAACATAATATATTCTATTTTAATCATCATTGATAGGTGGTTAATGTGTCCAGTGTTGAGTTTGTAGTGTCCCTAGGAATACCTGTTATGTTGTGTCATGTAAAACTTGCAGAAATTCTGTGTTTTCTTTCTATTTATTTATGTTAAATGTAATGTTAAACTGGTGAGTGTTTCTAATTTGCTGATTTTATTGGTTTTCTGTATTAGTTGTGTGAGTATGTTCGGATTAGACCATCCAGCTACTCTATATTATGAACTGGCTTCCTTCCAGTGACACAAAGCCAGGCTAATTGTCTCCTGTTTGCAGCTCCATACAGCACATGCACCGCACGGCGCGGGTGTGAAAGTCGTGTCGATCTCCTCCTCAAACTCTCTGCAAAGGAAGCGAATAATCATATTTCCCCAAAATGTAACTCAGACGTCTCCTTTTTGAGTTTTTCCGAGCGTTGAACTTCTGAACTCGTCATAAAGTCAAGAGTTTCTGTTTCAGTTCAAGACACAATTAAGCCCGTTTCATACGGCGAGTCTCACATTCAGCTTTGTTTTTCCTCCTTTCTCTCACAGGTGGCGGTTTTTGCACTGTGCGTAAACATCGTGTTACAGTCAATCATTAATGCATACAGTATCCTGCGTTACATTTTCACGAGTGGAGCTACCTGCTCTCTGATCCACCATGAAACGTCTTCCTTTTATATCATTTCTCAGCTCACTGTTGTACATTCATAAACTATTCCCTCCCAAGTCTCCGTTCTTGACACCATTCAGGCTCAGAGGGGATGAACCCCTACACACGGAATAGCTAATACAGCTACCATCAGCTCAGAAACAGAAGAAGAAGAAGAAGGAGAGCGGCAATACCCGAATCCTTGTCTTGTCATTTCTCACAGGCTTAGTCTGGCTTTTATCTCTTGATGTACACTGTATCCTGGTGTAATGCCGCATTCATGTCTCTTTATCCACTGTGTACCTGGGCTGACTCAGCAATAGAACAATTCTCTGTGAAATCATGCTGTAGTTTCGCTAAAGGGGGTTGGCAGAAAAAAAGAGACTTGAAGGACGTTTTTTTTTTTTGCAATATGTCACTGGCACCGGCCTTGTTGCAAATATCAACGATCTGGACGAGAGAAGGAACATTTGGCCTCAGGTTCAGTCGTCGCTCCGTCTCCCAGGACCGCGTCGTGAATCAGCGTTTCTCCACTGTTTGTCTTATTATCGAAAATATATATATATTTAATAATTACTTGTTGTGGTGGTGCATCTGCATCATACATATAAAAAGCTCTTTGCAACTTTTATCAGAGTAAAATAATTTATAATAATTCTCTGGACAGGAAAACAGTTCTTTATGTGATTGTCAGACAGGCCGCTGTATTTCAAATTGGAATAATCCATTCGTAATGACGAGCATTCAACACCATATCCAAAGTGAATGAAATGGATCAAATGGATGATTGGGAGTGACGGCTCTTGTCTCAACTTGTCTCAATTTTTTTTAAACTTTTCTTTTTTCTTCTTCACCCCACTGGAAAAAAAAGTAATGTTAACAGCATTTAATCATGGACACTTGATTTGAAATGAAAAAAAGTACAAGCAAGAAGGCAAATAACAGTCATATTTACTGCAAGGTTTACACTCGGTGTAATAAAATGCTCATTTGGAATAGTTGTAAATGTCTTTTTTTTTTTTATAATTTATTTGTAACTCCAAACAAAAATAATTTCTACAAAAAATAGTCAAATAATGTCATATAATATTGATACGTGGTTGATATCTTTTTCTCTCTCTTTTTAGACTTCTGATAAGTTAAATTCTCTTAAATTCTGCTTCCTGAATACTTGTGTGAAGATTAAATCTCGCTAAGTGTGGCAACAATCACTCATTCCTATAACAACCATAATAGTGACTAAATTTTTATAATTCGTAACCCCCCCCCTGGATATTATATAATATGTATAATCTCAGCGACTGTTAGTGGGCACATTAGATACAATGACTGAAGATATAATTCTTTTTTCTTTTTTTTTTGTTAAAAAAAAATGCAGCAGAAATAGAATAAATGTAAAATCAAGTCTCATCTTTTGAGAGGAAATGAAACCTGGTTAATATACTATGTTGTAGGCCTCAGCAGCAGGATCAGATGCACAGCTCGCCTCCCGACCCGTTCGTCGCTCCTTCCTCTCACCGAGTCCGACCACCACACGCACACGCACGCACACACACACACTGGCCGTCAGTCTACAGGAGGAGGTGAGATCCTCAAATCAACCAAAGAACAACGAAAAACAAAAAAAGGAACAAAAAGAAGAAGAAGAAAAAGGTCCTTGTGGTTACAACAACAGCCATTCCCTTTGAAGTGAAACAGTGGTGATTCTTAAGTGTTTCGTTTATGCTTTTTGGTTTGATGCACGTTGCTCCAGCTCAGAAATAAAGGGAACAGTGGTTGGTATGACTTTTTTTTTTTTTTTTCCCCTTCCTTCGTCTGCTTCGTCTCTTTTCTGTGAGGTCGCTTCCTGTTTTTCTCTGTTTGTCCTTCTTCTCACACCTGAGCACACACTCGGTATCGTAACCGTCCTGTGAGGTGTGTATGTGTGTTTGTGTATGTGATAGTACTTGTGTTGTGTGTGTGTGTGTGTGCTCTTTTGCCAGTGCTGCGGTGCATTTGTGTGTGTGTGTCCAACGGGTCCATGACATGGGGGGCGGCCCTATTACCTAACTCAGGGTCTCCTCCTCCCCCTCCCCCTTGTTGCCTCATGTACACACACACATATACATACACTCCTTGGTCTGAGGGGTGGGGCGAGGGGGGTTTCGTGGCTCAGTGGGGGATTAATGTGGCCAGCAGGTGGGCTAGCAGAGTGCAGAGCAGCAGGGCGGCCGTGGAGAGGTGCGGCGAAGAGGCGGCGTTGCAGTCCTTGCCCGCCTCGCAGCGGGACTGTTGGCACAGTAACCCCTTAAACTCTGGAGGACAGACGCACTTCTGGTTCTGGTAGCACGTCCCTCCGTTCTGGCACAGGAGCATTTCTTCGTCGCAAACGTTAGCTGTTAGGGGTGGGAGAAAAAAACGATTCACATCAGTATTGCAACATTGTTTTTTACGATTTTTAAACCGAATTTTTTTTTTTTTAAAGGGATAGTTCAACATTTTGGCAAATTGGCCCATTGCCATAATCCTTATAGTCAAAAAATAGATTCGTTACCTTTATTTGTTGGTGCAAGCTCTTTTTAGAACGGCGGAGCAGAGCTGTGAGCTGTTCAAAGCTACGCTACGGAGGCTCATGGGATTTCTTGGTTTCCCTCATTAAACTCATCAAATACACAATCCAACAACTCCAAAACACAAAAACAACTCTGTCTCATAACGTTCAGTTATTATCTCATAGCATGGTGAATGTGCAGGTCACAACTTGTCCACCAGAGCGTTTTGGAATGGCAATGGGCCAATTTGCCAAAATGTTGAACTATCCCTTTAATATTGTGCACTGTGCATTTGTTCGCCTTTTTTACATACAGAGAGTCCAGGTTTTGAAACAGGTTTAAGTACTTTATAATGGAGTATGTTCATTTAAAATCGAGAAAATCTGCAATATCGTACAATCGCAATTTAAATAGAATCGGCATCCAAAGAATCATAGAAGAATCAAATCGGGAGAAAAGCATATCGTCCCAGCCCTGGCTGTGAGCAGAGGAGATGAAAGCAGACGCAGAGAGAGAGCAGCAGAGGGTGAAGAAGTGGAAAAGAGGGAAGAGAGTGAAGAATTGCAGATGCAGGAGAGGAACGAGAGAGGAGTTGGGAATAAAGAGGATGCAGCAAAGTGACAGGTGGTAAAAGGATAGAGGGGGAGTAAAGAGCACAAAGAAAGACGTATGGCAAAGTGACAGACAGGTGGGTGAGGATGAGGAGGGGCAATGTTGGAAAATGCATGATTGGAAACAGCGATACAAGGGCAGGAGAGGAATTCAGGGCAGAGAGAACAAAGCAGAAAAGAAAGCAGGAGGAAGGAAAGAGGAAAGATAAATTCTCCATTCTTTGCCTCAGGGACGACAACAGGTAACACCTGCCTTTTTTTTTTTTTCTGCTCTTTTCTCTGTCTGTTTTTCTCGAGCCTGCAATTTCTCAGGGTCAACTTAGAATCATTGTCTAAAAAAAACCCCCAGCAGAAAATAAACTGCACGTATGATGTGTTGAGTAATGAAAGGAGGCACAAATAGCATCATTAAAACGCTATAAAAGACATTAGACAAAGGTGCAGAGGTAGTTACACTGCACGAGATACTTGACCTGCAAATATTCAGACGGAAAATCAGGCTTCCATGGCAAGAAATAATTACACTGGAGAACAGTTTTTGTTTTATTACACGAAGGGTAATTGGCTCTGTTGGGTTCAGAGTATTTGGAGTAAGATGTCAAACCTAAAACACACTGTGCTCCATGTTGTAATAAATAAAGCTATAATGAAAGAACATGCAAGCCGGTGGAGGCTTTAACGTGCGTGTTGGTGCTGGGGGGGCGGGTCTGTTTGAGACGGAGGCCGCTGACTAGATGGTAGATGGTGGAGGAAGGCGAGTCCCTGTAATGGGGTTAAGGTGTGACAGGGTCATCAATTAAAGGAGCAGCTGATGCCGCTAATGAGCTACATGATCTATTCCCCCCGGGGGTAAAGAAAACATCAGGAGATGCACTCCTCGATGGGACCTGTGAGGCTATACGGACATTTCTCCAACCCTGGACATTTTTTAAATTAAATATTAGGGGCGTGCCAAAAAATAGATTCACGTAAGAATTGCAGTCCTCATTTAATACAATTCAGAATTTATATAAAATGTCCCAAAACAAATCTGCTGGCTGTTTGCCTCCATTATTTTTTTTTATACAGAGGCGCTTTAAGTTTTGTTACTTGAGCAATATGTGATTCAATAAATGTGAAAAAGAGACTTTAGTCATTCTGTCTTGCAGAAATCATTATGAATCGAATCGTTTTGAATCGAACCGTAGCCCCCAAAATCAGAATTGAATCGTGAAATAGTAAAAGATTCCCACCCCCCTTATTAAATATCCATTACACTTACGGTAACAGCCTTGTTTCCAGTAGAAGCCTGGCAGACAGTCGTCGCACTTGGCCCCCGTGGCGCCGTCTTTACACTGGCAGAAGCCTGTGCCGTTACACCGGTCGTGAACAGAACCCATCTGGTTGCAGTTACACTCTGTAAAAGCGGCGGAGGAAGAAGAAGAAGAGAGGAAAGAGAAGAGAAAAGCGTCAGAAAGCGTTAGAAATTCCTGCTTGTTGTATTATTTTTTTTATTTTTCAGGGGATTTGATCTACAGCTGAATTAAGTTCAGCCAAAATTTGTGTGATTTGTGTTTGGTATTGAAGCTCTTCAGACGTGCAGCTTGAGCCCGTCCCAAGATGCTGCAGATTCAAACCCAAAATTAAGGCTCTTTTATTTCTCCAGTCTTTTGTGTGGTTTTCAGTGAACTAAATATATCACACGGTTTGTGATACATGTTGCTGTCAGGATTTAAAAGACATTTCATATTGCATGTTATTAACTTGGGTGTGCACGTGCACGTGTGTGCGTGTGTGTGTCACTTGGTACGCCACCTCTTCACAAGCTGCTCCTAAGGTCTCGGAGAGGTGAACGTTTTATAACAAGTCTTTCAAACAAATTCACTGGCAGCCATCATCATACACCCCTAACACTGTGAAGCGACTACAGTGACTCATCCGAGCAGAGAAATGAAATGACAGATGTCCTATGTCAGAATGTACTAAGTATCTCAGATGTTGTTTGGGAAACTAATCCCGTTTAAATAGAACTGCGAGTTCTTTTGATGGTATGATATCTGCTTTCAAAGGCAGATAGAACAGGTTTAGGGAGAAAAAAAATGGTGGTATTTTGAACAGTTGTGAGTCTTTTTGTTGAAATAAAATCAAAACCTTCACGATTTAAATGGCCAATCAAACATTACAAATATAAAGTTAACCTCTGAAACGCCACAAACTCTCCTCGCTCATGTTTGCTGTAGTGAAATGTGAACTTGTGTCACTTAAGTCTGACAAAGATTTACCACTCGAGCTTTTATTTTTTCTCTTTAACGCAAGATGACATTGAATCTTCCCGTTTTCCCTCAGATGTCTGCACAATATTATCATTACAAATGCGTGTATTTTTAGACGCTGACTGATATCCACATCAGTGGAAGCTGCTAGAAGCAGATCAGAGATGGTAAAAACCTGCAGATCTGCATATTTGCGCAGCATCTGTGATTTGATGTTGGCCGCTAGCTCAGTCTTTCACTTAAAAAAAAAAACGGGATCAAATTAAGTTAATTTAATATAAGATTTATTATAAAATATTCATTAAGGAGAAATGGGCCAAGATGCCCAGATTACACAACCACAGCGAGGCGGTTGGGATCCATCCGCGTGTCTGTGGGTCGGTCGGCCGCGTGCATTAACACTGGGATTGTACTGTACTGTATGTGAGGCGCTGAGAAGGAAATGTGTGTGGGTAAATGTGTAGCTGTGCAAAAAAATTGTGTGTGCAAAATGCATTAGTGTTGGAGGGCGCATCGTTTCTTGCTCTAGAGACGCTGGTGTGAACTGATTTTCGTTGCCATGCTCAGTGTGCCAGTGTGCTGGCAGATGAGCTAATGGGGCCTTATTTGTGCTGACTCCAAGGCCTGGCCCTGTGTGCGCTCCCCAGCCATGGCGAGTTTACCCTCCAACCCCCTGCCGTCCACCTACAGATGGATCCAAATCAACACCAGATTTCTGCTCCACAGCAATGCAAACAAAGTGACCTCTTGCTAGGACGTGCCCTTAATACGGCCGGGTGCGGGAAAGAGTAAATACTGAGTGGACTCAAACAAACTGCGTTAGTGCATAAGGAGGAGTATAATCAACAGTAGTCTGGAAGTACGTGAAGAGTCTTATTTTTTTTTGTGTGTGTGTAATTTTTGGCTCTGTACTCCAGCAGATTGGATTTTGAATAGAGTTTACATGTTGACTTTGAGCTTTGAGGATGCTTCAGGGGGTTTGCATCAATATTAGGTTAACGGGGTTAACGCACAGTAGCAGACAAGGACAATATAGTAAACTCTGCTCAGACCATCAACACCAGAACTTTGTATGAAAAATGTCCTTTATAATTTCAGCACATACTTTGTTTAAGACCAGACTGAGGGCAAAAAAACCCTCAACATATCATCACCTTTTCACACATCTAGCAGACACGACTCTTTATTTAACCAATGCTCACTGCCTCTGTCTGCTGCGTTGAGCTGAACAAACAATGTGCTGAAAGATGCTAAATGATCAGTAAAGCTGATGGGGACAGTGGAGTCAAGTGACCTCTCTTCTCAAATTACAGTACAAATAGCCAATTCAGCTTGGCCTATTGTCTATAAAAGAAAACAACACGTATGCTCACAGTATATTGTACTTTGTCATCAAGAATGCAAACAGAAATATGTATCAGATTGATTCATAACTGTTAATACATTATCTATTCATGAAGTATTGTTTTTGAGTTACCATTTCCAAAGACACCAGCATGATGACATGATTATTGATCAGTGCAGATTTGAGTCCAATTCCTCACATATAGTATAATATAATGATATCATAACAGTTCTACTGATCTACAGTAACAGTGCTTAAACTAAAATCTCAGGGATGCACGATAGCTAATTATCGGCTCGATATTGGCTGATAATTATGGACCAAAATACACAGATAAGTCTGATAATGACATTTTTTGCAGATTACTAGAGCCAATTATTACAGTTAGCCAAAATTGTCTTGAATTTTGCTCATTTTCAGGCCGTTTTTCCCCTAAGTTGATTTAAAACAATAATAAATGTAGATTTTTTTGAAGCCATAATGTTAAATTCATCTTTACCTCTCTTAACTTCATAAACTATTAAAAATGTTATTGGTTATCGGCGTCAGTTATTAGAGGCAGATAGCTATTGATTATCGGTATCGGTGGAGAAAAAAAAGTTATTGTGCATCTCTATAGAGTATGTTTTCTAACAGTAAAGACATGTGTTCAGGTTTCAGCACTGGACTTCCCATTTGTTGTGCTTGAATTTTAAAAGCAAAAACAGACTCATGTCTTCTTCAGCTTCCTCTGTCAATCACAACGCACCCCGTCGTGCTGCAGACACACACACACACACAGACACACACTCTCCCCCCTGTCCCTGTGCAGACTGACCGACGCAGACGCTCTCATCATCCAGTTCAGCAGAGGCGTTGCGGAAGTATCCCAGTCTGCAGTGTTGGCAGTTCTGGCCCCTGGTGTTGTGCTTGCAGCTGACGCATGTGATGATGTTCAGGTAGTCGATGTAGCTGCAGCGGTTGGAGTGGCCGTAGCACTCACAGTCTGGAATAAAAGAGACAGATTTAAAGTCATTTCTTAGGAGGGGGAGGGGGTAGTTATACACTTTTTATGTGAAACTCTCATTTTAAATGTTGAAAAATTGGAGTAGGAGGACAGTATTTCAGTATTTCTTTTTTCCTTTCAAGCCGTCTCATTCTCACAGGACTCCTCGACGACGACCGACAGCAGGAAGTGATAAATGAGTTGCACTAACAGATGTCTGAAAGTTTTAGTTTGAGACGTCAGTGAAGAAATGAATGACTGCGCGTGTGTTTTATGACTCGCCTTTCTGACTCTATATTGGTTCAATAAAGACAGACCACTCCCTCTCCATTACTACACTCACAGGTTTGCTGAGTCTGCTTCGCTGTGCTGCACTGATTACTGATGGGAATTCCACTATCCTGTGCGTGCGCGTTTGTGTGTGTGCACGGGAGCGTGTGCATGCTTGTTTATGTATATGGGTGCAGGCGCGTCGGTACAAGCATGTTAATTGTGTCTGGGAATTTAATTGCATTACAGCATGAGTAGATTATAAGCTACGCAATCGCAACCGAGGGAGTTTGAGGTGAGTGATACAGTAGAGCAGGAGTTTTCCGCCTGCACCTGGCGCTATGTAATCAGCCTGACCCTGATTAACCCGAGAGGAAACTCGTCTTTCTTTCCTCTCCGTTCGCTGTTTGTTCTTCATCTCGGCAGACTCGAGTTCTCTTTCATAAAGCGCTGCACAATCAGAGCTCGTAATTAAATTTTCCCTTTGTAATTCATGAATTATCTGAGAGGATTTGAATGCAAGTATTTTTTACTCTACATGCTCGATAAATTAAGACTTCTTCCAAATTTCACACCCTTAGCTAAAAAGCTAAAAAAAAAACCCTTCCAATGCTGTGGAGAATGGTGTAATTTCTCCACAGAGGGAGAAATGAAAGCCCGGTATCATTTACCGTCGGATCTGCATTGTGCAGAAGGTTGCAGCGAGAGGTGGAGTTTTTTTTTTCTTCTTTTTTTTTGCTCTACATTCTTGCTACGATTATCTTGGCTGAGGCTGCTACCTAATTAAGGTTTTATTAAGCTTTAGAAGTTGGCTGCAATAGTGTGCTGCAAGGCATCACTGTCCTCTAAAGAGGCGTTTACCAGGCATGTTTATGCAAATACACATTTAAATGCACATTAAAAAGTCGGAGTTTAGCTGTTTAATCAGCCGTCACATTATTATTTTATTATTGTTTGGTTGATGATGCCAGCTGAAATATTAATGAGCTGGTTTTAAAGGAAGCCAGCGAGAGGAGCACCATAAAATGCCTCTCTCAGCACTGAGGGAACCATGCTAGCAGTGTGGGAAGAACTGCCTAATTAAATATAAATGGCCAATTACTCCACAGACTAGAGAGGCGATGGGACGTTGTTCCACAAATGAACGTTACTAGTCAAGATGCTGCTTTATTGGTGTTTATCAGCCGTGGATTGTTAAGACGGTAACGCGGGGAGCGTGAGAGACGGCTGTCTGCATCAAAGTGAGCGTGAGAGGTTGAAAGATAACAATATAGTTCACTAACAAGCATTGTTGTTCTGAAATTTGGTCGACAGAAGTGTCAGCGTGGGCAGTTAAGGTAAATACTTACCTTGATCGTGATGAACATAGAACAAAACACAACCACGAGGGAGTCACAGATGCACAGGGAAACAGCGAGCAAAATGAGAAAGGAAAAAACTTAAATCATGCAATATGAAAGGAATTTTTCCACAGGTTTTTTTTTTTTCATCCTGGAATAAAACAGCATCAACACTTTCGTCAAAGTAACAGACTACAATCTACCCAAGCTCAAGTTTCCCGTCTTGTATCCTCGGACCACGCACGTGCTCTGCTGCTCATGTTTGGTCTCTTACCTTTGAAATCATCGTATATGATCCCAAACAACTGTCTGGCCTGCGGCTCTCCTGAGATCAAGAGTTTCAGAAGCCCTTGAGGGATGAAGGAATCTTTGTGTAAGAGGCGTCAGCTCATCATTCACCGTGCCACAGCTCGTCTACAGCGCTATACCATCACACAGCTCTGTCTTATGGCTGAGCATTAGTACTACAGAGAGGTCGTATGGATTAGGTGGAGGGGGATTCCCACTAGATTCTACCTTTGCAGGAAAAAGGGGAGTTTCTTTGTACTATAAAGCTGATAAAATCCTCACTCGGTTATTGGAGCGAACCCAAAAATCAAGTTCAGGTTATATAATGAGTCTACATTCAAGGAACTACTGTAGGGATGCAGCGGAGTAAAGGGGTTTTCAAGATGGATCACATTCAACACTGTTTTTACTGTTTACAATCATGTTTTTCTGGTGAAAATGTGAAACGCTTTTCAAAATACTGCGAAAAAACAACAATAGAAGTTGATTCTTGACTCTGCGAACAGCAGCATCTCAACAGAAATGACACAGTTTTCTTCACGTTCTGGACAGCACAGTGGGCACGAGTCTCGTTATGCGACTGTTATTGTGTCAGACAGTGTTTCTACGAGAGGAAAAAAGAAAAAAAAACCTCTTGGTGTCACTTTCTAAGTCACACTTGGATGAGAAGTCTGCAAAACGCTCGGTTAAATGGAAAAATTTTGAACATTTTACAATGTCATGATAACTTCATCGTCTGAAGAAGATTTTGAGAAATGATTAATAGACCAAAGAAAGAATTTTAAAAACTGAAATCAAAACCTCCGCTGGGATGGTTTGTCAAATGAATTCAAACAAAAAAATATATAGTTTTTTCTGCCAGGCCAACACTGCAAAGGCTTTACTTTATACCGATGACAGACGTGGAAGATCCGGCCAAGAGGAAGATGACTCAACTGAGGGATCAAATGATTCAAATCACCAGGTTTAATGGAGCTGGAACATATTAGATAAATGCAACACTGTGCCACCTATTAACCTCATCATGATAAAGTTTGGCTCCCAGTGTGCAGCCAGTTATGATTCACTGTGCTGCTAATACCTCATGTCCAGACAGTACTCTTCCTTTTCTGCCCTTTTTCCTCCCATCTCCTCTCTGTCTTCTTTGTGTGTCTGTTGTGTGCTCTCATGACACTACAAAGGAGCTAAAGCTTACAAATAAATCTATACTTATAATAATCTCAGGCGGTTTTTTACCAGATATTTATCAGTAGCCTTTGCTGTTCTCATAGTCTAGACTCTAATGTATTATCTGTGTGTGTTCACAAAGTAAAATATTCATTGTCGTTTCTTTGCCAAATGCAAAATTTTCATACTATTTATAAACAACAAGACATAAGACTTGATTAAAATTTAATAATGTTCCTTCTGTTCTGAACATGGAAGAGACATTGTGTTTATTTCAATGTCAAATTCATCTTCCTCTTCCTCGTCTATGCATCAACCCCCCCCCCTACCGTTCCCTCACTACCTCATCCTCCTGTCTGCTTCTTTATTTCTTGCCCTTCAGTGTCACTCATTGTCTCAGTTAAAAAATACGGTGCTGCTGCCGGTACCAAATTAATATTTAGCCTCATAGCTTATGTTGACTGACAGGTTATCATGCCATTGAAGAGAGGAAGTTAGAGACTTTTATTTCCAGTTCCCATTTTTCACTCGGAGGTGCCAACTTTAACTCGCGGTGGGAGTTGGATCTGCATATTTACTGCGCTAAAAAAGCAATTTGCCACAAATATATATATATATATATATATATATATGGCTGCTACCGCCACTACAAATGCAGGAGAGATACCTCTGCTGTGGCCTTTTCTCTCCGTGCGCTCCTCCTCCTCCTCCTTTCTCTGCCCGTGCCCGGATGAGGTTGTCGGTTTGTGGCCGTGACTTTCATGTTCGTGCGCCTCAAAATTGTGGGAGACTGAAACGTGGTGATATAATGAGCAAAACAAAACCCCAAAACAGACTCTAAACTATTGGTAAAGTCTTTGATTTGCTCTGTTTTCCTCTCCTTACCGTGCCCAGATGAGGTCGGTGCTCTGTGGCCGTGACTCTCGTGCACGTGTCCCTCAGACTTGTGGGCTAACGCACCGGCAGAACAACAACATGAGATTCTTTCTGCTCGGTCCTCTCGTCCTATATTTAGCATCTCAGATAAATAATGTGATGCTACTGTTGGTGCCAGCTTCAAATTTTAATGTATGGCCTAAGTTTACCCACTAAGCCGTTCTATAGCTGAGCAGATGCAGATGGATGAATTCAGATACATTTCTTGCTGTTTATAGTGGCCCACTTTAACACTGGAGTTGCCAAGTGTAGCTTGTGGGGACGGTTTATCTACTGCATATTTAATGCAACACAACTAAACTACAGTATCTAAATCTACACCACTACTTCCAATACAGATACCTTGTCTTTCATTATGGCCGTCTCCCCCGTGTGAGGATGAGGTTGCTTTTGGTGTTTTGTGGCCGTGACTGTCGTGTCCGTGTCCGTGAGACCCATGAGAGACTGTAACGACCGTTGTCACCAACGTGGAGTCGAAAATGTTAATGCATTTCTGCTGCATGAAGTTTATAGCAGGGTATTTTTATGCTTAAACTTTAAAGGGATGGTTCAACATTTTGGCAAATTGGCCCATTGCCATAATCCCAATACTTATAGCAGTGGGTTTGTTACCTTTAATTGTCGGTGCAAGCTATTTTTAGAACGGCGGAGCAGAGCCGTGAGCTGTTCAGAGCTACGCTACAGAGGCTCATGGGATTTCTTGGTTTCCCTCATCAAACTCATCAAATACACAATCCAACAACTCAAAAACGCTCTCGTGGACAAGTTGTGACCTGCACATTCACCACGCTATGAGATAATAATGAAACATTACGAGACAGAGTTGTTTTAGGGTAAATTCATGCAAAACCATTGATGTGCGTTCCTTTCAGCTTGCGGCTCTGCTCCGCTGTTCTAAAAACAGCTTGCACCGACAGTTAAAGGTAACGAACCTATAGTACTGCTATGACTATAGGGATTATGGCAATTGGCCAATTTGCCAAAATGTTGAACTATCCCTTTAAATTTTGCTGAAAGTTTTTGTCACTACAGTATGAAAAAGACAAGTACTAGAAAACTACAGCTGCTGCTTCTACAAGAAATGCACTTTACCGGTGTGCCCCTCTTCTCCGTGTGCAGATGAAGCCGTTTTGTGGCCATGACTGTCGTGTCCGTGTCCGTGAGACCCGTGAGAGACTGAAACGACCATCGTCATCAACGTAAGAATCCAATGAGACAATGCATTTCTGCTGCATGCCATTTCTAGGAGGGTATCTATCTATTTCTGTCTCTAAAAGCACTGGGACGCTGCTGTTCCCGGCTACAGATACCTTTTTCAGTTTGTTTCTCTCCACCATGAGAGGCTGAGGTTGTTTGGTGGCCGTGACTCTCGTGGCCATGACTGTCATGTCCGTGTCCGTGAGACCCATGAGAGACTGTAACGACCATTGTCATCAACATAAGAATACGTTTACAAGCATATCTGCTGCTTGCACTGCGTAGGAGAGGATCTATATTATTTATGCTTCAAATTTACATTTCTGTCACGACGAGTACTCAAACACAGTTTACAACTATCCAAGAGATACTTTCAGCTGAGCTACAATATCTAAATCTACATCTCTACTTCTAATACAGATACCTTTTCCTTCATTATGCCTGTCTTCCCCGTGTGCGGATGAGGTTGTTGTTGTTTTGTGGCCATGACTGTCGTGTCCGTGCGCATGAGACCCATGAGAGACTGAAACGACCATCGTCATCAACAGAAGAATGAAAGATTTATATGCATTTACATTTCTGCTGCTCTCAACTTTCCGATGGGAAGTTTCTGTCACTACAGGTGAACTTTAAGCAGTAAGACACGTCAGTTTACCACTACATGTACACGTGTTACCTTTTTCGGCATGTTTATCTTCCCCGTGCGATGATGTGGTTGTTGTTTTGTGGCCATGACTGTCATGTCCGTGTCCGTGAGATCCGTGTGAGACTGAAACGACCATTGTCATCAACATAAGAATCTAAAACTTACATGCATTTATTTCTGCTGCTGGAAATTTTTCAGATGGGCAACTTTATGGCCTCGACTGTGCCGTAAACTGCAGTATGTAAAAGCACTAGAGCCGTTCACTGCTACATTTACAAGAGATACCTTTTTCAGCATGTTTATCTTCTCCGTGCAATGACGTGGTCGTTGTTTTGTGGCCATGACTGTCATGTCCGTGTCCGTGAGATCCGTGAGAGACTGAAACGCAACACAAGAATCCATATTCTTCATGCATGTGGTAATATGCTACAGTATGCTACAAGTTCGGTCACTACAGGTGAACTACAGTTTGTAAAGGTACGAGAAAACTGCCACTGCTACATAAACAAGAGACCCTCTTACTCTCTGTGTGCCTCTCTTCTCCGTGTGAGGAAGAGGAGGCTGCTTTGTGGCCGTGACTCTCGTGTCCGTGATCGTGAGACCCGTGAGAGACTGAAACGACCAGGATCATCAACATAAGAATTGCAGTTTGTAGGAGGGTTATTTCAAGACTACGACTTGGACTTGGACTGTGCTGACATTTTCTGTCACTACAACACTGGAGTTTGCCACTACATGTAAAGGAGATACCTTTTTCGGTGTGCTTCTCTTCCCCGTGTGATGACGAACTCGTAGTTTTGTGGCCGTGACTCTCATGTCCGTGATCGTGAGACCCGTGCGAGACTAAAACAACCGATGTCATCAACATAAAAATCCAGATTGTACATGCATTGTTGCTGTGTCTCATTTCTAGGAGGGTATTGTAAAGGGTTTTTTGTCACTACAGGTAAACTACAGTATCTAAAAGCACTGGGATGCTGCTGTTCACTACAAGCGATACCTTTTTCAGTTTGTTTCTCTTCTCCGTGTGAGGATGAGGTTGTAGTTTTGTGGCCGTGACTGTCATGTCCGTGATCGTGAGACCCGTGCGAGACTGAAACAACCACAGCCGTCAACATGAGAATCCAACATTTTCATGCATTTCAGCTACAGTACTTTAAAATTTTTATGCTTTGACTTTGAAGCTGTGCTGCTGTATGTGTCCCTCAGGCTTGTGGCAGACTGACACACCACAATTATTATGAACATAATGACTAGAAACACCTCATGAGGTTATCATGGCGTTTCCCTAGCAACCTAAATTGTAATGCTATGACTATAATAAAATAAGATTAAGCATGACTTGAAAGTCTGTTGTTAAATTTTGACATCTATGTGTGACTTCATACTGAACAACAATATTTATCTAAAAATACCTTTCTTTTCATTCTGCGCTCCGTGTTCAGATGAAGTTGTTTCGTGACCGTGATGCGTCTCATGTCCATGCTCGACAGCCTTGTGGGGGACTGACATGTCAGATTTATGATTAAAAGTTGCCAAGTTCAACTGGGGTTTATCTGCTAACGCTACAGGGACGCTACATGAGAGATACCTTTACTTTCAGCGTGGGCCTCCTCGTGCTTTCCGTGTCCGTGCTCGGATGAGATTGTGGTTTTGTGGCCATGTTCATGTCCCTCAGAGCTGTGTGAGACTGAAACACCACAATTGTCATGAATATGGAAAATGTAAAGTGGTCTCCTGTTCTTTACCCAACGCCTTAAATTATCTTTAAAGGGATAGTTCAACATTTTGGCAAATCCCCTATAGTTTTAGGAGTAGGTTTGTTACCTTTAATTGTCAGTGCAAGCTGTATTTAGAACGGCAGAGCAGAGCCGCCAGCTTCTCAGAGCTACGCTACAGAGGCTAATGTTGTTTGTTGGTTTCCCTCATCAAACTGCCTTGAAAACAACTCTGTCTTGTAACGCTCCGTTATTATCTCATGCGTAGTGAATGTGCAGGTCACAACTTTTGCACAAGAGTGTATTTGATGAGGGGAAACCAAGAAATCCAAGAAAGCCTCCGTAGCGTAGCTCTGAGCAGCTCACGGCTCTGCTCCGCCATTCTAAAAATAGCTTGCACGACAAGTAAAGGTAATGAACCTACTCCTAAAATTATAGGGATTATGGCAATGGGCCAATTTGCCAAAATGTTGATCCATCCCTTTAAATAAAGTATGACACGAGCTCTGTGTGTTAAACTGACTGACAGGCTGTCTTTATGCTAAAGAGACACATCCAGGTAAATATCTGATGAGTCGTAATTTGACAAATTTAACTGCAGGTGGAAGTTGGTCTCTAGGATCAGCTTCGGTTCTGCTCTGTAGTCCAGGATCAGGTTATGTGGCTTGCATTTGAATTAATTTGAACATATCAAATGCACATTTTTAATTAATTCAAACCTGAATTTTTAAAAAGGTGACAACCCTGTAATAAATAATCCAAAGTGCTGTATTAAATCTACATTGAAATTGCCACCTCTACATGTAAAATAAAATCCCTCTACCTTCTCTATGCACCTCCTCATGCCCGTGCTCAGATGAGGTGGTGGTCTTGTGGCCGTGATGTGTCTCATGTACGTGCTCCGCAGGCTTGTGGGGGTCTACTGTAACATCACATTTGTGAATGAAAGTTGAAAGTTTAGCTCCAGTTCACCTGCTAACACTACACACGACTACACCGTGGTGCTAAATGAGACACTTTTCATTCAGCCTTACTTTCTATATGCGCCGCCTCATGTCCTTTGTGCCCGTGCTCCGGTGAGGTTGTAAGTTTGTGACCATGAGACTCATGTCCGTGTCCATGTGAGCCTTAACGCACGACGATCGCCATGAACCCAACAAGAAAGAACATCTTAATTGCTGCAGGTTTTGCATTTAAACTGTAAGATGCAACTTTCTAAGTTTATCAGCTGCGTATTTAATGTGTTTAAAGCAGATACCTGTCTTCTCCTCTCCGTGCCCAGATGAGCTGCTCGGTTTGCGGCCGTGAGGCTCGTGAAAGTGTCCCTCCAACGTGTGGTGAGCTGAAACACCAATATATTCACTTATATCTGCTGTTTTCAGTGCTGTTTGTAAATCTGGGGCATCGTCTCTCCACTACTTCTCCCACTATACCTGTCTGTTCAGGTTTTCTTTCTTTGCCCTCCTCGTGCCCAGACGAGCTTGTTGTTTTGTGGCCGTGAGCCTCATGTCCATGTCCATGACCCTCAGGCTGATGGACAACTGAAACACCACAATCTTGATTAAATAACCACCACCTAAAGTAAAGTTTAAATGCATTTCTGAAACCCAAGCTTCTCATTAGTGCAGGTTTCTGTCTCTACACAGGAAGCTACAGTACCAAGAAAACAGCTACCTTTTCTTTCTTTATGCTCGTCCTCCTGTGTTTTCTCCCCGTGATCAAACGAGATGTGGTGGCCGTGACTCCCATGTGCATGCGCCTCAGACTTGTGGTGGTCTGACACAGTGAAATCATTATTGAGATAACAATTAAAAACATCACTTTTGCACTTTTCTGTTTTAGCAACCTACAGTAAACAAGCAGCCGTGACGGTGCATCTGCTTCGACATCTACTACAGCAGGAACTACCTCGAAGGTGGTTTTGAATGTTTTGGCAGGTGGTTGTGTTTTTCTCTGTCTGTGGATAGATATTCGCTGTGATAGCGTCTCAGCCAAGCAAGATACAGTCACAAAATGTTGCAGGGTGTCGCAGCAGGTGCGATCCCATCACTAGATACAGTAGTTGCTATGTTAAACTTGTTTCTCCTGTCTTTTCCTGTCCTCGCTCTTCGATTCATTCACTCACTATAATGAGACAAATTTCTGCTGTTCTTGGTTTCGAGTACTGAGGTAACTTACAGTTAAAGTTCAGCAACTGCACATGTACTGCATATAAAACTAGAGGAGCATGTCTACCTATGACATAAATCACAGGATACCTGTCTCCTCAGCTTTTCTCTCTGTGTGCCCTCTCTCCTCGTGCTCAGATGAGGTTGAGGCTCCATGTCCATGAGCTTCATGTCCGTGTCCATGGGACTCTTGGGTGACTGACATCATAATCATAATCATAATTTAGTATTACCATAACAAGCAGAGATCAAAATGTTTAAAGGGATAGTTCAACATTTTGGCAAATTGGCCCATTGCCATAATCCCTATAGTTTTAGGAGTAGGTTTGTTACTTTTTTGTCGGTGCAAGCTATTTTTAGAACGGCGGAGCAGAGCCGCGAGCTGCTCAGAGCTACACTACAGAGGCTTGTGGGATTTCTTGGTTTCCCTCCTCAAACTCATCAAATACACAATCCAACAACTCAAACGCTCTCATTGTGACCTGCACATTCACCACGCTATGAGATAATAACAGAACGTTATGAGTCAGAGTTGTTTTTAGAGGTAAATACAGAGACTGCTTGCTGAAAAACTGTCCCTGAAGGCAACGTGCATCAGCGGTTTTGCATGAATTTACATCAAAATACAACTCAGTTTCGTAATGTTCTGTTATTATCTCATAGCGTGGTGAATGTGCAGGTCACAACTTGTCCACCAGTGTGTTTTGGAGTTGTTGGATTGTGTATTTGATGAGGGAAACCAAGAAATCCCATGAGTCTCTGTGTAGCTCTGAGCAGCTCACGGCTCTGCTCTGCTGTTCTAAAAATAGCTTGCACCGACAATTAAAGGTAACAAACCTACTGCCAATTTGCCAAAATGTTGAACTATCCCTTTAACCCAGGCTGACTACATCCTCATACAGGACAGATAGACAGGTACCTTTCCTCTCAGCTTGTCTCTCTGTCTGATGCTCGTCCTCCTCCTTCCTTCTCTCTCCGTGCTCAGATGAAGTTGTTTTGTGTCCGTGAGCGTCATGTGTGAGTTCCTCAACCACGTGGGGCACTGACACATCACAACCATTAATAACATCAACACCAACAGCGCTCTTCCTTTGTGTGCGAAGGCCAATTTACACAATGGCTCACCAAGTTGTGAGGAAAGTTTGTCTACTGCATGTTTACAGCTGAACTACAGTCTGTAAATCTAACAAGAAACTGCCTCTACATCTAGAAACATCTAGATACCTTTCAGTTCAGCTTTTCCTTCTTTCCTCTCCTCCCCGTGCCCTGACGACGACGTTGCTGCTTTGTGTCCATGAGTCTCATGTGCATGCTCCACAGACTTGTGAGAGACTGAGACACCACAATTATTATTTAAATAGAAAGTCAATGACTTTAGATGAATAGCTGCTGTTTCCAGTACGATGCTGTGAGTTGTCAAATGTAGTTTTGGTCTACTGCCCATCTGCTCAACTACATCCACTTATATATAAATCTATAGATTTATATACTCTCTGTCCTCTACCACACATTATAGAGATACCTGTCTCTTCAGGTTTTCTTTCTTTTTCCTCATCTGCCTCCTTCTTCTCCTCGTGATGAAACGATGTTTTACTTCCGTGAGCCTCGTGCGCGTGTTCCTCGGCCTCGTGGAGGACTGACAGTCGACCAAAGAAGCACAAATGTAGATGTTTTTCTGCTGTTTAACTTGCTCTTAAAGTTTATCTCCAGCTGGTTTCTACAAGCTCAACTACCGCACAATCCAAAAGTGATACCTTTCCTCTCAGCGTGGCTTTCTTTTTGCTCCTCCTCCTCCTGTCTTTTCTCTCCATGAGGTGAGAGTGCAGGTTTGTGGCCGTGGGTCTCGTGTACAGTGTGGGAGACTGTCACAACATAATCATCGTTGACACAACAAGCAAAGACGGGAGGTAAATCTGACACGAGTGGCGCTGCTACATATAAATGAGATACCTTTCCTCTCAGCGCCTCTTTCCTCCTCCTCCTCCTCCTCCTTCTTCCTCTCATGCTCAGTAGACGTGGTTGTTTTGTGAACATGTGTCTCATGTGCGTGTTCTCCATTGTTGTGGGAGACTGAAACACCACAATCATCACTGATGTAACGAGAAAAAAACATCTAGTGGGATAAATTTAACTTCTCTAGTCTAGTCTCTGCATCCTGAACAGTAAATAAATAAAAAAAATCTAGTACATATTTTGCTCTTCAGCTTCACTCATCTCGTCGTCTGGGCTAAGAATATGACACATGGTAACGTTATGATGCAGCTCCAGTGCATTATTTGACTGACGGATTATTATGTCAGCGAGGAGATAAATTTAGATGCATCCCTGTTTTCAGTATTTAAGGTCTCAGTGTGAGCTGTCAGGTTTATCTACTGCACATTTACTGCATCATAACTTAACTAGAGTCGATAAATCTACAGGAAATGCCTCTCTACTGCTTCACATGAAAAGAAATACCTGTCTTCTCAGTTATTGTCTCTTTCTCCTCCTCCTCCTTCCTTTTCTCTCCGTGCTCAGGTGAGGTTGTTTTGTGGCCGTTAGTCTCGTGCACATGTTCTTCAGACTTGTGGGAGACTGACACACCACAGTCATCATTATAACAGTCAGAAAAGACACACATCATATATATTTTTTTACATGGTCTCTTTCCTCAGCGACCTGAACAGTAGGAACTTTATAATTAGGCTGATACTGCAGTGCATGGGTAAAGATTACTGATATCGTCTGCCTTTCTTTCTCCTCCCGTCTTCCTCTGAGACCTTGTTTTCCTCCTCTCTTCTCTTCTCTCCCTGTCAGTTAGTGGATTGCCCCATCAGGGGTCTCAGCCCTGGGCTTGGGAAAAAAGCTGTGAGAGTAAGAGAGGCTTGAGAAACTCCTTCATCACTGCACTTTCACTCTGGGTGTGAAAGAAATGACATGCTCTTCCTTTTATCTGAATGTCATGAAATTTTCTGACTGGTGCTTTGCTGCAGCTTTGTTTCTTTTGTTTCCCTTTCGCGCTGGAAAAAACAGGTTACGTCTCCTGCTCTTTATATTTTGTTGTCGTATTTATTTTACCCACTTGAATATTCATGGTTTTCAATAGATTGTCGTATATTACGCCAACATCTCCTCCTGGGTGTGCTTCCTTATGTTGAGAATTAATGTTCTCTCCGGTGCTACGCTGAAAACACAAAACACCTCGCATCGGGATACTAGAGACAACTTTGCACACACATCCCACTTTGGCTGCATTTTTAATTGTCTCTTGCTCAAGTTTTCCCCCTTCTTCCTTTTTCCTTTTTCCTTTGTAAGTTCCACTTTCCCAGAGGGCTTTATGCCATTCCCAGGATCCTTTGCTTCAAGTTTTTAGTGAGCACAACAGAAAGAAGAAGAAGAAGATGTGAAAGTAGTTCAGTTTACGGATGAAACCCTCCTCCTACTTTTCTACCTTTTCATTTCCTGCTACACGGGCACAATTCGATAAATCAAAAACACAGCCCGCCTCCACACGGCGATGATTAAGACTCAAAACACGGATAACCAATCACACGTAGCGACCACACCATGCATGTCATTGAGGGACTAATGATCGCCGGACCGCTAGAGAATACGGCGCCGCACGCTTCCATCTGTGTTTCCCCCCCTTGAGGTGTTTTTGCACGGGCGCTGTGCATCTCCAGTTGTTCTTCTTCAGAGACGGGCATCCTGCAAGCATCCTGCTCCCCCTGCGGAGCGTCCCCCCCTTCAGGCTATCTCCCGCCCGCCCACTCACTCACTCCCCTCCCCTTCATCCCTCCCCTCACCCTCCTCCCCTCCTCCCTGGGGCTCCAGTGAGACAGGACGCCAGCAGCTGTTCTCACAGCACCCCGGACCATTTCACACAACTGGCATCATGCCATCATTACATCTCATCGGAAAGGTAACCCCTGCCTACCTCCAGTCATGTCCGACTCTGGCCCCGCTAGACCTGCCCTCTCACGCACCTGCCACGGGCTGCAATGCACGCACACAGAACGTGCATGCGTGCACACAGGAGGCGGAAAGGGAAAAACTCTCTGGTGGGAAAGCAAGCGTTCTGAATCACGCTCGTTTTCAAAGCCTGATGTAGCACAGCAGCGAACATAAACGCATTTAATCTCGGTAACCCGCGCTGCCTTGGGGGGCAGGAGTGACTGGTACCGTTCTTGGCATTAATCTCAATCAGCTCAGCCCGAACCGTCTGACATCAGACACTGGCAGCCCGAGCATTTCGGGGTTCCCGACGCTCCGCGCTGACTGAGAGGATGGATGCGTGCACAAGAGTCTGTTGGGCTTTGCAAACCATGACAGTGATGGAGCTCTTCATCTGCTCCCTCATTGGCAGGTTGACTCCATGCCAGAAGTAGCAGAAAGTGACCTCAAACAACATGTGATCATTTTTATTTATATCCTGACACTTAACATAGTAATGCTGCACTCGAATAAAAAAAAAATATATATATATATTTTTTGTTATGTGCTGCTGCAGTTATAGTTGAGGTTACATATTTGGGGAATTGATGTTTTGGGCTTAGTCCTGATTCTGTCTACTGCTGTTACCTCTTCATGTCTTTTCATGGCTCTGATCCGGCGTCTGCTACACAACTCCCTCTCATTGTCTCTGAATGATGCAAAGACGATGTCAACTGCACTCAGACTTTCACCAACCATCCGCTGCCAGTGCACTCACGCATCCCTCCTGCTTCTCTCTCCATCCAGCCTTACACTGTCTACCTCTCACTCAACCCACGGTAACGAGATTTCACTGTCGCTATATAAATTGAAAAAAGCGTCTCTGACATGCAATACGATGCCGGGGCGACATAAAATGATTACAGCTTGTCTATAAGAGCACGTAAGCGACTTAAGCCTCCTGAAAATTGCCCATTTCAGACGGGTTCCACACCATAAAAACCATCACACTGGCTGGAAATGAAAATGATCTACTGATACTAAATTGGATTATTCTATTTTTCTGGGAGCCTCTATATCTACTGTCATCTGCAGCTATAATGGGTGTGTCTTACCTCCTTTCTCACTAAGCACCGGCTCTGAGTGTTTTTCCATAGTTTTGATCGGGCTCATGTGGTGGTGATCATGATGAGAAAGAGAGCGGAGGATGAAGTCCTCCGTGACAGGATGATGAGGAAGATGATGATGATGGTGATCAACAGCCGCGTGATGCGCCGCGGACTCCTTCGGGACCGGGTGAGACAGATGTGAGCGTTGGGGGATTGTTTCTGAAGGTGTGTGCTCCTCGGGTGTCAAGGAAACTTGGTGCACCTCTGATGGAGTGGATGCTGAAGGAGGGAGAAACCTCTGTTGTAACAGGAAGTGTGTCAGAGTCTCCCAGGGGAAACCACCAGCAGTGAAGGCTCGGATAAAGGGGCCGGGTGGGTAACACACTGTCTGTTAGAGGGGGCTGAGCTCTCTGTAACTCTGGTTTCTGCTGGTGGAGCTCGGGTTGTCTGTTGCATCAGTTACATGAGGACAGGGAATGTAAATGCAATGAGGAACGAGCAGGCTAAGGAATTAGCATAAGAGATGCTGCCTCAGATTGTTTATCCAAAGAAAGCCGAGCTTTCCCTTTTTCCCTTCAAATGTGCACTTATACACACACACACTCACACACCCTTTCCCAGTATGCACATTCATACACACAGAAGTGAGAACACACAATGAAAGTGTGATTTCACACTGCTGAGATAGGCTAAACTCAAAAGCTGTTCCACAACCCTTTCAGTGCTGGAAAATGGTGGTGTTTTTTTTTTTGCAAAACGCAGCGATTGTCAAAGGTGTGACTATTGTTAATATGGTTGTAGGGGAGAAAAAAAGCGGAATCGCACTGTGTTTGTCAGTGTATTACTCTGTTTTACACTTGCAATGTTGCGTACGCTTGTGTGCATATGTGTTGGCACACTGAATTTTGTCATGTTAGATCCGAGAGATGAAATGAACGCTGACGAATAACGGAAACGTTCGTTTTGCACCTTCACGGCAGCAAATAATCAATTACAGACTCATTTATATCCAGCACTATGCAGTGATAGAATATAACTCAATGCGTTAAACTAATTCCTCCGTGTTCAATTCTACTTGTATAGCCTCAAAATCATAATATTATCTCTAATGTTCTGGCTAATCACCACACTATTTCTAACTGATACGAGTCTATTAATGTTTGATGGCCACATATTCATTCAGCGGTTAATTAATGAGAAAATACTGCGATCGTAACGCTGACATTCAGCCCTTTGCTGCACACCACAATGTTCTGCACTGTTAATACATGCATGATGGTGCAGATTATAGAATAAAGGACAATTACTCTTTTTCCTGGTCTGATAGTAATTGATAACAATGACCACAGACTTCCTGATTGAGTAGTCGCCTAAACCTTGTTGTGTAAACAAACACATCTGATGAAAACTGTCTCCTCATCCTAACTACTGTGCAAAAAATTTAGCTCAAATAACTCTGTAGCCTAAGGGACGGTGGGGGTTGCGTATACTGTGGGTGAGGTGCAGATGTTTTGTTGAACTATACACAGTTGGGGAAGCAGCGATGGAGGACGCACAGGAGAAGCCAGATCTAGAAGCTTTAACGTCTGGCCGTCTGGAGGTTTTTTGAAAGCTCTACAGGATCAATAAAAGCAGCATTTCACATCATTTCTAACTCTCACGGCTCTCCTCTAGCGCAGTCGCACGCTACAATCACGTCTAAATTACATTACACACAGGAAATCTGGGCCTACCTTTACTTAGCTGAAAGTGGTGAGGGTTTAGTAAACCGAAACGCGAGTTTCTGACCCCGGACTCGGAGTCACTGAGGGCAACAGACTCTGTATGTGAAAGGGGGGAAAAACAAGGTCTTAGTGTCATTTTCAGCCACGCAACAGCGCCATCACACTCTGACGTAATGCACCAACAATCTAATCTCATTCATTACATAATCTTCTCTAACATGTGCCTGTCTGTCTTTACAGATGGACTCACTAACTGTCCCATGACACACTCACTCTCTTGCACACACACAGAGGCTGAAGCGAGCACACAGTGGTGGTTCACGTGTGTGCTCGCCGCTCGGACACACATTAAAGTGTCTTCCACATGGATGCATTTGCATATAATGAGATAATTTGTCGCTCGTATTAATACAGCCTGAGAAATGATAACAATAATGTTTAATGCCACCTGTCAGTCTTAGCATCCTCATCATTTATTACCACAGTGCTGGACATTGATTTAGCAACCGCGCTAATGAAGCCATTGCGATTCGGGGACCGGATTTGCGTTCGCCAGGACACCTAATGGCGGCGGGCCGAGTTGACAGCATGAATGTTATTAATATGTCACATGATTTTCCAGACATGATCCAATCTCTCTCTGCGTCTGAGGCCAAGTTCAACCTTTATCAAAATGCAAGGATTTCAACAGACGAGGGGGAGGGAGTGGGGGAGTGAGATGATGGCGGCGGCGCACAGATGGGATTGTCGTTGATCTGAGTGTAGTACATCACCAGAGCTTGTAAGTTTGTACACACATTTCCATCTGCATGTGTGCACGGGTCTGCTAGTGCTGTCCTCGCGCTCCTCCGATCTGATTTTCAATGAAAAAGATGAAGTAGGGTCACGCGGGGTCACGGCGGCTTGATAGGTAGATGTATGACTGGGTTTTAGGATTTCGTTTCGACGGCCTCCCCTCCCCCCCCGCTCGTCGTCAAACGCCCATCCATCCAGCTGACCAATGGGCTGCGGGCTCTGTGGATCAGACTCTCTTGCCAGTAGATCGCTAATCCTCATCCGAGCATGCTCGCTGACTTAACTGGGGCAGGGACACATGACAAAAGGCTGCAACTACTATGACATGCTGTGTCCAACCTACTATAAGCATGCCGTCATGTTTACCGAGATGCAGCCTCTTGGGTAACGGCGCAGACTCCAGACAGAAATCAATCAACCGATCATAGATGTGAAATCGCACAATACAAACCTAAGCTTGGATTTGCATTTTCATATTCCTGGAAGAGATTCAGAAAATATGATTTTATATAACCAACTTTGATGTGGATGAAAAACCGGAAAATAAAAATCCCAGACTGCTTTGACTCTCTTCTACACGGTTCAAAGATTAAGTCAACTTTTTCCACTTTTGCTGCTTCTAATATTTCAAAATAACTTTATACGAGCTTCGAATGCGTCTTTGAAAGCAGCCGAGAGTGAGAGAAGACGACTGAGGATGCAGGTTGTAGTATCCCAGATAACTGATATTATAATACGATCTAGTTCATCATGTCACAGTGTGCGTGTGTGTTTGTGTGTGCGTATCAGTGTGTGCATGTACAAACAGTAGTGGCGGCCCCTCTGTGAGAGTGGAACCTAAGACCTCAGATCCCCGGGAGGAAAAGGAGGGGATGAAGATGATTTATGGGTTTCACTGAACTGCACCATATGCCTGCTATAAATCTACACATACACACGTGTACATGCACAAACGCACACACATACACAGATAACAAGGGTTTTCTCACATCAGGGTCAGGCTCAAGCCAAATACGTGAGATTAAAAAAAAGGCACGAATGCACCTTTAAGTGTCGTTTGTACTGATTTTTTATATTAGTCAAGTCATCAGGATACTGGACTGTTTTTTGCATGTCTTGTTTCCCCCTTTTAACTATAAGTTACTCCAATTATTGATAAAAAACAGACAAAAAACATGCAAATATTCAGTGGTTTTGCATAAGAAATATCAGAAGAGTAGCAAGTATATTTCTCTGAATGTCTGTACAGATGGATGTAAAGTAGAATTTAATTGTGGCATAACTGCAAACATAAACAGAAAGACTTGATGTGATGTTGTGCGACGGGTTGGGTCGATCACAGCAGGCTTTAAACAGCTTACAGAGGACTGTAAGTCTGTTTATACAACGTTACAGCTTCTGTCAGTCCCTCCCAAATCACAGCTAATCAGTGAATTCTTTGAGTCCCCAACTGATGTCAGCCAAACAACAAAAGTCAAAAGTGCTGCGCTGTTCAGCATATGCTCTTAATGGATTTCCTTCAGACAAAAAAAAAAAAAAAACGACATCACTGCAGTACCGTAATCCTCCTACGTCCTAAGTGCTTTTCTGGTGGAACATGAGAGGTGCACTGCCTACCAAGATGGCAGGTTTAAATTTAGCATGAGGGCAAGCCGGAGTTTGAAGACCACTTTACTGTACATTCAAGCGGCTGACAGAATCCGTTCACATCCGTCCCCTGGCTGCTTTAAAACCAGTCAGTCAGAACAAATAAAGACTGAATGTCCATATAGTTTGATGCCTGCACTCTCAAGATGGGACAGCCCACATCGGACTCCAACGTCAGAGCGCTGCACAGTCGGGAGGGAGGAGGGAGGAGGGGGGGAAGCAGCCGATGTACATCCTAAGACCTCCAGGAAGTCACGGGATGAATTATGCATGATGTGTACACAGATAAAACCACGCTGCTCGTCAGCGTCCATGAACGCATCCACTGCCTCACACGTTTGATTTGTCACAGGTGAACCGTGAGTCTCTCCACGACAGTACAGTGTTGATGTGCAGCTAGTATAGATGGTGCTAGATGAATACAGATCCTGAGATCAGGTTAAAAACTTAAATAAAGTAAATTCAAAGTCTGTCTTCAAATGGAAAATACACTAAAGCATCATCAGCAAAATATGTAAAGTACGCACGGAAAGTGAAAGTATTCAGGTACAATTTTGTCTTTTCAAAGCAGATTTTTCAAACATGGCGGCGCAAGATGGCGACACTCTCTAAAGCAAGACCTTGCTATATATAAAAAAATAATTATAAGGCTACGAAAACCAAGCAATATACACTTTTATACAAAGATATTCATGGGTAGTATATTCAGATTTTGCCAATAAACCTTGCCAATTATTACACACTGGACCTTTAATAGAGAAAAATTGAGCCTAGTTAGAGTATTTCAGAATCTCTATTTTAATGATCTTTAATGAAATGAATATATTCTGAAATATGCTCAGTCACTTCATTGTTCAGTTACAAGGTTACACCCAGGGCTTGATTAGCCTAGCTTAGCATAGAGATGGCAAATTAGCCTGACTCCCTGTCCAGTGGTAAGAGAACTGCTTATCGTAGCGCGCTCACTTTGTGCCAAGATAAGCTAAAAAGAAACGGCTGCTGACTGCAGCTTTGTGTTTAATGGGGAAGAATAGAGCGTAGTTTGTTGCCTCATCTATAGTAACTCCACCACTGGAAAACAAACAGGCTCATTCTCCAAAATGTCAAATTATTCCTCAAAGGACTTTTTTTTTCTTTTTAGAAATTTAGAAACTGTGAAAAAAGACAGGATAAGTAAAAAAAACAACAACACCATTTATCTACAAAATCAGTGGCACCAGTGGCAGATGTTTTCACTCTCAGCACTCGCTAATAGACGAAAATGACTGCAGTGTGTGCAATATGTGGAATTTAAATCTACAAAGTAACTAGTAACTACAGCTGTCAGATCGGGCTGGGCAATGTGGAGGAGGCTCGTTACTGAGCCCCGGCTGCTTGTGTGTGCAGTTTGGGACACAACACTTTGGCTGTCTGTGTCTGTTTGGATGGTAAAATGCTGCCTTTTTTCTCAAATGGTAGAAAAGGTTGTGTCTCTGCTCTTGCAAATATGTGCACATGGATTGCACTGATGTTTTTTACCTTCACAAATCCAAACCATTAACAAATCACAGATGTTCTGTGATCTGTCTTTGCTGTAGTTTCCTTATCTTGTGCACACGGGGTTTGACAGATACATTTATTGAACTTTACCCATTATTACCAGTGTTGTTGTAGAGCTCATTTCATCACCCAGCCCTACTGTCAATTTATTCTACTGTCTGGGGGTTACAGTAATCCCAGCAGGAGTGATAAAGTATTGAGTAAATGTAGTTTCTCTATTCTACATCCAGCTAAAACTACTTTTCCGCACCTTCCTGACGGCCTCCGAAGGCCTCGTGGGCGTCAGCTGGGGACTGTTCGGCTTGCGAGATACTCGCGGTGCTCTGTAGTTTGCCCTCGAGTCCGCCTTCCCCTTCATCTCCTGCACCCTTTGTCTCATCTTCAGCTTCATCCTCTGTCTCATCTTCAGCTTCAGGAACAGCAAATGAGATTGTGGCCGTTCAGCAACGCAGGTGGAAAATCTTGATTAAATCACAGAGAGCTGAATCTGTGGGAACCCGAACCACTGAACCTGAACCACCAGACCCCCTAATCAGTTTCCACAGCAAATCATATCTGTTAAATAACAGCACAGTTGTATCTAATTGTGAGAGGAGATCTTTTGTTTAAAAAAAAAATCTGACTTCTGCAGTGCAGTCCAATTGCTCAGTCTATCCATGCATCAGCCTTTTACTGTTGGGCCATGTGGAGAAAAGCCCAGCGCTGTCAGGGTTGATGTTGCCACTTTGCCGATCGTTTCTGTCTAACAGCTCTGAGGCTGAGAGCCTCTCCACAGAGAGAATCCCTAATCAAATTCCCTTTTATTCCTGCCTCCCCGAGCTCCTCACCCGGAATCACACTGCATTACAACACACTAACATATGCCCACATCCTTCTCTCCCATTTCTTTATCTTTCTGTGTCTTCCCCCCCTCTTTCTCCCTCGCTCCTCTCAGCTTCCTCTGCTGCTGCATCCGCTGCCCATTCTCACCCAGCTCTCTGTCATCCGCCCTCTCTTCAACGCGTCAACGCCGCTGTCTTTTACGCTAAATATAAGAAAGAGCACAACTGTGGAAGAATTCCTCCTGTGCAGGTTAGTCTGATGTGCTGTGATGAAAGGACACGGCGACAGAGAGAGGCCTATTAATAATGAAGCACACAGGGCCCCAAACTGCAGCACTGAGAGGAGAGATGCATGCAGGAAAAGAAAAATGACTGACTAGAGAGCCAGCTGAACATCACAGCAGAGAGAGAGAGAGAAAGAGGAGTGGTGGTGGTGGTGGTTTAGGGGACGTACAGAGGGTGAATGGGGTTAAAACTTAAATTTCCAAAACAATGAAAACATCAAAAAGGGGGAAGAGACGAGGCAGGAAGATAGCGGAGAGCCACCTCTCCTGCTTTGCTTTGCTTTGCATTATTACTTACTAGAACCGGAGGAGGACCCAGCGATTGTACCTGAAAGAGAATAAGAAAAAGGAAGAGGAGATGAGACCTTGTTTATTTATGCATTCAATTTGCCTAAAGACTTGAGTCAACCTCATTCATCAGACTCAGGTGCCAGAGAGAGCCTAAGTGCTGCTCTGCAAAAATACGGCGGTTGTAGACAGACCACCTCTCCTCTCGGTGTCCTGGAGTAATTAGTGTGGCTGCACCGCCCCCTCCCTCCGTATTTAACCTGTTAATCCTTCCTACAGTCACCACTCCTCATCACATATGGATGTTTAGAGAGGGAGCGACCGCTTCACTAAAGCTCCAGTCAGAAACCCCTTTTGCCCCTTTTTGGCATATTTTCGCCTGATTGTATTTATAGTTAGCTTAGCTCGGCATGCATAATGCAATCTGTTAGAGACCAAACCGTTTCGTGAGCCGTGGCCATTTTTTTTTTTTTTGTATGTGTAGGATTTCAACTGAGGAAGTTGCAAACATTTTAATTTTTAAATCCTCCACTAATGGGATTTAGGAGTTTTAAAAAGGCGGTGATGGGCTCCGAAGGTGTGTGTCAGTACCATTAGAAGTGGGTCGGAAACAACAGCATGATGGGGAAAAAATAGAAAAGAAAGAAAAGACTGACAATAGAGTCTTTCTCTGCAGTGAGTGTGCAGGTACAGGTGTGTATCTGCCTGTGAGTGTGTCCATGATAGTTTGAAAGGAGGAAACCAGGGAGGGGCTGCCCTAGATTATTATTTTATCATAGCTAGCTACTGTAGCCGGCTACACTCTCCAAGAGGATTTCCCCCTCACCCACCCACGCACTCCCCCCTCGTCGTTACACCGCTCTGATCTGCTCCCTGCACCGAGGTGACGACAACCCAGAGACCTCAGCCTCTCCATCAACTTCCCTCAACTTCTCCTGTCATTTCAACTACAGTACGTCCCTCATTTCATGTTTTTTTCAGGACCCCAGAGTGATGAGAAAACCAAAATATAATGTCGTGATCCATCACCTCTGATTAGAAAATTAAATTATAACAGTATTGATTGCAAAGCAGTCTTGCATCTTTGCAGTGGCACAATAAATAAATAAATAAATAAATAAAAAAGAGCAAAACTGAGAATGAGGTAAAGAAATTACACTTATTGGCCATAGAGAGGAGCTAAAGTAAGAGTTCAACCAGTGTTTTTCAACCTTGGGGTCGGGACCCCACGTGAGGTCGCCTGGAATTCAAATGGGGTCGCCTGAAATGTCCGGTAATTGATAAGAAAAAAAAGTTATGTATTTTTAAAAGCAAATTATTATTCTTTTTAAATTATGATTAAAAACACCACACACAATCCTAAACAACTGTATTCTATACTTTCACTTTCTCAAATTTTAAATTGAGTTAAAATAAAATGCAGCATATAAAAATATCTGACTTGGCGCATCTTGATTGACGGGTTTGCCAGAAATTTGTGATGCCAAAATTGGGTCAGGAGCCAGAAAAGGGTTGGAAACCACAGAGTTAAAGTAAGAGTTATACTTCTTTCATTTCAGAGCTGATCAGCTAACAGTGCACCGCTACCGGTAGCATTAAAAATCTGTGGGTCTGAACAACCAGCAATTAAAGCTAATAGGGCATTGAGCTGACATAAAATGAGTTGAGCTTAGAAAACAGATGAGAGAACAAGCAGTTAATGTGGCAACAGGCAAGCTTGTTAGAAGAAATATATTTCAGGTTTACGCTAATCAATATATTTTATATAAACAATTGATTAAGTAAGCGGCCGTAGTGGAGAATTACCATCAACCCTACAGAGTGTTTTAGTATCTGCTGGCTCTTCATTTTGGGTTTTACAGCTCTCTGCTTCCCCGTTTTGCTTTGCTCTGATTGCTGTCATCAGCACGGTTTTGATTTGTTTCAGTGAAAGAGAAAGCAGTAAAAACCCCTCTGTACACTACCTGCTTAGCATCAAACAGCAGGCAGCAAAATTTGGCAATTAGCTGGGGAACATAGTGGAGCATTTAGCAACTAAAGAGCCTGATATTTCCCTCAGGAGTTTGTCTGTTTGGAGACAAAATGAGAGGTAAAAGGAGAGCGAATATTGGACTTCATCAGGTGGCGAAAAAGCACAAACGCTGCTCCACATCTGCTGCATGTGCAAGTCTGGCAGTATTTGTCAGTGTCGTATTGACGGCTTGTTTGATAATTAGTTTTAAGGCCGAATGTTTCCTTTTAGAAATAATCCTCAGAAGTTTATAGGGATAGGCTGACCTTATTTGCTTCTTTACAGAGGGTTAAATGAGAAGACTGACGCCACTCTTGTTTCTGTCGAGTCAAATATGAAGCTGCAGTCAGCTGTTGTTGAGTTTATGTCAGTACAGGGACTGGAGATCAGGGGGAGGGAGGAGGTGGAGGGGGTTGTTTTTTTTCCTTGGCTCTGAACAACAAACAACAAAATCGAGCTACCTAGCTGTGCAAAAAAAAAACCTTAAGTGTAAGAACAGTTTGCTTTTTCCGTTTTACATGTTGTTGTGTGCTGGACCGGTTCTTGGCGCTAAGCTGTTGCCAGACAGACAGATTGCTGTGGAGATCTCAGGAAATAATGAGAGAAAATGTGTTAATTAGTGTGCATTAGAGGTGCCGGTGCATTAGAGGTGTTGGAAGGCAAACGGGTTGTATTTCAACAAAGGCAGGGTAAGTGTGTCTCCCTGTTTTCCAGTCTTAACTTCCTAAGACTAACCAGCTGCTTGCTGTGTTTTTTTCCCCTGTAACACGGGGTGGCATGGTGGTAGTTAATGTGGAGGCACTCATGGTTAGGGATGACATCATTATAGACAGAGAAGTAATCACAGTATTACGATTATCACGATTATTATGCATTCATTAATTTCATAACACTTTGAATGTGTGACTAATTATATTTTAGACGTATTTCCTCTTTTGCTGCTACTTTCTTACAGCATATTTTACAGGTTGATGAGTCGTTGTCGCCTTACTATAGTACGATTGTTTTTGAGGTAACACGTTTTCCTCTGCCATACAGTACTTTACCACTCAACACAGCCATGTGTCTGCAGCTCGCATTTATGTTACACAAAGTGGTTGTTGTGTAACTTTGTCTTGTTTCGTGCGAGTTGCGCGGATCTACCTATATAGTTATGGGAATCTTTGGAAAATTATGGTTTTGTGGAATCTTTATGATAGGGCTGTTCGAATTTGCCCAAAAATAAAATCCCAATTTTATTATCTCAAAAACGATTTCCGATAGCGATTTTTTTTTGTGAAATGACAAACTACAGTATTTGATGTTTGTGCTGTTTGTGTCTTTTTAAATGGCCCTGGAGGCTAATAATAAAGTCTGTCTGCCTTCCACTGATTGGCCAGAGCGTTGTCACAGGAAGAGTCACAAACGCGTGATGCGAGAATCAAACCTGCTAATTTTAAAAACACTATTATAACACACATACAGTAATCCCCCTAGACCAGCCCACAGGCCAAAACTGGCCAACCAGAAGGTCCAATCCAGCCCACGCGATGAAGCATAATATTGTTGAAATTGCATATATTTTTCTCAAGAAATTTCAGGTTCTCATAACATATTTTGTAATAAAGATCATAAAGGTTATTATGCTGTTGTTTCACTGGTCCGGCCCACTTTGCGCCCTATGTGGCCCCTGGAACTGAAATGAGTTTGACACCCTGCCCTAGACTCGTTCAGCACCATGGCTCTATATGTAGAAACTGTGACAGTTATGATACCATTTATAATAGCATGTCAACAGATACCCATAGTGAAGGTGTATGAAAGGAGTCGGCTGTGTCGTAGTGTCTGAGTCAGATTGATGAGACGGATGAACGCAGGTGGAGCAGGTGACGTGTCTCTGCGTATACGTACAGGTGTTGGGGGTTCCGTTGGGCGTGGGCAGGTAGGAACCGGCCTTCCAGGACTTGGCTTTGAAGCCCTTCTTGCAGCGCTGGCAGTCCTGGCCCGTCGTGTTGTGTTCACACTGGCACTGGAGGTTCCCATCCTGCATCAGGCACTGGGAGGCGTGGAGGTTACACTTGCACCTTTTTAAAAAAAAAGAGAAGAAAAAACAAAAATAGACACTTAACACATGTGAGGTGAGATGTACGTGTTGAAGGGTATACGGTGTCTCTCCCGCATGAGGCAGCAAGTGAAAATTGTAATTACTCACTGGTTGTAAGAGCAGTGTTGAAAAGACAAGCGGAAGCATTAACTATTGAAGGTCTGACGCAGAGCGAGAACAACTGCATTATGATAATACAGTAGATGAAGAAGAACAACAACGAGCCTGCAGGCTTGATGTTACAACATGTGCATTTTGCATCATTTTGTTGTTTACCGAGCAAATATTGGAAATCACCCTGTACACCTGACGAAGAAAAGCTTAATATTCAAAGACTATGCGGGTCGTGTGTGGTGTTATAGGTGCAGAGAAAGTGCAGATACGACAGTTTAAACGCCGTCTGAAACTCCACTTCAAGATTCATTTGCTAAAAACACATAAAGCAAATCATCACAGTTGAAAATGTTAAGTTCTCTGTTATTTTGTGTCTCAAATCCAGTTTTTCTCTCAGAAGTCACTGGCAAAGCTACAGCATCCATTTCTATTTTGATGTCTGCTTGTGCAGTTTGTACAAATGCCAGTTCATCTGATTCTGTGGCTTTTTCTTTTTCTTTTTTTTGTTGATTTCACCACCAGGAGCTTCACTGTTCACAGCCCGACTGAGGGGAAAATAACGCAAACTGCTTTTACAAAATGTGAAAGATAAAGGTCTCGTTCTCAAATGATGAATTAGTCGATTGAGAGAAAATGAATTAGCAAGTCTTTCTGATAATCTATTCATTTCACTTGTTTTCCCCAAGCTGATTTTTTTTAATTTTAATTCAAGGATTTTCTTCTTCTTTTTATCCCATATGACAGAAAAGTCGACTGATTGAATAAAACAAAGAATTACAAAAAAAAGTTAACCTTGTGCTCAAAGAGATTTTATTGGTAGTTTTTCCACTATTAACCGACAATGTATGGGAGAAATTATTAATGGAGCAATTAAGAGAATAATCAGGATGAAGCTGCTGCCTTGACATGTGTGGCAAATATATAACAGTATATTATTTTATATAACACAAAAATGTCATGGAAATAACTTCTGATGAAACGAATAGACGAGTAAAAGCTGAATCCAAAATAACTGTTGGTCCAAGATTATGCTAATGTGTTTACCCGCACTTCATCCAAGCCGACCATTTGGGAGCAAATGATTGTTTACAATTACTGCCGGAGAAATTCAAGTGTCTTGAGTGTGTCCTCTTTTGAGCTTGTTGCATAAAACCTCAATGTGTGTGTGTTTGTGTGGACAGACACACTCCAACCTCAGCAGAGGGCAGGGCCCAGGTGGGCTGATCCTGAGGTTGAAGTTCTAGCCGGGAAGGAAATGAGCATCTCAAGGACACTTCGGCACCGACGACTTTAAATTACAGCCTTTTCCAGATGAGCGACTGGACTCCAATCCAGTTTGTTCCACTGGAGTGAACAGCTATCCGTCTGCATCAAATATTCAAAGAATGGCCTCTGTATTCTGGAGAGATGACTATTTCAATCTTCCTTCCCCGCACTAATCTGCGCTTTCTCATCATTTTTTCTTTCTTCTTCTTTTTATTTTTTTATTTTTTTGGGTTTATGCTGTCAGCCCATCAACCTCAAGCCTAGTTTCACAACATTAGTTTACATTCAGAGTAACGACGATGTGGAAACTCAGAAACACACCGCAGTAATCTTCACAGTGCAAAAATGGAGGCGGTTGATCACGGCGAGCGAGTCGTCGTGGTGTCTGATACCACACTGTTGCTCTCAGTCCTATAAATTACCGGCGGTTTGTCTCTGATCACCTGGACGAGCTGACAGGACGTGCCAGGGAGAATCCATCCACCGACAAGGCCTTGTTTCCTGCACGCGTTCTGAAGGACACGAGCTGTCCACTTAGCAGGGAGGGAAATTGAACATCTCCTTTTCATGGAGGAAATAGTGCACGCGGTTGTGTATGTGTGAAATGAGACAGGTGTGTGTGTGTGTGGTTCTGCTTGGTGTGATTGTGATGCATTTATCTGAGAGCGGCGATGACAGACAACAGATCAGAGAAGCAGAGGCACGGTGACTAATGCCCACGTTGAGTGACTGACAGCGCTGAACATATCACCGCGTCTGATCTCCTGCATCTTCACTGATAAATCTCATCTGTCTCATCTTCTTCCAATGTGGGAAGCGCCGCCGCTGCTGCTGCCGCCGCCACCGACTGACTGAGTGCACGCAGGAACCAGAAGTGGTTATAGTTTAAAATCTACACTCTAAAGAACAGAGTGATTTCCTGTAGGTGTGTAGGTACTGCTGTGTGTTTTGTGCCTGGCGGGGCCTAATGGCTGCAGCGCCGTGGAGGGAAACGGCCCTCCTCTTGTCAATTAGCAGAACGACTGACACATCCTGATGTTACAGTAGAGCAGAGCCCGCTTGAGAAGATGCATCTGGGTAAATGAGTTTACTTCAATGAAATACGACTCACTTCTTAATATTAAAGGGATACGTCACCCAAAATTCAAATTGTGTGACAGGAAATGGGAGGCAGAGATGGGGGGGAATGACACGCAGAATAGGGCTGTCCGAAACGGGACTCGAACCGGGGCCGCCTGCAGTGAGGACTATAGCCTCTACACATGGGGCGGGTACTCTACCAATTGAGCTAAACACCGCCCCAAATTTCACTCATTTTCTACTCACCTTCATGTCAACTAAGGGTTGGGAGAAGTTTCAGAGCCATCCGTGCCATTTTGGAGTTAGAGTGGGGCTCCGCGCAGCGCTGCATTGCCATATGACGGTTGCAAACGGGGCTCACTTTTCTTCCGACATGAGAAAATGTTCCGAAAAGTCTATATTTTAAGCTTGTTTGTGGCGGAAGCTGCGCAGATCTCGCGCAATTTGCACTGACACCGGCAGAGCAGTGAACTGAGACACTGGGAGCTTCCTCTACAAACAAGCCTAAAATATAGACTGATTATTTTATTTTTTTCGGAACGATTGCTTCAATACAAGGAGGGACATTACAGACGAGCAGTATGGAGGTATTTGGATGTTTTTTGGTGTGTCTTTTTCCACAAAGAAAAGTGAGCCCCGTTCTCTGACTCTGAAACTTCTCCCAGCCCTTAGTCGACGTGAAGGTGACTGGTGAGTAGAAAATGAGTGAAATTTGAATTTTTGGGTGAACTATCCCTTTAATATTAACTAACTCTGCTACTAATTTGATGATTCACCTTGAGTTGCGTGGTCTCAAAGGGTGAAACTTTGCGGACACACTTTATCCCCGTGACCTGATTTTCTGACTCCTGCCACATAATACGGCCCCGGGAGGAAGAAGAGGAAGAAGAAGAAGAAGAAGACCAGGAGTTTCTTTCTTTAACGCTGCACTCCTTCCACATGAACGACGTGACACACTCTCTTTTTGCTCCCTCTCTTTCGGTTGACAGCTTGCTGTGGGATTTCTCCCCGATCCCCTCCTCTTCAGTCCCTCCACACACAAATAATACATGGGCACAATCATATGTTAATGTGCAAGATGTCTGCCTTCACTGCAAAGTCATCAAAGTGGGAGTAGCAGCTCTGAGCTGAAGGAAGTTAAGACGGGACAGCTGGATCCATCACAGCCCCGTCTATTTACTTAGAGAGAGAGAGACGGAGGCAGAGAGAGACGGAGAGATGAAATGAGAGAAGGTGAGTGGAGGAAAAGACAAAGAAGGGCAAGAGAAAGCAGGGCAGTAGAGAGAGAGAGAGAGTCTAGGCACAGGAGGAAATAAGGATGCAAATGCATTCCAGTCTACATTAGAAACCACACACACACAAGGTGGTGTTTTAATTAGCTGCTGTAATTATGGGTCAATACTTGTGTTTATCAGCCTGTTGGCTATGTTACCTGACCAGACGCTTTCCAGCACCATGGTTTTCGTGTGTTGTTAGTGCCTGTTGTTGTGCACATGCACGAGGATGCATGTGACACACATGGCTCCTTAAATGATTTACGCTGCTCCCCCTGACTGACAGGTGGCGCCGCTGGGCCGAGATAGGCAGCCGTGGCGCAGCAGAGGAGGAGAAGAAGAAGAATGCTTGAAATGACTGTAGACAATGTGTGTTTTTTAAAATGAGAAAAATGTTTGCAAAAAGAAGTAAATGCATCCAGTTCATTTGTCAGACCTCAGGGAGGAACTCGACGCGTTGAATACAAACAACTCGTTTGTTTACAAGAAAACTCCACAGGAAACCTTTAATGTTATAATCCCACCAGAGTTCTGCTCCAAATGACACAGCGTAGCCCAATAAAGCACAGGTTGAGAGGAATCATTGGTTTAATTAATAAGGCTGAAGAATAAAATATAGGATGAGAAACGTGTTTTTCCTAAATTTAAACGGCAAATTAAGATATTTACTTTTTTTTGCAATCTTTAAATATTACAGTTAAACACTAATTTGCACTTGCAATATGTTTTTTTCTTTCTTCCTATTATGCACCTGTGGAAACTCCAGCATGCTCAGTTGTTTTTCCCTACTGGCATTCAGGAAACTCAAGGCGTGCACAGTAGTTCAGGTTAAACAACGAGCGTGTTCTTCTTAACTTCTAAGCTTAAAACGTCTCCATGCATGAAACCTGCTGCACAAATATCAAAGGCCTTGGTGATGTATTGATAACAGTCACCACCTCACTGCGACTTGCAAACAGTACAAGAAGTCACATTTTGTGGATAGGGGAAGAAAAAAAAAAAGTCGCAAGTAAACACAACTCTGGCAGCAATTACAGCAGCTTCCTCCAGGACATGTGAGACAAAACCATCCAGTAGGACATGAAGGTAAACCTTTGGGATTCTACATGTATTACCTATACATCATATATGTATTACCTCTGCATGCTCACACGCTTTTGCATCAGGATAACCTGTGGTAATTATCCAGCAGACAGTAAAAATAATTGTCAGCCTTGTCTGTATCGCTGGTATCCAGGCTTGTCTGATTATATGTGTGTCTGTGTGTATGTGTCCATTCTCCATGCAGTCTGTCTCTGTGAAGTCATGTCGGCCCTGTGTATTTAATGATACGAGGACTGCCTGTTTTAGACAGCAGAGACGCAGCAATTAGGGGCATAAATAAGAAGAAAGATAAACAAACATCAAGGGGGGAGTCATGTGGTGGCAGAGCCTGAGAAAGCAGCTGGAAGCAGCAGTTAATGGGGCTTTATCTGTCTCTTTACTGTAGTCGACGCCTATGCCTCCGTTCCTCTCCGGGGACACAGCTATCACTCTCTCTCTATTTTCTGTTTTGCACTCTCCTCCCACTGTTTTTTTTTCTTTTCTTTTTTACATTTGCTCCCAAATTCGGTCTTTGCTTTTTCTTCTTTCCGTCTGATTTTCCATTTTATCCTCCATCTCTATTTCGTTCCATCCTTCCTGATATCTGTGCGGCTTTTTACCCCTTTTGCTACTGCCCGTTGCACCAGCGTTCACTGGAGGACTGCATCGGGTAAATTGGGTTGTGGGCATATGTTTGCTGAGAGGAGTGGTTGGAGGAGTATAGACAACGTGGTGGGGCTGAGCAGTCAGTGCAGCGGGGAGTAGGGCAGTTGTGTCAAATCCCTGTCAGTCCGCCTGCCTCCGACTCCAGTGGTGGAGGCTCGGCGGAGGGGAGGAGCAGGAGGAGGGTCCGCATTGACGTGCTCTAACCTGTGATGACAGACCGCATCGATGCGGCTCTGACCCAGCAGGAGATCTCCCTCCTCTTCTACTACTGCGTTCGATCAGCCGTCACGGAGAAAGCCCCACTTGGTATACTCGCAACAGCTCCCTCCCCTGATACCAACAAAACACACAACCGGCTGCACAGATTCCTGGAGTAATAGTAGAGCGAGAGCCTAATGGGCTATGAGTGTCAGTGCTTTTGTCAAACAGAGGAAGCCTTCACACCCAAACCAGGCCTGACTGACTGACTGGCTGGTCCACGTGCATCAAATGAGGAGGAATAAGATCAACCCTGAAACCTACATTGTCTATATTTACATAGAAGGAGTTGTATTTATCTTTCTCTCAGTTCGATTGTGTTGAACTTTATTGCATATGTGGTGTGGTCTGTGGTTTGTAGGATGTGTACTGTAATGTGCAGCTGTTCGGCAGCAGAGACCTGGTCTTGACCTGGACAAGTTGTGACCTGCACATTCACCACGCTATGAGATAATAACAGAACGTTACGAGACAGAGTTGTTTTAGACGTAAATTCATGCAAAACCGCTGATGATGGGGCAGTTTTTCGGCAAACAGTCTCTGTATTTACCTTGAAAACAACTCTGTCTCGTAACGTTGTGTTATTATCTCATAGCGTGGTGAATGTGCAGGTCACAACTTGTCCACAAGAGCATTTTGGAGTTGTTGGATTGTGTATTTGATGAGTCTGATGAGGGAAACCAAGAAATCCCATTAGCCTCCGTAGCGTAGCTCTGAGCAGCTGGCGGTTCTGCTCTGCTGTTCTAAAAAATAGCTTGCACTGACAATTAAAGGTAACAAACCTATTCCTAAAACTATAAGGATTATGGCAATTCGCCAAAATGTTGAACTATCCCTTTAACTGGAAAGATGAAGCTGATGGACCTCCTTTATATCTATGTATCTATCACATTTGTGGGTCACTGAGTACTCAAGTGATCAAACATTGACTGACAATGCACACTCCTGGAAATGAAATAGGCCTAGTTGTATAGAAATAGAGTTTCTAGGAGACACAATTCATGAAATAGAAATAAAATGGACCAGATCCACTCAAGATACAATAGCCCTATTCAGTTCTATTCTGTTTTGTCGGTCTCTTGTATCCATGGTGCCCTCGTGGATGTGGATGTTTGGCCTTCACTGAGCTGCAGGATGCAACAGCACTGCAGAAGTTTACAGCACTTCAGATATTTAGATGTTGATCTGTCCCAAATTCACTCAGTGCTGTCTGTGCCAAGTGTGACATTTAAAGGTGTTTTTTTTCTTCTTCTCCAGATTCATCTGCTCCAGGTGCTTTCCCTGCGCTCACCTCAAATCTAAATTTAAGACGTGCGTCTGAGCATCGTTCTGTGACACTAGTTGGAAAGTCTGAGTGTGCAACTTAACGCAAGTCAGATTTGGAAATGTGAAGCCTCCAGCACATTTGAACTGAGGATGGACTTTTCAGTGAAGTAGGCGACGTCCTGTGTCTGCTCGCTGAAGTTTCCAAAATGAAAAATACTTGTATATTCATAGATTCAGGATTTTCAATGAGGGAGAAGGAGTAGATGTTTTTCTTTCTTTTTTTTAAAGTCGGCAATTGAACTTTTTTTCTGTAGAGGAACCACAACAGCTGCAAATTATAATTCAAAGCCGAGTATTTTTGTATTTCTTCAAATATGTCTGGAGGTGGTCTTTAGTATGTTCATAAATTAAAATCTGATCGGTTGAAGGGTTGCAGCGTCCTCCACCTCCACCGCCGTTTATCCCGAGCGACCGCGTGAGGAGTGGGAGTTGCATGAAGCCGGGATCATTGATCAGCCGCAACGCCTTATTGGCTTCTGCTGAAGTCTTTATCACCACATCCCGTCCCACTCCCCCCGCCCCCTCCCCGCGCCTCGCCTCGTAAATTCAGAGCAGCTAATTGGACATGACTGCGTTTATGTTCCAGCTTCATAAATTTCTTTCTCTGAAGGGAGAGGATCGATTTTCCTCGAGTGCAGCCTCCCGTAGCAGAGGAACGGCTTGAGTCTCTTCAAACCGTCTCCTCCTCCTCCTCCTCCACACCAACACCTTTATTCCCTCCCTCCCTCCAGACTAAACAGGTAATCTATAACTGACCTGGCCCTGCCGTCATGTGACCAGGAGGAATTACACTCGGCCTCCTCTCGTAATCACAATAGTCCTGTCACACACTTGGTTCACATTAACAACAGAGCTGATGAAGTTTTCTAAACAAATCCCTCCACCCAGACTCATCATCTGTCATGTCTAATTAAAGTTGTTGACAGCAGAGGACCATGAATGTTTTAGATACATTTCCTCTCTCCTCTCCTCTCATCCACTCTCTCCCTCCATCTCTGCTTCATCTCTGTTTTCAGTCTTTTTTTGGGCATATCCCAAAAGGAAGAAAACACTCTACCGGAGCATCTGAGGGAGCGAGGGACAGGCCTGAGGGACGGTGCCTTTGGGGTCTCCCATTCTCTCTAGCGCACACACACACACACACACATGCACATATGCACACATGAATACATGCACTCGGTAAATATGCTCAATGTCAAGAGGTCACTTGATGTTTTTGAAAAAATAAACGCAGAGTGAAATGTCCAGCAGAAAGAAATCTTAAATTATTCAAAGCTCAGGAATGACCTTGGCTGTCTTTGCAATCCACACCGCGTTTGTGTTTGTAGTGTGTGTGTATGTGTGTATATCTCGGTGCATGGGGATGTGTGACCTCCCTGGTGTGTTTGTGGGATGATTCATTATATTAGCACAGTTTGCTCTGAGTTTAAAGTGCGTCTTTTTTAGTTTGGGGATCATGCACCAGATAGAGCGATGGATACAGAGGCAGAGCAGGGAGAGACTGTGTGTGAGGCTGAGCCGCTAAGCGCACATGTGAATTATTTACACCGGATACAGTAAATGGCCATTGCGTGCTGCCTGCCGTAGCTGCATGGCGTTCAGACCCGGAGCGCGGCAGCCCTCCGATTGGTCGGGTCGGGTCATGTAAAGAGCAGCGGGCAGAGTCGGGCCCCACTTTGTGCTACCTGCTCTCTGAAGTATGTAGCGTATGCACAAATAACTAAATAATGGAGCCCGGGCACATCTTGTTCTCCTGCCCAGACCTCAGAGGACTGTTCTCATGAGTGCACCAGAGACTGTGTGTGTGTGTGTGTGTGCGTGTGTGTGTGTGTGCTATATATTGGAGGGAGTACAGGTGTGGGTCACTTGCCAGCTGTGTGAATTCACTGTTTTCTGCTGGCCTTTCAAACTGCAGAGGTAATTAATATGCAGCTTGTCACTCTGCATGAGGATAATACATCATTTTTAAATAACTTTATTGTTCACTTAGAATAAACAATGACATGTTGTTGTGTCAGCTCTGCAGTATCTGGTTTCCTTTCTTTTAGGAGGTTGTAATTTCATTGACTCGTTAAGATCCGGCCTCTTTATTGATGATGTAAAGAGTTAATTGGCTTTAACTAAGCAGTGCATTTTGATTTATATGCCCCCTCACTTATTATATACGGTATCTGAGTTACTTTTAACTGTTGGGCAATTCCGGCTTGTATGGAAATTTACACTGAAGCAGCAGCAGCAGCAGCAGCAGCAGCACTGTGCACACTGGAGACAGCTGGGCATGCATGGACTGTTTTGGAAAGCTTTTGTTTTGTGCCCTCATGTTGTGTGCATTTTGCAGATCCTTGTTATGAGAGCTCAAAAAAAAGAAAAAAACAACAAGACAAAAAGAAAACAGCGCACGCTAGACCCAAGGCTGCATAAGGTCACATTTTAAACAGGCCTATTTAACTGAAATGTTTCATTCAATGGGAGAATGAATAAGTGTTTTATATTTCTACATTGAGATTGTCTCTCATTTCAGCCATAATAACTTCACAGAGATGTAAAAGTAAAGTAGTACTATAAACAGCTTGTTCAATAACATTTAAAACTCATTAATGTGTTTTTTTTTTTCCATTAGCTGTTCTGTTTTTGATATCAATTCATGGATTCAAATATATCGTAGCTTTACTTCAGCTTTGTGAATCAGTCAGAAGATGCAGCATCCTCTTCCTCTTCCTCGTTTAAACATTAGGAGACAAGACTGTGTGTTTTCATGTAAAATGTTTATTTAAATTTCTGTTTTATGTCTTTTGTCGACTTTTTCACTCTTATTGCCTCTCTGCTGCTTCGTATCAGCCAAATTTAGATTTTCAAAAAAACTTTTTTTCTTTTGATTCAGTGTGGAAAGGGGTGGGGGAACAAATCTAAATTATTCCATGTCATAAAAAATAACTTGTAATAACATATGCTGAATGCTCTCACCCTTGAATAGATGCTGCTCTCAAAAGTCACTGACCACTGTGATGGGTGACCCTTATTAATTCATCCACACAGACATATTTTACTGGCATTTGGCACTTGGCGGGTGGTAATTTAAGACTCGGCATGCCAGCATTGTAATATTCATGCAGCATGATGCAGCATGAAGCGTTGAGAATAGCTGACACAGTTCTTACTGAGGCGGCCATGTCGCTGCGTCTTAGGGGCTCCTTTTCCGAGTTAAAGATCATCAGGCCTGGACGGAGCGAGGCCCGACCGCCCGCCCTCACATCGCTGTTAGTGTAGCTGGAGCTGTAGCTGGATATTAGAGTGTGACCTCCCTGCAGAGTCACTCACTGCTGCTGAATATGTTTTAATGAACACTACAGCAAAGACTAACACCTGGGGAGAGAGGAAATTGGGTGTGAGTTGGAGGGGGGGTTTGAGGGTGGTGGGGTTATTATACGTCCTCTTATTTAAGATATGAAAGATGAAGATGAGGTAAAGGAGAAATGGAAGGCAAAGGGCGGGGAGGGATGGAAAAAAAAAAGTGATGAAGAGACAGAAACTCTGGGACGACATGGGGTTTGGTGGGAGGTTCCTCCTGTTGTGCGGCCCCCCCACGGAGCCTGCCGACCCCCCGGGGTGATATGGATCTCTGTGGGATTTTTACGTCTGTTGTGTGTGTGTGTGTGTATATATATGTGTGTGTTAATCAGAGTGAGAAACTTTGTGCAGTAGAGAACAGAGTGTGTGTATCTATAGCATCTCCATGAGACACCGTGGCCGCCATGTGAACCTCGGAGACACAACACACTTTTGAACCGCTGATAAACGAAGGCATCAAATTATAAATGAGCACACAAACAAACAAACACACAAACCAACCACTAACCACTCGCACCCGCACCCGCACTTCCATTTTCCACACAACAAATACTCCAGGTTTCTTAGTTTTTAAACGATCAACTAATTTGGGAAAAAGTCGCCTAAAAGTCACCACCAACACAAACACACATGCTCGACAACGCAGAGCACACATTAGTACAACAACAGTAATGCAATGCATTGCGCTCCCGTGTGCCCCTGTGTGTGTATTAGTGTCTAATTCCGGTGAGAGCGCGAAGGGGAGGATGCCTGGGGAAGAGGAGCTGAGCTGGGATCAGCCAGAGGACGGGGGTTAATATAATTATCCTGCTAAAACCTTGAGACTGAAAGAACATCATTAGTCATAGCGAGAAGAGAGCTATACCCCAGCCCTGGGCCAGTGGAGGAGAAGAGAGGAGGTGAGGAGAGGAGAGAGGAACAGAGGAGGAGGAGAAAGGGGAAGTTTGGGAGGAGAGCTTCAAAACGCACCAGTGCACTTAGCAAGACAATTAGTCCAAGGACAAAAACTTGAGGGTCTTCGTTAAACAACAGAAGGGGCAGTGTTTACCAGCGCTCCGAGCTGTCGTGGAAAACCGCTTCACTTATACGGCGATTATGATATGTTTTGCTTAAATGAATTACGTACTTGGTGGTGAATTGGTTTAGAAATTAGATTCATATTCATATCTGACCTGAACACATAATGATTCTCTTGTGTAGCGAACGCCCGGCGTTATTTAGCAATTAACGAAAAGACCTCGGGTTTGTGCAGACTTAATGAGGCCCTGTAGTTAATACTGAAGGACCCCCATACTTATTAATTATTATGTTTAGTGGTCAGCAAATTAATCCATGAATAGTAAATCAAACATTTGCACAGTAACTTTAGTTCAACAGTTGGTGGGAAAACACTGCGCCAGGTACCAATTATGGAGTTTTAGTTGATGATAATTACCAAACAAATAATTGTGATTAAGATTTAATTGTTTTTTTCTGATCCTACTATAGTATAGCCTAAAGATAGTTTAATAATTCACACACACGCCTTATAAAGAAGAGCCATTTATTGGCTTTGCAACTAAATCCATGATGCTGACGTCAATAGATGCTCATTGAAATGCAGTTGTCGAATATTAGAAATTAAGCTCCTCGAGATAAACTATTTATGGTGCTCCACTTATGTGTCATTAAACCATAGCAGAAGAAGGGCGCACGACATGATGATGTCATCAAAAGTGGACCAGTCACACCTCAAACGGTGGAAAACAGCGAGGAAATAGTGATGGAGATATGACACATCTGTTTCATCCAGTTGTTTTTATACAGACGAATGGAAATGATTATGCAAAAATAATCAAATGATTGCAATCAGGTGATTATATAATAATCGAGACAGGCCTAATTACAGTTAACCAATTATATCATTTGGTCTAGAGGTTTTTTATTTTAATAGATTGTTAAGACGCAGAGGTTTCGTCCACCCTCCACCGTTTGCACAGTCAGACTCCATCATTTCATGGCACCAGATCTCTATAGGATCATTTATATATTATCATATATCACAACAGAGATCAACGCTAAACAAAAATACAAAATAAACTCAAAATAAAGCGCCTCTAATGTTGAGGAGCTGCAGTTTCCTGTGCAGCTTTGCATGACTTGTCATGTACTTTTTTGTAGTAACTAAGTAATTTTTCTTGCTCCAAACTATTGTTACTGTATCAGCCTTCAAACATCCACTATCGGTCAATGTCTAATTAGATCTATTAGAATTTCAAAAAGACGTAAAGTGCGTCCATCCATCAGTCTTCTGTTGTCCGGCGGCCGCATGAGAAGTCAAATTTTGTTTATAGCTTTTTGAAATGACCTCAGTGGAAGACAGAGAGTGAGGAGACGCCATGTCAGTACAATATAACAGCATGACACCAGGACAAGCTCCAGTTCTGTCGGACGGGAAAAAAGTTGCTGCCACGGCCACAGAAGACGGTGGTGGTGGTGGGACGGCGCCGCGACGCGACATCAAGAACGGTGTGATCACAGTATGACACGGTGCATTTCTAATTGGCTTATTTTTGTGTTCCTCGCCTTCAGACACCAATGGATGAGTTGTTTATCTGCCCCCGTCTACACGCTGCTACTGTAATGACAGCGACAGTAGAGTAAAGGCGCCGGTGTGTGTTCTTTTTTTTTTTTTTTGAACGCACCATGCCTGTAATAATGCTATGCTAATTGATGTGGCTGACTGAGAACAAACCATCTTTCCAAGGACACCCTCCCTCTACCTCATGTTCTCCCACTTACAATTCCCAGCATGCTTTTCAGCTTTAAAGCACGCTTGTGGTATCAAGAGATTCCCCCCCTCTCACCAGATGCTGGCGAAGGCACAGTGCAGGCGCTACTGGGGAGAATTCTTTATTGTATTTGTGAATTTAAAAGGATATTTATGGGATGAGTAAAGAGGCGGGGTGGGAAGGTGCGGTATAAGAAAAGAAAAATCTATTGAGGAGGGTGGGGATGGGGGGAGAGAAAAAAAAAGACGTTCATCTGTGAAACAAAAGATGGGGAATGAAAGGAAAACAGGCGAAATCGCTGACTTTAACTTTCTTCCCTTCTGAGGGGAAATAAACTGTGATTATCAAATCAGTTACAACCGTTGTGTCATAAATCATCGCATATGAGAGGAACAATGACACATTCCTCATTGCGGTCCCTCAGCTTTCTGCATGCCCTTCTTTTTCTGGGGAGTGCTCATGAATGATTTAAAAAGTGATCTGTTTCCGAGCCTCGGCTGCCTCAGAGGGAGATAACTCAGAGAGGAGGAGGAGGAGGAGGAGGAGGAGGAGGAGTCTGAACCGGAGTGGGAGGGGCCTTAAAGGCGCGTTAAAGGTTTTCCTGTCTTTTGGTGACAACCCACACCAGCCGCCGCTTCTTCCATGTTTCCCTCATCACACATCTATCATGGCTCGTATATTTCATTCATGAGCAGCGTTCAAGTGCAAAGCGTTTTTTTTTCTCCGCCGCATGAAACAGAATAGACGTGGCGAAGTTTGCAACAGTGGGTGGAAAATCTGGAGGATACGTGCATGTGGAGACTGCGTTCCTCCGCTCTGCGGTGGCCACGCGAACTGGAGAATAATATTTACAGAGCATCACACCTCACATCATTCATCACAAAATCACACACCCCAGCTAGTCCCATGAAACTAGGAGTTAATCCATCATCTGCCTCCCTCTTTTCTTCCTCTGTCCCCCCCCCCTCCGATCCAGGCTTATACCTCCCATCCTCTCACCTTCACTCCACAAAAAGGACACGAAAGAAAAAAAAAACTTTGTTGTAATTCAAAAAAAAAAAAATAGTGGTGACAGCTCCCAAAGTCAAAGTCACAGTACGTGGGTAATCAAGACACAAAAAAAGACTTGGAGGCTCAGAAAAATGGGGAACAGAGGAGAAGCATCTTGTTCTTCCTGGGATAGATGGACACGCCTGGAGGCCACAGAGAGTTCCTGCCCTGCCCACTACAACTACAACTACAACCCTCTGTCACAGTCGGATTTAGCCTGTGTAAGCCATTCAGAGTCTAATTAGTCCGTCCCCCAGGAGGCAGTGTGACTGCAAGTACAGATCAGGGTGAGAGATGGTGCACAGGTTTTTAAATGAATTTCAATTTGGGGAATAATTTAGGCTTTTTGTGTGTGACTGTGTGTGTTTGACTTTATCTTTCAGCTGCTGTAAGTTTTTCCGGTTTCATTGTCAGAGTAACAATGGATAGTTTTGAATGATGAAGACTGATGTATTCCTCTTTTTAATTCAACCATTCTTCCTCTTCTTTGTCCAAATCTGGCAACTGCATTAACCCACAGTACAACTCATAAGCGGGGGATTTGGAGTTAAAACCACCATTGGCGCGACTGTTGTGTTGTGTTGTTTACGGTTCCGGTGAGACAGTGAAATGCGATCCAGGAAGTCCAGGTGGAGTAATAGATTAATGTGTTTAAAGGCTTATCAGATGCCAAAACACTGCACAACAACAACAGTTTGTGATACTCACAGACGGGATTTTACAACTCTGGAAACTTAAAAACGTGTAAAGACAGACAGAGGCGTTCCCTGCTTTTGTTTTCTATTCTCCTAATTTACTTTTTTTAAATGATTTTTTAATGATTTTATAAGTATTAACCTCATGAATTAAATTATCCTGGTATTAACATCTGTATCTGGATGTTTTACAGGGAAAGACCCATTAATGCAAAGTGTAAATAGCTGCAGCGTGTGCCGTGATCAGTATCAGGGTCCATAAAGTGGCTTGAGGCTCTTAGTGGGAAATTGTCATCTAATCATCCAGAATTCACCGTGTAATGTCTTTGGTCACATTCCCCAAAATCACATTTTCACGCTTGCATTGTGCTCTGATTTCTAAATAGCGTGCACAAAGCACGCAAAGTGTAATGTGAGAAAAACACTGATGACAGAAGCAGCACATGAAGTATAAACTCCTCTAATAAAATAAGCTTTTTTTTTTTTTACACGCACAACAAGAAAAAAGCCTCTAAACCACTTCACTGAAATGTTTTCTTGGATTTTTCCCAACGTGTTTGTTCTTCAAAAAAGAGAAAATCAAGTGATCTTTTGAAAAGTTTGTGCGAAATAATATTCATGACTTACAGTTGCATATTTTGCATAGCAGGAAATATTGCCATTTGATGGAGAATTACAAAGAGCTGCTGCTGCTGCACCGGCTGTCATGATATAAGCACGAACGAAACACCTACAGAAACATGAAAGAAGTCATAAAATCTGCATCGACTACCCCCCAGCCCCCCCTCCCCACCCACAACCCTCCACCATCTCTACTCTCTGCAACATGTTAATAAACACCAGGAAAGTTTCTCTCCTCCAGTCTGTTCCAGTCTGCGAGGAGACGGAGAGCTTAAACCTCTCAGCACATTAGCTCTGTCAGCGGGGGGCCAGGATGGCACTGAGAGAAACACAGGCACACGGTGGAGAAATGAGCCGAGCAGGCATGAAACAACAAGACCATGTAAAAAGAAAAAAAAAAGAAGAAGAAACCCCCCCTCTGAATATCATTAGCATTTATATGGCTTGTTTTCTGCCAAGTTCGCTCTTAACTAATTTTCACCACTGCAGAATAATTAGTCGCTGGTGAGGGATCGGGCCTTTTGGACAAGACCAGGCCTATCGGATGTAATTAAGAGTTAAAGCTGATGAAATGAAACCACTATATTGTTTTGTACTGATAGTAGCAGCAGCAGCTGTCGTAAGTGGAGGGTGTTAAAGGTGTTAATATGAGATGAGGGAGTGACGGTGTCAAACTCTTTGGTCCAGATGAAAAATATTTGATTTGATATCCAGAGGATAAACCAATTTTTGACCTGTTACTTTACTTCTTTTGCCACTGCGAGGTTGACATTTGCACTTTTTTTAGTCAACGGACTTCAGATAATGTAAAAATGTAAAAGCCAGTGTTAAGTTTGTCCGTTCTGAGCTACTGTAGAAACGTAGCGATGCAACATGGTGAGCCTGCGTAATGTAGATACAATGGACTGACTCTAAACTAATGGAAACCAATCAATCAGGCGTTAAATGTATGAATATTAGCAAACTGATACAAACTATCACTATGCAGAAGTGTAGCCTCATAAAAGCTAGCAAGTCTGTAAATTCATATTTATTTAATTCACAATCACCAAAATCAGCAAAACAGCAGCAACATTACGTGAGCTTAGAATTATAAGGTTCTATCTCCGTTTTCGGTAGTTCCGAGATATTGAGCATCAAAGTTCCAACTCGGCTTGTGTTTTGGTTGATAGAACCTTTTTATTTTATGAATAATAATTAAATGTTGAAAATTTCAACATTTTAACACCACACAGGCATTAACAAACCACTAATGGATGATATTATGCAAAAAAACTCAATTTTGAAAAAACAAATGGAGATAGAACCTTCTAATTCTAAGCTCACAATAAATAAACTCTCTGCGAAATTATCATGGAAATGATCCTTACTAACCTCATAACTTAGCTGCTGGCAGTGTCACCGTTTTATATTTTGGGTCAAGAGGAAAACATTTCTACATTTGCTGTTCTGTCGTTTGCAGAAACTAATTAGGAAAAACTGATTTTCAAAACTTAAACTGTAGTTAAAAATAAAAACTCCTTCCCTGAAATGCCAGCAGTGGGTTAATTCTTTTGTATTGTACACGTGCTGAACCTTTAGTTTCACCCCTTGCTTGGCTCACTGACATAGGGGAATAAGAGACACTCAGGCTGCATACTTGGCTTCTCTTAAATGTCATTCTTCCCCCATCAGCCAATCAAATCAAATTGAGAAGTCTGGGAGAAGAGGACCTGATGCTGCAGCGATTACCAGCGAGGAGAGAAAAACGATGCAGACTTGGTCTATCTCCTCCTCAGCCTGCTCCATCTCCTTCCCTCCCGTCTTGGCCCTAATCCACTTAGTTGGCTCTTCCTGAGCTTACAGCCTTTCCCTTTATTCCATTATAAGGACCCACCGTACGACCTGCTGCTTATTTCATTAAAAAGGCCCAATCCGTGACCTCAAGTCTAATCCATAATGGAGACTACAGCCTAGCCGTGGCCTGTCTATACTATAGTCCACGCCGCCGCCGTCCAGCAGGTGCCTGATGACAGATGGGACAGGGCGAATGAACGGCGAGCAGGGGGGATGGAGAGAGAGATATGGGTCCGATGAATGAGGGAGAATTTGAGAGCTCCGCTTACGAGTGAAGCTTCCTGGTGAATGTGATTTCACTGATGTAAATGATGATAGAGCTGAGGCTCCGCTTCTCTATCTTTGATGCTTTGGTGATGGCTTTCGCATGGGCCCCATCAGTGATATGGAAATGGCCACATCTGAAAGGGGTTGAACGTAGCCTGCAAAAATGAGCCGAAAGCCCGAGGCGCCCAAAACACCTGGACTCGCATCGTGTATGTGCATTGTGTAGCTCATTACGGTTTAACCTTGGGAGAACTTTGCAACACAAACCCAGGCGATGCTGAATCATATCATAATTTTCCATCGACTGTCCAACTTGACTTTGCATCCACCACCCTCCTCGACCTTCTGCCCACTCGGTGCCACCTCTGGCCGCCCTCTACCCTAAACGCCCTCTCTCTCTCGCAAAACCTGCACCATCCAATTTGCTGAGTGTTTTTCATCGCGTCCACGAATCTAAATTTACAACCTGCACCTCCTGTCAAACCTATAGCTTCCCTTGTGTTTGCACTTAATGGCCTATCAGGTTGCGTATTTATTGATAAAGCAGCACTCTTTAGCCCCGAGCACCTGGCTCTTCCCGCTATACCTGCGCCAGCTCTTTAGCTCGCCGGCCTCCCATGCATGCAGTCACTCTTTGTACAATGCAGCGTCAGTTAAAAGAGACACGTCGTCATCTCCACAGAGGTATAACATCGTCCACCGGTTGATGGAGGAAAGGGGCTTGTTTTGCAAGTCTCAGCCCGGGGTCATTAAGAACAGTTAACTAATAATAATTACTTTTAACCGGGTTCATCCGGAGAGCCACGGCTGGCGGCTCGGGGACATACAATACAGGGCAGGAAGTGGCTACAACCCTCTCTCCATCGATAACACCAGCATATCTCATTACCGCGGCGACCTGCGGTACACTGCCACTCGGTCTTGATCATATAAAACCCATTTCAGTGCGCCGTCCCCGCCGGAGCACCAGCAGACTCGAATATTCATTATTCAAATTTTAAGCATTGGAAATCCCAATATGTTACTAAGGCCAGATGAGATGAGATGAAATAGCTTAGCCTTTTGTCCAGGGAACACTGACTAATCGTCTCGCTCCCCCAAAATCAATTTCCCAGCCGTAAGCATCACACTCCTGATTGTACTGTACTGTTGAGGACCCCCCATCACTATCACCTAATACTCCTGCTCGGCTGCCCAGAATAACTTATTGATTAGTGATTATGTTACGGGAGGTGAGGGTGGCCGGGAGCGGAAGACGGACTGGCCTCAGTCATCTCCACTGGAGCTAAATTTGGGTTCTTCTTGTTACCAGATCCAGCACATACTGACACTATCACCAGCTGCTGCCACCAGCCACCAGCCCTTCCCTTCCTCCATCCTTCCTTCTTTCCTTCCCTTTTCCCTTCCTTCTTTCCACAGTCCTTTTCTCCTTCCTTCCTTCCCTCCCTTTGTCCTTCTTTTTCCTCTTTTGATAGTTGACCTGGTCTGTTCCCTCCCTCCCTCCATCTTTCTTTTCTTCCTTTTCACTTGCTTCTTTCCCTTCTTCCTTCCTTGAACGAATTTGTTCTCCCTCCATCTTTCTTTCTTTCCTTCCCTTCCTTCTTTCCACAATCCTTTCCTTGGTCCTTACTTCTTCTTCCTTCCTCTTTTGATCCAGTTGTCCTGGTCTGTTCCCTCCCTCCCTTCCTCCATCTTTCTTTTCTTCCTGTTCTCCTTCCTTCTTTCCTCCCATTGTTCACTTTGTCCTTCCTTCCGTCCCTTCATCCTTCCTTCTTCCTTCTTTTTTGACCCAATATATTCCCTCCCTCCATCTATCTTTCCTTCCTTTTCCCCTTCCTTCTTTCCTCCCATTGTTTCCTTTGTCCTTCCTTCCTTCTTTCCCTTCATACTTCCTGCCTTCCTTCCTTCTATCCCTTTATCCTTCCTTCCTTACTACTTCCTTCTTTTTTGACCCAATCTGTTCCCTCCCTCCATCTATCTTTCCTTCCTTATTTCCTCCCATTATTCCCTTTGTCCTTCCTTCCTCCTTTCCCTTTATACTTCCTGCCTTCCTTTCTTCTTTCCTTCCATCCCTTTGTCCTTCCTTCCTGTCATCTATCCCTTAATCCTTCCTAACTTCCTTCTTTCCTTCCTTCCTTTCGTCCCTCCTTCCTTGACTCAGGAGGAAAACAGGAGGGAGTGTTTGAAGCAAAGCGGCACAGCAGGAAGTTTCATGTAAGACGATGAATTTTTAGATTTGTTGCACTTGTGGACAACTAGATGAAGAAATGAGCACAAATATTTCAAACACTGGGGAAGGATGATTATTAAATTTTCTAGGTTTGATGGAGGCTCTGGCTTTTTGGCGGAGGACTGTTTCACCCCCAAGGTGCCGGGCTGATCTCTCCCCCTCTCTCTCTCCCCCTCACTCTCACTCTCACTCTCTGATTCTGTGCTGAGGCTGAAATGTGGCTGTGATCAATACCTGCAGGCCCTTTCCCCTGTGCCAGAGGGCTGTGTGTGTGTCTCTCTGTGTGTGTCTGTGTGTGTGTGCGTGCATGCCTTTGTGTGTGCTGTGTCAGCATCCACTCAGGAACTCCATCAAACACCCTCCATACCCTGACTCCACACACACACACACACACACATGCAAGACGCCCACATCGGCCGACGCTCCACACAAACAGTCGCTCATTTTCACTTTCCCCTTCTCCCCCCCCATCACACGCACACACACATTTACGCCTCCTTCCCCCTTTTCCGGGCCATCCCAACAAGGATGTTAAATACCATTCAAATGTCAGCCTGCCGTATTGATTGGAATAATAATTCTGAAAGGTAGGAGAGATGGCTTGTTGATGCTAAGCAGGCGCGTGACGGCCCGCTGCATCCTTCACTGTCACAAAGTTGCCTTGTAAGGGTTCCCGGCTCCTCCGGCAGAATGTGGATGGCGGTTTACGTTCGACCACCGAGGCCGTATGTTTCTGTCATTAATCATTGTCCTCACCGGCCGCTGACGGACAGAGCCGGGCTGAGAGAGGGAGGGTGGAGGGGGGTGGTGTGGGAGGGGGTCATTTTGAACGCCGTCAGATCACAGTGTCTCTGTGTGAGTATGTGTTCATCACCAGGTGGTTTTCCTTTGTCTGTCATGTTTGAATATAGGAAGGCAGGATTTATATCGGACCATATGGAGGTAATAGAATTAAATTGATCTGATAACAACGTCTCGTGATGTTGATTTAATTTACACTATGACAGACTAAATGTTATTGTGGAACATTGCATTATATGTAATCAGTAGTTTTGATCAATTTAATTCAATCAGTCACCAACTTCTGTATAATTCATGTCAATAATTCTTGATGGTACTTACCCATATCTATCTTATTATCACGTTATTGATCTTTGTGGTTGTCTGTGAAAATCCTTTTATTTCTGCACCGACATAAACAATTCAACCAGGATTTATTCACATTTACTTATAGAGTCAAGAGTGACGTTTGTTTATGTTAGTGTGTGGAAGATGCAAGGATGAAGAAGGTTATTTTTTATCAAAGCATAATTTAATTGAATAATAGAGCTGCCTAATTTCATAGTTTTGGTCTCAGAACCAATAGAATCAGTGTTTTAATGGAAAATTATTTTGAAATTCATGTTATTTTTACAGTTTTCTGTGATTTCTGGTTTTATATTAAAAGCTGTGAATGTGTTGAGTCAGCGCCGAGTCTCACCTGGCAGGTACCTCGATGTTTGAGATGGCATAGAAGTACTTGAGCAGGTTGTCTCTCTGGACGTAGGTGCCTCCGAGGGCGGGCCTGAGAAGCCTCAACCTAAGGTTGGTGAAGGTGAAGAAGTCTCTCAATCCCTTCATACTTTCCATGCGAGTGTACAGGTTGTCCATGTTCTGTAGCCGCGGCCCGGCGAACACGGCAAAGCGCGCCCCGACCTCAAACACCACGTTCTTGTCGTTCTTGGAGCCGACCCAGCGCGAGTACTGCTCGGTGCAGATGACCCGTGTGATGTTGGCCGCCGAAAGGTCGCGCACCCGCTTGGGCGCCATGTTGAAGGCGTCCAGGCAGTCGTCGGCGTAGTACTGGTAGGGCTGCCAGGAGCGTCCGTGGTCCATGGACTTATCCAGCACCATGATGGTGGGACGGCCGTACTCAAAGGTGATCTGGATGTCGTCTGTGAGCTCCAGACTCTTGTTCCAAGACATGGTGATGTTGGCCAGCAGGGGCTCCGGGTGGCGTCTCCATGTGACCGTCTGCCAGTAGGTGATAAGGCCGGTGCGTTCACGGTCCTGCATCAGCGCAGGAGGATGAGCCAAGTCTGGGTTAGAGGCATCACACTCGTCACTGCACAGGTATGGGTTCTCCTAAAAAGAGAGATGAAGACAGAGCAGAGAGACGTCAGTCAGGGATTCACATTAAAGGAGACACATTCAACTCAATTCAATTTATATTATGTCCTGTTTCCACAAATTAAAATAGTTCCCAGGTGTCTTTGGTCAAAATACTCCAAGGAACAAACATCACAGCTCTTTTTATCCACTCAAAACAGCCATTTAAATGCAAATTAACCACTGTTTGCCCCACCCCACTTCTTCTACTGGTACCAAATTGGGGTGGTATTATGCAAATTTGAAAACTAATGACATCATTGTATAAAACCATATGGATTTCAACCTCGGGAGCCTTGTCAATTCTCACATTTTCGGGTCTGGAAGCCAAAATAAACACCTAAATATAAGTCAAAGAGCCTTCAAAAAGTGACATTTCCATAATACTATGTCCCCTTTAAAACCATAACCAGCAACTTTTGAGGGGGGCATAGGGCAAAGTTAAGTCAGGAGCCTGAACTCCTCCTCATTGTGCGTTTTATTTGTGCAGCATTTACAGTAAGTACCCATCAGACACACAGCAGCCGACCCAAGGCACTTTCATTATACTGGAGCCCAGAGCTGCAGAAACAACGACCTCAATGCCAGAATATTAACTTGCCTTCAGTTTGCTTGGTGTAAGTTAGGTGCAGTAGTGGTAGTTTTATGATAAAACACTGTTAGGCAAACATAAATTCATTTAATAGAGGTTTTAAAACCACATTTGAACACAGAGCCTTGAGATTGGTTAGAGAAATGTGAACTGATGGTTCATCAAATCAACACAAAGTGATGGTGCATTGGAGGATCTGTTTGCCCGTTTAGACCTTGTAAAAATAAATAATGCCAAAGTTAAAAAACATAAAAGTTTTTCCGCTGTTGTAAAGTGTGGACGCTCCCCTTTACGTGATCACTGTTACTGATTCAGAGGATGTCGCCTCCGCAGCCGCCTGACTCCCAACACCTATATTGCTGCCATAAAGGATGTCGTGTATCCAAATGAGAAGTACATTGAACTCGCCGCCAAGGGCAGTGAGGGACAGGGCTTAAAAGGGAACTTGCCAAAACAACACAACAGGAAGTGTGAAGGTCAAGAGGATCGTGCATCATCACTGTCTTTGCATAGGCAGCAGAGTGCCGCCGCACTTTTAACTCCAGAGAATTGATTCTCCTCTTTTTAGTGATGACAAGACTTTCAAAGCCACCGCCTCTCTGCACACAGCTCAGAAGTGCATACGGGATTTATTCACACACAGCTCACACTTAGCTGCGGTCCGCCCGCCATCCCACCTGCATCCAGAAATGCCTTTCACTCTCGTTCGTTAGATCTCTCGCCTCTCATCTGCATTTCACTTCCAAAAACGCAAATTCATCTCCTGTTCATTCAGATTCCCACATTTCCATGTTAGAGAAAATGTCAGGTCCCGTCCCTCTAACCCCGTCTCCTAGGAATTATGGTAATGTGTTACTAAATTACTTTCCCAATTATGTTGAGGTGACAGACGTAGCTTGATGGTTTGATTACGTTCACTTCAGTTGAGGTTTTTTTTTTTTTTTTTTGAGTGACTGACACCAGGTGTTGAGGTCAGCGAGTCTAGACACTAGAGCCTGAGGCTGTAGGTAGATTAAGGCAACAGAGGAGCTTTGGTTTATGTTAAAGGGAAAGACTGAAATCTTGGTTGAGTGTAGATCAACACATTAGTTTCTCAAGTCACTTTTATGCAACTTTATGACTTTATTTATGACTTGTAACAGGGAGAATGGAGGCTCTCTGCCTTCCACCTCACGTCTACTGGCCCAAAAGCCAACCTTTGCAAGATCAGTGCCTCCGACCCGGCGTCCCAGCTCTCATCTCACTGCGACACAAACACACCCCACAGTAATCCATAATCTCTTCTTAATGACAGATAAGACTACACAAATAAAACGTATATAATACATAATGTTATCCTCTGCATCATGGAGCTGGCTTCATTTGAAAACAAATGCACATGGCCTGGGCGGGTCAGTGGGCGGGTTTTGGGGTGTTACCAAAACAGGTACTGGACTTGCATAGTTCCCCTTTAAGTCTGCGATTGCATGAATACAGTATAATCATTAACATGTACTTTCCTGTGCTTTCAGTCCAGCACTTTAGTGATGCTTCAATGAATACATGTTTTCATATCACACCAAACTAATCTGCTTTTCAGGGAGCCCATTAGTTATTTACAAATTAATTTTTGCATACAATAGACATTGAGCTTATGAATTTGAATTGATTATAAATGATAAATGATCAGTCAGTTGAATGATAGACAATTAATTCGGCAACTTTTGAAAAAAATGCTAAATATTTCAAGGTTCCAGCGTTTTAAATTAGAAGATTTTCTGCTTTTTCTGTTTTAGTTTTACAAACCAAGCAGCCCACTGTTTAAAATATGATCAATCCATAATAAAAACCATCAGTAGTGCAACTGTAAAACACTGCAAACACAGAAATGGATGCGTAATGCAAAGTATTTTATACTGTAGTACTGAATACTTCCTCCACCACTGGAGCAGTTCATCATCAACCTCCTTCAAAACGTTTTGCTGTTGCAAATTAGTTGTATATTGATGTAATTTCTCGCAGACAGCGTCGCTGCCTCCCGTGACGTTCCTCGTCGCCCTCCACCTCGATTTACTTTCCATTTCTCCGAATCCCCCAATCCCGCCGTTTGCCGGCTCCTCGTGTCGAGACGTTTGCAGACATTTCAGTGAAATTGATGTAGCTTACTGTTGTAAGCCAGTTGTCTGACAGCCACATCACTACCGAAGTTAAATATTTACACAGAGAAATCCCAGAGATCCGCGAAGACGTCTCTCCTGGTGCTTAATTTGCAAAATTCAGCTCTAACGTTGTTTAGATTGTATCACATGCAGAAGGCTCATCATGCCCCCAGGATGTACTAATTAGACTGATAAGGGGTTATTATTTTCTTCAATATCCAGTCACAGTCATTCACTGTATCAAAGGGGTCATAACGTATTGTTTTTTTCGAATTATTAACAGTTTTTTACGCAGCCATTGTTTTTTTTCATTATATTTTACTATACACATTTGTAGCATTGCTCAAAAATACAAGTCCCTTAGCTGTCATTTCCATCCTTTCAGTTACACTGTAGAGCTGTTACTTGATCAATTACAATTTTTTTTAAAACTCCCCTCTTAACATAGAACATACTGTAGGTTTTATTTACTGTAGGTTAGCTTATTATCACCTGATTTCTGTTTCAAAGCTTCTCCTTAAAAAATGTAGTAACTGATCAAATTTTATAGCTAACGTTATCCGTCTTCTTTTATTTAATGATAATCCAATAGTCTTTGTGAATTTTACTGCAGCCTTCTTAACAATCTCTTGATGGAGTGCAAGTGTATAAATATCCTGCTTTTTTTTTTCTTCCACCTCCACCTCCTCCTCCTCCTCCCCCTCCTCCTTCCTCCCCTTTCTTCTTTGTTTTGTTCCTCTTGTTATTATTTTTCTTTTTTGCTGTCGGTGTTATGCTGCTTCTAATTGTAGAGTTTAAGAATGTGACCAGCTTATCTTGAAATGCTGTGTTTGGTGAGGTAATGGTAATTATGTCGACAACTACAACGGCAAAAAAACAAAAGCCGATTTGCTTGAATAATTATTTTTGGAATATTATTCAGATGCTTTAATCCTGGAAGAAGAAAGGCCGGAGCAGCAGCAGTAGTAGTAAGAGAGGCGGCAAACAGGCAAATTAAAGACTCAAGTATTTTCCCTGAGTCCTTGAGCAAGGCACGACAAAACGTGAATGTTTAACCTGCGTGCTGGAACAAATGGATAATGGGAGGTTTGTGCAATTTGTACTGTTTATGAGTGTTTCATCTTCTCCTCCATAAAGCTGTTCAACCTTGCAAGTGTGGGGGAGTGACCTTTCAGATGAACTCTGATTAATCACATGTAAGCTCAGAGGAGGGAGAGCCAATGACAGATGAGGATCTAGTCTGCATCTGCTATGTTTTTATTAGACTTAGAGTGACTGGACTGCATGGTTCGCCCTCAAAAACATGACGAAGTTTTTGCAAAAGTTCATTATGAATTCTTAATATCTCCGGCTGTTAACAACCAAGACACACTAATGCTACATATTTAAGCACGTAATAAGACAATTAAGATGAATGAAAAAGCAACGACGACGTTCAAATCCCGAGCTAATGCCAGGATGAAATTACACATATTGCCTCAGTGAAGACATTATTCATCCTGACAGTCATATTTTTTCAAAACGGCGAAGGGGTGTGTGCTCATCTTTGAACTTGAGAAAAACCGAGTCTTAATGGTCCTTAATGAAAATCGTGGTAATATATATAGGATGAAATGTTTTATGCAGATTAAAGTGATGCGTGAAATCCTTATTAACGGCGCCAAAATTACTGCCCACTTCACCATTTGTCAAATTATAACCATGACTAAGATACTGACGTTTAAGTGCTCAACGTTGATATAATGTAATGTCACAGCCGAATCGCATGATAATGACTTAAGTGGTCGTCTGCTCAAAATCCATGCGTAGTGAATCAAACACTCACTTCCTCTGTAGACCGGAGTGGAGTGTGTAGTTATTTTTTGGCTTAGTGGAAAATTGTGACACGTGCCTGCTAATGAGCTCAACAGAGTCATGCATGAGCCGTGTATTGCATGTTGTTTGTATCATACTGAGAGTACAGATGGAGAATGGAGGGGTGGATCATGAATCGGTTTGAAGAGTTCCTATGGATGTTTCAAAGGAATTTAAAGGGACAATGAGACTTTGTATTTGGTTATGAAAGAGTCTCATATTAATGTGGATAAATCTACGTTACCTTCACTTGTTAATGGCTCCATTTTCAATACATATATCGTTTTGTCTTTATTGTTATTTTGTTATTATTTAGTGGTCGGCTCGCCCAGCGTTTCCTAGATTCGGTTAGGGTTAGGCATGGGAATAATGCCGCCAGATCGCCGTTTATGGTCGGAACTATGACGCTATCTGACCGTCTTTGAACCTCAGACTTTCATCCTTGATTTGAAAACATTCTTTTCGCTTTCATCCGTCTTGTGCCAAAACTCCTCGTTGTCCCTTTAAAATCACTAACATTGAACCGATGCTGATGAACTTTTCCACAGTCTATAGGGTGGAATTTGCCTTTAAACAGCAGTTTCTCCAGTCTTTATGACCTCAGCTGTAATGTGAAAGCAATACTGCATCATATCGATGCAACTGTGCAAGCTCAGATCATGTGTCAACCCGCTCCTTTGCAGACGTTCCACTTTTTCACGTCGGTTGCCAAGAGGCAGCATCTGCCGACAGCGCTGCCTTTTGAATAAAGTCACTGGACTGTACCAGGGGAAAGTGAGCAGTCACTCATACCCACTCTAGTGGTCTAATAACAAAAGCAAAACTTAGAATCCTTGCGAGGCTAAGATTATAAATCATCTGATTTATGGTGACAACGCAGAGTGGGAAAACTCCAAACATAAGCAAACGCAGAGTCCTTGGTGAGAGAGAGAGAGAGGGGAGAGAGGCTGCACACAGCCACACAACACACTGTATGCAGGACCATAATGCATGTGAAGGCCCAGCAATGAAACTACAGTATCCTTACACCCCACAAGAAATAAATAAATAAATAAATAAAAACTGCAGATAATCTATCTTTCTCCTCAGTGGAACGACATAGCAGCATTGTTCTCTATCTGATAACCCAATTATCTCCCTTGCACTGACTCAGATAGAGATCACTGTCAGCGCAAACACACTTAGGATGATAATCTCGAACGGTCATAAACAAGTGCAGCTGGAAAAGATGATTAGAATTAGACGGAGGGGGCGGGGCCTATAGTGGAAGTCAGGAGGTGCTTTTTATTCAAAAGCTGCCGTGCACAGTCAGTCAGTCAGCGGCCTTGTTGTTTCCGGTGGCCTGCGTTAGTGCATCCACTGACCTCCGTCCAGACACATACACACATACACACACAGCACTGGATTAGTAGGCTGTTGTTCTGGGAATGACCCTCGACCTACAAATCCTATTGAAAATGATCGCACTGTCACACCGTCGTCCCAGATACGGAGGAGGAGGCAGCAGCAGCTCCATGTAGGTTAGGTTATAGCTCCTGAGGTGCGTTTAGGTGTCGGGGACAACAAAGCAGGATGTGTGTGCGTCTGTCAAAACCACAAACAAGACGCAACGGATCATCAGTTGTTTCCTTGATGTCATTTCTTTTTCACGTTGTCAGGTCAGACAGCTTCATGTCGGCGGCGGCGATGGCGGCGACCTCCCCGAGCCCTTTAGGATTAGCCACAGTGGAGGTGATGTGTATGTATAGTTATATAGGCTATATACTATATCCCCCATGAGAGAGTTACGCGCGAGGTTATGTTTAAGCCCTTTGTATGCCCTGTCCTCCTTATCCCACTCTGCCTCCTGCCACCACTCTGCCCCGGTCCAGTATATCTATGCCAGGATACACACATACACATACACACACACATACGCACACAAACACGCACTCTCTCTCCCTCACACACACAGATCCCGGGCCAACTGCTGCGGCAGGTGGCCCACACTGCTAAGCCCCTCCAGCAATTATCCTCGCTGGGATCCTGTCTCCACGACAACAGCCGCCATGATGCCCCTGCCATGAGTGACTTCCTTGTTTTCACTCGCGGGATAACAATGCGATTCTATAAACACTCATTAATAATAACTCCTCAAGTTGCTCCTGTCGGATTCATCTCTCTAAAAAATAAAAAAAATAAAAACAGAGCTCGCTCTCTGACCTGAAAAATCATCTCACAGAAACATCGGCTTTAGAAGTGAATTACTGCAGCGTTTTTGAACAGACACATTAGACTGGTTGCTTATGGAAATAGAAATGTGTCATTATGAAGGGAACTGTTGTGTGCACATCACCCTGCTTCACTTTTATGACCATGTCTGTCCTCACCACCAACATATTTCCAGCCACTCGCTCTCTCTCCTCTCTTTATTTCTTCCTCCACTTATAGAAGTTTCTAAGGTATATTGCTAGCAAGGGGAATAAAGGTAGGGACACACACTCAGAGAACACAATTTATTTTGTTATGGAGAAACATCAAATGAAATGACCCTCCCATTAAAAAAAAAAGAAGCCACAGAGGAGAAGACAAAGGGATATTGCTTTTTCACTTATGGCGTTAATCTTTTATTTTGTTGTAGGGGGTTTTTCCATCAGACTGGAGGTTTCTCCTTATCCTGACTGAACATGGTGTGTCTGTACGTGACGTGTGTGTGTGTATACAGTGTGTGTGTGTGTGTGTGTTTCCGGAAACAAGTGCATGTGGAGTATACGCGTAAAGTTATGCATCATATTCACATACTCTCTCCTTTAATTACCAGAAACAGTGATTATTCTCTCGCTGCAGCGTCGTCTCACTCTGTGCAAAACAGCAGTTGGCAAGTGGAAATGTGTCTTAGGTGTGTGTGTGCGTCGGTAGGTGTTGTTTATGTCTGTGTGTGTGCGTGCAAGCAAAAGTAAATGTTTACTGTGGGCATGTATGATTGTGTTGTGTAAGAGGAGGAGGAGGAGGGAGAGGGAAGAAGGACAGAGTGGGGACACCACGCTGCTCCAAAGCAGCAGCAGTGTCTCGTCCTGCCCAGATCTCTCACACACACACACACACACACACACACCAGGACGAGTTATATTAAGAACTCGACTTCGACTTCAGGTAACAAAGCACTGAGAGAATGAAACATCAGGACGAGCTACTGTTTCCTTGAAGTGCACCGATAATGTCAATCCAGGTAGAAAGCCATTATACTTTATTGATGCCTGTTATTAAATCACAACCAATCACTGAGGAGGAGACGTAGAAGAAGTACGACAGACGAGCTGGAATCAGATTTGACATTGCACTTATATCACATGCATATAAAATATATTTCTCTTAATTCAATGCATTTCATGTCATTAATAAAAAAATCTCCATTCCCCACAATGCAACTTGACTAATGACAGTGCAGTCTGACTTCCCAGTGTTGTGGCTAATGCAGCCTCAAGCTGAAGTGATATTGAAGATGTTTATAGAAAAAAAATGTTCTTTTCTTTTTTTTCCATTGCAGAGATTTTTTAGGGGAAATCTAGACTTTAAGTAAAAATGTCAATTGGAGCCTGGAGCAGGAGTCTCAAGTGGCTTCTCTGAAAATCGGACCAGACATCCTCTCCAACATTTGCCTCCAGGTCCGACTGAACAGAATACGTGCATTTGAAATTCTTGCAGACAAGCGATTTTTTAAAATGTATTTTAGAAATGGAAGAATCGCGGCCTTTGCCCCACCGACACATCTCACTTCCCATACGTGGCATTGAAATTTCCTACAGCATCGATCCTCTTAGAGCTCTCTAAACACTTAACAGTAATAATTTCAAATACTTTCCTACAGGCGCTGCCACGGGACTACTTTCTGCGTTTCTCTTTTGAGATGGATTCTGTTGCATTTAACTTTTTATAGAAAGCTATAAGAGGCTTGTGCTCCTTGGCCTCTGTGATGGAGGAGGTGAGCAAAGTGCAGACATGAACGGTGGTTAAAAGGGGCAAATAACGTTGATAAAGCAGTCTCGCATACATCCGCACCGCTTCGATACATCAGGTCTGGCCTCAAAGGGCTGTCGGTCCTGAGATCCTGCTGCCTGGCGGTTTGCTAAGTTCACCTCCGGCTGTCTGCGAGTCTCTGCAGCCAATCCCTCTTAGTATCACCTGAGTCGGGGATAAATCTCACTTATAACTATCCTCCCGTTCTGCCAGCGCATCTAAACACTCTGATCACTTTCAACTGTGTCCCTAATGGGGAAGCGAGCCATGCCATTACATCACCACACCCTCCCTTGTTTGTACAGTCACTCCACCCGCCGTCGCCGTCTTTACTGTAGCTGCCTGTTTCTCTCTCTCTCTCCCATTCCCTTCGTTAATTATGCCCTACGCTGTCAGATCGGCTCACGCTGTGCCCAAATTCACCTCCAAGGCTGTATTATTAGAACAGCGGCCACCTGGGTTTATATCTTTTTACCCCGAGGGGAGGCTGCATCAGGGATGGCCCACTGCTGGGTGTGGTGGGTGGCCCTTTTTTTGTGTTTTTTTTTCCTTATCTGCGCGGCCTTGATGGCCCCACCGCTGGGCAGGGCCACGCCAGTCGAAACCTGGCAGCACTACACTGGGCAGGGAGTGTGAGGTATGGCCATAGGCCCAGTCTGGGAAGCACTGATCCACGCTACCAGCTGCCATCTTCCTCCCCTTCCTGCATGCTCCCCTTCCGCTGCTGCGCGGCTTCTCTCTCTTCTCATGTCTATTTTTAGAGCTGGCTGATTTCTACCTTCTAAAACGGGCAAATGTGTTGTGGAACAGGAAGGTGTGGTGTGTTGTGTTGTGTTTTTTTTTTTCTTCTTTTTGTCTTTCTTAGACATACTACTGTGCACTGTCGGCCAACTCGTGCACATGCTTCACACACACACACCTGCTGGTCCCCTGTAACGTCACTGCACACTGTACATTCCTGCACACACATGCGCCGCGCATCCCATTTGCATTCGGCTGCTCTCTGTTCTCGGCCCCGAGGGAGACGGCTGATTGAAGGTTTCGGTTCAAAACCAAAAAAAAAAAAAAAGTGAAATAACAAACAACAGCACAGCGAGACCTTTTTGAATGCAGCATTTTTATATATCGACACAGTGTGTACTACTGTGGAGCTGTGGTCTGATTTCATCTTTCTGCTTAGCTAAGCTTGGATCTTCCTCACCTCTCCCTCATCATTAGCTCCCTCCTCCACCTCCACCCCTCAAACCTCCTTACTCCATCATCCTCAACTGCAAGCTAGGAGCCTATAGTAGCAATCAGAGGGAAAAAAAGAAACTACAAAGAAACTACTAGGGCTCCAAACGCGGCGCTAGTGACAGTAGCATCTTTGTCAAAGTGCTGGAAGCCCGTCACACTGAAAGAAGCCAACATGCCGGCCTGTTTGGCTGAGGAGAAAAGATGCTGCATTCCCAGGGAACAAGGGAGATAAATAGAGTAGAAAAAAATGCATCCCTGTGGAGATGGAGAGACCAAAAAGCTACTGTAAACCAATGCAAGCAGGGGGAAGCTACAGTATGCCTCAACATCAAAACCCTCCAAAAGTGAATTCTTCCATAGTTTTTTTTACGAACACACTCCACAGCACTCATAGGGGGTGAGAGAAGAGTGGGTGTGGTGGTGATGAGGAGGGGGGGGAGAAATTATTTTGCATCTTCCGCAGTATGTCTCAAGTCTTATTAGGGATGAGCAGCTCTGCGCACTGGGTGATGCAGTCTTTTTTTTTTTTTTTTTCCAGTACTCTGACTTTCCCTTCACTTGTGGGATTGCTGAATGAGTGAGTGAATGTAAATGTACACCAATTAGATAAGAAACCGGCTTTTCTGTAAAGCTGCCAAATCCGGGGGCAAGAGGAGGAAGAGGAAGAAGAAGAGGAGGAGGAGGAGGGAAGGAGGAAGAGATGGAGGGGGGAGAGATGCTGCTTGCCTGAAAATAAATGATCTGTATACCAATAACCCCTTAAACCAATACCCAGTTGGTGCGTCCAAAAGAAAAAGGCAGAAAGGAGGAGGAGAGGAGGAGGAGGAGATGTGGCGGCCTTGATTCCCTGCTGGAGTCTGTGCAGACACATTAATCCTCTTTTCAGGAGCTGATAATAATGTAGATAATATGTAGATATACTCCCAGATTCTCAACCCAAAAGCGAATGCCAGGAAATACATTGTTGCATGCCAGAACAGGATCCCACACGATGATGATGGGCACCGGCCCCCGTATAATGTTTCAGATGAGAATCAGACCGCATGCACTCGCTGCTTTCTCATTATGTAGGTATTTGAGTCTGACATCCCCTCTGCTTCTTAAGTAAACTTTCATCTCACGGAGACTTCACTCTAAATCCTCGGCTCGAGCACCAGGGTGCTTTGCTTGCCTGCCTGCCCCCACCGTTCAATCCCCACAGCGGCCGCGGATGACCTGAGAAGAACCGAAACTTTCCACTATAAAGCCTGGTCCGATGTGAAAAGTGCTGACTAAGGCCGGACTCCCCTTCCTGTCCCACCCTCCATCCTCCTCTCTCCCTCTCATCAGCCGGGCAGCAGCAGCAGCACACTCTCTCTTTCCCTGGATCCTTGGGATGGAGTGACGCTGGCCAACCCTTGTAAGGAAGCCCATTAAGGAGCCCATCAATATTTCATCATTGCTCACTCAGAAACATAGTTATAGAAGTTTCCAGGCCGGGGCCATTAGGGGGCAGACGTCAATACGTTATGGCAGCGAGCATCTTTCTTCACTTCTGCACCGTCCTTCCTCCTCCCCCCTTCCTCTCACACCACCACCACCACCACCACCAACTCTTCCTTGCCTCCTCCCCTTCACTTGCCTCTGTCCGTCTCTCCTCCCTCCCCTCCCCTCCCCTCTAAGGAGAAAGTCATCGGAGAGGCTTTCTGAAGACGACAGTGGTTTCCGCTACTTCTACATTAAACAAATCATTAACCATTAGGTATCCAAGGAGCACAATATCCCTTCCTGCTCCTGTCAGATGACCCCAAGTGCTGTTATTAGTCTCAGCAGCAGCGAGGGAGGGAGACAAGGAGGGAGGGAGGGAGAGAGAGACGGGGCTGGAGGGTTGTTTATAACATCTGTCTCAAGGTAACAAATCTCCAGTCACCCAGAATACAAACAGCTAATTAACAGCTTGACATGATTGTATAATGTGACGTCCAGAGGAACCGAACGCTCTGCAAATTGAAATTTAATCTCGTGGCCGTGGAGACGACGGGGTCTCACTCTCCCTCACACCTGCAGCACAGACCGAGTCGATGAGTGGACAACAAGAGGACGGATATAAAACTTTCCACCGAGGAGCTTAATTACAGGCTTCTTAGGATCACAATGATTTTATAACCCTTATTTCAAATTATTACACCTACATTAGCCGGGATGGGAAGTATCGCCTGCAGGCTAAAGTGTTTTAAATATTGCTGGAGCAGACATTTTAACGAGTTTTCCTGCAGCTCACCCTTCACTGTCCTTGGAACTAAAAAGGTCCCGCCATGTGCATGCATTTTTTTTTTTTTTTTTTACAAGAGGAAATGTGAGGTCCTGTAGAAACCCAAATCAAACCGGATCTGAGGATGCCAAGTCCATACTAATGTAAACAACACCTCCAGAGCTGGGCTCTGCCAAGTCACTGTGGTTCCCTGTTAGATCCCTATAGCTCCTGTGAATTCTCCTCTGACCTTAATTAGACCATTTTATTTTTTCTGCCTGTCATCACTTTTCACATTGTCACTCTTTAACTTTCACTGCATGACTCTGTGATGGTAGGGCAATCCCAAAATTTAACTTTTTACACTTTAAACTCTACATTTTGTTGCGTATTTGCTCTATTTGTTCATTCAAATATTTCAAATTCCTTATATTTTAAAGTTAATAATGTGTTAAAAAAATGCAAATAAGTCCCCGACATGAACTCACCAGGGTGCAGAACCTCTCCGGTGGGTTTCCACATGTGATCCCGGGCGGGTCCACCTTGATCCGCATGTGTTCTTTCATGGACGCGGACTTTGGCTGGCACGCGTAATACTCCCACACCGACCCCTCATCCGTGCTCACCAGGGACTTGCACAGTTCGTACTGGCCCAGAGTGGAGGCCAAGCAGTGCAGCAGCAGCAGCAATACGGCCTGGAGGAGCATGGCAGGCTAGGTTGGGGAGGGGGGGTGTTTGGAGCGGGGTCCGGCGTAGGGTGAGGGGGCCACGGAGCTCAGAGCAGAGGTGGTGACGCGCATGGAGCGGTGATCATGAGGAAAGAGTGGACATCCCTATATCACCACCAGCACCACCACCGCCACCATACTGCTGTGCTGTGAACTGGGAGGGGGGCGGGGGTGCAGGTATAGGGGTGGGGGGGAGATGAACTGACACAGCTCGCCTCCAGGCTTATAAATTCCCCTAAATGACAGGGAGAAGAACACTGGATCGGCAACTTTCACTCAGTGTCTCTTCGCAGATATCGACGGCCCCCAGAGAGCCGAGAGAGGGACACTGTGTTGTTTTGACGGCTGACTTCCTGAGGAAGATGGGCGGTGGATGGAGAGGCGGATAATGTTACAGAGATGATGAATCTCGGCATACACTTTAACCATAGTGTTGCAGGGGGGAGTTGACTTGTTCCGCAGGAGACGTTAACGCGGATCCATGGTCTCAGACAGCGCCGTCCTGCAGGTCGGGGGGGAGGAGGAGGAGGAGGTAGGGGAGGTGGAGGAAGGAGAGGTCGCTGCGTCTTCAGGTATATCCATTGGAGGGTTTAGACTGACCGAGCTCCTGTGATTGTCCTGGAGGAGGAGGAGGAGGGTGGGGGGAGAGAAATGGGGACAGAGGCGGGAGAGGCAGAGAGTTAGTGTGATGGCTAATGAATCCTCATCCTGTAATCTCTCTGTAAATGCATAAGAATATTCCTGTCATATTTTTCAGAGCACAGCGTGAGATGAAACGCATCCCGCACGGCACTCCCCCTTTTTGCATGAATAAAAGTTTAATGTCAGTATTTGCAATATACATGCGCCAGGGTGGATCTCGTAGTATAATTAACTCTTGAATTATTATACAGTGGATTGCGGTGATTAAACGAGAACTTTTTTTAAAAGAAAAAGTGAATTAATAGCAAAGCCGGCTGATTACAATAAAGACAAGTCGAAAATCTAACATGGAGAGTTGCTTCGAGTGGATATAACCTTGTGCGTAAAAACACGTGCTTCTGCCGGGTGCCGCCTGTGCGTGCAGGAGTTGTAATTGCTCATATGGCTCTCCTCTCTCTCTCTTTCTCTCTCTGGTGCTGGACATGGAGGCTACAGATGTTGATTTAATAAATGCACAACAGGAAACAGCCACCAGGAAGAAGAAAAAACTGTTTTATCATGCATTTCTATGTGCATAAAAAATAAAACTTATAGTTCAGGAATGTACTGGAGACAGATGCACCGCGGGCCTTCACATGCTCTCACTTCAGCCTGCTGCTGTCACTCACTAAATAATAAACTTTAAGCAAAACACAAACTGCAGCGGAAGTAGGTCTGCACAGATTAATGCACTTTAATTATGACTCGATTTTAAAACTGAATACATGAATAAATGAATAAATATGGGTGACATTTTTTTTTGTTATTGCACCGTGGACTCGCTGATCATAATCCGACCGTCATCCCACACTGACAGAGAGCCAGGTCCTTGCGCAACCCACTGTAGCTATCCCACGCTACCCTGTGGACTCTGACTTTCTTCAGTTGTCAAGTAAAGTCGCCAATTTCCCGGCACTGACAGTCTTGTAGGGGTGTGTCAGTCCCCCTTCTCCCCCTACACACACACACACACACACCACCCCAACTAGTGCATCCCACCCTGCAGCAGCAGTAGCAGCAGAACCAGCAGCAGCAGCGCTCACACTGTATCTGTTGTTGTTATTATTATTATAACATATTCACACATTAATGCACTGATGCGTTTGTGCAAACGAAGCCGAAAGTGTCCTCACCACTCTGTGATTGTCCGGATGTCGTGCTGTGCGTAACTCAGAGCAGCTCCTCGGTGCAGACTTCAAAGAGCTTCAGCGGGATGCATCGTGTTGCGAGATGTTTGATTTTATTTTATTTTATCTTTTATTTTTATATCACATCAGATAAAGCACTTACTTCTTACGTGCATCCGCGAGGCGGCTCAGCACTTTGCCCGGCGATGAGAGTGGAGTCTCTGTACATGCAAGTCTCCCCCTCCTCTTCCTCCCTCTCTCTCTCTCTCTCTCGCTCTCTCTTTGGACAGAAAGATCCTCCCGATCGTCCACTGTCCCCGGTTCCCCGCCGCGGTCCTCACTGTATCCTACTCCCGTTATCTCCGCCTGCCCCGGCTCGCTGTGCTGTTTGTTGTTGCCTCTGTGCCGGATACTTTTTCTTTTTTTCTCTCTGTATCACACCGTGGATGGCTGCGCACCGGAGATCGGTGTCCTAGATCTGAGAGCGGCGGCGGGGGGAAAGAGGACTGAAATCCAGCGTCAAGGAGTATCAAAAGTATAAAATATTGACTTTGAGGAAACGCTTGTTCCCGCCCTTCTTGCCCTCCTCTCCGCCTCCTCCTCTTCTTCTTCTTCTTCCCACTTTACAAGCTCGGGTTTACCCGGGATGCTCAAGGGCAGAAAGAAAGCGAGAAAAAAAAGGCTTTATGGAAAATATCACCCTCCCTCCCTCCCTCTCCTCACTCCCTCCCCCGCTCTCTCTCACTCACTCTCTCTGTCTCTCCCTCCCTCTATCTCTCTCTCTCTCTCTGTTAATGCCGAGGCTAAATCCTTTTACCATCACTTTCAATCACTATCTGAGCTTTTATCTGCTCCAGTCCTGCTGCCTGAACCGGGGCGGTGCAACTTCCCTACACTCCTCTCGCTCCTGCTCCAAACTGTTCCCCCTCCACCACCAGGTCCGGGCTGCACCTTGCTCGGCTTAAAGGGACCATGAGGACCCGGCCGACCGCGGGACAGAACGGGACTGGGCTACACACATACACACACACACATGCACACACGCTCCGTTATCCGTGAATGTGTCCAGATGTGTGAAACGCACCGTCTGCGCTGTTTTCACGGAGGCACAACTCCGTCCCTGCATCGAGAAATGAAATGATCCGCCTTTAATACTACTATCCCGGGACTTGTAGCTTGTCTCTGCAGCGCAATATCGTGACCTTATCCTACTTTATTGCATTATTCATCTCCTGCAAAATAACCTCAGAATTCCTTGTAACATTAAATTGCACAATGCTTTGTGAATATATTAACTTTCCCCGTGGTTCCCCCAGCCTGCAGTATATGACATTTTAATTCTCCATAGTGTAATTATGCAGATTCATCAATGGATCTGAACTTATGCTTTTAATATATATAGGCTATACAGTTGATATTATTACACAGGGCAGGTGCAAGGCTGATGGTGCTTTCATCCTGCAGTACAGTGACTCCTGTCCACCGGTGTTGGGCCCTTTAAACTCTCCATCCAGACGAGGCCAGATAACTGGCATTAATCTACCGTATACTACCACACATTTTCTCCACATTTCTGTTGCTGTCGTCAGAAGTTTTACCAAGAAGTTGCAAAAAGTTCAAAGTGTCACCGTATAGTCACAGGAAAGCAGAAATAAAAACCTGTCTTCTGCTACACAAGGACATATTTGTCCATGTACATGTTCCGTACTGTGAAATGAAAAGTACATTTTCAAAGTTTCAGTCCTGTGTCCTTGTATCAGATGGGTGTTTATATACCTATATACCTATATACATAGCAAGTACTGTATTGAGTGACTGAGTGAGTGATAGAGTTGAGTAATTGATGGTTGCCTCAGAGTTGGACTTTTCAGATCAGCTGTTTATGGTTTAGGGTGGTTTTTCATCCGGTTATTATTATCAACAGCCAGTGTTGTTTACAGTAAGTGTATAGTTTTCAAACTACTGTATTTACTCAATTAGTGATCATGTTTTTTTAACCTCAGCTGCAGAACACAGCTTTATTTCAGCTTATCCCATTCCTTGTCATATATAATTGGTCATACTGGTATCCCAGTACACAGCCTAGTTCTCAGCCCACACCTGTTTTCCCTGTTAAAGTTGCTGCATTATGTATGAGTACAATCTCCACACTTCTTGTAACTGCTTCAAATTAAAAACCCTCCAGTGTTTCAGTGGACAGTTGTTCAGATGTTTGTTTTTTTTTACCTTTGCTTGTGTCTTATGTTAAGTTATTCCTCTGCCTCCTTCGGTTATGTTACACGTAATTAATGCAGTTTATTGGGTGAATTGGGAGTCCAGTTCTGGCCCATACACTGTACGTCCAGATTTATGAAGACTCTTATTTAACAGAAGGTATTTTTTGTTTTTTTACAAGTTCAGGGGGCAGGGTGGTCTGAAAATTTAAGATGCACGGTGGTCTAATTAAAGATACTATTGGACTGAAGCTTAGTGGGAGCTTGACCTTTGGCCTATGTTGCTTCGATTTTGACATTTATTATGCCTCTGTGCTATCGGCATGATTTTTTCTTCCCAGGTTGTCCGTCCGGTCCGTTCTCATGAATGTGATCCTCAGGAGCTCCTCGAGGCAAATTGCTTCTAATTTTGCACAAATATTCATTCAGACTAAAGGACGATCTGATTGTTTTTTTTTTTTGTGGTCTAAAGGTCAAGGTCACTGTGACTGGACGGGAGATGTTCTCATACCATTTTCTTTGTCGATATACTTTGTATTTGTACAAATCTGATACCAGTGCGGTAAAAAAACTGGTTTTAACATCTGTATCAGCAACACAGTGTGGATTTAATGTTCATACGACAACATGTGGAAGAATTTGAAACTGCTGTCCACATAAATGTCTTGTAGGATAGAAATTTATGTAAAACTTTGAAAGTCTATTTGTATGAAAAGGTCAACAGTGATTCTGTAAAAACCCTTCCAGGCCACCATAGTCAGGAACTGATTAAGACCATGGTGGTCAGACAATGACTTGGTGACTGTAGATCCTAGGAACTGTATGAAGCATCCTCATTATAAAACCCAGTAGCTTCCTCGTATCAACTCGCTGTGATGATGAATCCCATTTCTCTTTGCACCAAAGAAAATACGTCCCGCTCTCTCCGGCGGACAGGGGAGTCGCTGGAAATGGAGACCGCTTACCTTTGTTACTTTAATAACTTATGAACCCAGACGTTCAGCAGGTCTTTACCGGCAGCCAAATTATCCGCAGAGGTGTCCTCCACTCCATGTCAAGCAGACCAGGGGATTAAACGAATAAAGCAGTTTCGCTTTAAGAAAGAAAGTCAGTGATTTGCCGACGCAGTTCAGCGAGCACAGAACAGAACGTCTCCAGCGGCTGAGGGCTGAGCTGCCTAACATTTGCCGGCTTCTTTTTCTCTGATAACTTAAGATCCAGACGTCCAATGACTAAAATCCCTCATCTGGTTAGGATATATAGTTGAAAACGACCAAGGTGGAAAATGCGTGCGAGACTTAAAACTAGATAAAAGTCAGATTAGAGCTTCTGACAGGCAACCGCAACAAGGGAATATGATGTCACTTAAAGGCGATGGTATTACCATATTGAAATCATGTATTTTTCTAGCTTTGGGAGTTTCTGTGGGAACATTTGTGGCAATGCACACATCAAAAAACATAACACATTTTGTCATTTTTGACATTTTAATGCGGAAAACTTGCATATTATAACTTAAAGTGTTGCCTAATGGGAAGGGGTGAAAGATTTCTGGGGTCTGAATACTTTCCGAATGTTATGTGGCTTTCACAAGGGGAAAGATTAATTAACACTGCCGGGGACCTGCTGCAACATCCTCGAGAACCCCAAAGGCCGCCCATACCTAATTTTGGAAACCACTGAAGTAACTAACACCATTGTAGCGCCAACACAGGAACAGATGTGTATAATGAGTTCATAGTGAGTCAGGACAGTGCAATTCACACTTCGGAGGTGAACGGCAACCATTTGGGCTTACATAATTCACACCTCAGGTCCGGTTTTAGGCCACCAGAAGACGAGAGAGGCCAAAAAGACAAGGAGGCCGGAGGGAGAGAAAGAGAGAGAGAGATGTACGATTCAGAGGAAATTATGAAGCTCTATATGAAACACTGGCAGCGCACCCAGGAGAGGATCGATAGTTTGTCCTTGCAGGGCCTTTCCCACTCTTCTCTTTTCGCATCTTTGAGATGAGTCTTAACCCATTTTTTTTTTCTACCTCTGAGGTGTTTCAGAAGGAGAGGACCAGTGTGAGCAAGGCCAGACTGAGAGACAAACTCCTCCCCGAGGGATCAATAGAGCATCAGAGATACGGCATACGCAGCTGTAACGGCCGCTTGATGTAGAATAACACGGGGTCCCTTTAATCGACGCCGCGCTATAAAACAGAGGGGAAAAGAAGGAGCCCGCTGAATTTGTCAAACGGCCTCTGAGTCAGAGATGAAACAAACTACACGGCATTTTGTCAGAGGTTGAGAAAAAAAAAGAAAGAAAAAACTCTGTGTGAGTGTTTTAAAGCAGATTTAAATCATCACTGATTCAACGACGGTCACAGAGTGTCTGCCGGGCCTGAAATGTGACTTTGCATGATTAAGCTCCAAACATTTATTTCACAAATGGATCAGGATTACACGTGTAGGCAGGGAAGCTGATTGCGTTTAGTGCAGCCGCTGTGATTTACCGTTCTGTGGTGAAGTCATCATCATCATCATCATCACATTTAGCCAACTACACATCTGTATATGATTTTTTTTTTTTTTCTTTTTTACACTTTACTAAATTCAAAAGAATGTGCATCAATAACCTGATAGAAATGTCAACCCTCAACATGATGAATGAGTGATATTGTATTTTAGAATTCAATTATGTCTACCTAAATAAGAGCATCAATAACAATACAACCGCCTGTCTTAATAGACTCTCACTCACTGCAGCGTGAGGCACCACAGGACGGTTCTGCATTCATTTCCTGCAACAACATTAGTGATCCGACTGACCGCGTTGCGTTCAAAGAGCCGGAATAAAATCAGAAATCATACTTCTGTGTTGGATTTCTCTGATTTATTGTTAACGGTTGTGAATAGAAACCCTGCGCCAGAGTGCTCTCACTAAAATCTGTAAAAAGCCGTGCAGAACGATGAGTGTCAGTAAGTGGCAAAACATTTAGACGACAAAGACTATTCTATTCTTCCTCTGTAATCTCCCCCTCGCTTTCCGCTTTCTCTGTGTTTGTATTTTAGCTGAAGATAGAACTGTCAGAGTAGCCTCGCTGGCAGACCTTGATAAAAAATATACCCTTCATCGTGGCAGCCTGCAGAGTTTGGACAAGGTTCAGGACAGGACTCATCGCTCTCTCCCTCTCTCCTTTCTCTCCTTTCTCTCCCTCTCCCTTCCTTTCTCTCTGTTTGCCAAAGGGATGACGCAAATGTTAACTTGTGCGGGAGTCACGCTCCCGCATAAATCAGTTTGGAACTTTGGGAAGGCCCCAAAACAAGTTGTGCATGATCTGATATAATTTATCTATCCACGGTGAAGGGCTTCGACCAGATGGCCAGGCTGTAACGAACACACACACACACACACACACCAGTATACAGTAGCCTACATTTTTCTGTTTGTCTTTTAAAAACACCAAACTCCTGAGGATATTGTCTGGAGCTTGTGGCTCAAAGGCCCAAACACAGACGGAGGGAACTCCATCGATTTTACCGACCAGCAACATCTGTTTACACGTCTTGGGGATCGCTGCTGTTTATATGTGCAAAAGACACAGTTGTAGAAAAGGCTTTTGTGGCTCAGGAGGGAGCTGCATGAAACGTCCTCCAGGGATGTCACAGACACTGCTGGTCAGCAGCACTGGGGAATACCAGTTTAAAGATGGATTTGAGTTGGATTTATACTAAAGCGGGCGACACTGTACCTGCCGGTGGAGGCTGGAGGTCCAAGGTCACAGCGTGATCCGACGTGCATCTCCTTAATAATTCATCTGCATGTCAGCGCTGCAGCAGCATCGGTGGAAGATGCCACACGGGGACAGAGGACAGGACAGCGCTAACTGACAGACTGGCTGCTCATGTTTTCCACCCAGACTTGTTGTTTTCTGAAGCCATGTGGAGTTTGTGGAGAGCGAATACAACATGAAGGAAGTTAAAGACTCAGACTCAGTGTTACTGTTAGTCTAACTCTTTACACAGTTGCACTAGCGCCACACACTCGAATCTCACATCAAAGCCGGATTCAGAAAAGGAAAAAAAAGAGATGTTATTTAACAGTCCATTGTGATTTTTTAAGAAATTCAGGGCTAAATTGGTGAAATACGAAATTCACTTTCTAGTTTGTTTTTCACACATATTCCCCAAAACAAACTAGAGATTCAGTTTGATAAATATAATTTTTTATTTTAGTTTTAAGAGTTCATCAGATGAAAAAATATTCAAATCAAAATGCGTGTCTTCATTTTTTTCTCTTCCATGTATCATAACTTTTAATTTGGTAAATTTCCAACATTTCAGTTGCTCTTTTTTTCCCTTTATGCTCACAGGTCTCAGACTACAGAGCACCTGTCAATAAGAACATATGATGTACTTTATACAACCAGATGGGTCCTCTAGACAATAAATAGACACACACGCACATGCACGCACGCATCCACACACGCACCAATCATTGTCTCCTAGCAACCCCTAGTTAGTGGTCCTACCTTGGGAGCGATGCTCTTTTCACTTACATCAGGTGTTTGCCCACCAGGGAACCAGAAATAACCTTGGTATGACCCTGAAACACAGACACATTTCGCCTCATTCCCACAAAGCACATCTAACCCCGTTACCTGGTCACCCCGCCAAAATAATATCAACACCACAAAACACTTTTTATTCCTTTTTATATTTCCCTCAATAACTAGTTGTTGTTGTAGTTGTTGTTGTTGTTGTCGTCTCCTCTGTGTCACCACGTGAACAGAGGTTTAGTTTGACCTCTGAGCTGGTTTGGTGTGAGGCTGGATGTTGTGTTTAACCCTCCTCTTGTCCTCCTGGGTCAAGGAAGGAAGGAAGGAAGGACAAAGGGAAAGATGGGAGGAGAGAAGGAAGGGAAAAAGGAAGGAAAGAAGGAGAGAGGGAACAGATTGGGTCAAAAAGCAAGGAAGAAGTAAGGGCGAAGGGAGGGAGGGAAGGAAGGAAGGAAGGAAGGGAGGGAAAAGGATTGAGGAAGGAAGGAAGGAAGGAAGGAAGGAAGGAAGGAAGGAAGGAAGGAAGGAAGGAAGGAAGGAAGGAAGGAAGGAAGGAAGGAAGGAAGGAAGGAAGGAAGGAAGGAAGGAAGGCAGGAAGGAAGGAAGGAAGGGAAAAGCATTGTGGGAGGAAGGAAGGAAAGAAGGAAGGAAGGAAGGAAGGAAGGAAGGAAGGAAGGAAGGAAGGAAGGAAGGAAGGAAGGAAGGAAGGAAGGAAGGGAAAAGGATTGTGGGAGGAAGGAAGGAAGGGAGGGGAAAGGATTGTGGAAAGAAGGGAAGGAAAAGGATTGTGGGAGGAAGGAAGGAAGGAAGGAAGGAAGAAAGGAAGGAAGGAAGGAAGGAAGGAAGGAAGGAAGGAAGGAAGGAAGGAAGGGAAGGAAAAGGATTGTGGGAGGAAGGAAGGAAGGGAGGGGAAAGGATTGTGGAAAGAAGGGAAGGAAAAGGATTGTGGGAGGAAGGAAGGAAGGAAGGAAGGAAGGAAGGAAGGAAGGAAGGAAGGAAGGAAGGGAAGGAAAAGGATTGTGGGAGGAAGGGAAGGAAAAGGATTGTGGAAGGAGAGAAAGAAGGGAGGGAAAAGGATTGTGGAAGGAAGGAATGAAGGGAGGAAGGAAGGAAGGAAGGGAGGGAAAAGGATTGTGAAAGGAAGGGGGAAAGGATTGTGGAAAGAGGGAAGTGAAAGATGGAGGTATAGGGAACAGATCAGGTCAATTGGATCAAAAGAGGAAGGAAGAAGAAGTAAAGATGACGGGAAGGAAGGAAAGGAAAAGGGATTGTGGAAAGAAGGAAGGGAGAAAGGAAGGATGGAGGAACAGGAGGGTTACAGATCCAAAAGAAGTTAATGAGCAGAAACAATAACACCCGAGGGCTCGTCCTGCTGCATCACTCGCTGGAAGTCGGCGACTTAACGGCATCTGTGGCGGCTGCAGTGGGTGTCCTGTCCCACACTGGGCCCAGCTGCAGAAACACTCATCTGCTGCTGTGGTGTGTGTGTGTGTGTGTGTGTGTGTGTGTGTGTGTGTGTCTATGTGCGTGTGTAGAGACAGAGAGGGGTTGATCTTACAATAGAGGCATTGTTTGCATTCAGTTTGTGTATGCAACGTGTCAGGAGGGTGGAAGGTGGAAAGAAACGGTGTGAGTTGCACTACATTTGTGTGTGTCTGTGTGTGTGCGTAGTACAGTGGCCTCCTTTCTGCCTGTCGGCCGCTGCACGACTGAACCTCCTCAGTGTCCCCGTGTGATCCAGTGATCGATGCGAACCTCTGGAGGTGCCTTTCACACGCACGTGCACACACACACATGCACACACCTCTCCTCCCCGCTCTTCAACACCACTGCAAAAGTGTCTGTCGCCACTGAAGGTTACGGTAACAAAGCCAACCTTTCACTCACTCACCCTCTTGGTCAATAGATTCGTCATTCACCTTCTCATTCCTCCTCACTCACTCATTTGTTCACTCATCTATCACTTCACCGGGCGTGCGTGCATGGGGCTGCTGCTGCTCACCAGATCGCCATGCAGCCGACATGACTGATGCAGTCACTCAGACGCTCACACCGCTCACCTACTCATTCATGCGTCGAGTGAGTGAGTGAATGAGTGAGTGTTCATTGGTCACTGTTCGGTGCGCCTGCTGCTCGCTCTCATCACAGTCAGTATCTGGAGGCATCAAGCTCTGGTTGGTTTACACACTGTATGTAAATGGCTGCTGTTGTTGTTGTTGATATTTTGACTACAGCGTGTGTCAGAACCAGTCATGTGCTCAGCCACTCCACACTTTCTCACTCATTCATCCACTCGTTAACAGTTCCTCGCTGCCAGACGCCATCCCTCTCTCATTTGTTAGTTCTTGATAAGTTGCTTTTAGTCACAGGCTACTCATTTATTAGTGACTGCCTTATATGGTCGCCCACTCACTTCCTGTGTGCCTAGCTTTCATGCTACATGCTGTTAAAAGCCTAATTATCTTTTATTGTTAGCAGTTAATCTCTTCTGATGATCCACATGGCGATGAGACCAGAGGCTGGGGAGGACAGGTGACGTGAGCAGTAGATTGGAATTAATGCTACTTTTATATCATTTATATCATATTATTTTAGGTTATGTAATCTGCTGGACGATCTGAATTTCCCTCCTAGGGATTAATGAAGTATTTTTTATTCTATTCATTGTCTTAAAACACATCACCTTGCATCTTGTAGCCTACTTTGTAGCCTACGCTCCATTGTAACTTAGAAGTGAAATTTGAGTGAGTTGTCAGTCGGCTACGTCACTAAAAATACCCTGAAAGTGGGAATCAGAATTTGGAAAAATGGACGAATGTCAATAAAACCCAGTTTTAGATCTCAGATGGCTGCATCAACGTTGAATTACAGCTGTGTATCAACTACTTAGTCTTATTTTAGTGTCATTAAATCTGTCAAACTGACTGTATTGTGCAGTTTCCACCTGCAGACATACTTTATTATCGGCTGGTATTAGCTTATACGTTGCTAACTGCAGCAATAACTGACAAACTTGTTGCTTTTCTGACTTGTTACCGGCTCGTAACTGGAACGTGGTGCGATGCTAATACAGGACATCTGTAATAATCAGTGTCATGTGGCTCAGCTGATTTCTCAGTATCAGACAGTGGCACAAAAAAACATCATAATGACCACGACATACGTCCTCTAACCTGAAGAAAGAACTTATTTGAACCCAGACCGTCATCCTTTCTAAATCTAACCAGGCTATTTTTGCACCTAAACCTGTCACCTGTGAAACCTGTAAAACGGTTTTATGTATTTTTATCATCTGACCTTTAACTGTTCTATATAGCACACTATAATCCAGGAGGCGACCTGTGTGCTCATTTAGGTCAGAGGACGTGTCATGCTGATTGCAAAGAGGATGTTTCATATTGTTTTAGTTCAGTGTTTTGCAGTGAAGTGTATAAAGAAAGAAAAAAAATCTAAATATTTAACCATATTTTGTGCTCTGTCAGGAAATTATGCAAAACATGTTACAATGCAAATCAGTCAAGCGACTTAAAAGTGTCACTGTATTTTTATTTATTCAAAAGTTTTATTTTAGTGTTGTGAGGTGTTTCTGAAGCTGCTTCACCATCAGCCACATGCAGGCTGTGACCAGCTCCTCCATTCCCTCTGTGCATTGTGGGAAAACTGGAACACAGACTTTCTAACGTACAGTCACAGAATTAGTTTTTCTTCTCCCTTTCTTCTCTTTACTCCTCTGTCTGTCTATTGTTTTTTTGTTTTTTTCCTCCATTGACTGAATAAGCTGCTGCCCCATTATTCACAGACACATAAAGTTCTTTTGAATGAATCCAATGGGAAAGGTCAGCAAAGATTTTTTTTTATACATATATATCCAAGGGAGTTGTTTTAGTGTTTTTCCACCATATAAAGGGAAAAGTAGCACAGCAGAGGCCGAGGTGTCGTGACTTTTGGGTCTTGGTTCAAAACGATAAATCCCGTGATGAAACCACATGTTTCTTTTTAAACTTGATAAACTCCTCTAGAGCCTGAAAAGATTTTTCCTGTCATTGTTTTCACATGATGAATTGCACTTTCTCTATTAGAGATTGTCGAGCCGTGTGTCTGGAGGTGGCGCCTGGGGAATGAGAGATGTTACACACCGATATGTTTATTTGTTATTGAATCAAGGCTGAGGACTTGATTTAACACGTTCGGCTTTTATTGACTCTTTTCGTTCTTTTATGTCGGTGTTCATTGATTTCTTTTAACAGGCGTTAAACAGCGTGAAACAAAGTGTTGTTTTTTTCTTCTCCGTCCGGCGCGGCTGTAGCTATAACTGCATTGGAAATATTAAATCTTTAAAGTTCATGTAACCAAAGATGAACACATTATTTGCCATGTGCTAGCGTAGCCACTTATACGCCATTTCAGATTTATAACTCGGGCTTAGCAGCAAATTAAAGTCAGCTCCAGAGGAGGATAAAAGATTTACTGTCTATTCACCAGAATGGTCTGCTAACAGTCGCTCAGCCTACTCACACCATTATATCCTTCATTAAATGAGCTGTAGAGGAGAGAATGAGATTTATCCCGGTGCTCTCAGGGCAAATAGGGCACCGTCTCCTCTTCAGACTGACGCTCCGTGTTGACATTGGGGGGGCTGGCGGGGGGGATAAATCCAGCAGGATCGATACCCAGCTTTTTCGTCTCATTGATTTGCTCGTACGACCTCACCCTCGTCCCACCCAGAGGTTCTTCCGCCACGCTGACCCCTCTCCGTCACTCCGTGGACGCCGCCCATTCATCTATCTACATACAGCGCCTATCCGTTTCACTGATGGCTGATAGTGACACTGTGGAGCGAGAGCAGCTCTTTTAGAGGTGCCATGATGTCATCGTGGTTTTAAAAGGATGAAGACGGAGGTTCGACAGTGGCTCGTGAAGATTAACCTCAGACTTACATTAGGAAATCAAGACAGAAAAAAACTAAACAGGACCTCAGAGTTAATCCAGGATTACTTGTTTTCACAATTTATCGCGGTATAAACGCCACAATTAATTAATCGTAAAGATTCCTAAATACCGTCACTTTCCAAAAAAGATTATGTTGGAAACATAGAGGCAAATGTGCACCAAAGTAAAGGTAAATGTAAGAAATACTGGTCCATTTACCATTTAACATTTTATATTGGTGACAATTAATGATTTGAATATTTAAAACACTTCCCCTGGAGGATTAATAATTGGTTATATTAATACTAGATACTTAAAATATTTAGTGTAAGTACTGTACAGTACTTCTCTGACAATAATCGTACAAAGAAAATCTATAATCGTGACATCCATATCCGGAATATATTGTTCCTCCTGAATATTATGGGATAGCAGGACTGATCAGATCTGAAACATTGTTCATGTCTGCAGTGGGTAGGAAAGGTGAGGCCTGTCATGGTAACTGTTGGCACAGACGGTGTGAGCCAGTGGCAGCTGGTGTAGTTTTCTCCGGGGAGGGGGGGCTATACCAAACTTCAAAATAAAACTTGGCGTGACATCTGAGTTTCTGCACAATACAGCACTAGTAATTGTAAAAGACCAACACCATACATTTACGCTCATCTTCCATTTCACCTCTGTACTGTACACTCTGAGGATCACCTGGGCTCAGTGTGTGGCGCTTCTTGCAGATGCACTGTCTTTTTTTTATCTGTCTGTGATAACTACAACTTTTTCATCAAAAGGAAACATTTTTAAAAAATAATGCATCCACAAAATGTCTAGAGGGGTGCAGAATAAAAGTATTAAATGTACTGAAATTTTTAAAAAATAGTATATAAATAATAGTTTAATAAATTTTGGCGGGTCCGAAAAATGTAAATATTTACATCTGGTCACATTGGCAACGTGGGCATGGAATGATCTCTATGGCAACAGCATTGTTCAAAGTCAAAATGTCTGTTATGACATCATCAGTTACATCATCAATGATGTCGAAACGGAACACTCACCTTCAAAGTCAAAATGTCTGTTATGACATCATCAGTTACATCATCAATGATGTCGAAACGGAACACTCACCTTCAAAGTCAAAATGTCTGTTATGACATCATCAGTTACATCATCAATGATGTCAAAGCTTCAAAGTCAAAATGTGACATCATCAGGCAATACTTCTATATAAGGCAGACCATAGCTCATTACACACATTGCTGAAGCTGAAAGAGAAGAAGCAGACGTCTGTTCAGAGCGCACAGTGTCATTTTTAGTCGTTACATTTTCAAACGTTCTTAAAACTAACACAATGGAGAATACTAGTTCTGAAGCAAAAGGAGAGATAACAGTCCGACAACTGAGGGGCATGTTTGAGTCGTATCCTGACGGACACGTGAGGTTTTCTGCTGCGAAGGAATCAGAAGTTCTGCCTGTGGAGAAAATCCTGAGGGCTGAAATTGAGGCCCTCCAACACATGGTAACCACGGAAAAACAGCTCCGACAAGAAGCATCTGAGCGGGAGCTGGTTCTAAAGCTAAATCTGCAGGATTTGGAAACCCAGCTCAACACTCAGCTCAAGCTAAACGATGAACTGATTACAGAGCTTGAAGATAAGAACAAAGCTCTCCAAGAAGCTTCATGCCAAGACACCCAGAAGTATGAAGCTGAAGTCTTCAGGGCCAAACAGCAGGCTGAGAACCTGCAGCAAGAGTTGGAGAAAGAAAGGAAGGCTCATGCTGTGATACAACACCAGCTCCAGGAGAAAAACCTGAGAGCTGAGATCGACACTGTCACACAGAAAACCTTTCTTAAAACTAACTCAATGGTAAATGCTTGTTCTGAACCGAAAGGAGAGCTAACATTCCGACAACTGAGGGACATGTTTGAGGTCCAAACTATGGTATCGAGGGATCTCGACAGACACATGGAGGCTTGTGCTTCCAGGAAATCAGAACACCAGCTCCTGGGGGAAAACCTGAGGGCTGAAATTGAGGCCCTCCAACACAGGGTAACCACAGAAAAACAGCTCAGACAAGAAGCATCTGAGCAGGAGCTGGTTCTCAAACTAAAGTTGCAGGAGCTGGAAACCCAGTTCAACACTCAGCTCAAACTAAATGATGAACTGAGTACGGAGCTTGAAGAGAAGGACAAAGCTCTCCAGGAAGTTGAAGTCCTCAGAGTGACTCAGGTTGAGAACCTGCAGCAAGAGCTGGAGAAAGAAATAAAGGCTTATGCTGCCACCATGACACAACACCAGCTCCTGGAGAAAAACCTGAGGGCTGAAATCAAGACTGTCAAACAGGGGAACTTCCTTAAAACTAACACAATGGAGAATACTAGTTCTGAACCGAAAGGAGAGATAACAGTCCGACAACTGAGGGACATGTTTGAGTCGCATCCTGACGGACACGTGAGGTCTTCTGCTCTGAAGGAATCAGAAGTTCTGCCTGTGGAGAAAATCCTGAGGGCTGAAATTGAGGCCCTCCAACACATGGTAACCACGGAAAAACAGCTCCGACAAGAAGCATCTGAGCGGGAGCTGGTTCTAAAGCTAAATCTGCAGGAGCTGGAAACCCAGCTCAACACTCAGCTCAAGCTAAACGATGAACTGATTACAGAGCTTGAAGATAAGAACAAAGCTCTCCAAGAAGCTTCATGCCAAGGCACCCAGAAGTATGAAGCTGAAGTCCTCAGGGCCAGACAGCAGGTTGAGAACCTGCAGCAAGAGTTGGAGAAAGAAAGGAAGGCTCATGCTGTAATACAACTCCAGCTCCAGGAGAAAAACCTGAGGGCTGAGGTCGACACTGTCAAACAGACAAACTTTCTTAAGACTAACGCAACGGTAAATGCTTGTTCTGAACCGAAAGGAGAGCTCACAGTCCGACAACTGAGGGACATGTTTGAGGTCCAAACTATGGTATCGAGGGATCTGAGGGCTGAAATTCAGGCCCTCCAACACAGGGTAACCACAGAAAAACAGCTCCGACAAGAAGCATCTGAGCAGGAGCTGGTTCTAAAACTAAAGCTGCAGGAGCTGGAAACCCAGTTCAACACTCAGCTCGAACTAAACGATGAACTGATTACGCAGCTTGAAGAGAAGGACAAAGCTCTCCAAGAAGCTGAAGTCCTCAGAGTGACTCAGGTTGAGAACCTGCAGCAAGAACTGGAGAAACAAATAAAGGCTCATGCTGCCAGCGTGACACAACACCAGCTCCTGGAGAAAAACCTGAGGGCTGAAATCAACACCATCAAACAGAGGAACTTTCTTAACGCAATGGGAAATACATGTTCTGAACTGAAAGGACAGCTAACAGTCCGACAACTGCGGGACATGTTTGAAATCCGAACGATTAACACTCAGCTCAAACTAAACGATGAACTGATTACGAAGCTTGAAGAGAAGAACAAAGCTCTCCAAGAAGCTGAAGTCCTCAGGGCGACTCAGCAGGCCAAGAGCCTGCTGCAAGAGCTGGAGAAAGAAAGGAAGGCTCATGCTGCCAGCGAACACCAGCTCCTGAAGAAAAACCTGAGGGCTGAGATCGACACCAGCAAAGAAAACATGACCCACGAGAACCTGGCTCTGAGGGAAGAGCTGGATGAGCTGAGAGCTCAGCTCAATACTCAGCTCTCACTGAACTATGAGCTGATTGAGGCAGAGAGAAGCAACATTCAGCCTCCCCAAGAAGACGTGACCCCCCCACCAGAGAGGAGCAACATCCAGTCCCCTCTCCAAGAAGACGTGACCCCCCCACCAGAGAGGAGCAACATCCAGTCCCCTCTGGAAGAAGACGAGCTGGAGGAAGAGGAGAGCCCCAGCCACCAGAGAGGAGCAACATCCAGCCTCCCCAAGAAGACGTGACCCCCCCACCAGAGAGGAGCAACATCCAGCCTCCCCAAGAAGACGTGACCCCCCCACCAGAGAGGAGCAACATCCAGCCTCCCCAAGAAGACGTGACCCCCCCACCAGAGAGGAGCAACATCCAGCCTCCCCAAGAAGACGTGACCCCCCCACCAGAGAGGAGCAACATCCAGCCTCCACAAGAAGACGTGACCCCCCCACCAGAGAGGAGCAACATCCAGTCCCCTCTCCAAGAAGACGTGACCCCCCCACCAGAGAGGAGCAACATCCAGTCCCCTCTCCAAGAAGACGTGACCCCCCCACCAGAGAGGAGCAACATCCAGCCTCCCCAAGAAGACGTGACCCCCCCACCAGAGAGGAGCAACATCCAGCCTCCCCAAGAAGACGTGACCCCCCCACCAGAGAGGAGCAACATCCAGCTCCCTCCCCAAGAAGACGTGACCCCCCCACCAGAGAGGAGCAACATCCAGCTCCCTCCCCAAGAAGACGTGACCCCCCCACCAGAGAGGAGCAACATCCAGCCCCCTCCCCAAGAAGACGTCGCCCCTCCACCAGACAGGAGGTCAACATGGACGAGAATCCGCCACGCTCTGGGGCTGAGGAAGCCAAAATGGTGGAGGAGGAGAAGGGGGGTCTTCTTCTCTTTCCTCTTTTTTCTTTTCAGAGAGGAGCTTAACTTTAGCTTTTCCCCAAGAAGTCTTCTTCTCTTTCACCAGACTTTTTTCAACTTTTCTTAACTTTACTTTTCTCTTTTTTGTCTTCTTCTCTTAATTTCTTTTCACTTTTCTTAACTTTACTTTTCTCTTTTTTGTCTTCTTCTCTTAACTTCTTTTCTCTTTTCTTAACTTAACTTTTCTCTTTTTTGTCTTCTTCTCTTTTTTCTTTTCTTTTCTTTTCTTAACTTTACTTTTCTCTTTTTTGTCTTCTTCTCTTAACTTCTTTTCTCTTTTCTTAACTTTACTTTTCTCTTTTTTGTCTTCTCTTTTTCATTTTTCTTTTCTTTTCTTTCCTTTCCTTTCCCGCTCCTTGAATCGCCACCTTATCGTGGTGGAGTGGTTTGAGCACCCGAATGATCCTGGGAGCTATGTTGTGCGGGCGTAATGCCCCTGGTAGGGTCTCCCAAGGCAAACAGGTCCTATAGGTGACGGGTCAGACAAAGAGCGGTTCCAAGCCCCTTATGACACGGACGTTTTGTGTCGGCCGCTGTAAGGATTTGGTTGGACTACGAACCAGCCTCCCGGTCTCAAGATGCACTTTGAGGAAATAAAAAACTATTCCAGAGTATTCTTCAACATGAGGGTGTGTCAATTACTGCATTTTAGTTTTTGGTGAACTAAGGTTGAATATGTATATTTATTAAAAGCTATATTTAAAAGGGAGTGGTGGGGCGGCACCCTAGCACCCTCTATTGGCCAGTCGCCACTGGAGTGAGCTGATCTTTTTTGGCGACTTCCTCAAACTATGGATGGGTCAGGCCAAAGGCTAAAATAACAGGACACGTTATTATCATGTTAACTTTGGCAGCCTTATAGTTTGGACACAAAGGACAGTTTGGTCGGGGTCAGATCACGATCATGATTTGGGTTAAAATGACCTCTAATTACCACTGTTGTCATGGTTGAAATGAACAGATGTTGACTGGGCCAGATGGGGGGAAAAGAAGAGCGTCCATTGTTGTGTTGACTCATTCACCCACTCATGACCTCGTCCACCTGAGGACTCTAATGCGCTTTGAGCCACTTCATGTTTTTGTCATTTCAGCTCAGTCGTTTTTGAGGGACTTTGCTGAAACGACTTTGATTCATAATTGAGACTGTGTCACACATGAGTGTCATTGTTGTTTTGTTATTATATATATATATATGTGTGTGTGTGCGTGTATATGATTGACAGCCAGTGGGCACTGAGCAGGATGGCAGCCACTGTAACCTTTCACTGCAGCAGTGTTTTGTTTCCATCACTCGATCAGCGGTGGTCTTTGTTTATTTCTGTCCTTCCTCGGGGGTAAATAAGACCCCGCTCTGCCAGAGAGGAACCTGGGTAATGAGGCTTGTGTCTTTGTAAGCTCTACATCCAACAGGTCATGGGTCAACCTCTGAGATACGGGGGAAATGGATATGAGGCTGGAGGAATCTATTTATATTATATTATACTATATTATGTTTCTCTCTATGTGTGTGTGTGTGTTGCATCATGTCCTGTAATACTATCCGTGACCATCATTACCATCATGAGCGTCCGTAACAAGATTTCACATTGAACAAAAGCAGTAACACAGAAAACACAATGGAAGGAAACAAGTGAATAAATTAAAAAGGTGAAATCACAACATGTCACCAAACCCAAATGATTACAAGAAACAACAAACACATTAGTAAGAGGATAAAAAAAAGAGGAGGGTAGAAGACGATAATTAAAGTTTCCATGTGTCGTTTTTTTAAGTGACTCGAACGTGTGTAAACAATGTATTGATGATATTTGTGTAACAGATACATCCTCAAACCCCGTCTCTGATTTCATGGTGCCTTCAAAGGAGGAGGAGAAGAAGATTAAGAAGAGAAATAAGAATAAGGAAAAACAGAGAACATAATCCCTCTGTCAGAACGAGATGTAAACAACTCTTCGTCTCCGTCTGAGCCAGCCTTCTTCTTCGTCTTAAGTCCTTCTTCTTGCAAAAAATAATATTCTCACAACTTCCCTCAGTTTGTCGGCATCAGTGGTTTTTTTAATTCCAAGTTTCACTTTCTGCCAATTTTATTTTTTACTGGAACTCACCCGCCGGCGCTCTGTTGTCGGCCTTTGCTCTTCCAGTGCGTTGAGACCATCTGTTGGACATACACTAAATTAACAAGAAGAATCCCATATATATTTTCCCACTGTATTTTCCATTAATAAAACATGTGCACTGTATCATTAGTCAAACCAACAAGGAGGGCAGCTTCTGCTGTTTGGGCTCTTAATTGACAGCTGAACTAATTAATCTCCTTCTTTTAAAACAACATTTTTACTGCAGTGTTTTTCTGGATTTCTGTTTTTTTCTGCTTTGATTTTATACAAAAATAGCTTATTCCATACAGTATGTAATAAACAAAATTTAACTATTTAAGCCGCACTAGTAGATATGTTTGTATTTGTTACTACATTAAATGTGACCCGTGTTAAACATAGTGACAAACTCAGAGCAGAAAATCACCTTCTGACTTTTGGCTTGCACCCTGACTTTGGGTCTTAATGCTGCTCAGTGGTGAGTTTCAGTGTGTGCACCTGCGCTGCACCAAACAAGTCAATACACAATGTTAGTCAACCAGTGTGTCGGTGCAGCGGAGCATTTAGCAGCTAAAGACAGAGATATTTCCCTCAGGAGCTGGTAGAGACTAAAACGGAGCTAAAATGAGACTGAATATTGTACAAATGAATCCTTAAAGTGTTTGAAGACAGGTTATAGAAATCATAATGTGGCTCTGTTTATTGACAGTGATTTAGGACCGTGGTTTGAAAAATAGAGCTGGAGGCAATTGGGATTTTTTTCTTCTGTTAAGTTTAAGAGAATATCTGAGTAGATTTTTGCATTTAATCTTTAAATCCTGACTTTTAACCTTTGAAATTCTCTCTTCCAGCTCATTTTTAACCTATAATGGTCCTAATAGACCGTCATAGCGTTAGATTGGTACCTTGCCAATGAGAAAACTGGTCTATGAGCTGGTGTCAGGGCCGTGTGTGTTATATATGTTACAATAGAGATTCGTGGCTTTGTTGTATAAACACCGTGACAGCAGGACAGTGAGACGGTTTTATTCAACTCACTTGCATGAGCAACATCATGTCAACACAGTGGAGATGGGACAAGAGCGAGGGAGCATCCACAAAACTTTTACACAAATGAAATGTCATACTGTAACTTTGGACGAAATAATTCATAAATTAAAGCAGAAGTAAGTGATATATTTGTGTTAATATAAGTCTTAAATAGTTATATCTTCCGACAGCAATCACTTACATACAGATGTTACTGGTTCAAAATTGCGGGGTTTGTCTCGCACTGCAGGATCTCGCGAACGCGAGAATTTTCACCACCACTGTTTTCCTCTAGGTGGCAGCACCGTACTAAATACTGCTCAGACGTTTTGGGGACCATGCTGACACGTCACACAATGTAGCCGCGATGAGGAGTGGCGCTGTTCATGATAGCTACAGATAGAATACAGTAGGATGAAAGGAGAACGAGCTGCAGTCAGTAAATAATACAGTAGCCTATAATCTCTGTCTCGTCAGCTCCAAGTTTTTTTTAAATGAGCCGGAGAGAGTTGCGGTGATTGTACTGCATCCACTTCATGACTACATTATGAAAACACGAGTCTATATATATTTTCCAGATTAAATCCGTTGGATCAGTGGTTCATAAGCTTCATAAGCCCATTACTGAAATGCTACGTGCGCCACAACTAGTTCCCCCAGAAAACAACAACCTGTAGCACAGCTTTGTATTGTTGCAAAAGTGTTGCATCTAGATTCATTACTGGTTTCTAAAAGTATCGATATGAACAGCCCGCGGCGCACCCATAGCGCCCGACGGAAAACATGCCGTGCGCACTCGACAGGCAGAGCAGAGGAGAGCAGGCAGCGTCCACAGCGTTTGGACCTGAGTAGTTACACAGAACTAGACGCACGTTTGAATTGAACATGTTGATATTGACGGCAAAACTTATTCTCCGCTGTCTGCCTGCATGCACATGTGTGTGATGTGAGAGAGGAGGGAACCCCGCCCGTCAGACGAGAGGAGATGCATTGTAATGACTGTAATGAAACAATATAGCAACACGCTGGAATTGCACAACTCTTAGTTAGCGTTTCATTTAATGAAAAAACAAACAAACATCTGTTATAAGTCTATTTTATTATAATAAAATAAAAATAATGGGGAGGCACTGCTGCTGTATTGAATATGATGTCATTTTTCAGGGTATTGACATTGAGTTTGAAATTTTAGTATTGAGACAATCCTACAACTCTGTGAAGACAAATTTGACCACAACAAACACCACAACAGCCAGAAGCAACTAAAATACAGACAACAAGCCACCGAGTTAATAACCAGCGTCGTGGTGTCGCTGATCTGGTTTTTAGCTGCTCTGCAATCTCTTTGTTTCAAAGAAAATGGATTGATTGATTTTTTTTACGCATGGCTCTGTGCGTCTGGCACGTGTGTCTTGGAGTTTTGAATCGAGGCTTTATGTTCAGCTCCCCTTAGCCTACATGGGAAATTTATTACATGAAACACAACAAAATTTCTTCACTTAGCCCACGAACTGAATTGTGAGCTACTGTTAAGAACCGCTTTTTTCTGTTCAAAGCAAACAGCTGTGAAGTACTGTGGGGGGAGGGGGGCAGGACTTTTCTTCCAGCTGGCTGTTTTTCTACCAGTTACAGACAGTAGCCTAGATGCAAAGTATTGATGAGCTGAGACACATTCACACCTCCATTCATCTCCGCGCTGGTAACGCCCATAGCAACATCTGATTTACATGTCGACTGTTAACACATGGCGATTGGCCATTCACGCGGCTTTGTTCTTGGTTTCGGCCAATCAGCTTGTAAGCACATGGCTAATTATCAGCTTTCAACCAATCTATGGCGACGGCACAGCGATCCCAGCTGCCTACAGCTGTTGCTGTTATTGTTTTTAACAAAAAACGAAAACAGCGCTTGATTGCTGGAAGGCAAAAACCGTGGCGCTGGCAGCGGCCAACACTTGGGCCAGTTGCTCTGTATGTGCTGAGGCCATGGATGTAGGCTATAATATAATACATCCATGGCTGAAGCACAAATGCCCCCCTCCTCTGTCCCCGCTGGCCCGCACTCACACACCTCGAACCCAAGCATGCAAGCACGGTTGCCTCCGACACACGTTGATATAGAGGGATTATTAGTTTATTTGTTTACCAACACGGCGGATGTGCGCTACCTGACTGCAGAAAGAACAGAGCCTTTTTAACAACAACGGTGATGAGGTGCCGACAGTATGGGCTATAGGTGGTTGTGTCCACACACTCATACTGGTTTTCAAGTTCAAGTTTACTTTTATTTGTATAGCACAGTTAAAAAGACCTTTGACAGTCGTCCAAAGTGCTGCACAGAGCATCAACAGAAATAAAGGACAATGCATGTACAAAATTACAATATGACATGCATGCCATCACACATTCACACATACAAAATGTTTGCATGTACATAGACATTATGCGCATACATACGCAGACATGCACACCTAGAGTCATCATAGTCAACAATGCAAATAAACATTTAAACAGAAGCTAGCCAGGAGTAGAGGTCCTATGACATTATAGCGCAGGAGGGAGTGGGAGGGATGCGAGCATCTCCTTCAACCATGCACGGAAAAGGGGAATGATAAGCAATGCCCAGGTCAGCAATGCATGACAAAAACATGTGGTTCATTCGTCCCCCTAAGCCACATAAACCAACACAATGTGGACACACACAACTCCGGTTACGCCGCGGTGACGTGTAGAAAAGCGAAAAAAGTGTTTCCATTACACTTTTGCGAAACACATTTGTATCGATACGTCTCAAAAACCACCTCATGAGAGTCATCAGTGGTACCACGACGCTGCTCAGTAACTCATCTTATTGTGTGCCCGTGGTCCGACCTGACCAAGTTATTGAATGTTGACGTTTATTTAGAAGAAGTCTGATTATGAATGCTGCCCTGGATTAGATTCTGTCCTCATAGCCTAATTCTGATTATTTTTCAAACAGTGGCCAAACAACAGATCCATTTTATTATATTAGACTATATTCCATTTTTGCTGAGCGGTTTGTTCTGAATTAAATAAAAGCCTGTCCCAAACAGCCGCGTGTGTTACTTCGTTTTATATCATCTTTGCCCTGTGCAGAAGACCTTCATAATTTGTGATACATAATCATGAACTCATAAAGCAAGCCAGGCTTTATCATATTACAATAGTTTCTGTGATTTAGGCAGGGTATACAGTAGTTAGTTCTAGTTAAATAGCCTAGAGTTTAAGCAGTGGATTACTGCACAGATCATACTAATTCATCCGCCTGTCGTCCTCCGTTCTCACAGATGCCACCTGGTGGTTGTTTTGGCACCATGCGGCTTTTCATTAAAACCTCTTTGTCTCGCCAAGGAAAAAAATGCCTGGCGCTTGTGCCGTCTCGCGTGAATCACGCGAGAAGTCCGCAATTTTGAACCAGTAACATCTGTAGAGTGTTTGGACCAAAACACGGGTCTGTCAGTCACTCTGCTCTGCTCTGAGCCGAGGAGAAAACATTTATCGTATCCTACAGTTTTTATCCAATGAGGAGAGAGAACGGCATGCAGGGCTGTGTGTGCAGCCAAGGAACGCCGTGAATGTGGCGACGTAGGGACGAGGACTGTTATGGTGCGTTCAAGGAAACTCGTATTTTTCCGACCGTGAAGTGGTACCAGTTCGATCTGGTACGAGTTCACCGGTCGGAAGTTACGAGTGGCTGTTATAGTGACTTTCACCGGTAAAACAGGTCGGAAAAACACGAGTGGGTTGCCTGGAACGCTACAAAGTCGTAAGTTGTGACTTGAAGCTGTAATTTACGATTTCAAAAGCCTGCCTGGAACGCAGCATTAGCGAAAACGACCGGACCACTTACTTCTTCTTTAAGCAACACTACCCAACTTAAAGACAAAATACATAACCAATACATCATGCAATGCTATAAATTAATGCACAAACCATGTACAAGCAACATGAGGTCTAATAATGATATAAAAAAATATGTAAAGAGATATTATAACATTTTTACCGTACGTCCATAATTTAAACCACCTCTCTGGCGTATACATCAATAGCTGCCGTTCGGTTCATCCCTCTGTTTGATTTCGCTCACACATTGTTTTGTTACATGTTGCCGCCGCCGACCGTTCATCATCAGACCTGTTTCACACTTTGTGGCCTCCTGCCTTTTATTTTCCCTCTTGCCTTTAAACCTCTGTGTGTGAGTGTACATCAGCAGCAGCAGCAGCAGCAGCAGCAGCAGCAGCTCATGGGGTCCTGGTGGTGCCACAGTGATGAAAGCTGTTAATTATCATCAGATCCAGCCCCCCACCCTCCTCTCCCTCCCTTTCTTTCTCTCTCCACTCTGGGGGTTCGATGTATGGCTTCGGTGCAGACCAAAGGTTCGCAGGATTTAAAAACCGTTTCTTCTCCCAACTCCCTCACAGACAAAGAACATTGATTCTCGTGCAATTATGTTTTCCGCTCCACCACTGCTGCACGACTTCCCTTCATGCTTTTATTGTCTGTTTGCTGGGTCATGGCTCGTTGGAGTGTGTGTGTGTGTGTTAATACAGCAAGTTCACTTTCCCACACGAGCACCTTCACTTTTCCGTTCATTCCTCTCTGATGTTCCTCTTTTTAAGTCCAGCCTGTGTAGTCGGAGCAGTCTTGTTGCACCATTATTAACTATTTTCCCACTGCATACTGATTGGGGAGGGGTGATAGGTTGGATGTTAGTGGGTGTACCTCTCATGGCCACTTCAGGGGTGGGAATGAAGCAGCCGGTGGGTGGAGGTCTGGCCAGGAGATTAGCCCTCCTCTGTCTGAGTGATCGTGGGACTGCAGCAGAGCAGAGCAGAGCAGGGCCGGCCTCTCCTCTGCAGCTCCCCACATCCCCATTAATGTAAACAGGATCAATATGTTTGTTGTGAGACCTGCAGCTAAAAGGAGCGAGTGAAACCACAGACCCGCGAGGTCGACGTTTCGCCTCATTCTCACTGTCTTTCTGTAACACGGCAGGTTTCCATGACCTCTTTTTTTTCTGTTAACTGTACTTACACATAAAATATCTAAATTATTCTGTTTAAAGGAATAGTTCACCAAAAAAATGAAATTGAAATTCACTACTCCGGAGTAGTTTTTTATTCCTCAAAGTGCATCTGGAGACCCGGGTGGCTGGTTTGTAGTCAAACGAAATCCTTCAATAATGTCCATAAAACTACACAAAAACCTCATAATATTCCTCCACACTGCTCGTCCGCTGCAATCCAAGTGCCCTGAAGGGATATAGTCCAGAGTTTACTGGAAACTACGCCATTTAGGACATTTTTAAACAGTCCTGTATTGAATTTGCCAGGGGTGCGTGAACATCAGAGCGCAATACAGCACTGTTTAGGCTGCTGAAATGTCCTAAATGACGTTATTTCGAGTAAACTCTGGACTATATCCCTTCAGGACGCTTGGATTGCAGTGAACGAGCAGCGTGGAGGAATATTAAATTGTTTTTGTGTAGTTTTATGGACCTTTAATGTCAGGTGCTATTGACTTTCATATAAGGATTTCGGCCTCCCTGGTCTCCAGATCTCCAGCACTTTGAGGAATAAAAAACTACTCTGGAGTTTTCATCAGTCAATAATAACGGAATTTCATTTTTTGGTGAACTATTCCTTTAAGATGTAGTCTAGCTGAAGAGAAGAGACATGCATTAAAGTTACAGGAGAAACTTTAAAAAGAAAAAAAAGTCCTGGTTAAATTCAAATCTCAGGATTAGGAGTTATATGTGTCTTCTAATGCACAGAGACGTATAGTTCATAAAGTGATTTAAGATGAGCTAAGTCAGACTTAGCAATGGAGGTCGACGTCCTGATGTCCCGTCTGGGATAGCATCTGTTCCACTCTCTCTCTCATTCAGCCTTTCTTTCATCACTCTTTGTGAAAGAGAGAGAGAGGGAAAAAAAGAAATGTGTTCCTGCGGTTGACTTTCCATATTCTGAGACAGTCTGCAGCTGCTCCGCTCCTCTTCCCTTCCCGTCTCTTCCCGACTCATATGCCGCCCTGATAGCCTCTCACCCGGAAAGACTTTTCAGCATTTTAATGACATTTTTCTTTTTTTTTCTTTTTTTCTTTTCTTTTTTTTTGAGTCGTCAATGGAAACCACAATTCATATTTGATAAGCATTTCCTTGTTGTGTCACATCTGTCGCTCCGTGCTCAAGTTCACAGGCTTCCTGCTCAGAGAAACGTCTGCCTTTGAAGGTTGGGAGCATATTTGAACCTTTAATTCTCAGCAAGGTTACATTAGCTATTATTCACCCAGCGTGCCAGTGTCTCTGTGAATATTAATATTCTGTCTGTTTTAAAGTGAAATGAAGAATCACACACACACACACGCTCACACATCAGATTTTCTGTCAAATCTTTATCTTTCCTGTGTTTTCTGACCTCTGCCACCAGTTGAGAGCCGTAATTATGTTTTCAATAATACATCAGTGGAGGGGAGTTGTAGTGTCTGAAATAACAACGTGCCAATTTAATAAGAATTTAATCTTTTTTTGGGAAAAAAAAAAGCCTGACTCATTCTGTCAGGTTGTCATGGTCACAGCTGATCTGTCTGCTCTGCTCTGGCTCCGGCTGTAATTTTTCCCTCCCCCGTCAGGGCCGTTCCTCACCTGTCCACCAGATGCCCTCGCTGTGCTCTCCTGTCCTTCACACCTGTGACTCGGCCCTAATCAGCTGTGATCCGCTGCCTGCCTTCACAGCTGCTCCTCAGCTCCAATTAGGGCTCCGGCTCTTTCTCCTCTTCGCTCTGCTCGGCCTCGAATCTGCTGCCTGACGTGTTGCCTGCTGTTCCACACAGTGAGCGAGCTTTACCTCCACCTGCATATAATGACTGAAGTGACAGTGGGACTATCATGTAAATCTGGGGGTTCTGTACGGTGTGTGTGCGCTCAATTCTGCTCGTGTTTGTGTGTTTTGCTGCATTTGATGAATGTTTAACTACAGATTCAACTTCAATTCTTCAAGAAAACCAGTAAAAAAGTGCATAATTTTTAGATTGTTAGATTATTTCAGGTTATTTTCACTAGGGATGCACTATAACTCTTTTTTTTTCTCCACTGATGCGATAACCGATAACATTTCTGTTAGGTTAAGAAAGACAAAGATGTAGTGGGTAAAGATGAAGTTAACATTACAGCTCGACCTCCGACTTTAATTTTGGCCGATAATCATCAGTCAATGTCGGGCCAATAATTATCTGTATAGTGCAACCTTAATTTTAGACTTTTATGGCTTTTATAGCCTTAATACTGATAGCGACAATGAGAGAAAGACATGAATATCAGGGACAGAGAAAGAGAGGACGTGACGAGCAGCAAAGGTTCAAGGGTTTGGACTTGAACCTGATCCCAAGTCTCCATGGCTCACGTTTCACCAGATGAGCCACTGGACCAACTCTTCAGATGTGTTTTTATTAAAAAAAGTTAAAATATTAGATTGTGAACCAGACTGAATCAAATCAAACTGGCTGGAGAGCACAGAGTGCACATTTGGTTTTTTTTTTGGAGAGACACTGTGATCCATTTATAACTGAGCTTTTCTCTCTCTTTTTTTCCATGTCTGACTTCTACAAGGACAAAAACAAGAAATCATCCATTAAGTATAATCTAAAATCAAAGTTTATGTCCTTGTTTCCTGCTGAAAGAGAACTGTGTTTACTACAGTTTCTAATACAAAACCCCCGCGCCAAAAGCAGAACATAATTTCAGTCGTTTTAAAGGCTCTATCCACATTCAATTAGTTTGAATGATTAGACCTCTGCAGCTGCACTGCACCTGAGTCACCTGATGAAGTCTAAAGTTTGCGTTCAAACAGAAAACAATACCAAATCTTCACCTTGTATACCTCACAGAACAACTTTGTGTTTTTTTTCTCCTTTAAAACAGCCAATGTACCAACTTTTTACTCCTCGCGGCAGCAACTTTCGGGTGCAGCGACGTGTTTGTGTCGCAGGCAGCTCAATCCCAGATCTCGCTGTTTTGTTACAGGTGGAACAAAGAAAAGCAGACTGACAGAGACGTCAAGTTGTTGCAGCCTCAGTCGAAATAACAGAAAACACTGATGCAAGGGTTTGTTTTAATTAAGGGAAAGAAATAACACAAACCTGCTAATTGACCTTTCTCAGAGAATCCAACATATCAAATGGATGTAAATAATACATTGTCTATTCTACTTTTTTCCACTTTTTAATTGGCAAAACGAAACAGAATACAAATCAGTGTTATTAGTGCAGTTTAACTTTATGTAAACTATCGCATAATTATTGTAGAGTTGTGAGCTGGAATGAGCACAGGCACATTAGTAATGCTGTGTGTGTGTGGCCTCCCTTCGCTTTAATAACAACCCTCGGTCTGTCATGACAACGACGACACAAGATATTGGAAACATCATTTTATTTTATTGCCCTCTATGTTGACATGATTGTAGCACGTTATTTCTGCAGACTTGACAGCTGCACATCCCTCTTTCTCCTGGACTCTACTGCCATGTTCATGAACTATACAGTAGTTTTTTAGACAGACTTTTGCTTCAGTGAGACGGAGCATTATCTGTCCGGAAGCTGCCATTAGAAGAGGGTAAAGTTGTGGCCAAAAAGGGGAAGCACATGGTCAGCAACAATACCCCCCACCTCCCCGGCTGTGGCATTTAAACTATGATCGATTGGTGTTAAGGGGCCCAAAGCGTGCCAAGAAAACACTCCACACCATTACACCACCGCCACCACCAGTGTGTTTGCAGCCCAGTCCAAGTCCAGCGAGCCTGTGCCCGCTGCAGCATCGGGTTTCTTCTTCTTCTTCTTCTTCTGAAGGTTGGACGTGTGGTTATCGGAGTTACTGTAGCTGTTCTGGCAGCTCCAACCAGTCTGGCCGGTCTCCTCTTGACCTCTCCCATAAATGAGGTGTTTCTGCTCACTGCGGCTCACTGGATGATTTCTCATTTCTTTTCTCTACAGAGACTGTTGTGTGTCAAAATCCCAGGAGATCAGCAGTTTGAGAATTACTCAAACCAGCCTGTCTGGCACCACAGTACAAGTCACTGAGTCTGATGCGATTATTAACTGAAGCGTCTGACCCGTATCCGTGTTACAGTACAGTGCTGTCACGTGACTAATTATCACAACGATAGAACGAGCACAAGTTGAAGGAATGATATTTATGTCCCAGGAAGCTGTGACAGTGCATATTATTATCAATCATTATTGTTACTATTAAAGCCAGTGTCTGTTGATGAGCTTTGTTGTGAGGAATAATAATAATAATAAAAAAAGCTAAATTTAGCCATGTAAAAGAAAAAAAACAAAACAACTGTCGCTTAAATCTCAAAAGGCTTTTATTTTTTTAATGTTTTTTAATTAAATAAACCCACAGGGAGACATTTTACATGAGTGTTCAGTACACATTTGTATAGTCTGCGCTTCACTCACAAGTTTTATAACTTAAAATACACAATTTACATTATTATTGCAGTATTTTTGCTAGTGTATGTATATATTTTAGTGACCTTATATTCCCTCATATACTGTATCTTCGCACCTAAACCTCATCAGTCAATCAGTCAGTCATAAAAGACACTTGTGTATAGGTGTGAGGACTAAGACACATGAATCCCTGGCTGTAACCCTAGCCCCCTTAATATTAATGAGTTGGGAGGGAGGGGGGTTAACTAGACTTTAAACCACTACAGTCTTCCTGGTTATTTTTTAACCTTTCACTGAAGGAAAATCAACATCCAATTAGTAACTTGACAGAAATGATGCATTCTGGTCCACTGACAGTGACTGATTGTCTGTATTGTCCTCTTCAGCAGAAATTTGTCATCAGCCTCTCCCAACAACATAATAACATACAAACCCAACCAACAACATAAATAAATAAAAAACCCAACAATAACATGTACAACTAACAAGAGTGTAACTGATTAGGGAGCAGCAGCATCCATCTGTCTTATACTGTACATGCAGGGTCGCACCAGCTATACCAGCAAAAATGGAAGTTGGCATTTTGACCTGATAATGCAAAGTGAAAAATGAGCAAATTGATCAGGTGTGAATATGTTTTCTATATTTTAATGGCAGGCCATATCGGATAAAAGAAAAGTAAAGAGGGATTCATCCTCTGGGGAGCACGAATATCTGAGCAAAATCTCATTGCAGTCCATCCAACAGTTGTGGAGATACTTAAGACCCGCACCATGACAGTCTGGCCCGTCCTCCTGCCACAAACACTGAGCATCAGTCTGAGTGAGAAGAGACATATTTTCTAAAGGTTGAGCTGCTTATCCAAGCTCGTTCTCATGGCGTCTTGTGGGAATTGCGCTCCAACAATAGAAGCTCAGAGGAATCTGTTGGTCCGATCTTTGTTATGTGACTTGTGGGCCCAGGAACATTTGTTCTCCTTCATCCCTCGATATGTGTGGGATGAACAGATCCCTCCCAGGAGAGTCCAAACTGTTTGCTTGCTTCAACTCTCTCTCCAGCTCTCTGTTTCATCCTTCTTTCCATTTTTCTTCTCACTTGCCAGCCTTCTTCTTCTTCTTCTTTTTTTTGTATCTGGTTAATCTCTATAATCTTTGTCTATTTCTATTTTGTTTGATTTTTGCTTCTTCTTCCTCTTTTTTTCTCCTCTTCTCTTCGCTCTCCTTCCACCTCCTGTTATTACAGTTTTGTTTGCCTGTAATCATGTGAGTGAAGTAGGTACAGAAACACACCCACACGAGCAAAATAATGAGCACGGGCTCACTGCATATCATGCAGGGCTGTTTTTATGAGGGAGTGTTGAAATATGTTATTGCATGCCTCCCTCCATGGATACACTGGGGTCCAAAAGTCTGAGACCACGATTCAAGATTCTGTATTTCTTTCAAATGTGACACAGATTCTCTGTTATAAATCACAAAACCAGCTTAAATATGTGAGTAAACAGTTCAATCTTTTTGGATTTTCAGAATATATTAGTATCGGTTTTGTTCTGCTTTGGGTTTGTGACTATTTGTGTAAAATCTGACGACCCAAGTCACAATAAAACAAACAACAGAAGACAAAAGTAAATATTGTAAAGTAATAGTAGCTCATATCAAGGGTCTGTTGTCTTCAGCAGCTTTATATACAGGCCCCATATCTTTCTTTCCACTGGGACGCCGTCTTCTCATACTACAGAAAACTGACTCCTCTGATGTTCGCTGTTCTCTAGCAGTATAGTTTCAGGGCTGCCGCTCGCTGTCATCCGCAGCTCACAGTGCCACACACTCCTCCCACTCAGCTGCTGCCTCTGTGTGAGATGCTGGAATAAAGTGGAGTCGAGCTGCTGCGTTCGGCCGCCACACAGACTTTTGGCAAACTTTACACAACGAGCAGCGGTTCGCTCGAGGTCGGACGCTAAAAATCTGATGAACGGCTTCCAGACGACTGAGGAGACAGACGCTGCCTCATTTGGACCTTCTCCTCGGTTTTATTAGTGCGTGCCGCCATGTTCATACCTCACCTGTGTGTGACTACAACTTTTATTTTACTGCGAACTACAGAAGCTCAGGGAAGTGGTAGCGTCTCTGTGCCATGATTATCCAAGTTCAACTGAGTTTTTATTTATTTTTAAAGGGACACTGTGTAACTTCTCCTATTATCTATTCACGAAAATCAATTATTGTGTTCAAAAGTATGTCTTTCATTAATCAGTAATCCCCCCCATCAACAGACTGAAGTGTTCTCGTAATCTCTGAATGAGCCGTTCATATCATTCATATCTACATGGAGCGGGTAAGCTCGGTGCTGCCATGTCGTGTCGCCATGTTTTTACGTTCAATGGCACCGTGACGGTAGGAAACCACGGAAACTCACCAGAGACACCGAAGCTGTCGGCACAGGTCAAGGTGGTAACGCAGTGAGGGGGAATGGAGCGTTACACTGATGCTGCATTCAGGTGCAGTCAGGCAGACGACCGCCGGTAACAAACCAGATGTCATTTTAGTCAGAGAAGTCGAGAGAAAGCTGGTAAAACGTGGGTCAGGTAAACAATACGACATCGCCATGACAACATATTGTCACGTGTATTGTTTTGCCTCGTGCTGACGGACCACTTGTTTACATAGAGGCTTGTTTATGCTGCTACATGCAGCGGCTGTCGTCCGTCTGCCCAATTTCACGTGAATGCAGCATGAAAAATACAACTGAGTTGCTTGCGATATACAACCACAGCGCTAGATGAGAGTAACTCCTGCACAGTGTACCTTTAAACCTCATCCTAAAGTATAAATTCATCAGCATCAACCAGGTCTGTACTTTGAGATGTGTTTGGGTCTTCGTCCTTCTCCACAAAGATGCAGGTCTGAAGTTAAAACATGTCTCTAAAGGACAGAGTTTTACTTCTGACACCAGTGGAAACAGCAAAGGGAACAGACTTATTATTCCCTGGGGGGAGGGAGGGGGGGCTCCAGCAGTGGAAACACTTAGTCTTGTGAATTGCTGTGTTGTTAATTTGACCCATCAAAATCAAGACGTGTTCCCCCTCTTTCCCTCTCTCTGTGTCTCTGCTGTATTATAACATACGCTGCAAAAGATGTGAAGACATTTCCTTTGCAAAACATTTGGGACGGCAGTTTTGATTTCATCAAGAGAGAGAAGCCCCCCCTCCCTCCCTCCCTCCCTCCCTCCCTCCCTCCTCACCTCCAACTCAGCTCGTTTACTGTCCAAAATCTGTCCCCAGTTGCAGAGAGCAGACCCACACACACACACACACACACACACACATGCACATTCACACAATGAAAAATACAGGCACACTTGGGGCACCCCAACTGCCTGCAGGGAAATAAAGGGCTAATCCGACAGTGATCTAGTGACTCTGGAGAGAAACCTGGTGCACGGTGGAATGTCACAGGCTTAGTGAGAGGAAGAGGGGGGGGGGCTGTGTGTGCGTGCATGCATGCATTTGTGTGTGTGTGTGTGTGCACAGGCACACTTGTGAGTGAAATGGCAGAGAACGCCGTGATTAACACTGAATGTGTGGTTGCTCCCGGCGCTGGCACAGTTATAGGGAAGTGCTGAGCCGTGTAAGCACCTGCTTTATTCCCCCCTAGTGAGACGACGGAATAAAGACATCAAGTGCACCCCCTCACCCCCACCCATCCGGTCCCCCCCCACCCCACCTCACCCCACCCTCTCTCCTTCACACGCTCACATAATACATATACACAAACGTACACACACACACACACACATTAGGGCTGATGTCTGTGTAGCAGGCTGAACCTGTGCCAGCCATGAAGACCAGATTGGACCCGTGTCTGCACCACCTCTCCAAACATGACCCCCCCTCCCCCTTATCCCCTTCCCATACACACACACACACACACAGCGCAGGCCCAACGCTGCTGGAACGGAACTGCATGTTCCACCTTAAATGGACCATTACTCAGATCTGTGGTCAGCTCTGTTCCGGCGCTCTCTCTACCACTGGTCCTTGGACCCGACCAGCAGACTCTCACATCACAGAGTCTGAGTCTTTGGCTTGTCTTCCAGAGTCTGGCAGAGTGTTTGAAGAAATGAGAGTCGGAATCAAACAAAACAAACTGAGAGGAAAACACAGAAATCCTGTAGGGATAACCTCGTGGCGAGGTAAAAAAAAAAAAAAGAGAGAGAGGAGGGCTAAGGAAAAGGGGGAGCTTGCCTTGCAGGAGAACAGGAGAGGGGGGTGCAGCTGCATTTCCTCAGGATTAATGTAACTGCTGACCAGCAATTTGTTTTTATTCATCCAGGATGTGGAATTTGGTCAAAATTAAACTAATATATAGTTATAAATTTCTTATCTTGTAGCTGTATTGCCTTCTGCGTCCTTCTGTTATGTTCCAACAACAAAATGTTCCTTCCTTAATAATAATAAAAAAAAAAACACCCGGCTGCTACAAGAGAAAGTCAAGGCTATAAGGCAATTGCTTTCAGATTGAGTGACTTTGGGTCCAGGTGTGGCTTAAATATGAGGCTCTTCAGCCGTGTGTGCAGCTGTGACTGAGTCATGACAGACTGAAAACTGTGACACACGTCTGGTGTTGCCTTTAGAGATGCAAAGATATTGTTTTATTTATTAATAACATCATGCATTCATGCTGTTGCAAGAACACAAACTATTATAAAGGATGCACCAGCTTTCATGCTTTAGTAATAATAATAAGATACAGTTCAGTTTCTTTTTTTCCCCCACATTTATTCCTTTATTTTTACTTTGCATTGAAACACTGCAGTAGTTTTTACCGTTGTAAGTGATGTCTCCCTCTCTCTCAGGCAGTTCAGCATCTGCTGCTCTGACCTCAGGAGCCTGCAGGCCTTCAGTCTTGGCCTTATTGTCTCACAAGGCCAGTGAGGCTGTCATCACATCTAGAGACAGGGCTGCGGAAAGGGAAAAAAAAGAGTTGGACTGTGGAGGTTTTGTAGCTTCACCTGAGACTAATTCACCATCGTAGCGCTGCAGAGAGACAACGTATGTGAGACGTAAACAAGAACAAGGTTAGATTTTATGCATGGTGTTGTTGTTGCACTTTACTGTCTGTCCATGTCTTCATTCTGAGAAACATGGAGCTGTATAACCAATGTTACAGATGGTGTTTAAAGGAACAGATCAATATATAAATGAATCTGTTTATTCTTCATTGTTGTGTCTGTTGTAGATAAGGCTTAGAGATGAGTTTAGACAGCGCTCGGCTAAATATTCTCTATGCTTCTTACATTTGAACTGAGCTAGGATAAACGTCTCCTGGTTGTAGCGTCGTATATAATGAGCATGAGACAGGTGGCAGGTAAATTACCCGAGTTATGTTCTTGAAGACAAAACAAATGTGCAATATTTCTGGTTTATGTCTCTTGAAATATTGCAAATGTTTTGTAAAAAAAGTTGACTCCTGTGTCTGTATTTATTTTGGGTCTGCAGGCAGATGTGGCCAAACCAAACCGGGGGTGAGGTGCAGGTTGTATGACATGCTGAGCAATGCTGTGTGCAGAAGCGCTGACACCGACAGGGTCTATATAGCGGTGATACTGGGGCACTGGAGGTCTCTCAAGTGTCACAGAGAGCTATGGCCACATAATTTGATATAGCTGCAGTGGTGAGAACGAAGAAAAAAAAAAAAAAAACTCAAACAGCAACCTTTAATTATGCTGCCACGGCTACTTCTCCTGCAGCTCTGTAAATCTCATCTTTTTTTTTGTACGCGAGACCAGGTTAACTCTACAAGGAGCTTTTTTTTTTGATCAACCTCCTCCTCCTGGGTGCATCTCCTCGCTTGAAATCAAACCTGAGATCTTCCTTCACCTCAGATCTCTCTCCTTGTGACATGTCTTCAAGGGGTTAATTTGCCAACAGCCATCAGCACACGCATCAATCTCCAGTCAAACCACCATCTCCCTCGCACAAGAACCGGCTTTTAAAATTCACTCCCCTCCCTTCTTTCTCTCTCCCCCCCTGCTGCCAATCACCGATGGCTGCATCAGATCAGAGTTTTGTCTGAGCTCAGACCGAACTTGGTGGAGATCAGTGGTGTCAGAGAATTCCCCTGGCCTCCCTCCATCCCCAGAAGGTCACTTTGCCGCAGGCTCTCTTTTCCTTTCTCTGGCTCTGAGGGTTGCAGGAAAGCTAATGTGGCCGACTAATGAGAGAGAAAGACACACAGAGAGGAGATAGAGAGAGAAGTGTGGTGGTGGTGGTGGTGGGGGGGAGAAAACAGGCAGCAGATTAGCTTCAGATTTCAATTTAATATGTTAATCTGTTGTCCAAAGTTGAACTCTGTGTTTCTGGCAAAAGTCCCAAATCATGTGTGTGTTTATGTTCTGCCGCTGTCGCTGTGCGTCAGGCGGTTTTGTGTGGACCAGCTTTCTCCTGAAAGCTGATCAAAAGCTGTTTATTCGCCTGTGTGTGTTGGGGCACCACTGTGCACATTTCATCTTCATCTTTGTGTGTGTGTTTCTGCTCTTGCACACACATACACACACATACATTCACACACATACATTTCTTTCTGTCACCACTGGCTTTAATCATCTGTGGAGCGAGGCCATGGGCAGAAGTCAGTGGTGACCCTCCCACGCTTATTTAGAGTGTGCGAATATGTGTGTGTCAGTGAGTGTGTGTGTCTCTTTATGCATCGTTCTTCCTTGTGCTCCGTTCCTGCTCCACTGCTAATGACCCAGCAAAGCACCTAAATGACAAGGAACACATACTCCCTGCTGTTCCCTGAGCCACAGCTAATAAGTTGGTCAGTCAGACGGGGAAAGTATTGTAACCTCTTTAAAAAAATAAAACAAAAAACAAAAAAAACACACAAAAAAAGGAGAAATCAAGGAGAACACGGCAAAGACCGAAGCTACAACAAGCAAATAAGATTTCACAGTTCTGGTGTGCAGCGAAGAAAGCTCCCATCAGTCAGATCTGCTCGGGGCTTTGATGGGCATGGGAGGGGGGTGCGAGGGTGGGTGGGAGCGCGGGGGAGCACCCAAAGACGAGAGTGAATAGTAAAATCAGAATTTGTTTGTTTATCTTTTACTGCTAATTCCTCATTAAAACCAGTCGGAGGCAGCAGGAGGTCTTTGATAAGAAGCAGCACAGTGTTTGCTTTACTTCTCTGAGCGCCGTCGTCTGCTGGGCCCACTGTGTGAGTTGGCTGCAGACTCCAGGAGATGATGTTGATTTACCTTTTTTCGAAGTGTTATCATTTTCGTGGCTCCTTCGTTATTTTTGCGCGTTCCTTGCTAACTGTTTACACAGTTGTAATCTGGTGAATCAGAGCAGTCGCCGGCGCCGCTCAGGCTTTGTCTCTTGTTATTGAACAGCAGCCGGTCTGTCGGCTTCCATCTCCAACATGAAACGCTGGTCACATAATTGCTCTCTTTGCATGTTGTGTGTGTGTGCGTGTGCGTGTGTGTCGTAACTGTACATGTGTGCTGTATTGTGATTAAACCCTCCTGTTGTCCTCCTGGGTCAAGAAAGGAACGACAAAGGGAAAGAAGGAAGGAAGGTAGGCAGGAAGGACGAAGGAAAGGAAGGAAAGAAGGACAAAGGGAAGGAAGGACAAAGGGAGAGATGGGAGGAAAGGTGGACAGTAAGATAGATGGAGGGAGGGAACAGATTGGGTCAATTGGCTCAAAAAGGAAGGAAGATGTGAGGATGAAGGGAACAAATGAAGGAAGGACTTGAAGGAAAGAAAAATGGAAGGAAGGAACTGATTGGTTAAGGAAGGAAGCAGAAGGACGAAAGGACAGAAGGAAGGAACGTAGGCACGAAGGACGAAGGGGAAGAAGGAAGCAAGGAAGGAAGGACGAAGGGAGAGATGGGAGGAAAGAAGGAAGAGAAAAGGGAAGGTAAGATAGATGAAGGGAGGGAACAGATTGGGTCAATTGGGTCAAAAAGGAAGGAAGTAAGGATGAAGGGAACAAATGAAGGAAGGACTTGAAGGAAGGGAAAAGGAAGGAAAGAAAAATTGAGGGAAGGAACAGATTGGTCAAGGAAGGAAGCAGAAAGACGAAAGGATGGACGGAAGGAAGGAAGGTAGACAGGAAGGATGGAAGGACGAAGGGAAAGAAGGACGAAGGGAAAAAAGGAAGGAAGGACGAAGGGAAAGAAGGAAGCAAGGAAGGAAGGACGAAGGGAGAGATGGGAGGAAAGAAGGAAGGGAAAAAGGAAGGAAGGATAGATGAAGGGAGGGAACAGATTGGGTCAATTGGCTCAAAAAGGAAGGAAGAAGAAGTAAAGATGAAGGGAACAAAGGAAGGTAGGACTGAAGGAAGGGAAAAGGAAGGAAAAAAATATGGAGGGAAGGAACAGATTAGGTCAAGGAAGGAAGGAAGGAAAGAAGGGAGAAAGGAAGGAAGGATGGAGGAAGGGAACAGATTGGGTCAGTTTGCCAGAGAAGGACAACAGCAGCGTTAAAGACGAGGCTGTGTTTGAGTGTTTCAGGTCGTTTCCCTTCCCGCTCTCTCTCTCTCTCAGGCTGCGTCCGTCTGAAGCCCAGACTGAGTCCAGCTCGTTTTTCAGCTCTGCCTCACGTCCAGGTTTTAATAAAGCTGGTCGAAGTGTTGTGGGAGAATTAAGGGGGGGGGCTGCTGGGTGGAGGAGGCGGGGGCGGCAGTGGCAGTGGCGAAAGGCACTAATTCCAGCGTCGCTTGGTGCTGGTTTGGGATCTCATTAAGGCCGTGTTGTACTGTCACACACACGCGTCCGCTTGTTCAATCATAGCGAGCAAAGACGTGTTTAAATCCAAAATAGGGTTCTGGCCACAAAAACCCCCTCACGTCCATTTGCCCACAGGAGTCTGATTTATGGGGGTGCGACCTAAGAAATACCACAGACCTCCGTCTCAGCGCCCCCATTTTTTATGCTTGTTGGAGATTGTTTTGTTTTTTTCTTCCCTCCTCCCTCTCCATCCATTCTCTCTCTCCTTTCTCTTCTCTTTTTCTGTAATTTCAACAACTTCTTCCAAATGTCATCTTTCTTTTCTTTTCTTCTTCTTCTTCTTCTTCTCCTCAGGGTTGATCCTAATTGCGCTCTTTCCCCACTCGTCTATTAACTCCATTTCACTGCACCCTGAGTGAAGAATAAAACAGGCGACGTTCGTTCATGAAGAATATACAGTAAGTAGCTCAGTCTGGACACTCGCATCAGCGTTTTTAACTGTTTGTTGTAGCAATATGCACATTAGGCTGCTGTTATTGTGGCCCCTCCGCGGCAAAGAGCCTGTGAATAACATTTATTGAACATGAACATATGTTCAAAACATTCACAATCACGCACGGCTGAATGCAAATATGGAGGGAGATACTGTAGATAAACAGTCAGCAGGGAAGCTCTGTGGTGGATGGAGAGGTCGCTGTTGTCGTGTGCAGACTGAATGAAGTGGTGGTTGGAGGGGGGGGGGGTGATGTATTACAAACCTGCGTTATCTACTGTAGATCAGTGTTTCTCAAGAGGGTTTAGACTCCACTAAGAGGTACTTCTTGATGGTGCCAAACTGATAATCAGTGATACAATCTGAGAAGATAGTGTGAGAGAGAAAATAGCCCCCAAAAAACACTGTAGCTACAATGCATTTTTCATTTAGGGACCTAAAAAATCAGTTTATGCAGAAGTTGTCAACCAGAATTTGATGAAAACCCAACAAAGATGAGTTACTGTAACCCACTGCTTCTTCTCATTGTTGGAACATTTCTTTATCTTGCTCAACTTCCTGTTTGTCTCACTCTCTCCGGCTTACCAAACAGCTGTTTAGCTCCCAGTCTAGAAGAAATATTGTTTTCAGCATCAAACTTCCCTCTTTTCTTCTGGCGCTAACTAAACCAGCTATAGCGTCACTTTAATCACCACCAGCCACAGAAACATGTTGGAACTACAAATGTACCCTTTAAAAGATGAAAGTTTTGCAATTTCCTGAATCTCAAGGTCAATCTCGAGGTTAATGCGATGTTTTGAAACTTGGTTTGGTTACAGGGAGAGTAGCTAAGTAGTTCTGCAAATTACGCATTACTCCAGGTCGTCCCCGAGAACCTGCTCCATCAGCTGCTACGACCGCGTTTCATCATGTGAGTTCATTAGTACAGATTCAGTTCAAAACATGAGACGTGTCAGATAAAATCAAACTGTCTAATGGTGCACTGCTCAAAAACAAGAAAAAAGAAAAGATCCGGTGGTGAGGGAGTGGAGGGGAGTCAGTTTCCTGTTTCCTGTCACGTTGGTTTCTCCACTATCACCGCCACTTTAGGAGACCAGCAGCAGCAAGAATGATCGATTCTTTCGCCCCAAAAGTAAATATTGGACTCATTTTTCACAAGCTGCATCTCTTCTGAATATTTTGACACAAAAAAGGCAGATTTCAGACAAACAAATCAGGTGACCACGCCCACTTAAAGAGTAGTTCAACATTTTGTCAAAGTGGCCCATTGCCATAATCCTGTTTTTAGGAGTTTTAGGAGTAGGTTCATTACCTTTAATTGTTGGTGCAAGCTACTTTTAGATCAGCGGAGCAGAGCCACGAGCTGCTCAGAGCTACGCAACGGAGGCTCATGGGATTTCTTGGTTTCCCTCATCAAACTCATCAAATTCACAATCCAACAACTCCAAAACACTCTTGTGGACAAGTTGTGACCTGCACATTCACCACGCTATGAGATAATTACGGATTACGAGACGGAGTTGTTTTCGAGGTAAATTCATGCAAAACAGCTGATCCGTGTTATCGTCAGAGCCAGTTTTTCAGGAAGCCGTCTCATTTGCCTCAACTGCAACTTGTCAACAAGAGCGTTTTGAAGTTGTTGGATTGTGTATTTGATGAGTGTGATGAGGGAAACCAAAAAAAGCCTCCATAGCATAGCTCTGATCAGCTCGCGGCTCTGCTCCGCCGTTCTAAGAATAGCTTGCACCGACAATTAAAGGTAACAAACCTACTCCTAAGACTTTTGGGATTATGCAATGGGCCAATTTGCCAAAATGTTGAACTATCCCTTTAAGAGACAGGAAGTGGAGCATTTCATATCATTGGCACAACTTGTAATGATTCATCTTGTCATAGTAGGGTATCTTTGATCTGACTGTTGTTGTTTCCAAACCAGCTGGTGAGACCATAACGTAAATTTTCGCTCTGTAGAAATTCAACGTGATATTCTAACATGCAGGAAAAACTCAGAGTCTATGAAGGGAACGGAGGTGCTGATGTGTTTCCCAGCACAGATCATTATTAATACATACTGTATGTACGAGATGACCTGTTTGATGTGATGACCATATATCAGCTCGTAGCCGTCTGTGAGTCTGTCCTCTGCCGCTCTGCTCGCGCCTTCATTCACCGAGAGCTGTCACAAGCTCCATCCTCGGGTTTTTATCCTATTTTCTTGCTAATAACTAATTATACAGCAGCAGCGGTGTCTGTTTTCCAACTGTTTTTTTTCCCCCTCGTCACTTTTAAATTTGTAGGAATTCCTCGTTTAGAGCTGAAAATGCTTACACGCAACCTGCATCTTTAAAAAAAAAAAACAGGAAGCTGCAAAACACTGTATACATTTGCAGGGTAGTGCGAGCTTGTCAAAAATTCATATTAATAAGATGAGCCGGGGTTATTCCTATTGAACAGTGAACATGATCTGTAGTTCAAACCATGAAGCAGCAGCCTCTCATTTGGCCCTCTCTACTGTAACAGTGTGTACCTACAGTATCTCATTTCCCCGTACACCAGTATCCTCCACACTCTCATTAAGGGGCCTGACTATCCTCTAAATCCGCCAGGGTTTGATCATTAGGACGTACAGGAGGAATCAATCCGGTGAGTGAATTCACATCACATACACCTCCAGCTCTCATCAAATGACCTTGACTGCTGCCACCGCCGGCATCGCTTGGTTTTTAGATGAGAGGCTAAGTATGATGGTACGATTGTGTGATGTGCAGATGAAGTCTAGTATTGCACATTAACAGGGTTCAGGGCGCTAAATTCAACCCGGGCTAATGAATGTGCCATGCTGACTAATTTAAAGTTCAGCTTTTTTTTTTTTTTCCGCAATGTGCAGGTAATGAGAGGCACCGTGCAGTTCCAGTTCTGCTGAAGGCCGGGTGAGTGGTGAGAGGAGAGAGGGGGGGTGGTGGTCAGTGGTTTCAGGTTTGACACCTGCAGGACAGGAAGGTGGTGCAGGTTGTCTCCGAGCGAGTTAGTTAGTCGGTTAGTTAGTTCAGCGCTCCGAGGTCTTGATGGTGGTCAGCTCATCAGCATGACACCTGCTTGCTCTCCTGTGTCAGCTCCTTGAAGACCGAGGCCTCCTCCTCCTCCTCCTCCTTCCTCCTCTTCCTGCTTCAATATATGGACTCACAAAGCCACGCAATATTTCTCACATGTGCTGTCACCTCGCTGAATGCACACGCAGACACTAAAACCCGCTGCCACAGTGTGATACCGCAGGTCTCGGCTCTTGCCAGCAGCAGCACGGCGGCTTTGTTAACATCTTTCCCCTACTGTACCACACCGACCCCCACCCCACCCCCATCCATATGCAGCAGATCCAAGTAATAAAACAAGTGTCAGCTCTGTGTGTGTGTATGTGTGTGTGACTGAGGTATTTCTGTAGGTGAAGATGCGGCATGCAGCAGTTGTGAGGCTGCAGGTGACTCGGAGGTATAGAGATGAATGTGTTTCAGACCGAGGCAAATGTCGCCGTTACACAACTGAAGAGTAATAACCACAATGAGGGCCAACTCTTCTTCTTCTTCTTCTTCTTCTTCCCTGTGTGTGTGTGTGTGCAGGAGACTGGGCAGAGTTTCAAAGCCTCCTCTTTTCTCACTCTGACTCAGTCGGGAAGGAGAGAGCAGAAGAAGACGACGTGTATTTCTCCCACATTCACACAGGAAATTCTTCATTCTGCTTCCTGTATGTGGACTGAAGAGTTTCAGTCGGCTGTCACTCCCTAAACCTCTTACAGACACATGCATTTAGATTGTTTGACATCCCAGCGAGACTCTGATGCCTTGTAGGGTGCACACTTTTTAACTTTATTTATCCATGCATGTGCTCTTCTTCTTCTTATGTATTCACCTTGTAATTTATTTATCCGCACATTTTGTTTTGTGAGTATATGATCCGAGGTTCTGGAGCAGGGAACATGCATGCTGCAGCAAGATGTCGGGTTCGTTTTAACTAGGCTCATTAGCTGCAGAAGGCGGCACCGGTTAATTAAAATAATTCCCTGTTATCGCGGCTGCTTTGGTCAGCCAAACGATACCGGGGGACTGCTATGCAGCACAGACTGCTCTCGCTTGGCAAACGGTGCTCCTCAACCACAGCTAGCACCTAATTAGCGCTGGAGGAGGAATATTTTACCGCGAATTAACATGCCGCGCTTCGGCCTGTGCTCTAATTGACGAGCCTCATCTGAGGGCCGGTGGAGGACTGCTGCAGCTGGAACGGCGGCTCAACTCAAGCGCGGGGAGAGAAACACGCATAGAATGTTTAACCATTTCATAATTAGTGAGAATCAAAAAGATGCTTGTTTAGTGGCGGACTTAAGTTGATTTTTTATGGGTGTTGCGTACTCACCCAGTGGAAGCGGGAGGGGGGCTTATTCTGTGTTCTCCCATGACCTCCGCTGATCTCGCTGCAGCATGAAAGGCAAGAGGGGCAGTTACGCAGGTTAAAGGGCAACAGTGGTAAATATCCTATAATCCCATGTTCAGATCAAAAACTCGAAGGGCCGGGTCTAATGAAAGCATTTGGACGAGCCATAATCCAGAGTAATAGGAAGGGATCCGGCAAACACTCCTCTCATCAAGTCGCTCTGTTGAATAACATTAAAACCCAAACAACCTTCAAGATACATATTTAACACCCTGGGGTAAGCTTTAGCACATGGCTGTGCTGACAGGCCGTGTTTTTGAAAGAAGACTCAACCACACCAGTATTTGATTGGAGTTTTCTGGCGGGGGCGGGGGGTGCTGCTGATGTGACTGCGGGAATCGAGCTTAAAAGGAAAAGCAGCGCTGATGATGAGTTATCGTTTGTTTCTCCTGCCCACGCCGGCCCTGAAGGCATCCCATCCCATCCCATCCCATCCTATTCCATCTCATCCTATCCCATCCTGTCCCAGGGATTCCAGTGGAAGAGGTGGGGATGGTTCACAGATGTTGCTCCAATGAGGCTCATCTGTTGAAACTCAAGGAGGAAATCTGGCACTGATTTCACATTAAAATGACTGATCTTGGACGATGCCTTCAAGGTTTAACTAATTCAGTCAGTTTAAGCCTCATATAAGTTACTAATAACGCTGTTAATGTGCGTATGTGCGGCCTAATAGATTTACGGAATTGTAAAATACAAGGGAAGAAAGTAATGAAACAAAAGTTACCACTTTCAAAAGAGGCATCGTTTTTATTCATTTTAATATTCAAATGATTTAAAGAATAAACTATACTAGAGAATAAGCCAACTTTCCCATACCATGGTTTCCTGAACAGTTTTAGCTTCTGCCCAGGGACTTCCCAACAACACTATGCAGCAGCTGTTGTAGCATTAGCTCACTATATGCTAACATAGAAGCTAGCCTATTTCACAACCAGCTTGGTGGCCAGCAATAGAAAGATGACCAATAAGAGTTTAATATGATGAATTAAATATATATTATAATAATGCACAAAAGTAAAGTTATTTGATTATTAAATTCATATTTTTTCCAATTTTCTTTGATTTTGGCGAGATAGATTTGACGTATCCTCTTCTATATCTTCTTCATTGTTGTTTTACAACATTATAACGTGTATAATGACAAAGTATCTTAATCTTAATCACTTAATATGAAATCATTTTAATTCTGTAAGATGTTACTTGACCTGTGGTTTAAATTAAAAAGTACTGCTACGACTACTACAATCCTATTTTGTGCACTTGCCTGAAAACGTACCTCAAATAAAAAAAAGTAACTTTTCCACAGCATAAAGCAGGTCTCCATTGAAACTTTAAATTTCACAACCAGTAAGTCAGAATCAAAGAGATACAAAACCAACGTTAAGATGTTCAAATATGGATACATACAGTACAATGTCCTACCTTTCGCGAGGGAAAACAAAGCCGTAGCCTCGTGTCTTCCTCGGCTGTTCCAGTGAGCAGGTCCTGATGCTTCACACAGACGGAGACCGGAGATTTCAAACAATGTTCAGTTTGTCAAGGTTGGATAAACCTTGAGTTGAGAACAGGTGAAAACACCCCTGAAGTAGAGCCACCAAGGCCAAAACGTCTTCTTACAGGGACAGTGCGGCATAAAAGGACAAACATGTCGACTCGGCATCACAGACATTTCTTCTTTTTTTTCTCCTTTTTTAAAAGATTCTGATTCCTGAATATATTTCTACAAAACCTCTAGATACTAAAATCCCCCATAAACCAGTCAGTCAACAGTATTTTTTTGTCCACCCCCGTTGCTTGAACTCAGGTAACTCTGATGATATCTCTGTTACTACAGTAGAGATGACTCGACAAAGTTCCCCCACAGCCACACAAGGCATTATACAGTTGAGGTGGTAAACTGATTTTGATGCAAAAGGTTGGTGGATTTCCCTTTGAAACTAATCAGGAAGACGCATTTATTTTTTAAAAATCTGCATTTCAATCTCCTTCTTTCTGGGGAGGAGAGAGTTGCCGAGCAGCATCATGGAAACCAAAAATCTACTTATACATCGACTCACTACATCTGCAGACCTGATGACTCATAAGAAAGACATGAAGAAGTTTTTATTAATGGGTGGTGTCAAGTATTGAGGAAGTTTTATAATCTGTTATTTGCGGTACAGTTTAAGCAGCACAAACACACCTCACTCTGTGTGTATTGTGGGGTGTTTGTGCAGATTACCGAGGTGTTTTTTTTTTGCTGCTGTAATCAGTTTATAAAAGAGTGGAGGCTCTTCTATGATGATATTTGTTGTATATCTGAGATAACTACTGTGACTAACACACTGGTCTCTCTTTTTTCTCCTCTCCCTCAGTTTTTCTTTCTCTTTTGTCTCCGTGTGCAGTGCTGTAACAACATTGTCACATTTTAACATATTGGTTGTGAGGAGAGTGGGTGGGAGCACAGACTCTTCTGAAGATTTTTTTTTTTTCTATATTTTTTATCCATCTATTTGCACGGTGACGTTTGTTCTCGGCATGTTAATCTTGCAGTCAACAGTGGTAAAGCCCAAGTTGTGTATTTCAGAGACCCGGGGATCTTTTGATCAGACCAGCGCTGCCTGCTGAGCCCCGTCGCCGCCCCTAACAAGGCTTGTTTGCAGCTGCATGTGCACAGACTGCTGCTGGTGGAGCCGGTTGAGTAGTCTCACTCACACATGCACATGCACATGCACAGAGAGAGGGTTTCATACTGTATTGCTTTCACACCTGTGCATTAACATTTCTCACACAGAGACAGAAGCGTGTCTTTGTCTTCACATTCTGATAATGAAAGCGTAAGCATGAAGGTACACATGGGCTGTCCACACGCACACACGGCTTGGAGAGAACATACTACGGTTCAACTTTACTATACAACCCCTTTGTGGGGGGTTTGTGGACACACGCGCACGCACACAGCTGCCGCACACGCATGTACACAGGTTTTAGCGCACTCACTGACACATGAAAGCAGACACAGAGACGAGCAGCCTCCGCGGGCCTCGGGGAGCTCTAATGGCCTTGTAGAGTGCAGTCAGGGAGAGTGAGGGTGAAGAGCAGAGCAAGGTGAAGGCACACTTAAACACACACAGGCACACACACGCATGCATGCACGCCGTGAACATGCATGGTGGTGAAAAAGTACAGCACACAGAGAAAGCCACAAACTAACAAACATGCCACTACAAGCAGAATTCAGTGCAACACACGCGCTCGCTCTCGTACGCACACACGTACTGTATATACGCTGCATTGCTACAGTCAAGCGGGCCCTGTCCTGATGAAGCGGCTGTTTCTAAAAGGAGCTGAACATGAATTATGCAGCTTCGTCTTCACATGAGGGGGTTTTTCTCCTTCTTCGCCGCATTCCTCTAAGCCAGCTGTTTTCTATTCCTCCTCCTCTGACTCTCCTCCACTCTCTCCTTCACTCCTTTAAACTCATCTTCTCATCTCAAACACTTCTATCTTTTTCACTTTAACTCATGTCCCCCCTCCTAACCACCCACCCAACCAACCAAAAAAAAAAACTAACCCACTGTGAGCCTCCCTCCTCTCCTCGCTCCTGTGTGCTGCCCTTCAGGCCCCCTACAGTTTTTCCTGCTCTGCTCTCTGCAGCACCACTGAACCCTTTCCCATCTCTTTATGTTGTTGTCTTGACATTTGCACACACATGCTTCTTCTTCTTCTTCTTCTTCCCTCTGTAATTCTGCTCACTTATGTCCGTGGATGGAGAGCTGAACAGAGCAGAGAGGAGGGGCGATGGCCGAGGCGCGCTGCTGCTGCTCCACTGGTGTCAGATTCTCATAAGTGTGTGAAAGAAGAGAAGCAGAACAAGTCTTATGGTTCGTCATCTGCCCCGCGGCATAAATTTTTAGTATTGACGAGTTCTGAGACAAATCGTCCAGACTGAAGCGCGGCTGTCTGATTGTTTGTGCGATGTCTGGTGTGTCTTTGTGTCTGTGTTGTGGCGGCGGAGGAGGAGGAGGGGAGAGGGGGAGAGGAGGGGTGAGACGGATGAGATTTTTACACCTACACCTCGTCTCACAGCTATAGAGCACGTTTGTTTATGTCCGTGTGCATTAGCAAAAGAGCCATCGCTGCTTTCCAGGAAGAAAGCTCTGTTACTCTAAGAGTAACAAGGACATCTAGTTGTTACTGGAACTACTTTCTATGAAGAAACAGTCTCTGAGAAAAGAAAGGAGGGAAAAAAAAACTACATCCACACTCAGTTGTGTGGATTATCTGGAATCACATGGACACGGTTCCTGGAAGGACTTGTTGCTGTTTGGCAGCCGGTATTTTATATTCTCAAATTTTCTTTTTCTCACTGCCGTCGACAAAATCCCATGTAAAGACGAAACCCAACAACGCATCAGTCTGTCTCGGAGAGAAGAGCTGAAGTGAAACCAAAACTTCCAGGTTTTGTTCCAGGAAAAAGACAAATCTCAAATCTCTGAGAATCACATTGGCATCAATAACAACACAAAAGACTTGGACCAGAGCCTGTGGACTGTGTGTACTGCCATTTGTTCAATTTGTGTAACTTTAACAAAGTGTAATATTGTTCATTTTTATGTTTTTTAATGGACATAGTTTCCAGTTAAGTCCTGTCAGTTTTGTTTATGTAGCCGTAAGACAAAGATCATTGTGAATTGAGGATGGATTCACAGCTTTATTTCTCTTTCTACCCTTTATTTTAGAGATCTTTCAATCCTTTTTTTTTCTTTTTTGGTAAATTCTTTTCCAAATAACTTCATAAACAGAGAAACACATAATCTGCTTCTAATTACACGTTAAATATCCTTCTATAAACGCTAACACGGAGAGCATGAGGCTTCAAATCAGAGCAGCTAGAAATGCAAAATGCTTCATGCAGTTTCATGCATACAAGTTTTCATGGGAGCTGCACAAAAAAAATCAATTGTTCAACTTTGTTAAAAAAAATCACCAAGCCTTCGGACTCGGGCGTCAAGTGCTGTTGTAGATACTAATTAATTTTCAGAATATGGGTAGTAAACCTCAGACACATGAAAGATTGATGAAAGAAGCCTTTAATGAGAGATTGCATAGAGTTACACAAGCTGGTGGCACGGAGGCGAGCCCGGAGGTGATGTCAGGACCGGCTCTATCTGACTTCCACACTTTGCGTCTCTCCCGTTTGTTTCAACTTTTAAAAAAACGGATCACACGCCCTGGTGTCGCTGTAGCTTCGACAGAGGCTTCACAATGTTTCTTAAAAAGACGGACGCTGTGGTTTTTAGGAAAATAAAGTCTTAAACTGGTGTATGGGGGACTATTTTCAGATGCGTACTACTACACATGGTACATAGCCTCAGCGGTGTGACTCAATTATGTGTTTTTAATAGTTTTTGGACACAAGGTTGATTTATGGAAAGGTCAGTTTATAGTTTTTGGTGTTGCTATGGCTTCTGCTCGCAAGGAAGGAAAACTGTAGGACGTCATTTTCATCCTTGAATGTTTTTTTTTTTCTTTTGGCACTTTTTTTTATAAGCTGTCGGAGCCACAAACTAAAATTCCCATCATTTCTGTTCAGAGAAAGGCAGAAATATCAGACAGATCAGAGCTGCTGCTGCTGCTGGAACCCAGAGACAAACAAGGTCACCTCCCTCGCCATGCAGCCGTGTGGTGGGAAGTCACCAGTGGGCCAATCACAGGGGCCATTTTCATCCCTCTCTCTCTGTCTCTCTTGAAAGCAGCTGCTTCGTCCTTGCGGGATCGATCCAGAGTGGCATTGTCGGGTCGGTTCTGCCGTGCCCCCGTCAGCAGGGAATCCAGGCGTTTCCTAACAGGAGTGCGTCAACTCGCTCGGGCCTCGGTTCTCCCCCCACCTCCTCACCCCTCCTTCAGGGTCCAGATTCACTTTTGGTTCCAGCAACACATGTGGTCTGGCCCGCCGCCATCTCTACGGGACACGGGGCGCACACACATGACCACATCAGCAGCAGCCCTGAGTCTGACAGTGTGCGACAGTGTGTGTGTGTTCATGCAGCTTAAGTTTATGACCTTGTTTGTACCTGTGGGATGACAGAAGGCCCTCACGTCGGGGAGCTTTTCTATCACTACTTCCAAAGCAAAAAAAAGTTTAACCCTTCAAGGACGATATTTGAGTCTCACCATGTGCAGCGGTTTGATGTTTTTACAACACAGCGAGGCCCCTTTTATGCAAAGAATGATAAAGATGTTGAACATCTGTTTTCCGTGCTGCCTCCTTAAGCAGGGAGTGGGGTTAAAGGGATAGAGAGATGAAAGACTAGTGAGTGATGGTGAAGATCTCTGCGTTGTTAACCCCACGGCACCACTGGAATACAGACACGCTGCCGCTTCCCACTCAATCTCATTACCTCGGCTGACCTTCTGCTGCCCTAACAATAGTCAGAACCCATGCAGTCTCCTGGCAGAGGTGGGAGGTGTTTACGCACAGGTTAGAGCAGTTTGCACTCATGCACTGATAAAACCGTGTTACCTCTCGCCCCTTGTCCTCCCTTCCTTTCACGCTCACCCCTCCGCTCTCCTCCCAGTGCAACCATGACGATCCCCCCCGTTGCGCAACGGGCCCTAATTTTTTTCCAGCTCTTGTTCGGACATCTTTTTGTGTTTAATCGTGAGAGATTGAAAGGATTAAGCTGGAGATTACCAATGGCGGGATTACACTGACCCCGATATCAGGAGGCCTCTGGGATGGGATGATGGGGGGGTGCAAGAGAGATGCAGAGAGAGAGGGGGGGCAGCAGAGGGAACCATGGGACTCGTCAGCGAAGAAGAGGGCGGATAAATGACGAAGAAGAGAGATGGAAGTGGGGGAGATGGGAGGGGATTTGGGAGATGATTGTGTGGGATGAAAGATGTGTGAGGAATGGAAAATATGGAGGGGAAAGGCTTTCACCGTGCAGAGGCAGGAGGAGGGGAACGTGAGTCAGATAAAGAGCAAGTGGTTTTTGGAGGACTTTGGTCTGGACAGCGAGGGTATTACTTTTAAAGTCTCGGTTGTCCTAATTGGTAATAATAAGGTTACACTGACCAGACTGCAGAGATGTCCAAACATCATACATATATTAAGATAAGTCAAACTGTGTGTGTGCACTGCTTTTTTTCTGGATTACTGCCAACACTGAAAAAGTTCAGAACAAAAATATACTCCACTGTAACCTTCAGATTTGGCGTGTGGTTAACTAGCCTGGAGTCTAAACCACTCTAGTAAACTACTGATGAAGCCAAGACTCAGTTTTTGATTTGGTAACTACAGCTGATGTTTGAAATTGGATTGAACATGGGGTCAGGTCAATGAAGACTGACTTCTTTATTCCCATGTTTTCTGTTTGGTGCTTCATGATGAGGATGTAGACTTTACAGTAAATGTTGTATTCTTACCTTCAATATTTTATCAAGTGAATCTTACCATTTCAAACAAGTCAAGCGGAGATAAAGTTTTGAACCAACTCAGAGTTAAAGCGATACAAAGTACAGCATTGCATATTCAGGTTCATAAACAAGGGTTGGCTTCATCACTTGTGTCAGATATGTTTACGTGAACTATCCGAGCAGTAAACTCCGTGAAACAGGTGATGGAAACGTGCACGGCCGTCTACAGGCGGCAGCGCGCAGTGATACGAAGGAAGAGAAAATAGCTCCAAGCGATTGTGAGGTCCTACTTTTTCGTGGACAACGGTTTTGTGATGCAAATGTAGGCTATTACTCTTTTGAACGCATATGGTTTTGAGAAGCAGAATGCTCTATTTTCGTGGCCCCAGCCAACTAGCCACATTCGTCAGCAGCAAAACAAGTTACTGTTGATGCACATCACTGCTGCCATATAAATTCATGTCAGAAGACCCGAACTATCCCTTTAAAGTTAGCAGATTAGCTATCGAGAGTCATTTCAGCTTCATGATGGTCACTGACAACAAAAAAGAGAAACTGGCTTTTTGCTTCTGTGTGAAATCAGATTCTGAATATTTCAATGGGTCAATCTGCCTCCGTTACCCAGCAGCAGTGACCACAGAGTGGACACCAGCTTGGAGACAAAGTCTTTGGTTATGACATATGGCAAAATGATCAATAAATCCCTTTGTTCATTGGCAGAAAAATAAACAGCAAACATTTTGATAGTCAGTTATTCAATTCAATCCCATTCAGTTTTATTTGGGTGGGACAGTGCAAGTTCATGAACAAGCCAGATTTTAGCCACAAGCTAATTTCCATCTGTTGTCCCATTTATCAAAAATAGTTGTGCAAAAAAAAATGTGCTACGGAAGTTGTGAGTGGCATTTTATCTTTTTTTTTTCTACAGAGCATCAACTAAATGATTAACCCAAGTGGTTATTAATGAATAATCGTTTCAAGTTTGACATTAAAGGGAGTTTAGTCAGAAAGGTAGAGAATGATGTTTATCTGCTCTGTCGCACTTTTCTATATAAAACTTTGCACTGCCGTTGGTGAACCCGTGCACGTTCTCGTCTCATCACGACACATGACAAAGCACATTCGCACTTCTTTGTTCTCACATAACGTAATAACACACGCACATACGCCCTTACTCACAGTGGCTTATTACAAATCCACATCCCATATGAGGGATTTATTCATCAGATTCTCTGTCATCTCTGCTTATCCATGTTTCATTCATTTACAACTGCCAGTTTTGGTTCGACTGGAAGTCGGGACAGATTTATCAGAGTCATGGTAATGTGTGTGGACAGAGAGAGAGGGAGCGGAGCTGAAGTTAAGTGAGGCACATGAGAGTTAGTGCAGTAATGGAGAGTTTGGGTCTGCGGCATCAGTCAACCGCGGCCTGCATCACGTCATGTCGTGTCATCTTGACGATAAGGAGTCGATTCAAGTGGCTCTTTAAAAAGCATCTGGAGATGCATGCGGTGGATTTAACAACGAGGGTCAAGGTCAAGTTCGTGCGGTGACAAAACAAGTTAAAAGAAAAGACTCTTCATGCATACGGCGGTAAAAAGAGAAATGGGGATGTAGCGGCGCTGAGGGAGGACGCCGTTCAGCCTGACAGCCGCTTCTTCTGCATCCCCACCCTGTCCTCCTTGTTTACTCCGGAGGCTCTCTTTTGCATTGGCTACAATACCTTCATGTCACCCATCGATTGTCAGCAGTTAGAGAGACGTGTGCAACGCCCTGATTAGCATACAATTAGGCCTGACCTGCTGCCCCTGGGACCGGACGGAGCGAGGGATGGATGGAGTGCTGTAGAGGGAGGCGGCGGCGGAGGGGAGGGGAGGGGAGGGGGGGGCAGCCTGACACAGTGGCTTCTGTTTCTGCTGACACGTGCAGGACAGTGGTGGGGTCTCAGAGGGCACCGTGGGCCAAGGTGTGCCAAACCTGTATTGACGTCTGGGAAAGGTGTCTCGGCCGCGCTGACGGACGCCACTACGAGGGCTTAATGACTGTCCCAGCCAGGGAAACGTTTTATAAATGTGTGAGGCAGTGTGTGTGTTTCTGTGTGTGGTTGTACTCCTGAGAGCAAAATGTAAAATATATTCTATAAAGATTAAACTTTTCTGGGGCTGCAAATATCTATATTTTCTCAGTGCAGTATAAATGCCAGGAAGTTGTGAAAGGTGACACCTTTAGCCTCTAAAATAACTTTGTGTCCCACCACCAGCACAAAACACAAACATAGTCAGGCGTTTACAGCTGTGGCTGTGGAATTTTTTCCTCGATAAATTACTTTAAATAATGAAACATTTATCATAATAATAATAATAAATGGCTTGGATTGATATAGCACTTTGCAGAAACTATTAAATATTCATACCACATTCGCACCGGTGGTGGTAGTCACACTTGCCCTGGGGCAGACTGACAGAAGTGTGGCTGCAAATGTGCACCCCTCCAACCAAAGCCACCAAACATACATACACATTCACACAAGGTAAGGTGTCTTGCACAAGGAGACACAACCTGATAATTATTGAGCGTGATATTATAATATTTGACGACCCTCTCTACTGTGCCACTGTCACTATATACCAGTACTGTAATTATTTTGAGCACTATGTGGTTGCCTTTTATTTATTTATTTTATGGGGGAACCTGTTTAAAGCTGCCCTGTGGAGTTTTGCACATTTGCACCATCTGCCATATATATATATTTTATTTTATTTTTGTCAAGTAGTGAAACAATAACAGTCAGCGTGCGCCGTTCGATGATGTCACCAATACAAGTGATGCTCCCTCCTGCATCGCAGAGCGGAGGCTAGCGGAGCTGCTCTGCTGGCCACGTCGTCTCCAACATTTCCAACTGTGCATGCGCTCTTTAAACTCGACGTCAAATGCGTCATTTCCTGTCGCTCCTCAGAGGCAATAGCACTTTTATGCAAACCAGAGACTGTTGTGTGGTGGAGATGCGTTCACTGATCATACTAATAACTCGTTTGGCAGTGGCTGTAATGTAACAAACATTGGCTTTAACCAGTGTAGCTCGATGTTGGTGTGTTGGTCAGGTCATATCCACAAGATTAATCCTAAAAACTAAAAAATAATAATACATTTTAATATCACGTGTTTCACAGTTTACGCACGAGATAAAATTGAAGATGAACACAAAGCTTTGAAGAAACAGAGTGAACTTTCTCCCCCACCATCATGCGGTTACCAAATCCTGACAACCAACCTTCAACCACTCGTTTAACACTACAACTGCCAACTGCCGTTCATTGGATGACTTTCAATTGTGCATTGCTATATAAATACAATAAATATTATTCACACAAAAATTTGCAATTTGCGCCGCTTGCTGCACTCTATACCTTTACAGCACAAAGTAATGCTTTATTACAGTTCGTCCACTGAACAACTCTAAAAAAAAAATAATAATAATAATAATTCCTGCAAAACCTTTTCTCAGAAGACACAGAAATAATAACTCAGTCATGTCATCAGAATAAATGATTTGAACTTGGCCTTTTTGAACTGTGTGTTAATGGCTCCATGCAGGTGAGTCACTGCAGTCAGGATGTGCGGCGCTGACAACTGTCCATGAATTCATATGAGTGGAGCTGAAATATGAAAATGTTCCGCTGAAATGACGCATCGCTCCGTGTTAGCTGTTGTAATTCTCCTGCTGGCCTCCTAATGACCTCACATGCCTGTACTTTAATGGTGATTTATATGTTTGAAGATTTGACCTTTCTATTATCTCCTCTTGTGAGGATCTGTTAACATCTCACTCTTCTTCTCCGTCTCCTCTTCCTCCTCCTCCTCCTGTCACACCCACAGGCCCGGGACAGTTACCTCTGCAGCGGCAGCAGTGAAGCCTTAATCAGAGCTATGTATCAATACTATCGAACCCAGAAAGCCCCCTGTGTCCCGTGGCGTTTGTTCTGATGCATTGATGTACTATTGACGGAAACAGGACGGCCAACGGTGACAAATTAAAATGTCAGCCGTGGCAAAGGTGAGCCTCGCCTCTCCTCGCCGCGTCCTTAAGGCGGGGTGACAGGCCATCGGCTGAACGATTCCTGATAAAAATGCTGACACCTCACTCACACACAGACACACACATACACACACATCAACAAGGACACTGGTGACAAGGGGAGTTGCATATTGAAAGGAAGTGAGTCAGGTGAGAGAAGGAGCAGGGGGGGATTGACTGTGACATAATGGTTTAATAATCAGATTCTGGTTTGTGAGGTTGGATAAAATGGAGCCTTTTTGAAAAAAAAAAAATGCTCCGAATTCACATGTTACAGCATAAATAAACTGCACTACATCTCAATAAATTGTGATTACAGAGCGCTGCTGAACACTGTAATTACACAAATGAGAGCGTTTTCCGCGAATCAGACAAATTATAATGTTTGTGTGTCATTTAGCATGAGTGGGCTCGGCGGGCGCACGTTGGTTTAATGCAGTGTGTTTGGAGGAGTGAGATGAAGACAGAGTGACGGAGGACACGAAGGCTCAGGCATGCTGTCAACATTTGGCCATCACCAGGCCCGCGCGTCTGCTCCCACCCATCTACCCACACACGCACGACACAAAGATAGAGTATATGATATCTGCAAAAAAAAAAAGATTTAAAAAAATAAATAACTGACTGATCATGAGCTCATCGTCCTCTCCTCTCCCGTTCTGACAGTTGATCTGGATGTAATTGTAGCTACTTATAAATGTGCGCCTCTGCACGTTAATCTGTCAATGTCATCCTTCCTGATGTTCCAGCTGTTCCAGCTTCTCTGGTTGTGGTAGTGCTGCATTGTTGATGAGCACAACTCTGACAGCCGACTGTCCGCCCATCCCCAGGACGGCCGTGGTAGCCCGGCCTCAGGAGAGCCCTCATCAGCCAACCAGGGTCAAGGACTGTCACTGATTGACAGCTCTGTTTAAGTTAGATCTACAAGTCATTGTGTTTACATGACGTGCATCCTTAACTTCCACGGACTAACAAGTTCCTCAGCTGTAGGAAGCTTCTGGTTTCTCTGGCCAGGAGACTGCTCTGATATCCTGCTGTTGTAAGTAATGGATGGAGGGAGTGGTGCTGTTGGTATCAGGTTTGTTTTATTCATGTTCTCTGTTGCAATATTAAGCCTGCTATCGAGCCATCCTTGCCTGACCTGTGCTGACGGGATCCTCTGCAGCATGAGCAGACCGGCTCCTCGCCTCGTTCCTGCCCGCGTTAGCCCAGATTCAGCCTGATCACCACGAGCCGGAGCCTAATTTATGCACCAGCATGCGATTTACAGAGCCGACCATTAGCATGGCATCTGTCAACGCTGGTACATACATCATTAGAAAAGTGGTTTTATATAAGGATAAATCTGCATCATCCCGTCTGCAACTTGTGGATTAAAACAGAGAGATTTAAAACTGTTCTGCAGATGGTATTGTGATATGACGCTTTTGCATTAAAAAAGGAGCGGGGGAAAAAAAACAAACACATGGGCAGTAAAAGGCAAACAGGTCAGCAGCGCCTGCACCCCACGGCCCCTCACTCACTCCCCGATAGACAAACACCTCTGAGTTTGTTCTGTCCTCTGCTGAAAGTGCCCTGTCATTGAAAGTCTGGCATCATCTACACAAATCAATAAAATAAATCTTACCGTCATAGTTTAGTAAAAACTCACCTTCCTGCGAGGACATTTTATTGTACAGCATTTGCAACATTGAAAAACTACAGCATGTGCACATAAGATAATAAACAATCAGGGCGTAAAGACCTAAAGAGCAGGTCAGGGTGGAGGTTTTATTCAGCTGCTTGTGCATCGTCCTGTTAATGAAGTTATCCAGAGAACTCAAGGGGAAACTTTTTGTCCTGGATATTTATTGATTGATCTACATGTGGCACGAATTGTGAACAGAAACAAACAGCGGAGCAACAACATGGATAAATCATACCTCATCCACTCTGCACTAATACTGGTTTTTTACTGATCAGTTTTTGCACTAATAAGACAAACAAACACATAACGTGCTTTTAAAGTTTCAAGGAGCCTTGGTTAGGCAGCTGTTTGACCCTATCCTCAGTCTTTGTGCTAAGCTAAGCTAAGTCAGCATTGCTGCTTGGCACTAGCTGAAGATCCTCTAACTCTCAGCAGGAGAGAAACTTTATTCCAAAATGTCAAAATATTCCTTTAAAACCCCCCAAAAGGCGGCATCGCATTTCCCTAAAAAGCTTGTGCAACTGAATCTAAGAGACATCACCATAAGAGGGGCTAAATCTGAACACGGGTGTTGTGAGTGAAATCAACAATAGGTTGCGTTAGGTTTCAGGTAGTTTTCATAAATACGTCCCCAAACAGCAGAATCTCTATTTCTTCCTCCTGCCCCTATGAACCACAAACATCCTCACCCGTATTGTCCAGATTACAATGTGCAACTTGATTTCCACAGTTTTGGTTGTTATAGAGTGGACAGAAGGTCAAAACAGAGAGAGAGCAAACCTGCTTCATTAGGATTTAATGCTGATAACCTGCAGAAGTCAGTTTGTTTTAACTTAAAGGAGCACGATCAAGTTTTTCTTCCCCTTTCTCTGTTTTGCTGCAATTATGTAATTATCTCATAGTGTTTCAAAATAAAAGACTTTATGTTGTGAATTAATCTCCTCACGTTTCCGACAGATTCTGTATGAGTGAGAGAATATGGAGTCAACAGATCCGCGGCTCGGTTTAGACAGAAGTCACAGCTGTGACGAGGACGACGGTCACGTCTATTTCTGTCTCTGTTCTTTGCTCAGTCTCAGTCTTCCTCTCCTCCATGTGACATATGGACACCACCACACAAATCCATGATTAATACTTCACCCATTAATTTACACTGTATGTTATTTTTTTTGCGTATGTGTGTGTGTCATTTTAGCGTTTCATAGTCGTGACCAGTGTGTTTGTCTTATTTTTGTCAGCGCTCTGTCTCTCTCTCTCTCTCTCCCCTACACACAAGATGTTGAAAGTGTCTCTCTGGGAAGCTTCTCAATTCTCACAATGAGCTGATGATTTATTTATTTTTCATGAGGAGGAAAACAAGTTTTAACTGAACACGGATAAAACAACAACCTGTCAAATCTCTCTTTAAAGAACCAGTAGCGTTTGATTAAATTAGACTTTATCCACTTGAAGCTACTTTGAATGTCTGAAACTGCAGATACTGCGACGACTTATAGCCTACCACAAGTGCTGCTGGGAAATGAAGCTCCAAAAAAAAAAAGTGTGTTTCTATGGCGGCTATCGTCTTTTGACCACGTCTGTCCCAAATGAATACATGTCACCATTGTCACCATGACATGTGTTGACATATGTGAGTAATGAATCAAAGCATGAGTGGGGTCAAAGGTCATAATAACAGAACTTGTGATGATCATGCATCAAAAAATATAATGATGTTAAACGGACTGTATTACTTTATTATTGCATTAACACGTAGATATACCTGTAAGAAAATTCTGCACATTTGAACCTGAATAAACAGAGTTGGCTTTTAGAGCCTTTAAAGGAAGTATCTGCATGTTTTGTTATTGCTACATAGCCAGCATTAGCATCAACAGCTTTTTATTTACCAGTCTAGAAAATAACAAATTCTGCATCAAACTCATTTCCTGTCTCAAGCGGTGGAAGGTAACATCAATGTTAACTCGAGTTTCTGTCAACTTTTTTCTTCTGCTTGTGTTTGCATGCTAACTAGCTAGCCTCGGTAGAAACTCACTACTGCAGCCTTCAATCTTGCAAGGCTGTTCATAGGTTTTATTGTAACCTGTACAGCTTTATTGCTAAATTGCCAAATCCTTTTTATTTTTTCTTAAATTAGTTTATTTGAATTTACAAGATTGTCTTAAATAGCCCACACCAGATTTAGCAACTGCTAATTTTATAGTCCCTGTAGTCCCCAGACATAAAGGAAAACATAAAACCAATATCACAGACGTAAAAACAGCACACTATCACGCACAAATACGATACAGTACAAACAACAATTTCAATAAAATCAACATTGCTAACCAGGTAAATGATGAAAGAGGTGTATGTGAATCCAAACTGTGTATTAGGCCATCAAAACAAAACAATGTGCATAAAACAGATGTGTTGCAGAGTTTGGTAGTCTAATCTGTTCTTAGTGATATAGAAATATAAGATCATAGCAGCTTCAGACATGTCATGTCAGTTCAGACTCCTGAAGAGCAATGTGAAAATGAATCAAACTTCAAATCTGCCTCCTGCTTCACAGGGTTTCTGGCAAATATTTAATGATTTTAGATACTTAAATTGCCTCAGTTCAGAGCTTGATATCCCTTCAGAGTCAGTCTATCAACAGCTGTTGGGTGTTTTGCTCTTGACTGCAAGAACAAAGTACCCAGGGTTTGGTTAGACCTCTGAATTTCCATCTTTGTGCAGTTGCTTTTAATGGCTGATGAAGTTTAACGCCCTTCTACACGTCAAACTGACAGAGGAGGGAGGGGGAAAAAAACGTTGTAGGGAACAAAGTGAAACATTTGGTCTGGAATAACTCTACAGTATTGTTGAATTATCCAGGATATACCTATATGTTTCCGTGTTGAGTGAGGCTATTGATAAATGTTTTATATAGACTCTCTCACACCTCCGTATACGTGCTATATGGCAGCTCCTCTCAATTGAAGATTCAGACTAAATAATGGAGACCTAAATGGTGAGCTACACTGAATTACACTCACAAAACAAAATTCACACTGAATAATGTGCGACGGAGCCTGTCGTCAGTGCTTAGTCCAGCACCGTCTCCTTCATGTTACAACAAAGTCTATACTGTACTCCCAGCCTTGTTACTGAGAGTTGTTCCTCCCTTATTCCCTTCATCTCCATCATTTCTGATCTATTACCATCTCTCTCTTTCGCTTTTCCTCTCTGCTTCACCTTCGTTATCCCCCTCCCCTCTTTCCTCACTGGTTCTCTCTATCTCTCATCTGCATGTTTTTGCTCTCTACCTATTTTTTTTTACTCGCCTCCTTCCTGGTGGTGGAGCCGCGGCCCCGGACCCAGTGGTCGTGGGGTTCCAGATGGTCTGGCTGGCAGAAGGTTCAGAACTGACCCCTCGGCAGCTGATCCTGTCCTACCTCAAACCCCCAGGGGGTCCGAGAGAGGGAACACGTTATCTCGAGCAAAGATGAGAGAGAGGCAGAGGACAGGAGAGGGACTGGAGGCTGCTGCTGCTGGTGGTGGTGGTGGAGGATTACGTAACAGCCGAACCTGTCGTTTACTGCATCTCCTCCTCAAACACTCTGAGGCTGTTTCTTTGAAAGCAGCCTTTACTTGGGAGTTGTTTGAAGCATCATTCAAGTGCTACGTAACACACACAAAAAAAGCAACTTGAATAGTAGAGGGGAGGGAGTTGGGATGAGGAGAAACAGACAGATCATATTACAGATAGAAATGTGAGAGAGAATCCAAGACAATGAGGGGAGGGAGAGGAGGATGGAAAGGAAGGAAGGAAGGAAGGGAGTCAGCGAGGCATGGATGACAGCTTGTGACGCCACATTAGTCATTGTGCAAGAAGACAGAGGTGTCTACACGGCCTCTTTAGCACTGTCTCCTCTAATGGCAGTGTGTGTGTTTGAGGAGGTGCTGTGCCTACAGCCTATGGCGCGTCCCGCCGCCGATGCTGCTGCTGCTGCCTGTGTTTAGACAGCGGCTGCAGCAGTGTTGATGGAAACACACAGGGGAGGGGAGGTGTGTTTGGGGGGGTGGGGGTGGTGGGGGGCAGTGCTAATTGGGACAGAAGATCGGGGTCAGGAATAAAAGCAGGAGAGACGGGAAGAGGAGTATAGAGGAGAGACAGGGAGTCCTCCAGCCCTCCGGTGGCTCACTCTGCTTAATGATGCATCCCTCTCGTAATTAGCAGACGGTAATTAACGCTCGGATCACCTGGGTCTCTGCGGGTCACAGTCTCTCCCTCTCTCTCTCCCTCCAGTCTCCGCCACTCCACCTCCACCTCCACGCCTTGCTACAAACAAGCGCCAGTCACATCCCCGCGCGGCCCGCGGCCCTGCCGACCTCCCAGCAGCCCCCGTGGCTCAGTCTTATAGCTAATAAAAGCATTCCTTCCATATGGGACACTCATTTTATGGATTTATCTATGGCTCTGTCTAAACCAGCTTGTGTTTATTTTCTTGTGTATGTGTTTGTCTGTTTGTTGCTGCCTAAGCACTGTGCTCTGCTGCATGCATGTGCGTGTGGGTGCGTGAGCTCGCGCGCGCGCTATGCGAGTTTCGATGGGAGGCAGCCAGTGTTTTGTACACACGGTCTGTCAGGCTGTGTTAGAGCGGGCCTCACCTCCAGGCTGGTTTAAATATTAAGACTGAGTGGTGGCTCAACATGCATATTTTAATGCAGCTCCCTGTGTGGATGCAAGAAGTGGCACATTACTGCTTATCCAACGCAGCGAAACTTCACACTACCCAACTCCATTGTTACGACGACAGGGGGGAAAGCGGTGCAGGCAGGGCGCGTGCACTCACCTGACCTTAATGAGCCAAACGCAGTGTGTGCATGACAGAAGCAGGAACTCGCGCGCACACACACAAACACACATTTGGTTGCACACAAACACATGCAAAGAAAAATACACACAGATGGTGGCGCAAGACACAATATGCTTTTGCTGGCTTCCTCCACGACCGTTAATAAAACATGGAGTTGGTGAGACATTCATTCCAGACAAAACCCATCTCCAAACAAGGCTTTGTTCTTAATAATACAGATATGAATTTATGAATTTATCCGTCTCTCCTCTGTTTCTTCAACTGTGTGCCCTGGGATTGGGTCATGTTGAGTTTTGCCCCCCCAGGGGTAGCGACAGCTCTTGGGATGTTCGCTTTCTTATTAATTGAATTTTAAAGTGACCTTGCAGTGATATTGATCTGCATTTGATGAAACACACACACACACAGAGAGAGACACACTAGCACTGAGTGAGAGGGAGAGAGAGACACACAGGCATCCATCCTGCCTTAAGCATCCTTCACAAGCTCAAGGTTAACGTAGTAGCAAAGTAAGCAGCGAGTTAGAGTGCTTCGTCGTGTAGAATATTTGTCAGAGTTCTGTGATGGCTGAAGTTTGGGAGTTGTGCTGAGCCGTGCAATAAAGGATGGGAGGGGCCGGCGGAAGAAGAGGAAAGAGGAGAGGGTGGGGGGAATGGGAGTGTGGGCGAGAAAAGGGAAAGGAGCATGGAGGTGTGGGGGGGAGCGAGTCCAAAGTGCACAGGAAAGTAAATGTGGGGGGTTAAGAGGATAAAGAGAAAAGGGGGGAAGTGAAAGCAATGGGTGTTATTGTGTTAGTGGATTTAAGAGTAAGTGAAGAGGAAGCGAGCGCCGGGTAGAGCCAGGTGTGAGGGGGAGAGAGAGACTTCTCTGACCTATTTTACTGAGTGTGGATGCTGCTGCTTGGCCCCAGCCTTTTCCCCATCACCACCACCACCACTACCAGCAGCAGCAACTAGTTACTCCCTCTTCTGGTGCTCAGGCGGTAATGCACCCAATGTACCAGCTCTTATTAAGTGTTTTCATTCCTCATTAGCTGCAATGAAAGTCAGCTTTTTGCAGATTGCTTGCATCTGAAGCGCTCATTCATCACTTTTCCCTCCGTTAACAACAGCTGTCAGTGTGAGTTTTCTTTTTTTTTTGGTTTTTCAGCACCAAAACCAGACGAAGGCCAAAAGGGAGATGGTTCAGCGTTACACTTAACTGTCTCTTCTTATAGCTAAATAGCTCAAGTTTCCCCTTGTGTAGCAAAAGAAAAAGAAGAAAGGGCACGTTTTTTCCTGGAGGATCACATGTGAAGACATACGGGGTTAGCGTGTTGCATGTAGCTGCGTCACACCCACAAGTGTGAGTGATGGAGAGACCGCGTGTGTCTATGTATCTGTGTGGGTGTGTGCCCACATGTCTGTATGGGAGTGTGAAGGAAGAAAAAAAGTGGAGAAGACATGAATTCAGTTTCAGTTTCTTCCAAATCCACTTCTTTCTTCATATTTCTTGCAGATGGGAGAGTTTAACTGGCTGAAGTTTGGTTTATTGAGCTAAAAACATGTCGTCAGGTGGTGCCAACAGTCTGCTCAGACTCTGCGGTGAATCACCGATCTAAGGTTTCAGCTCACTGACATCTACAGGAGGATGTTAAACAGCCCTCCGATCATTTCTGGCATTCATCACGCACATTGACGCTGATTGTCCGTCTAAGTGGTACATGCAGGGGTTAATAGCAATTGATTGGTCGCTGTTAATCACCGCGCTTTTCTGATTACCTGGCAGGGTCGTATTGATTGCTCATTGATCAGCAGCATCTCCGCCACTCCTGCCACTGTGTCTGTGAGCTCACTGTCATTTAGCGCTTTAGCCGGTGCAATATTGCCGTTATGACACCCCAGGCGTCCGCCGCTCGCTCTCAATGACTCTCTGGTGGCAAAAAAAAAGTGTCTGCTGCACAGAGTTTGATTTACATGTACATACACATACACAGTGGGGAATAAAAAAAAATCCAAACTGGACATTGTGTTATCTGTGTTAGGATGAGTCTTCGTCTGCGGCCTTCGGGCTTCCCTCTCCCGGTTAAATGGTGCGTTTCATTTCTTCACTTTCACCCAAGAATCAGGTCTGTGGTCAAGTGAAGTGATGGTGTGGTGTGAATTAAAAGTTTACTCTCACCTTTCTCCCTTATCCCTCTGTCTTGGTTCTCATTTCTATACCTTGGTGTTCCTGGATTGAGCCTCCATTAAAAACCTTGTCCAAAGTAATGAGTTCAAAGTCGGGTGGGGAGGGTGCAGTGTGTTGCTTGTCTCTGGAAGGGAAGGCAGAAACAGAGGCACTGTGTTTGTATGTGTGTGTTTTTTTTGCACCCTGTGTTGCACACCCAAGGATTTTGAGAATAATTGCACGTGTTTGTGTGTGTGTGCATGTGTGTTTGCGCTAAGGCTTTGAGGTACGCTTTGACAGCTGCAAATTTAATAAGCAAACGTTAAAGGTAGGAGGGAGAGGGGGGGCGTGCACGCACCGGGCTCCGCTTATGAAATATGAATGACTGTTTCTGCATCTTCTCCAGCGGGTTTGATACCGTCTCTGTGCTTTTTTTTTTTGCAGAACGGGATGCACAGTCCAGCAGTCTTGCAGGAGAAGGGATGCTGCACTGTATGTAGATGTCTCTCTTCCCTCCACTTGTCAAACTGAGCTGTATAGAGTTTTAATAGGCTGTGTCATATGTGAACGTAAAGCGATATTCTTCACTCTTTGGTGTTAAGGTTTTTAAATTCCAGTGTGCAATGCAAACCCCATTATGACTGCCAATACTAAGAGACTTGGCTCTTTAAAGTGATGTCACACACTTTGTCTTAGATTGAGAGTCTATTAAAGAAAACAAAGTTACGTACAAACTAAAGCAAAGTAATTCACATAATGAGAATGTGCTCCGGACTGCAAGCCCTTACGGTTTCTTAATAATCCATCTGAGGTTAATTCATTTGCTAAACCCAGAACTGCACCACAACTTGACTCTTTTTAGAAAGTAGAAGATGAAATGGTGAAACGTACCCACACTGAATACATTAGAGATCGCTGTGTGCGTTGCTTTATGATCAGATTACGCAACAGATGTTGGGAGAGTGTAGGCTCAGAGAGAAGGTCTTCAAAGTTGTGTTAACAAATGACATCTACTAACTAATTCTGTGTGATATACCTTTGGATTTGTCTGTGCATGGAGCTCCTGGCGTCATGCGGATCGTTTATATGACGCACCAACAGCAACACTACAGCAGTAATTACACAACTCTATTTGTAGTGAGATATAGCACAAAAGGGCCACATCAGTGCCCTGTTTCTATAAAGTTTGGAGTCTTGTGTAAAAGACAGATTTAAGAGATAACGGTCAAAAATATCCTCATTTTGAATAAATTATCAAGTTTTTGGACATCAGTTATCATCTGCATTTGATTGGTCCATACTCAAACTGGCTCATGTGTCCGGCATGTAGTTTGTGCTGCATGATTGGCAACATTTACAGTTTTGGCGAGGGATTAGAAAATTTGATAAACAACTTTAATTAGATGGGAAATTTGTAATGAAATATATTGAAACAAGAAAATTCATTCATTTTGATGTAAAAAGACTCTTTATTGAGACTTTTTAAATTAGTTTGGCTCATTTATTTATCTCATAGTTGGGGAAAAAATAAATTTTTACTCCCTAAACTCTCTAAATGATACTTTTCTTAACACTAAAAGAAGAATAAACCTTTTTTCTTCACTTACCTGGGACAACTTCCTGTTTCCAAACCACTTGTTATAATTTCTTCAGATGATGAGCTTTAATTGTGCCAGGCAGTTCGTGCAGTCGTTCCCAACCTTTTTCTGGCTCCCGACCCCATTTTGACATCACAAATTTCTGGCGAACCCGTCAATCAAGATGCGCCAGCGCAGATATTTTTATATGCTGCATTTTATTTGAACACAATTTAAGAAATAAAAGTGAAAGTATAGAATAGTTGTATAAGATTGTGCGTGGTGTTTTTAATCATAATTTTAAAAAGAACAATAATTTCAAGCGACCCCATTTGAATTTCAGGCGACCCCACATGGGGTCCCGACCCCAAGGTTGAAAAACACTGAGTTAGTAGATAAAGTCTCACTGGCTCAGCAAAATTTTCTTTGGACTGAATGAATATTGACTCAAAAGTTGAGCAATACGTCAAAGAAAGCCTCAAACACAAACATTAATACTAGAAAACTTCAGCTGTGGGAATGTTTTCAGGACGCAGCAAAGTTCAAACTGAGTGTGTAAACCACAGAGGTAAACCAGGCGTCCACGGCTCAGAGTGGGAGAGAAAACAACAAGCAGCAGCGTTTCAGACGATGATGAGCCAGACTGACATCACATGGAGTTAAGCACCAATGTCGGTCACATTTTTTAAGATGATAAAATATCTTATCATTAAAATCTCTGCTTGATTTCGCCGGAGGCCTGAAGACTCAGCAGATCTCCGCCATCGGAGCAACCTGCTGGCTTTCAGAGGCTCTGGGCTTTTCTTACAAGTGGTCCCATTAAAACAGATTCTGATATGATTTACAACAGAATGTACTGTACCGTATTATGAAGGCACAGAAACACCGAGGTGGGTCTGCGGTTTGAATTAAGTGAGCGCCCAGAGTCGGTCTTTAAACACTTTCCCCACAAAAGTGAATAAAGGCAAACAAGGTCATGAGACAATTAACTTTCTTTGTTTTCCTCCCCTATTCTCCCATTTCCAACGTATATTAATTCCACCCCCTCAACCTTAAGATTAGATTCCTTTTCGTCCCCACAGAGGGGTCCTCCCCTCCCTCTCTCCCCTCCCTCGGCCCACAACGCTAAAAAGGGTGATGAAATGCGAAAGAAAGGGGAGGAAAAAGAAAAAGAATCCAGCCTCTGTTTCCGTGCACCGCTGTGCAGAGAGAGAAGTCTTCCCTCATCCGTTCTCCCAGATGCCCCGGTTCTCCAAAGTGTTCAATTTAACCCCTCCATCCCTCTACTTCAACACTAATTCTCACTCACACACTCACATACAGTATACACACACATATACCTTCCACTATAGTCCCATGGCAGCGGGGAACTGGCTGCATGCTCGCCAGGCTCAATAGGATGAAGCTGATGGGGTTACAGCCACACACAATAGCTCTCATTAGCTTTCTCACACCGATAATGTGGAGATGAAAAGGCGCTGCACCCCAGTGTGTACCGTGCTGTTTTTCTGTGAGCTTACAATATGCATTACTGCACCGCTGAAACCTTGAGAGACGCACGGCGCAGCTTATGGCATTGTTTTAAACTGGCTTTTGTTTCCTTTACAACGGCATATGACTGACCACAGGGGTGAAGAGACACGCTAATGAACATCCTGCCAGTCCGTGTGAATGATTACAGGATTTCTATGAACCAATCTACATCATGTTGTTGTTGTTTTTTTAGTTTCATTTAAGATTTTTTATTTGACCTTTTATGTGACTCTTGAAATCAACACCCTTTAGTCCTTCAGGGAGCTCTGGGTAAACGAAGTGGTTAGTTTGCAAACAGCAATTATTTTTCTTCTTGTGCTTATTTTCTCATTGGATGAATTAATTGTTTGCAAATGCACTAATTGGTTGGCTAATTCTTTCAGCTATAAAAATGTTGCTCTCAAACCACAAGCACATAAATAGAAAATGTGGGTGCAACATAATTTCATAATAACATATTTGTTTTTCATCCTTTCTTTTTTTGTTTTAATATAATGAGTTATCTCGTGCTCTTTAAAGGACACATGGCAGGCAGCACGGCACCAGGCACGTCGTTGAGCTCATATTAAACAATCCTTTTAGTGCGGTGGGAAATAGTCCGCTGACACTATTGAATGGCTCAGCACACATGTAGCATAACAGCCTGTCCATACAAAACAGTTGTGTCTATAAAACACACACACATACACACACACACAAAGAGAAAAAACTTTCTTGGCGTCCCATTGGTTTAAAGCACACAGTGTTCAGTCATGATGAACACGGCCTGTCAGTTCCTCATCACATCAGCAGCTCCAATGAGTATTCGTTTTTTTATCCATTCACATCGTTGCTATCTATATCTATATAGAAAATTATTATAGCAAATCAATAAATAAGCATAAATGGGAGCTGAAAGTCAGTTTCCAGTCTTGTATGCTCACTTTAATTTAGACTTCTGACAGACTGCAGCTAAGCCTCATGGGTACTGTAGTGCAGTATTGTAGTAAACACGTGTTCTCAGAACAAATGAGATGATTTATACTGGAGCTAGCTCATAACCTAAATCCATATGTTTGCTACAAGAGCCAGGAGAGCTGTTTCTGTGTTATGTTGCATTGAGGACGGCAGGAGCAGCACACTGACACACAGTGCAGCGTGCCCTCTTGAACAGGTTTCTTTCTTTCTTTCTTTCTTTCTTTCCACACTTTCTTTCTTCAGTTTGTTTTCTTCTCCTCGGAGAGTTGGAAGTGCTAAAAGCCACTGTGGTGTGGACGGCTTTCACTTCCTCTATGGTCGAGAGAGAGCAGCCCTCCATAATAAGCAGCGGGTGAGGGTCTTGGTACACTTGTTTTATGGTTGGTGCATGTACTGCGTGTACGCTCGAATCGAAATGAATGTGTGGAGTATATCTATTGATATAGTGTAATTAAGCATTTGCTGTTTAACAATGCCAGACTGGACAAATGGACTGAGGAATTAAAAAATCTAAATCTAGAAAACTCATCGCACCAAACCAGAGTTTCAGTAAGCAATGCAACGCTATAATAAAAATGGCAAAGCGCGAGTGTGTTTTATGTTTTGGGTCCCTTTCAAAGCCTTCAGTGGATGTGGGTGGAAGGCGCTTGATCTTCCCTTGTTCATATTAAATAAGTCAGATTCCAGCCCCCACCTCAAAAACCTATACTCACATTTACACTGGGGCTTATTGGATGTGAACATGAGCCTGTGTATAGCTTTCCTTTCAGCTCAGGCCAGTGAGTTTGAGTCCTTTTGAACAGGCAGTAACATGAGGCAACTATGACAGGCTGTACGACCCTTGATCACTGTTAATTATCTAAGTGGACGTGAGGCTCCCAAACCACCAGAGCAATGCAGAACCGCATGCTCTACTACACCAGGGAGGAGGAAGAGGAGGAGGAAGGGGGGTATGGATTTGTGCACACGCGTTTTCAAAACCGGCGTGCCACACTTTAGTGGGCACACTTGCGTATTTTCGTGCATCTGTGCGTTGCCGTCATCAGCACCCATACGACATATTGCCCCTCAAGTGTATGTCATGCTCACAGAAAGGCAATCATGTTCTCCAGCATCACTCAGAAAGCTAAGCAAGAGTTTGTCAAACCTGTCACACTCGAACACACCAAAGAGCTCTGGAAGGAGTGTGTCTTTGATGAAGCGGAGGCCATTTAAGAATTTATGAAAGAATTTTTAAAAACCCCCTCTACAATGGACTGTCATTACACTTGAATTCAGAATGGTTACATCATCTCTTAGGAAATGATCTGCACTTGGATTATGGAGATGATGCACTGAATTCCCCGGTGGTTAAAAAGTAAAAGAGCAGGAGCGGTGCGGTATCGGTTTTAATGCGCGCTCAGAAACAATTTACCAAACTTTTAGATCTTGTGACATGAAAAGGAAAGGAAACTTCGAAAGAAATCTTGACATTTCTTCTTCTTCTAAAAAAAAAAAAGTGTCCTCGGCCCCGGTGCTCATTTGCATAATGAGTCACTGTTGTGTAGTGAGTCATGACAGTCCAGTCAGTGAAGTGCCCACTGAAAAGCCAGAGATTAGAACATAGATGGTCAAAGTGTCCTTGGAGGTATTGACTGGATTACAGCATGTCACTGATGGACGTCGACGTAATCCCGCTGCTTCTCAAGGGAGCCAATCTGCCCTGTAACATGAGAAGAAATAATGGCCTGCTTTGCACATGAAGCCAGCAACCTGTGGGCGGTTTGATTTTTGTGCTATAGATGTGCTGCCGACTGCTTTGTGCAATACGTTTGTTGATGGATGAAACATCTGTTGATGTGGATTTGCTTTGGCGCTGCTGTCCTGAACATTTTGAGGAACATCTGCTGATGTAAAAGCTGATCTCAGAAGACCTTCGATCAAGAACTGTTTTGCATAAAGCTGGAGCGCGTTACAAAGTCATCTCAAAGAGTTTAGATCTTCATCAGTCCACACAGGCTGTCTATGAATGGAGGTGATTTAGTTTTTCGTACAAGTGGGATGACTCCTAAAGCACAATGCAGAATGATCGGTAATGTAACAAAGAAGCTCGGAGTAGCAGCTGAAAGCTTAAAGGAATCTCTGGAGCAGCTTAACGTCTTTGCTCATACACAAATCATCATGTAGGCGTGCGTATAGTGTCCTACTATGGAAACTAAGGCCCAGTCCTGTTTCTATCTCTTAGTCCCATAACCCTCTGTTTAGTCCGTCCATGTGTGGGGTCGGTATATCCAGAGTATCCTTTGGCTGAACGTGTAGGGCCGAGGGGGAGGGTAACATATCCCTTCAAATGAACATCTTTCTGAAATTTCACAGAATAAGGAGCTGGACGGCTTCACAACCAGCCAATGAAACAGATACAAGCTAGTATTTTTTTGCCTTTAGTAAGGATTTTAAAGGTAAAACAACCATTTCATGTTACATCAAAATATGCTAACCTTATATTGTTTTTTTTTTTTTTTTTAAGATTTATTTTTTGGCTTTTCATGCCTTTATTGATAGTATAGTAGAGAGGAGACAGGAAATGGGAGGCAGAGAGGGGGGGGAAAGACATGGTATGTGCCTCGAACAGTTCTGTAATTTTCCTGATTTGCGTACAATTCTAATTTTTCTGGTGATGAAAATGATGTCTGAAACTGAACTTTAGTCCAGCAGCAAAGAATTAGTTGAACTTTTTTTCATTGCTCATCTACATGGTTGAAGGTAATTTGTATGACATATGATGCACAAGATAGATAGATAGATAGATAGATTCGTATCACTGTGCCACTATGATGCTATTGCTTGATATCGTATGGTATCTCATTTAGTAGGGGAACATTTGTACCCCTATATCGTCCAACTCTGTTGCAAGGTGTAGTTGTGGGTTAAGGGGTATGAGTGAGAAGTGGGATTGGACCCAAGGAGGAAGCTGTTGCTCTCTGCACAGACACTGCACCGCTGACGTACTACTGTTTGCCAAAGAGCACCTTGATGCCTGACATCACCTCTGGGAAGGTGTTTTTGAAGGCTGATGAAACACAGGTTGAAGTCTTTAGGAAGAACATACAGGATGGTGTAGAAAGGGATCTGCATACCAACACAAACTCATCATCCTGGTGGTGAAGCACAAAGTTTCTCAAGGTCTGTCTTAACAGGATCGTGTCAGGGTGGTTGTTCACCTTCTCAAGCCCAGTAGAAGCTGAGTGCAGCAGCAGGACAATGACCCTCAACATCAAAGTAAATCCACTACAGAATGACTTCAAACTACAGAAGATCCAGCTGCTGTGGGATGACCATCCTGAGACTCAGCCTGGACTGAAGAGTTTAGTGCTGCCAAAGGAAACCTAACCAGATATTAAATCTAAAGGTTCACATACCTTTTCCTCTATAGCACTGTCAGTGTTTAATGGGTGCATTCAATGAATATGTTCTGTAATATAAGCTTAGGGACACTTTGTCCACATTTGTGGCTTAGATAAAGATCAGGGCACATTTTATGTCCAATCAGTCCAGAGTAACTCTAAAGGTTTCACATACTTTTTCTTGCCACATGTTTGATCCAACATGAGTGCAGCAAATACTCAACAGCAACTCTGTACAACATCTGGATCTCCCAGAGATAACAGTCAGTATATCTTAAAGGCCTATATGACAAATCTTCTCCTAAGTTTTCAGCTTTTACATAATGTTTTTGTCCCTGTCTTTGGAGAAAAAAAAATCCTTTCTTTCTGTCAGCCTTAAACCAAATAACAGCTATTTAACAAGTGGGAGCTTGTTGTCAGTTTTCCTAAGCAGATACGTCCTTGCATTAGCTGTCAGGCTACAGAGAAATAACTTCTGAGTGCCTTTACATTTATTCCCTTATGATGTACCGAGAAGAGACCAGAGTAAACAGAAATGCTCCGTGACAACTTACATATGCGCTGAGGATGCTGAAGGAAGCTGTGAATAGAGTATGGCTACGGGAAATTTACATCATGCCCATGGACTCTCCGTCTGTCATTCTTAGGGGATAGAGGGAGCTAACGATACCACAGGCCTTGAGTGTTCGTTACAGCAGTGCTGGGATGGGATCCTCTATTCTATTCTGGCAGGTGGATCAAAACCAGAGGCTTCTCTCTTTTTCTCTTTTTTTTTCCCAGTTTAAACAAAAAATACCGAAACCTACGGGGGAGTGGCCCACCGCTTTTTATTGAAAAATGAAATAAATAAATCCAAAACAGTGAGATTTTGGAGGGGATTGTGATCCCCGTTTCCTCTCGAGTCCTCCTTTAAAATGCTGCTTTGAGAGCGCCTGTCCGTTTCTGCAGGTCATGCTTAGTGCTCCTCTGACTGAGCGCAAGTATTATAGTATGAGTGTGTAATCTCACCATTGTGCAGATTAATGTTTGCAAGCCTCATTGTGTGTGGAAAGAAGGGAGAGGCAAGTGAGAGATAGAGGGAGAGAGATGCAGGGGGAGCAGAGAAAACAACACTATCAAAGGAGGGCTTCAAAGACTATCAGCTACGTCTCCTGGGTAATTTGCGATCCTGCATTCTTTCGACTTCAAAGGGCCGCTGTGTGTTGGAATACTGCAAGTGGGAGAGTGAAGGGGGGGAGACGAGGGGATGGAGGAGGGGGAGAATCTGATTTCTCTAATAAATGCTGACACCAGGCCTGTTTGATATTAGATTCAGGGAACAGTTTGATTTGTTATCGCCTTTGAAACTCTTCGGACGTCCTTCAGCGAAGGCAGGCTGGCTACCAACCACATCCCCGAGTGCAAGGGAGGAGAGCAGAAAGCGCCAGGCTGCTGCTGCTGCTGCTGCTGCTGCTGCTGCTGGGACAACTGTCCAGCTATAAAGATGACCATTAAGGAGCTATTGATTAGGAGTCTCACTGTCTGACGCTCTGTCTGTCTCTCTGTCGACGCTCATTCTCCATGCGCCTAAATACGCTATCAACAACTCAATGCCTCTGAAAAACATTTCAAGCAAGCCAAAAAAGTCAGTTGGAGTCAGGTTGTGCTGAAGCGACGTAGTTTGATACGGTGTGACTCAACAGTTCTTCCTTCACTTTTCACCGCTTGATGGACATCTACCAATGCATGTTATGTTTAAGATGAAACCACAAGGGTCTTAGCATTTCTAATAAACACCACGACAACGCAACGTCTGCTCAAAGTGAGAAATAGTCAGTTGTCTCTGGAGGATTTCCTGACCATGCGGAGCTTTTAGCGAGCAGCAGGGAGGAATATACTATATTGATACCCAAAACTGATGGTAGGTAAAGGGATAGGAAGCTCCAGGGGTTGTCGTCCATCGGGATCACAGGTTCACAGCTGTGTTTTACATATCGGCCGACATTTAGGACGTTTCTCTGGAGCCAAGGTGGAGCTACAGTTTTGATGCAGTGGTCAAAGGCTAAATTAATTGCCTTTAATGATCGAAGGTGGTGCAGCTTGCTTGAAGCAAACCAGGTTATACACCGTGCCATCTGGCCAGATGTAAAGGCAAAAGTTTTAGTTACTTTTAAGTGGTTTTGGCTTGGATGTCACTCATAATGTTTATTCACTCTAAATAGTTTTATAATGAACAAAAAAAAAAAAGTTAGAGAAGTTTAAACTGTGGCTCATCTCCCTCCCAAATGGCCAATCACCTTTATTTAGAAGTTGTTGGGCACAGACCGGCCTCAACACCGATTCCACGTCAGTATAAGGTGTGGGAGTGCTTCCGAAGCTGTTCCGCCATCTGACGATCGCTTCTCCCGCGGTATACTGGCGTCTAGTCTATAAGGCACAACATCAAACGCGACAAACCCACACGACATGACGCGCTTTGACACATTCACAAAGAACCTTAAACAACATATGTTTAGGTTTACGTGACAGAGACCTCAAGGGACCATGTTGAACGATGACGGTTGTCTGTCAGGAACAAAATGTAGGAGTAGCATGGAAACAACTGAGGGACCTGCTCGGGATCAGCAGGGGCTTCGTACCTTTTCACAGCAGGGTACCGACACCTCGTTTTCTATCATGATGTCTCGAGCTCGAAGCCAACTGGTCCCGTCGTAGATGAATATCACAGAGCATGAGAAAGAGACATCATACGGTACCTAATGGGTTCATATTCACTCGGTTTGATCCTCATTTGTTTTGTTGACTGATTATTACATTTCCGGCCTATGTCTATAAATCTGCTCCTACTCCCTCATTTATAAGGGCCATCATTTAGGAGCCTCCATTACATCTGTCCTCATATTTACTTATGCCACCAATGTCACACTGCAGCCTGTGCGCTCATGGCTCTCTGCTCTTGAATTTACCAAGGGTACATACGGAGCTCGGTAAAAAGGACTTTTGCGTGGGAAGCTCCATCTGCTTGGACCGAACTACAAAAAAATGTAAATTATTTTAAACACAGAGTCACGGACGTTTTAAGGAGAGAGACAGGGAAAAAAAAAAAGTCTAAACGCTCTAATTTATAGTTTTTAGTTCTTTGTCGAGGAATGGTGTGTTATTATTAATATCTTAATAATAGTGGTGCCCTTTTCGACTCACATTCATATTGTAAATGTTGACTCTGTTGATTTTTGTAACATAATTGTGCTACTGCTTCATCCACGTTCCTCTTGAAAGAGAAATTTTGATGTCAACAGACCTCATGCAGGATTTTTTTTTCTTATCATTGCCATTAAATCCGCGACTCTTTGTCATTCTCTTTCATACTCACTCAGGGAAAACTCATTCAGTTTTGTGTTGGTGCATGTTTAATGTGCATCTGAGCATATAGATGAAGCATGACGAACTGTGCGCTTTGGTGAGGGTCATAATTGGTGAGCGATGTGTGTGTGTTGCACTGCGCAATGTCTTTGATGACAGGATCAGATATTGTTTCATCTTCATGGCTGTGCACAGACCTGCAGGAGATTCGCTAACTACTCTTCCTAACAGAGCCTTTAGCAAGTTTTGCTAATGCTACATAGCCAGGCTCATCAAGCTAGAGGAAACAGTGCATCCAACTTCATTGTAACTCTTCTCTGCCCTGATGCATGTTGTCATTTTCTGATAGCGACTCACTGCAGCCTTCAATCTGCCCTTAAAGGGATAGTTCAACATTTTGGCAAAAAGGTAACGAACGTACTCCTTAAACTATAGTGGGCCAATTTGCCAAAATGTTGAACTATCCCTTTAAGAGGGGACTCTGTATCATGACTTGTAGATTGGCTCAAGCTCTTTCCAAGCAACAATTTGCATTACTTGCTCCTGACAAGAAACCACATTTGGAGTCTAAATAAGATTACCACCTGTAACTTGTTTGTTAACCCAGGAAAGTCAATTAGATCAAGACCTTCTTTTTTTTTTGCAACATCACAACACAACAAGTCAATTTAGTTTCACAAAGCAGCCAATATCTCAAACTAATGACTTTCTCTAACTTAGGTTTGGACTTGTTTCCAATAGTGAGAGGTGGTAGTTGAGAGTTGTTTGACTTTTAATGCCAACTATCATGTGACCTGGGGTCATGTTTATTAGTTTGTAACTCAACTTGGTTAATAAGCCAAGTTAGATACAGTACAGTAGCCTAAGGTTTTTGCTTTTGTGTCACTGTTTATTCATGAGAAACCCAGATATCGACTGTTGACATAAGAATTAGATGTTCAAACTTTTAAATTGGGTTGTTATCATCGGTGAGAGTGGTGGTTGAAGGTCGCTGACGGATCTTTTTACCTGAATTCAAGTGAGGAGTTAAATCAGCCAGCTTAAACATTCAGAATAAATCAACTTCTGTGTATTTATATTTGCGGTTTTTCTGCATACATCCCTAGTTAGATTTTCTACCTGCACGCATCTTCAACCCCCTCACACACACACACACACACACACACACACACACACAAACATGCAGATGCACATACATCAAAGTACATGTGTGTCATTGTCTTGCCCCACATCCACCGTATTCTCTGACCCAGGGGAGGATTGTGGTATTTGATTATTCTGCAGGGTGACTGATGTATCGCACACCACTGTGGTTTGTATGCATATGAAAGCATTGATCTATTGATGCATGGGATTGTGTAATGAATATGCAAAACCTGCCGAGCACCGCAGCGCATCCGAGCGATTGGCTATCAATGACATCATCTCCAAGTCACAGGTGTTTGGTTCCTGCTGTCCAGACGGGACACTGGAGGCTTGTAAATGAGATGTAATCGCTACATCAGTACTAACACTCCCCGCATGCGTGCCAGCCGAAAAACACCCCATCATGCCACCCTCAAATCTCTCGCCCCTCCTCGTTTGCCCCTGCCAGAGTCCCTCCCCTCCCTTTTCCCGTCTCTCTATCCGCTCATTAGTGCTGGGTTTGGAACAAAGAGCCATCTGGGCACGGCTACCTGCCAGCTCAGGTGGGCCTTTACACAGAAAAGACAGCTTCTCTTCAACATCTGTCTGCCAGGATCAAAGACGCTTTCTGTTTACCCCGTTAACTCCCCCTCTCGCTTTCTCTCTCCGTCTCTCCTTCCCTCCTTCTCTCACTCCCGTGCAGCCAAAACTTCCCATACATTAGACGGGAAGCAGACTAAATGTAGCAACCCTCCTCCCTCTTCTTGTCTCTCTCCGCCTCTTTGTCACTTCTCTTCACCCTCAGGGTGTCCCAGACTGCTTTGTTTTCTGTTTTCAGCTTTTTTAGATAATTGTTTCCCCTTATGTATAATGAGGGAGACATGATTTTTTTTCAATTCTCTCTATCTCAGCAGGCACTTGACAAATAAATCAGGGATTTTTTTTTTTTACCCCAGTAATTATCTTCTCCTTGTAGCCTTGGGTTTTAGGTGCAGGAACAAGTTCTTATTGCAACTTCTCGCACATTTGCAGCTAAAAGTAGTGCTGACATTTTTTTTTTATGGGTGTTTGCACAAGGTATCACAGTGTCCACTCCGATCAATAAACATGCTGAGCTGTATGTGTGGACAGTAAAAAGAAAAAAAAGGGTGAGCCAGATTTACAGCTTGTAATCAGATGCAGATGGGTCCCTAGTCCCTCAGTGAGCGTAGCTCATATCATGGAAAGTATTGATGCATTTCCTCTTTTTTTTTCTTCTTTTTGATGCATTTCCACTTTCAGAGCGATGATGCCAGCTCTGCTGTTGCAGTAGGTAACCCCCCCGCCCCCTCTCCATGGTTATGAGATGGTGTATTCAGCTGGCCGGGCCTTGTATATACGGGGGATCAGGGGGAGTGTTATCCTTTAAGCCAGGTGCTGCTGTTCAACACAGCCGGTTCCTGCTGACTGTAACACTTCCCTGCACGCTCCTGTCTGCTTGTCTGACTACGCTCCTCTTGCTTGGCTCATTGTGTGTGTGTGAAGAGGTTACTCCGGCCCTCTGTCTGAGCGGTGAGTGTGTGTGTGTGTGTGTATGAGAGAGCAGACTTTCAGGAAACCTCTTCAATATAAAGCTGTGATGCTCCTCCTCCTCCTCTCGTCGTCGTTGTTGTTGTTTCAGCCTTTTTGCTCAGAACTAATAAAGATTGATCAGTGTTCCGTTCGCGATCAATGGCCCACGCTATTTCGGTTATGCCCGTTTGCCGGGATGCGTTCTGATCAATGGCGAGGCTATTTTTTGTGTCGAGGCCCGGGGCCCAGTTTACTTCAGGCGGTGGATGAAAGGAGACAGGCTTGGCTGACGGTGCGTTCAAGGCCACAGAAGCTTCGACAGCTCCTCCCCCTGAATACTGTCCTTTCTCTCCAAGTGTTGATGGGGAATTAATTTTGAGAGATTTCACATGCTTCATGTCAGACACATTACCAGCAGCGACAATTACATCACTGTCAGATTGCAACTCGCTGCCACCCGCTGCGCCGCCAGTTTATAAAAACTCTTCTGGGAAGGCCTCGCTAATATGTTGCATATACACGGCCTCCTCCTGCTTTCTCCTTCTGTTTCTCTTCAACCTCTCTCTTCTTTCGCCCTGACCCTCCTCCTTCTTCTTGCATTGACTTGGAAGCCGGAGGGGGAAGCGAGGGTGGGAAGAGAGGGGGTAGCTAGGGTCATTGTCCATTTTTTTTTTCACCTCCTGCATCATGTTCAGCAGGAGACAGCCAACTGGAGCGTAAAACAAGGCTGTAGTCTGCAGGTAGCCACCGGCTGAGCTCACCAGCAGCTAAATTCACTCTGACAGGTGAGATCACAGCCTCGTAGTGGGGCACGGCACCCGACAGAGAGGCGAGAAGCACGTGGGTGTACCGGCGGCTCAACCTGGCAGGACCTACCTACCTCTGCACTGCAGCTCATATAGGAACAAGATGGATCATGGTGGGATATCTCATGGGTGATGAGGGGCTAGACCGACCACCGCCGCAGGCAGCGAGTAATGGGTTAGATCGTCTCCAGGGCCACTTTTAAAAAAGGGAGTCATATTATTTTAATAACAGATAATGACTTTCATTAAAGGTATGCCCTCATGGTGTGAAGCATAACATGCCAGGAGATAGGTGGGCGGGTGTTGTTTAATGAGTTTGAACTGAGTTTAGTTTAAATGATGGAGGCCGTTCTTTCATTCTGCAAATCTTCCCGATTTTCCCACATGAAAAATAAGACATCACACATGAAGAGCAATCTGTTTCTGAGTGTAAATATGATTTTGTCGGTTTAATTTGTACAGAAGGGGGTCGTTAATGTTTCATGACCCAGGGGGGAAGCTGAGGCCTTCTGGTCCCCTAACTAGATAGGAATTAAGGGTACACTAAAAATAGAGCGGATTTTTTAGGGTCACAGTTAACATTTGTTCGCCAGCAGGAGTCCGACAGCGCCGTGACCAAGTTTCAGCTCAGCAACAGAGGAGCAGAGGAGCCACACAGCGAGCGTCTCCCATCCTAGTTATATCAGCCTCCCCCTCTCTGAGTGTGTTTCTGTGTTTATGGGATGGATGGATGAATGAAATGAAACAGTTAAGTCAAAGCTGTCTTACTTCTCAGCTTTTTGTGGTGGAAAAACAATAGCGTTCTACTGTGTGCACGTTTGTTTGTTTGTCACGTTTTCCATCGCCAGTGAGTGTTTTTTATTTGTTTCACTCAGGTGCAAAACACACCATAGGGAAACCACACCCCTATGCACATACACACACAAAAACACACACATACCGGTACACACCCACACAAATCTCCCGACTCAAACTTATCCCGGCTCCACCGCTGCAACTCAGCAAATGTGGCGGGCAGGGTTTAATTTTCTGGCCCCCCGCCTCAGCCCCAGCCTCATGCATTTTTCATCACCACCATCCTGTTCCCACCCAGCCACTGCCGCTGCACAATGCTATTGATTGGCGATTAAGCCATCAAACTGTTATAAAGAGGTTAATATTTTAAAGCTGTTACGCTTTTTTTCCACCCCAACTTACATTAACGTGTACCCTCTAGTGCAGTTTCATGGCTTTTTTAGAGTTTCCGCTCTTATGCCAGGTCAGGTTATGAATGTTTGATGGCATGCAGACGGCAAGAGTTTTTTTTTTTTTTTCTTGTTTGTTTGTTTTGTTTCGTCCTCCCTCTCTCTTTCTCTCTCTCTCTCTGGTTCCTATATATAAAATGCTGCTTACTCCGGCTCCGAGGTGGCGTGTTCGATCAGCTGACTGTGCCAAAGGTCGACAGGGAACAGTGTCAGTCAGCAGGGAGACCAGGTATAGAGGGGTCATACTCCTGCTTACCCCCTCACCCCACCCCCTCCACATGTGGGATGTGTCTAGTTGTTGACCAATTTGCTTATGGTAATTCTAATAGATCTCTAGAGGCTGCTTGGCAATACTGAGGGTTCAGCGTTAATTGTGACCACTGGGCAAAGAATCTGCAGTCTCATCCTATTCTCGCAACTGATGAGCATCTCTCCAGTTATTTTTAGGTATTAATCCAGGGGAGAGACTCCTCTTCCTCTTCTTTAAAGAAGTGCGTGTAAATATACTCACCACCTCCGGTATACAGCAGCTAGGCCTACGTACGATGTTATTGTTACTCCTGCTCTCATCGTGTTTCAATCGGCAGGAAATGAGTGGAAATTGGATTTAATGGAAGTATTTCAGAAGAAAAAAGCTGTTTTCCAATTTCCAAATGTGATGAAGGTGAACAGAGCTGTAGCTACAGCATCAGTCATCAGGAAAAAACAGGAAAGATGGCAATCAACATAATACAGTAATACACATGTACACAAACACATACCATGTAACAGAAATGTGCCATATAGAAAAAAAGTAGCCATACATTAAAAAAACAGATTTCCTGCATTAAAAATAATCAGCTCCACACCCACCTACGCATGCATTCTCACTTCCTCTCTGACTGTTTAGTAGTTCAATTGATAGAAGCATTAATAAAAACTTATTTTCAATTCAGTCATCTATAACCCCTGCCTGAATTGATCAGCTCTCCCTCTTTATAAAAGATGAAATGTGGGTCACTGGTAATCTTCCCAGTCACAGCTTCCACAAACATCTCCTGAAGAGAAGATGGAAGGAAACCTGTCAATCAATTTCCAGCTCTCAGATGGTGAAGCTGTGATCTGGATTTAATGGGTAGACTTCTAAACCATGGTGTGATACCGTTCTGAATAATAAAATCAATGGCTGCTCTATTATAGAGCATTAATATAGACACTAATATCTGCTTCATGTAACATGTTTTCAGCAGTTTGTCTTCTCGTCTTCTTATTTGGCACTACTTTTTTCCACCACTGTATTCCTACACACAGTGCAGCTGCAGGTCAGCTGAGTGTTGGTTGAATCCACTGAACCAGATAGGAAATCAGGATAATGATATGTTTTGCTGTCTTATGAAGTAAAATAATGTGCAAAGGATTTGAGGTAGATGAATGGAAACACGGAGGAGTAACTGTACGGTTTATTATGGTTTTGTTGATGGACTGAAGCTGCCGGGGTCTTGCAGGGTGATGCGTGAACAAGGACAAGGGTTGAGGGAGGTGAGAATGGACATGGGATGGATTTATTTTGTGAGTGCGCTTCAGGATGTTCCGGATGCGAGTCCTGCAGGATTCACACCTGCAGGTCCTGGGACCAGAGGGGAGGAATGTCGGGAAGGCGGGAACAGCATCGCACGATTGAGCACCACTGACTGACTGAGGGAAAGCATGCAGCTCTCTCTCTCTCTCTCTGACTTTCACCGTGACTCCAGGCCAAGGTCGCGCGCCGAGAGACACAGATTTCACCTGTTACGTGTCCCGAGCTGACACAACCGCTCAGTGTCCACCATGCAAGGGGCCGGAGACGTTCAGCCGATATGCTGCCTGCCTCCCTCTCTCTTTGCGTGTCAGTCATTTCCTCGTTCCACTTGACAGCACGGGACAAGTGACTCATATAATAAGAGTGGTGTTCTCCATTAGTGCCACTCACTTTGTGCTGTTTAAGTCCTCACGGTGCTCTCCTCCAGGGCAGAGCTGGATAACACGCTTGAGCAGTGGCCCAATCACTGTGATCACCTGTGACAAACCGCACCAAGGCCCAATCAATACACTACTCTCCCCCGAGAGGCCCGGGGAATTAATGTAACTCCGCTGCCCTGCGTGCCTTTGAGCATGTGTGTGAGTGTGTTTATTGCTACACACATACATCTCCCAATACACCGTCTCAAAACTGACAGTAATAATAAAAAAAATCCATCTGATGTATTTGTATCTTTCGTACCTGGAAGACAAAACAGAGAGGAAGACATTTTAAAAGACACTTTAAAAGGAGAAAGAAAAATAGGGAAAGTTACAGAAGCACAAATGAAAGCAGTGTGTGGGAGATTCGGTACAGGCAAGGGGGAAAAGCAGAGCTCAGACGGTGACTCCTGAGGGAGAGTATTCACAGCTATATTAATATAACACAGAGAGGGGGTAGTTAGAGAAGCTTTGTTTGTCTTGGGCTAAATTAACACCCCCTTACCGTCATAATAGTCATGTCATTACAGGAGGAGGGTGAAGAGCCTGAAGAGTGTTTATGTCAATGTTTTTCCTCCCACTTAATGAGCTGGGTTTACTCCCTGCAAATAAATGAGCAGATGAGACTATAGAGTTGTTAGCGAGGTGGAGTTTTCAGTTTCTCATCGCTCCAGTCACACATAAGTTTACTCAAACACATCCACACAGGCGTATGTATGTATGTGTACTGGATGTCCAGCTGCTCGGTGTCTTCATTAATCTGTTGTGAGCTGTGTTTCTTCTTTTACTTGTGCGCAGCATTTTGTCGCCGTGCTCTTTGTTCCTCCTCTTTCTCAACCCCCGTCTCCTCTTCTTCCTCCTCCACCACCACCTCCCTCCTGGCTCACGTTGAACCTCCCGCTGCGGTCGCCTCCAAACCACCGTCCACCCACCCGCCACCACTACCCTACCCCACCATGCCTGCAAGAGTTTGTCCCTCATTATCGGTCCTTACTGCACCCCAACCAACCTTCCCACCCAGCGTGGTGTCATAGCTTCAGTACAGTATTGTCTCATTATCTTCGCAGACACCAGAGAGGCAGGGCATTATGGGACATCAGACACTCCCCCTCGGTTAGAGGGCCGGGGGCTACTGACAGAGCTGACAGGTGATTAGGACGGGCCAAAGGTTTTATCTTCCTGTATCAGTGCAGCCCATCTATAGGCCTGGATGCTGCAACCTTCTTCTTTTTATTGTTAAAATCAATATATATCTTCAATTTCTTTGAGGTTTAGTTTTTAAAAATTGCTTCAAAGCTCCACCCATAGAAGCTGCTGTCCTTTTAATGTCAGATCCACAGCTGTGACATGTTTTCAAACAACAACTAACCGAGTTAAAGGTTCCTTAATGTACATTTGAACTTTTTATATCCATAAGAAGGTAACAAAACCATCTCCTCTGCCAGGTTTCTCTTCAACAACACAAGTGATCAAATAAAAAAATACATTAGATTTAAGATGAACACCCAAATAAACCCAATCCTGCAAGGTCGGGTCTCGTTGCTCAGGGTATGGCTGAGATCAGTGACTGCTTTGTTGTGACATCACAAAGATACAGAAGTCCTGGCGGCACGTTTAAAGGCTCATCTTCTGAATAAAGGCTGCGAGCATTTCTCTGTGGACCGAAGCTTTGATGCTCTCGCAGTATAAATATAGAACCGAGATCTCCTTTTTATAATAATATAAAAGACATGAAAGTCTTACTTTAACCCCCTATGGGGCCTTTAACACGAGGAAACGCTGGCTTGACCTTGCTGTGATTAAATGTGTTGCGCGCTGGTTTAAGCAGCGCAAGCATAAGGATTCATCACAAAACCCATCGTTGTTGGCTTTTTGACATCCATGACACTGAATGAATTCATCAGACTCCTTTCATATTAACAGATGGTGCTAAGGTGACACAGACAGGCGAATGTAACAGTGAGGGGTGCTGGACACAAATCTGAAATGAAATCATCCGCATTATGTAATTCGATTCTGCAATAATAACCTGTGGGTTATCGAGCGTGAAAAGCGGTTTGTTCCAAATCATGTTAACTTGTTTAAATTCTGTCTGCCCCCTCTCCCTGCACCACCTACGAGCCGCTCCAAACATGCTGTAAGACCAAATTATCTAAAGAAAATTGTGTAGAGGCAGGTTTGTCATAAATAAATCATCGCTCCCTCTTCTTGATGTATGAGTTAAAATGCACTTGGCGCTCTCTCTCTCTCCGTCTCCTCCTTGAGTCATCTCTCCAAATTCCTTCTGTCTTCCCAGAGCTCCGAAAAGCAACACGTAACGTCCGTGTAACTGTTGGGTCTTGTGTTTTTTTTCAGGATGGGGGTGGCGTGGCAGAGGAGCGGGGTTGGCGAGGACACAACGCCGAGAAGGAGAAGGAAGGAGAGGAGAGAGAGAGGAGAGGAGAGAGGAGAGAGGGGGGGTTGTCTGTCCTAGGAGACAGATGGCGCGGGGGGCTGGTCCATGATGGGCTGGTGCTGGACGGGCTCCATGTGCTGTAGTGGGTAACTGGGGCCCAGGGTGGGACGTAGGCGGCACTCTGATCCTCAGCGCCACAGTATTCCTCAGGCACAGGAGTCCACTTCCCCCGCCCATCTGTTCCTTCCATCGCAGCGATGGCAAGCGTTCCTCTACACACTTGCGCACACACTAAAATATACACAGGCAAACATACACACATTCACATACGTACGTCAGACACTCACCCCTCTCCCTCCTTCCCCTGCTAATCTGCAGCTTTGAGTTCAGTTACAGTGCACCAGCAGCTCTTCCCCCAGCGTTCCTCCTCCCCATCCTGCAAAATTTAGCCTCCAGGTTTTGACTGGATCCCACCAGCTTCCGCTCCTGCATCATGTCCCGCTGCTTGACTGTGATCTGCTACTCGGAGCTCAACCGTTTCTGTAATCCTATACATAATTTTAGACCGCGCACACTCCCACACAAAACTTGCAGTCGGTCCATGACCGGCCGGCCGCACCTTTTTGCTATAAAGTCGTCTCCACACCAGGGGATTTAATTGCTCTGCTGACACCTGTTCAGGTGCAAGGGCAGGAGGAGGGAGCAGCTACATCCAAAGCCAGAGAGGGATGGAGAGAAAAAGAAAAAAACACAGGAAAGGTCGTAAAAAAAACAGGAAAAACATGTCATCATGAAGTCGGTGGATGATGTGTTTGTGTGACTGATGCATGTCCCCACAGGTTTTTTTTTTTCTTTCTCAGATAATAAATGTTTCCATAATTAGTCTGGTAATAAACATGCCAACACATGTGCAACACTTGGAGTGATAATGATGTGAATGGGGAGGTGACATCAGAGTCACAGTCCAAAGCCTTGTTGGTGAGTCAAGGTCACATGGAGGCAGCATACAACATGTTTCCTTTTTTTTTTTTTTTCCTTTTTCACAACCTGCAATGCTTGTGATCATCAGATGTTACACCGTGTTTCCAAACCGTTTTAATCTGTGCTCGGAGATGAAATATGCATAATGTGGTCTTTTTGTCTTCCCGTGATTCTTCCTATTCCAGATTGTGCGCTGTGTGCGTGTGGACAAGCAGAGGAACGCACAGCTGTGGAGAGAAACCACAGCAGCTGGTTGAAATCCACACAAAATGAGCATAAAATTCAAACTACAAACAGAAAGAAACCAAGAATCAAAATGTAATTTAGCTGTGAAATGACACTGCTGTGTCACCGATAACCACTAATGCAACTGCAAATATTACAAGCTCCACATTTCAGCTCTCATACCACATCTACCTGCTCTCCCTGCATCCTCCCTGTCCTTGTCTCTTTCCTCTGTCAGGACAAAAGGAAGCTGAGACATTAAAGTGACACTAAGTGAGTTTTGTCAAACGGCAGCAAGTGGCGGTTACATAATAATGTCACATCCTCATTTCTCAAGGTTGCCTGGAGTCTGTTGAGTCAAGAGATCATCATTAGGTGACGTGATTGAAAATGACCACAGGCCAGAGACAACAAACAAACCTGCCTGTAAGTTGTTCTTGTTTTAGGAAACATGCAGTAATTGCAATGTCTAACACTTTACTTGAATACGTGTTCATAAGATTGACATAATACTGTCATAACCATGCACTGTCATAAACATCAATGCATACTTATGACAGCTGTCTTTAAGTGTCATTCGGTAAGTTATGTCACTTTTGATGCAAAATTGACATTGTTTGAGATGTCTTTGTTATGAGAACTTGACATAAAGACAACATAACCTGTCATAGCAGACCTAATTGCCAAAATTTTAAAATTAGTTACCGAATTACCAAAATATTCTATTCATTTACATGTTTGGCAAGTTGAAAATACATAGGTTTTATGTCAAAATGTCAAATCATCTAGTACAACATCCATACATTTGTCGCACTATAGCATTAATTCAGTTGTTTAATGGTTGTGTTTATGTTCTGGTGCTCACAGCAGGTGTAAGAGAAGTATGAAGCCATTTCTTCTTTGAAAAGTTGCATAAGTCTTACTTTAATCAGCCAAGACTGCCAGACATCTTGGTTTACTGTATTTTTTTTTTTAAATATGATCTTGATAGTAAAAAATAACAATATTCTTCATAACTGTTATGTTTCCACTCTTACAGAGAGAGCAGGGTCTGTCTAGGTGGCATTTGAAGCCAGTTTGAAGTAACCATTCATTGCCGTGGATCTTTGGAGAATCCAATGTAAACTCTGGTATTTAAGGAGACACACATTCATTAAAAAATTAACATTTTTCTTCCTCTTGTTTTTTTTTTTCTTTACCACATTTAATACATGAACAACAACATATGACATTCCACAGAGCGGCGAGCCTGACATGCTTTTTTTAGCGCACGGCCCCTTAGCCAGCTGTCTGAATGCCAGTTAGGGAAACATTAGACCTTAAATATTAATGCAGTAATATGGCATTGTTGGAATGCTTACTGGGCTGTGGGCTCCAGGCCTGCTGGGTTATTTGTCACACTCCAGAAAGCTCACAGCAGCCAGAGAAGAAACCTCCATGAAAGGGGCGAGAGCTTGCAGAGTGCCGAGTGCAGCCGATAAGGAGAAGGAAAAAAAAAAAAGAGGAAAAATGCTCCACCTTTTTATAAATAGAACGTTGTCGCTTTATTGTTGCTGCTCTTTTTGTGTGATTTGTATATCCAGAGATAAGCCTGTAATGCTCCCTTTCTTCTGCACAAAGTTCCTGGATTAACGGCACATTAGATCATACTTCAGAGCTGGGGTTTTTTTTGTTCCTCTAAGTACTGAATTCATCCAAAACCCCCTATTCAGTCAAAATCTGATTGAGATTTGCACAATCAAAATCAGGTACAAAATGCATTAGGCTCACTAGTCAAAGCACACACACACCCCCATCCTCCCCTCCTCTTCCCCCCTTTCTCTCTCTGTGTGAATCTTCCAGCAACAGATGGCCGATGGAGAAATCAGCAACACGTTTATTTTCTCTGTCCTTTATTTTAACTAAAATGTGTCATAATTGGACGACTACCCGAACACACATATTTTAGTTATGTATTGATTCTGTTCCAGTGGAGATATTTTCATCTTACATCATCCGTTAAACTGAACTGAATATGCCCGCCGTGGGGAATAAGTCGCTTTTTACACTTTTTTAAAAAGATTTAGTTTTCGTGTAAACAAAAAAAAAAGTGCAAACGTGCATAAAATGTTATGCATAATCACCACACACACAGAGACACACACACAGGCAGCCTCATTGCTCAGTACTTTACAGCTTGTAATGTATTAGGTTAACCTTGGAGACACCCTGTGGTGCTTTAGCTCGGGCTGCCAACGATGCCATAAACTCTGCAATGAATGAGAGGATGAGAGAAGTGGAGGAAAAGAAGAGATGCTAACAACTAGAGTTAAACTTCAGAGAGGGAGTGAGATCATTTCTGGCAAATGCATGTGTGTGCGTGCGTGTGTGTGAGAGAGAGGGAGCAGGTGTTCATGTGTGTATTTCCGTCTGCATGAGGGGGTTATGTTGAAGCTCGACATGTGCCTAATTGGATATGTAAAGAAATGCAAATATAAAATCAGTGATAGGATTCTGGCGCAGGCTTCATGCCGGAAGAAGAGGAAGGAGACGAAGCGATGCTGCAGCGGGTGTAGCATGCAGCGTGGAAAGGTCGGGGAGGTGGGTGGGGGGTGGGCTAGGGGGCACACGGTGGTGAGATGGGGTCAATGATGTGAATTCCATCGATCGCAGGCTTCCTGACAAGTGTTCAGTGATTTCCTGTCCCTGGCAGAAATATTGTGCTTGTTAATCCATTTGAGTCGGAGCAGCGAGGGGGCTCGGTGAAAGAGGCAGAGAATCTGTGTGTTTTTGCTGTGTTGCTGTGTGTGTGTCTGTGTGTGTGTGTGCTGCTGCTCCTTGGAAATGGTGGAGTGGTCAACGCAAACAGGATGCTAATGAGCCTGCGCTAATCAATGTGTGCTTAATCAGCTATTCAGCTCTTGAGTGGCCACGGGAAGGATGGAGGAGTGGAGCGGAGGGAGCGGGTGCTGGGAGGAGTTCATGAGAAAGTGCAGGCCCAACCTCTGATTCACTCCCTTTGTTGAGAACATCAGCTCTCAGGAAACTCCTCGGTGAATGCAGAATCACATTTTTTTTTTTTTCCTTCAGACGGTGGAGCAGCCAGTGTGCCGCTGGGCTTCTGAATGAGCTGAAAAGAGCTGCTGTTTCACTTCTCTGGAAAATAACCTAATGACGCGCCGTGAGGAATCGGAATCAGAATCAGAATAGTTTATCGATCCCCAGAGGGAAATCAGGTTATGTTACACAGCACTTGCCCAAAGAATAGAGAATATGAAGTGGATATAGATTGAGATTAAAGATAAATATGTATGATAAGTGTTTATAAAGTACTTTGACAGCCAGAAACATACAAGAGAACAAATGAACCCATCGGACACAGACGACCAGAAGGATCAAAGCAAGATGTAAACGATTAAGTGAGATAGAAACTATAAAACAGGAAAAACAGCATAAAACACGAGAAAGGAATAAATAAAAAATCTACCAAATCACAACAAGAAGCAGATGAAAGCAAATGGAAAAGCGATAAAAGAATATCAAAACAATTGAAACAGGTAAAACATTTATAAAGAGATAGAAACAGTATATTCAAATACATTATATACAGTTTATAAAACGGAAAGGTGAAATCCGGCGATCTGATTGGTTGTTAACCGTGGTATAATGAGCATATACCACAGCCTGTCGTGATATATTGCTTAAATAATAATATGTTATGTTGAGATGAAATGTGAAAGAGAAGATGTGAGGACATGAGTTTAAAGATGGCGACACCAGGATTTTAAATGTGACAGTGAACACAACAGGTTTCTTGTGTTAGTGTGAGATTATGAGGATTATGTCAGTGTAACTCTGTGTTGTTTACGTTCCATGGGCAACCAGGTACCGTACGTTTGTTCAGAGAGAGACAGTATCAGAAATTCAGGATGAAGTTGTTGCAGCGTGACTGACTGCTGCTGACGCCTACGTCTGCAAAACGACCAATCAGACCATGACAGGAAATGATGCACAATGCACAGGCCAATTTTTTTTGCAAATGCCATTTTGAATAAAGTTTAAAACAAAAACAACCTACACACTTGTTTTCCCACTCCCACAATCATGTCCTTTTTCTCTTCTCCTTCTTCTCTTGTGAATTTTCAATGCACAGAAGTGTCGGCACCGCGAACAATTATCGTCATTGTTTTTGCTGCATTTTCAAAACCAAAGACTGGCACACAGATGGATGACTGGCTGAGATGAGCCTCTGCAGTCCTGTGTGTGTGTGTGTTTGTGTGAGTGTTTTACACACTCACTGTGGCATTTGTGTGACATACCTCAAAGTGATTTTATGCACAGATTGCAGGTTTACCTTCTCCGGTTCCCATCATAGGCCAATAATCAATTCTTCCATCAGCCAAACTGCTGCATATGTTTACACCTATTGACTGTTCACTAAGCTCCTCGTCCATTAGTTACTGTTTCTGGGCCTGTGAAGCTTCCCATTCTCACATGGCACATGTGCTGTTAACATGTATATATACAGGTGACAGATTCACCTCTCAGCGGAGCTATTGTTAGCTGCATGTATTGATTGAATTTCTTCAAATCTTTCAAGATGTTGTGAAATCCAAAGCCTGACAGGCCGGCAGTGCCTAGTTACAGTTGCTAAGCTCTGATGTGGTTGTTAAAGGCTGGATTGGACCAACAAGATTTCATTTTTAAGCAAGATTAAATCATGAAAATCTGTTTCACCCTGGACCAGTTTAATATGAAAATTGGGTTTAAACTTTCAACCGAGATTAAATTCTTATTCTGTTGCACCAAAACTTCAAACAGCAATTTTAAATTCACAAGTTGAACAGGTTTAACTTTAACAGTGGCTGCCTTTTTGAGATGCATCGACTAAAACTGAGTTCCTCAAAGAGAATAAACCAACTCAACCCACTTGAGTCTAGCTAGCTAGCCGTTTGAGTTAGCAGGGTTGTTTGTTTTTTTAGTGAAAATGTGACCTTTTGTTTTTTAAAAGCAGCTGTAATTGTTTAATGTGCTCTTCTATCACAGTTTATGGAATATTTATTTATATTTGTATTATTTATTTGATTTAAATGTTGCTATGCACACCTGTCCGACTCCTTACTGATTAAAGTCAGTTTAAGTTAAGTTTAAATCAATAATCCTGGCTTTAGTTGAATTTGAAATGGTGCAACTGAGCTTGGTTTAATCGTAAACCCGGATTTTAAACCCAGTTTTCCTAAACTCTGTCCTAGTACCTTATAGTGGAGGGTTAATTGCAGATTTTAGTAGTTTGGTATTGTTTTGTGCAGCTATTATCGCACTGTTTCATAAAACAACATTGCTCTAATGATGATTTATTTACTTTATAAGGTTGTTTAACATCCACCCTGCTTGTCAGAAACAACCCTTTTTGTGTACTCAATCATAACGAATTAATAACATGGTATATAATCCTCTTGTTTATAAACTTTCATTATTTAACCCTCTCCCACAGGACATTTTCTCTGCTGCTTTTTTTCTTTTCTTTTCTTTTCCCCAACATGTTGGTTTCAAGAGTTATGCATTAATCCTGTTCTTTACCCACTCAGAAAAAGGCCACAACTCAATCAGTCTCCCGTCCTCAGGAGCGGCGGCCTTTAAAAAATGACTCCATACCCTGAGTTGACAGCCCAAAGATGGGAAGAGAGGAATTAATCTCACAGAAAGACCCAGAATAAAAAAAAATAGAAAAAAAAGAAGGGGGGGATAAACTAAAAAGAAAAAAAAAGGTTGGGGAGGGTTCGGAAACAAGCTGTGTGTTTGGTGAATGTGGATGCAGCCGGGGTCCACTCACAAATTGTACACAAATTCTGCACACACGCACACATGCATGCGCACACCCACACGTTGGGTTATATGTGTGAAGATGGGAGGTGGGAGGGAGAGGGAGCAGGGATCAATCCACATTACGGTCTAATCTGTATCGCCTTGGGCTGCTGCTGCAGACGCAGGCTTTTGGGGGGACTTTATGAAGTGTTGTCAACATGTTGTGATTCCAACTGGAGTCGGCCCAGGAAAAATAGGGGCCACTGCATTGGGTTGTTAATATTCTATAACAGGCCCGGGTCAGTGCAGCAGAGACGTTGGGTTTGTGGCGTCTACTTCCATACAGTTAACAAAGAGGACACATTATTGGTCTACCTTGACTCAGCCATACCCAAATAGGATGTGACCTGGAGGTAGCAAACAGCTGTGGGAGGAGGAAGATGCGGTAAAGTGGTGTGAAGTGGGTAAAAAGCGGAGAAAAAAATAAAGACCAACCAAAAAAAAAAAGAAAAAAAAAGTGTTGATTCCTGGCAGCAGTCCATATCAATGCTCTCACGGAGTGTGTTAGTGAGTTTGCGTTGGTGTTTCAAACTGTATCGGTATTTGGACGGAGAACAGAGGGAGATGGGGAGGCAGATTGAGGAGAGATAAATGGAGAGAGAGATAGATCGCAAAGGACCATGCCAGAATCTGGAGCCTTGGAAGGACGGCGTCTCTCTGAGGCCGTCGTCCATTGTGAATCAGGACTGCCAGTGAATTTATCACATCACAGCGCGTGCGCGCACACAACACTCCTATCATTCTATTTCATTGCTCCTCTTTATCATGGCCGCCGTTCATCGTGTGCGACAGCTGCATGTACATGGCGATGTCCAATTGATTTACTGTTCTGAAAAAAAAGAAACACACACACATTAACATGCCTAGCAATTGTCACATATCCGTGACTGTAATTTAAATGGCTCAAGTTTGATGTCATGTCACTTGGCTTGTGCAGGAGAATATTTGATAAGGCTGCATCATTACAGCCCCCCCACCACACCACACCCCCACCCCATCCCCTACCTAATCTATCTATGTATCTATTCGGGGTAAATGAGCAATGGCTCTCATTTGAGCCGGAAAAGCCGAGCTGTCATTAGTCTGTCTCCAAATACACCCACTAGCTCTAATGATGCAAAAACATGCCTGGCTATGCCTGAGCACGAGCCGTTTGAAGACTATGAAAAAAAAAAAAATGAAATAAAAAGATTTGAAGAAAGATGGATCTCGCAACGTGTATATGTCTTCAGGTGGAGATAGTATTTCGCAGCAGAGAGACGGGGAGGATGGTGGGGTCTCTTCACAGGGAGGTGGTAGTGGTGGTGTGTGTGAGTGTGTATGTGTGTGTCTGTGTTTCAGTTTTATTTTCATTTTAAAGAGAAATGGGCTTTTAACATGCAACTCAGAATCTGTCTGTCTGTCAACCGCTCTTTGATGTCCTGCTGCTTCTGTAGCCTTTGAGAGGGGCTTGGGTATCATTAAGCACTTCCAATGAGTCCCACGTAGAAAAAGATGACTCGATCCCCAAAGTTTTTCATCATCAATAAAAAGGAGTCTGCCTCTCCTTTGACTGGGAACTTCAGTCAACTTTAATTCATTTATTTGTCCATAAATAACTCGGCTGTGATTAGCCAAATTATCTTCTTCTTTAGCATTGTTAGAAATTCCTCCGATTGGCCTCTCTCCCCTGCTCTCTGCCTCATCGCGGTAATGAAGCAGCTCTAATGATGTGCAGGTATCTATACATATATATGTCAGTGATATGAGGCTAATGTGTGGAGAGCTAATGTATGCCTGTCAACAGTAAAGGAGAGCATGTGCGCCGCATGCTGAATGTGAACAAGGAGTGGGGGGGGACATTAAATATTCTTTTTGATTGCATATCCAGCTGCATATTCTCACAGAGGGATTCTGCTTTTAACTGAATGTGCTGTACACAAGCACTTTGCAGTTTAACAAATATTTTTCCCCTGGCAATGTCTCAGCCCACCGGTGGTTTAGTACTTAATCCTTCCCAACAAATCCAACTACTAGATTCACCCAGGGGTGGGCGGGGAGCTGCCATCTCTACAAAGGGAATTATTGACATTATTAAGCTATCTGTTTACAGTAGAAGAAGCATTTTGTATCATAAACAAATGTATGGTTTCAATCCCTGTAAGCCCTCTGTAGGCTATAACTTAGCTCATAATGATGAAAGTGACCTTGCACAGGAGAGTCGGGTGGGTGGGCAGGTTTTACTAATGTAGCCGGGAATACTTAAGGGAATACTAATGTTAGTTGAGGCAACATCTTAGGCCTGCTTATAGCAGTTCTTACCCCAGGTCTCCCCCAGAATCAAGGGTCCTTTTGAAAAAGCCCGTCTTCTCATCTCTGGCTCTGTTCTGAAAGCTCATTAGGACCAGAGATCAAAGAGTGGGGCAGCCGGCCTGTGAACTGGACACTGTGGGCTATTTCCATCTATTTATCACTCACACGGCTATTTTGGCTCTCACTGGAGGTGATCCGCATCCAGATCGCACCACAACTTTCCTCTGTAATCGTGCCATTTTTGGTGACATCCATCAGCAGGGGCCGTGCAGTGAGAGTTCTCCAAACCGAATGTCTCCTTCCAGCAAAATGCTGGCCCGCACATGAAAAGCTTATTCACAAGTTTGAGGAACAAACAGCTTTAACCTCGTCCATATTAGACTAAAATGCAGAGGCTGTGCTAATTTTACAGTGATGCTTTGTGCGCTATACAGAGAAACACATAGCTCCAGATATTAGCAAATGTTGAAATGGCATTACTGTAGGATCATTCCTTAATTTGTTTCCAATTTAATTTCTTTGTCTTAGATGAATGTTCTGCCCTTTTGCTGTTAATGACTAAATACACTGAGCAAAAGTTATAGCAGAAGTTATAGCATTTAAAACCAGCTCATGTTCTTAGAGGGCATGCATTTTGGAGGAAAGTCAAACAGACAGAAACCACATATCCCTACTGACAGGGGGGCGGCGAGGACGAGGTTACATCCTGGACAGGTCACCAGTCTATTGCAGGGCCAGAGACAAACAGCCTGTCAAATAACACTCACATTCACACCTACAGGCAATTCACTAATCCCCCAATCAACCAAAATGTGCATCTTTGGACCGTGGGAGGAAGTCCAACCTGGAGTTTACCCAAGCAGCCACAGGGAGAGCATGCAAACTCCACACAGACCGGCCTGGTGCCCAGGGATCAAACCCAAAACCTTCTTGCAGAGGCAACACAACACCACTGTGCCAAACTGATACCAGTTCATGCTTTTTTTGTGTCTTCAGAGAATTTTATGCACCTCATCACATTCAGAAACTTAAAAGAAGCCACCCTTTGAATGTGTTTTAGCCCATAAAGCTCCAAAAATATTAGATCCAAATGCAACCAAATACTCGCTTCATTAGATCCTATCTGCCTAGAAATAAAAAAAAATGAAGTTAGAGCCACTTATCAACACATTTTTGCTAAAACTTTACTTTTCCACAAGTAAATTTAGTTGAACACGTAAGAATCAGTGGAGTTGAGGAGGGTGTTTCCTCTGCAGCAGCTTTTCCTGCCTCACGGATGCTTCACTCAGCTGAGGATGAAGTGAGCAGGACTTCATAAAACACTTCCTGTCCCTCAACCTTTCCCCTACTTTTACAGTCTGTAGCGACAAACACACCTGCAGATGCACATGGCCTTAAACACACACATGCTCATTCACCTCGCATCAATGAATGACCTCAAACATCCCAGTCAGAGCAGGTGATGAACAAGGGGGACGGGGGCGAGCCATCTGCCTGTCTGCTTTTATAGTTGTTTGACAATGACATCGTACATCCAAGTCTAACGGCGCGGTGAAGACAGGTGAGCTGGAGAGATCCCATTCACCGTCCGTCTCTCCCCTCAATGCACAGACCAGGGGGAACACATGCAGGGAAATGCAGTATTCATAATCTTTACAACCCTTTCTCCTTCCTTTGGGCACATAGTGTCCATATCATAGAAGACAAGAGCACAAGTGTGAGAAAATGCACAAAGCATAAGTCTAAGGGGAGGTAAGTCTGTGATGGATGAGCCATAAGGGACAGTGTGTGATAGACAGCGTCATGCTGCAGCGACCTCTCTATATATTATACATGACACACCTGCACTCCACATGCACATACAGTACAGCCCTTTCTACTGCTACCGTGTCCCCTCGCTCGTGTCATATACATACCAGAACAGCGCAGTGACCCGTTCCCTGGAGCAAGCGTTTTTTGCTCTCACAAGCTGTCCAAACATTTCTGCCTTTGAAGGCCCTGTCTCCGTCTTTCTCTGCCTTCACGTGGTACCTGGCTCCCTTTTAAAAGCAACACTCTAACTACTGATTTATACTTCAGAGAGGCTGAGACTGAGTGGGAGAGGGAGAAGGGAGAAGAGGAAAAGGGAGTGCGTTATGTGTCTATCTGATTTGGTGTGTTTTGTGTGCATCAGCCGCTTGTGTGCTTTGCTGCAAGAAGAGCGGGAGGTTTTTTTTTTTCATTGCAGGGTTTGTTTTTCGCCAATTAAACAGACGCTAATATCCATCACAATGCCTGAGCTGAGGGGCTCGGGGGTTCTAGGTTGCTATCTTCGCAAAGTGTGCAGAGCAAACTAGGTTACTCTGTCTTACACATCAGAGCTAAAGCAGCCCGAACAACCCAATGGCTGTCGCTGGAGCTCAACAGATGTAGCTTCCTTCGCTAAATCAGCTCCTGGAAAGTTGTCAACACAGCTCTGCCAGAACTGCTGCTTCTTTTTCCCCCCCCTCCCTTGTCTGTTATAGTTGACTTTTTTCTCTTTGCCTCTGTGTTTAGTGTTTGCTGACTGACTGTGGGAGAGATAATGAGGAGAGTGTTCTTTCTTTTTCGTCCCCACACACGTCCATGTCCTCCTTTTGCTCTGCCACACACAGTCGTATACTTCATAGAGTTACTGTACCGCACAGGTTGTGCAGCGAATGTGTCTGTGTGCAGGAATATGTATTGGGTAGTATTACGGGGTAGAGCTCTTTGGCTGCTAAATGCTTCACTTTGTTCAGTATCTAGCCCCTAGCTTTGTGTTGCCGTTTGGTGCCGGGCAGGTAGTGCACAGTTGGTTTATCAAAGCCTTTTCTCTAAAAAGCTGCTGCCCACTGCTGCTGGAAACAAAGTGGATGAAAAGCGGCGAACAATAAAGTTGTTGGCCGTGAAACCGAAAACGGTGAATGGAGAGATGCTCAAAGGCTCAGCAGAGCTACAGGGGAAAAGCTGCAGAGCTGGGCGATACTTCTCTGTGGGTTGTTTACTACGAGCGACACCTTTAACAGCACAATAAGGGCTGAATGATATACAAAGTAAATCATACCGCAATTATTTTTTTGACAGCTGTTTATGTCAGTATGAGTCATGGTTACAGTTGCAGTGGTCACTTTTGGGTCACAGATGTAAAAATGGTGAGATTTTTGTTGAAGTTTGTACCAAACAACCATGTGGGAGGATATGATTTCAAGGTCAGGGGCTTTCTCTGTTGTAACACAATGCCTCATACATTCATCAGAAAAACTGCAGCTCCTGCAGTTTGGATATTGCACTTGGTCATTAATTATTCAGCCCTACATCACAATAATCATCTCACTAATAGTTTATATAAAAAATATGGCTGGGCGCAGCTTTAGATTACTGTAAGATAAGATAAAATAGGATTGAACCTTATTTAAGTGTTGTGCTCAGGATGTTCGATACAAGTAGAATCTTAAAGGGATAGTTCACTATTTTGGTAAGTTGGCCCATTGCCACAATCCCTATAGTTTTAGGAGTAGGTTCATTACCTTTATTTGTCGGTGCAAGCTATTTTTAGAACGGCAGAGCAGAGCCGTTACGAGATGGACTTGTTTTAGAGGCAAATTCTTGCAAAACAGCTGATGCATGTTCTCGTCTGGGGCAGTTTTTCAGCAAGCAGTCTCTGCATTTACTGTACCTCTAAAACAACTTTGTCTCGTAACGTTCCGTTATTATCTCATTGCATGGTGAATGTGCAGGTCACAACTTGTCCACCAGAGCGTTTCAGAGTTGTTGGATTGTGTATTTGATGAGTTTGATGAGGGAAACCAAGAAATCCCATTAGCCTCCATAGCGTAGCTCTGAGCAGCTCACGTCTCTGTTCCGCCGTTCTAAAAATAGTTTGCACCGACAATTAAAGGTAACAAACCTACTGCTATGACTATGGGGATTATGGCAATTTGGCCAATTTGTGAAAATGTTGAATTATCCCTTTAACAATAAATAATATCATAGTGCATCAGATGACTGAAAGACCCACATAGTTGTGTAATGTTACAAATTGTGAACAACAGAAAACACAAGATTTACTTTCCCATTGCTTTGAAACTGTAAATACTTGAATGTCCTGTATAATTTGAGTCCATAATATTGTCGTGCTTACCTAATTGAAATAAATCATATGTTAATATTCCTTTAGCGGGTGACTGAGTCCAACTCAGGCTTGGAAATTATACATTACTCAGACTGACAAGGTCAAGCTGGAGGTTAACGGAGGTTAAGTGAAAAGGTGATTTAACCTCTACAGGGATCAATGTCAGGAGAGGGCGACACTCTGACCTCACAGGTTTGATTCCCGGGCGGGCCACTGGTGCATATTCTGCGTTTGTTCTCCCTCTGTCCATGTGGGCTCCTTCTCGACGCCCTGGCTCCTTCCCACCGCCCACACAGACATACAATCAGGTGGATTAGAGATTCTAAATTTCCCAACGGAACGAATTGGGAGTGTGTGCGTGTGTTTATCTGTCAATCTGTGTTAGCTCTGTGATAGACTGGCAACATGTCCTGGGCTTTCCCTGCCTTCTGCAGAGTGCGTGCTGCTATAGGAGCCCGCCGCCTCCCCATTATTAGCCTGGAAGGAAATAAGTGAGGAAAGACAGCTCTCCCTTTTATCCCAGCAAACGAAATTTGTGTCTTAAGTTATTGAGTGAAACGCGAGTGGTACACTAGGTGCATGCATGCATATGTGTGTGTATGTGTGTGTAGATAAGTAGGACAGTTCTACATTAATAATGGCCTGTCACTGTGTATTTTTTCAAGGAAAAGCGAGCGATTAGACTCGACTTAAACTGTGTTTCTCCCCCAAACTATATAGCTACTAAAGCAATTTTCACAATGACATATTTTGGAAACGCTGCTGCCTATTTCAATTTTAGGAATTTAACAGAGAGAAAGCAAAAATGTTTTTAAGCATTTAATATGTATTCAATACTCACAGGACTTTCTCACCATTATCCAGCTGTAGGTTTCTCTGCTGTCAACTAAATATAGTTCAACAGCGATGATGTAGTATTTTTGGTCTGGAAGTTAAGTTAGCATCCACCTGGTTCCCTCGACAAAGTTTTTGATGCTCACGTGTTTCTGTTCAGCAGGATGATCTTCACAAATGAACATAGCTTGTGTTGTGTTTGTGGCATTAATGCTATCACTAGAAGTAATATTAGACTCTTGATTACAGGAACAAGCAGGTACACTAACATAAACCCAGTGCTTGCCTCCATTCAGTAGCTCCCTGTTATATTTTGCATTGATTTTAAAATTGGCCGACTGAGACCTGAGATCAGTGGATATAAACCTACTGGTTTAACCACATGGTTGAGGCTGACCAGGCATTTACTATTTAAGCTCTGGTACTCTGGACCACTCTCCTGTTCTAAATCAGATACTGTAACTCTTTGACCACTTTTAAAGCACTTTGCTCAGCCTTTGCTAGTGTCTGATCCCCATTGTTGTTTCTGCATGTCCTATTGCTGTCAGAACCTGCTGAGTCGAGATGTTTTTTTTTTATGCTGCCCTACACTTGATACTCACTTGAATTCTTCTCTTGACTTACCTAGTTTCATTTCACTTGTAAAGCACACTGTAACCTTCTTAAGAAAAGTGCTGGATGAATAAAGTTGAACTGAACCACTCCACCGTCAGACAGCTTCAAAGTCACCACTAGAAGCTCCCAAGTTGTCATTGTCAGTTAGCACGCTTAGCTCTTCTGTGAAAGCCTTTCCTCTTACAATGTTAGTAATAGCTTTAGCAACCACTTATAACACAAAAGAAATATGACATGATATTTACTGGCATATTTTAGAGGATATAATCATTCACATAACCCCCCAAAAAACATCCCTACAGCTCTCTATAATCAACTGAATTCCACATCTATCCTGACATCTTAAAGGGATAGTTCAACATTTTGGCCCATTGCCATAATCCCTATAGTCTTAGGAGTGGGTTTGTTATCTTTAATTGTCGGTGCAAGCTATTTTTAGAACGGCGGAGCAGAGCCACGAGCTGCTCAGAGCTACGCTACGGAGGCTCATGGGATTTCTTGGTTTCCCTCATCAAACTCATCAAATACACAATCCAACAACTCCAAAACGCTCTTGTGGACAAGTTGTGACCTGCACATTCACCACACTATGAGATAATAACGGAGCGTTATGAGATGGAGTTGTTTTAGAGGTAAATTTGTGCAAAACCCCTGATGCACGTCAGTTTGCCAAAATGCTGAACTATCCCTTTAAGTATATTCTCCACTTCCAGTGTGAATGAACTACATTCAATGCTCAAATTCCCATTAGAAATAATATAGATCATGGAACTGGAACGCAGCTTTACTCTCAGCATGTGTTGCTCATGAAAAGGATGCAAAGAAAAAGGCCTGTTTCTATTCTATATTTTATGAATGACCCACTGGACTGCCACATGTTTTATATATGCACTGACAAAATACATCACAGAGCTGTAAATTAGATTTCAAAATGTAGGCCTGTATCACTTTTTGTTGTACGGGCTGTTTGGATCACTGACTCAAATCTGTAATCTTTCCATATGGGTTAGATAATGTGTGGGCTCTCAGCTCTTTTACCCTACCCACAAACTTCCTCCTCTTTCCCGTCCAAGTCTCTGTTAGGCAGCTTTAGCTTCGGGCTGTGCGATCCTAATTCAATTACTCACAGCCTTAATCACTGATCCTGTTAAATGACCCTTATGTGGATTGTAAGTTGGATGGCTACGCAGTCGAACCATGTTGCCGGGCTCTTCGGGCCAGCAGAACAGTAACCCCCTCACCCCGGAGCTGGCATGAACTTAAGTTTGACACCCCCGGACCAGACTGTCTCATTCCGCACCTAGTTCATCATAATATGCTCCTGTCAGATCTGGGCTGAACTAGTGTGAATAGACTGTGACGCATCCTGGTCAACTGCCATATTCACTGATAACACCTACCAGTACAACTGACCAGTATTACACACTTCAATAGTGCAGTGACTTGTGTGAAGAGGCGGTCGCCCCCCAGAGCAGGTTGATTTATTCTAAGCGGGATTAAAAACAAACACAAGAATCTGTGCTTGGTAATATTCAAATGTGACTAAAAGAGTGAATCTTAAACATGACAGACATAAGCAGGAAAAGAGGGATAAACAGTGAGAACAGAGTGATATTAGACGAGATTTGTGCAATAGAGAGGCGCAGTGTCCCTGAAGCAAGACCCTCAAAAACAGATTAAATGGCTCCGACCTGCTGAGCAGAATAAAGGAGAGGATGAACACTGACATTTAGCCCTCTAAAGTGGAGAGTGGGAAGGAAGCTGAGGCTCACTGCTAAGATGATAATCTAATGAAGTGCAATTGTTCTCTGTGTCACTGCATCACAGCGTTGGCCTATACACTCCCGTGCTCTTTGTGCTTTTACACCCCGAGTCAAGAGCTCACCTCTCGAGGCTTGAGGGGGCGTCTGCACGCCCCCTCGGGACCCGGCGCGGCTAATGGAGGTGGAGGTGTGAGAAAGGGAGTGGTCAGGCTCGCTGAGCACCCCCCGTGGCCTGGCTCATTTCATGCTCCTTTGGCCCTCTTTACCCCTGGCCTCCGAGTTAAATGTCAATCAGGAAGCACTGGAGGGACCGGCGCAGCGGAGTGGAGGGTCCCACCACGAAGACAGGTCGACCCCCGGCAGTTTGAAAGCACCAGGAGAAAATAGAGAGAGCGGGGAGAGAGCAATAGAGGAGGAGGGAGAGTTTAGGGAGTGAGACCTTCACTGTCATGGTGATGGGATGGAGCGGTCTTGAAAGGCAGGCAGCTGTGCTTTCCAAAAAGCCGGGGCCGCCGCCCTGTAGCGCTCCAAAGAGCAGCGCAACAATGCCTGTCTCAGCACATAAATAATTCCTACATGTTGGAGTGTGTATATGCATCCACGGATGTGCACACAATACACGGGGCCTTCTTTCTCACACGAAGCCTACTACTGTATAAATACCTTTAATGCTGTTGGAAAAGCATACGGTTTATGTGCTTCAGTGTACACTTTTAACTTTATTTATATTTCACCATCCTGTCAGCGACCCTTGTCTAATTCTGCTGACCTTGTCAACATGTGTTTGTTTGTGGCAGTGACAGAGTGATCTATTCTCATGCAGTATTGAGTAGGTTATGACCTAGACATCTTGTCCTCTTCGTCTTCCATCTCTCCTGACTTGTGTCTAACCCCCTGCACTGATACCTCCAGCCATCCATTTTAATTCCACCATGAAAAGCTCGCTTGAAAAATCAGCCCCATTGTGTGTTAACAAAGAGGACCCAGATTTGCTGTGGAGGTATCTCTTCCCTCCTTTCTCAGTTAAATGTATTCAGTCGTTTAAGCCACGCTGATCCCCTCCCTCTTTCTCCAACTCTCAGATGTGAGACAGACGGAGGGGCCTGACCGCTGGCCAAGGTTAACAGAGCCTTAAACTGTGTTTGAGCTCTGCATCACACGCCCACCACCGCAGAGATCAAACGCTGTTCTTCTCCCAGCTCCCACTGACAACTCTCAGCTAACTAAACTGTCTCGCTTCTCCTCTCTTTGCCCCTGTCTGCCGTGAACTGCATCCGGCCCACAAGCCAGAACCTGATCAGACTCTGAGCACAATTGTGGAAAAACATCCCAGTGTGCACCACTGCACTGCACTGCACTGCACACCTTCCCACATTCATTAAATATTTCAGTCCTGAATATTTGATCGTGGCGATTGATTGACCCCCTGATTGCTGTTTGGATGATCTGTTGCAGTTTCAGTGGAGTGCTTCACTGCAGCAGCTGCATGACTTTGTTATAAAGCAAATGACAACTTGTGATTCATATAATGAAGTGGCCCATGTGTTTGTATTGACTTTTCTTGTCATAGTCTAATCTAAATTCCTGCTATCAGCTCAACTTTATCATTTCTCATCAAGAAAACAGCAGTTTCATCACTGTAAAGCCAGACTCTGTTACATTAGGCTAATCCTTCTCAAATTACATTTCATCAGCAACTCCCTCCACCTGCCCATACATTGATGTGTGTAAAGCACTACTGGGTGCATAACGCCGAGCCTCAGGACACAGAGACGATCAGTGGTTCGTGAGCACCACTGTGTGGCGAAGGGCAGAACAGCGTTTGGTTTGCACTGTGGTGAGTAGCAAACAGATAACAGCAAGGAGCTGAATGACAAAATCAAAATGAACACGATGAATATCAATCAGTTGTCAGTTGTGAATCCTGTCACATGCAGTGTGTAAAACACGTCCTAATTAGCTGTGCATCTTTGATTAGAGGAGCTAACAAGGCTCTGCCTTTAATGACACAAAGACTCCCACTGCCTTGTGAAGCCAATATTTTGAAGCCAGACCATGAAAATGACCTTTGGTTTCGACAACAAGGCTGATTCAAATTACAGTTAAATGTAGCCTGTCAAGGGAAAGCCAAGACAGGAACAACAGACTCGGCTGTGAGGCCTGTCCTGCTCTGACAAGTCCGCCACTGCTTTTAGACTTCATTGTCTTCCTTCTGTGACTTTATCATAGCCTGAGGGAAGGTATTCCACTCCTTCCACTCCTTACCCTTCCACCCACACACTCTAACGCACACATACACAGAGCGAGCACTTTGCACTTGTTATATGGGTGTGGTTTCTGCTGTGCAAGCAAGAGCACAAGGGAGCAGGCATAATGACAGCCAGTGTAAATATGAACCCTTGACTCTGAAGGCCTCCGTTTGATAACTGATTAAATAGAGTTGATGATGAGGTAAGCATGCACATGCACAGGGCATGAAAGGAGCCTCCAACAACATACAGTATAATGAACTCCCTATCTCAGTATTTTAATACATGCCTCTGCTTTCACTAGTGCAATGCAAGCGAACAAGCTGACCCAGATCACTCAGGGAATGTAGATCATTCTGTCAGTCAGATCAATTATTCATAAAAAGATGACAGGGCATGCTTGCTTTGTCTTGATATGCCAGAGACATAATCTAGATGGTTGCTCCTTAATGGCTGGGGTAATGTGCAGCACTAAGTAGGCAAAAGCTGTAGTCAGCAGTTTACTGAAATCAGGGTTAAATCAGAAGCCATCCTCCCCTCTTCTCTTCTGTCTCATTCCTTTAATATTCCTGTCAGAAGAAACAAGAAGTAGTGGAGGGATGGTCGATGGGAGGGAAAGTAATGCAGCTGGCTTTTAATGCATCCAGTGAGAGTTTTAGAGTATCCAACAGGGGGCTCTGTGCTCCCATTTGAGTCGGACATGGCTTGAAATGCTTTGTAATGACAATCTAAGTCAAACTAAACTACAAAATGAACAATATATTTCCAAATAAGATATTTCTCAAACACAATGTTGAAAGTGTTAATAGTTTTAAAGAAAAATATGTGATAGATTAACGTTCTTGCCAATGAAAACACAGAGCTGTTCTAATGAGTTTTCCTGTTTTGTTTACACAATCAAGCAAAAGATGGGATGTAATCCAAGATCTGGATGCTTTCACTTTCCAAGAGGACATCCTGCATATACTGGAAGTCAACATGCAGAAAAAAATGATGAGCTGACCTCTGTTATAGGCAAGTGGCTGAGAAGTCTTATCGGTGTACACACAATAAGCATGTGGATGAGGAAATACCTTCATCCTGGAATGTGGATGGATGCACAATACTGGTCCAGCCTTGATGCTAATCTGTAGAGGGCACAGGAGAGCTGTGAAGGGCTCGGGTCTGGCTCAAGAACAACTGCGTTGACTAAAACAATATTGTTAGAAAGAAGATGTAGTAGGGCGATTACACTGCCAGGAAGACGCTGCACAGTGTGTGCCAAGGTACTTTCTGAGGATGGATAGTTCAACTTGGTGCGTGTGGAGGTAGAAAGAAAAACTTTTAGTCGGGGTATAGAGAAATAACCGTGGATACAGGATGCTGACAGCCAAGAAACTCAACCTCAATGTGTCTGTCTGATATCCTCCTCTATATGAAGAATAACAAGACATTGAGGACATAAAAAGAAATTGACAGAAAGACATCTGTGTGTTTTTTCCAGAATGAAAATAAACATTAAAAAAATGACAGCCTCATAACTCAAGGCCAATATCTTTCACTGCTCTTTTAAAACCAGGCTATATTAAGAGTATGTGATAATGTCAGAAATGCTTGTGTGACATGAACAAGGTTATATAACATCGCTGATTTTGCTTGTTTGTTTTAAAATATATATGCATCAATGCATACACATGCGATTATATTGGCAGTGAGTTTGCAGTATGTGACTGACTGCGATTTCAGTTTGAATGTCAATTTTTGCTTTACATTTTCTCTGGAAAGTGTTATATAACTGATGATGTGGTAGAATTTGTTGGCCAGGGCGTCCTTGTAGCAATATAACACTTGTTATCCTGCAATTTGGATATTATACTTGGCCATATTCCGATTTTTAAAACTTTACTTTTAAGACACAAAATGTAACCCTACCCTTTAAAGCTTATTACATAATACATTTTGTCTTGACTTCAGTCTTACCACAGTGACTAACATGTAAATAAATGACATTATAAATAAAAATACGGTTAAACACTTTGTTATACACATTAACTAAACAGACAGAATAAACAGATAAACAGAATTCAGATTCAGATTCAAAATACAGCTTGTACAATGAGATTCCTTCTCTGCATTTAACCCATCCCTGAGGAGCAGTGGGCAGCCACAGCACGGCGCCCGGGGACCAACTCCAGATCTTGAACCAGTGCCATTTGGTCAGAGACACTGACATTGATCCCCGGGGGGACATTTGTCTTTGTTAGAAATTCCTTAATAGTAAGAGAAAAATGTGAGATAGATAAATAAAATATTATTAGGCTACTAAAATAAAAGCAGAATAAGAACAGAATAAAATAAGATCAAATAGAATAAGAATACGTACATAAAAATATAATAATAATAATAATAATCCACATATCGATGTATGATAATAGATAACAGAGCAGGTAATACCCTATAAATCTGTGCTACAGTAAGGTTTACGGTTGTTTTTGGATGTTTAACAGAATTAACTACACAGTAAATATACAGAATGGAAATATACATAATTATTTTCACTTGCAAGCTGTGTCTGTGTGTGTGAATCCACGACCCCTTCAATGCAACGCAGACAGACAGACAGACACTGGGGTTAGTTACAACTCTGTGAATTGAAATTGAAACACGCCCATCCCCTTGTTGACAGATTGATGTGACTAATTCCTGTCACAAGGGGGCGCTGTTATACTGAATGAACGCTCCCTCCCTGCTCCCAGTCTAGGTTCAAGACACTAACGTGTGTATGTGTGTGTGGCGTGTGACTGTGTGTGTGTGTATCCAGTGAAAATTACCCGGAGACGGACTGAGACAGTTTTTGACCGTACCAATGTGTGCGCGTGCCTATAAATATATCACAGCGGAATCATCATCATTATCATCAACAGCGAGATCATCTCATGGACACAACAACAGTATGTTGGAAAAAATGAGGGAATAATCGGCCGGAGGAGACACACGGCGAGGCTCGTCTTGTTGTAGCTAACGTTTTCGAGTGGGATCACAGCTGCTGGCTGGCTACGAAAATGTCGGGAAAAATAGAGAGCAAGCAAGGTAAGTCCTGCCCGGCTAGACGACTACCACACTGCCCCGGCTCAGGGGACTGGATAACGGTTACGGTGTCCCCCTAACCCCCACACGGGGTCCAAATTCGGGGTGTGTGAAGTGGACTGATCCCCCTTTTTTTTGCTTTAACGGAGCTCCAGAAAACGAACGTGTTCAATGTAAATGGTGGTTTTTTAATTGGGGCCTTATGGATTATTGTTCTTTTTTTTCTTTCTCGGCTGTTGTTATCCAGTTAAAATAAAAAAGCGACGCCGCCGTTATCAGCTAGCTGGTACTAGCTGGTAGCAAATGGCTTTTTTATGTGTCTTTTTTAACCTCATGCTCACTTAAAAAAGGAGATTTCTGCTTAAAAGTGACTAGTAAAACCAATAACGTTGTTGTTGTTGTTAGTACTACTGCACCACCAGTGATTTGACCAGATAGATAGATAGATGTCGTGGGCTAGATACAATTTAAATACCATTTAAACAAAATGTGCTATCATTATAAAGCTAGCTTACATGGCACTTCACCTCACCTCACCGGCATTTCACCGTTCACTCCCTCCCAGCGTAAATATACCATGGATTGTGGCAGTGGTGTAGTCTGATTTGGTGTAGTGGTGGGTATATACTGCTTTTTTTTAAGTGGATACATTGTTGATACCCATGTTACATAGACTATAGTTGAATAGTTTTGTTGTAGTGGGTGTACTGAAACATTAATGCATTTTCAATGGGTATTACTGAGTATACCTGAGTATCACAGACTACACCACTGGTTTGTAGTGATTGTTTGAGAGCACCGCTAACGTTAAAGCAAAGCCAAAAGGAAAAAAAAAAAAGAAAAACAGAAAAAAACACAAACACACCAGCTTTTTACTCCGAAATGACATTTTTTCAGCTAGAGAAACAAACAAACACACAGAGCGCGTGCTTGGTTTTCTGGTTTTAAATATTTGACCGTTAGAAATCGGTTAGCAACGGTTGCTAACAGCAGCAGCAGTAGCTCAATGTTAGCTTTTCTGAGCTAGCGCTAGCTGCGTTGTTATCCAGCAGCGAGTGAGTGGAGCTGAGGAGCAGCACTGTGTGGAGGAGTTGTAATGCATTGCGTTGCGTTCACGCCCAGGACTGTGGTGTGTATTTTTTGTGTTGTGTTGATTTCAACGTTGTGCACGTGGCATTTTTTTTTTTTTTTTGCGTTACGTCTTCTGCCGGCGTCGTTCATTTTTGCATGCACGCAGCTTTAATAATAGTGAAAAAAAGAGGAATAAAGCACTGCAGGGAGAAGCACACTGAGAGTGAGGAGGATGGGTGGGGGGGAACAGGGTGGTCTCCGGTATGTATGTATGCCTTTGGAAGGAAACTTTATACCCGCCAGCTACACTTGCATCCCATTCCACCAGCTGTCTCCCACATACAGTCCTGTCCGGTGATGCCTGCAGTAAATGGACACACACACACACACACACACACACACACACACACACACACACACACACACACACACACACACACACACACACACACGGGCACACAGCTCCCAGTAACAGGCGGGGAGGGAGTGTCATCCACCACTAGCTCAGTCATTCTTCATAGGCGTAAAAGTTTCCGATTCCTTTCGTGTCTTGCAGACAGATGACTACATATGGTCACAGCTAAATGAAAACTCAGAGACTGTGTAGTTTTTTTTTCTGGTAGAATCTGGTTCAATGATAAGTTAAATACAGTATATAGACCCAATCCGTCAGCTTTTACTCCTGCATCGACTCCCTCATGCGGACCAGCTTCCCCCTATGGATCCTAGTTGTGTTTACTGGGTCACTTGTTGTGCCTGTTGTCTCTGCTCTCATCCACATGTACCCATTGATCCCAGATATGTCCCCAGAGGACACGCTATGCTGGCTGTCAGTGGAATGGAAAGAGGGGTCGACGCTGGGGACTCGTGGCAGCACTGAAAAACCGTGTAGCAGGCATAACTTCAGTGTCAGCCCGTTAAGCCTTTTCCTCAGAGAGAGAAAGCTTGAGTGTAAGGATTGGTGGAAATAGATGGTTTTAAGAGGAGCGTGTTGTCTAAGTGGGTTTAGGCTGTGGAGACTCCACTGTAAGGGGACCAGTTTTTAGACCTTGACAGAAGGAGATTAATTCACTGGTGCCTCGAGGAGCAAATTAAAAAGAGGAAAAGATTTGGAGAAAGCAAAATTAAGTTCACGTCTGTAAGTAGGAATTCCTGCACATGGATGTAAGTCATGGGATTTGATGCTGCCAAGATGTCCGTTAAAAACAAATACCATAACACACAAATAGGGTCTAACAGTGCACAGATAAACACCAAGCTTCAACAGGAGAGTTGTGGATAATGTGTCTTGCAGGCTCAGTAGCTGCATCATCATCATACTCCCTAATCACCATGGATACAGTGTCCTGCTGTCACCAACTTGTCCTCTCTTAGGGGGTAAACACTGACGCAGCGTTACCTGTTTCAAGTTCCCTCTGCTCCCCCCAATGTGTATCCCTTCATTTAGGATGTCACTTCCCAGGGGGGGGATTCATGTGGGTGGGTTTCGTGTGTGTGTCTCTTTCAAACACCGAACCCCGTTCTGTGTGTACGCACCCACATGACCTCATCAGTCAAGCAGCTCAAACTGTAATCCATAAACAGATTCAGTGTCTGTGCTGGTGTTGCCCCAAAAAGCTAACAGCAGCAGCAGCAGGCAACAAAACTCACATCTAAATGCTTTCCTCAGAGAAAATGGAAGAGGGTGGAGATTCAGAAGACTGGAAATATGGGAGTGTGTGTTTTTATTTGTCACTGGAGTTCACACTTAGTGTACTGTTTTGGAGTTGTGTACATTTATTGAGAAAAGTTGTCTGAATAATTAGACAGAGAAATGAATAGGAAATTCAGTAGGTACTCAAACCTGAACATAAGTTGACTAGACATGTCTTTACACGTATTAAATGTGGGTTAAATAACTATCCATGTAGGTCCGTGTCAGCAAATTAACAGCTCTTATGACTGGAGGTCAAAACTGGGTAGGATGCATTTTTCTAACATGTGTAGAACCAGTTTGACTGTGCTGACTTTAGGCTATATGAAATAAAAATGACCTAATTAGACAGTCTGGGCTGATTTCAAGTGTTGCAGTCGGCAGTGACACATTAAACACCACACCCTTGGAACAGGCGTTATCATTGGTGACACGGTTGGATTTTAATTTGGAAAAGTTGACACAAAGTTTAAGTGAAGCAAGCAAACACCTTTAGCATCACCCACTTAACAGGAAGACCTTCCTGTAGAGTCAGTCAGAGGTATTCTGCCTCATTTACACAAATGTAAAATTTAATATCTTGACTGACTCCTACTCAAAACAATTATAGCTGTTCCTTGTGGGCAGAATATGTGTTATTCTGGGAATAAGTAGATGTTTTAAATATCAGGTTTCTGGTGTCTTCTTCCACACTGTGTTGACAAAGTACTGTACTGTGACTTTAGTTGGATCGTATAGTGCTCACATGGATATTGTGCCTTCGTATGCCACCCTATTGTGAGTTTTTTGTACCCTTCTGGTCAACTTTACAGTAAACAAAACACGTCTCAACACACAGTTCCAGGACTAAAAGAAATAAGCCACAATTAAGGTTTTATTTTTGTATTATCGCAGTTGCAAAATTCAAATGTCCTCGTTTGCCCAGAGACCTGGATTGCGACACAACAGTTTTGGCATGTTAGTGTTGGTTAACAAAGCTGTGGGAGTAGCACACAGTGTTATATAATTAGCCTGTAGACTCTTCTTTTAGTAGACGGTCAATAGTAGTAGCCAAGCTACAGCAGAACTGATCCATCGGTTCCTTAATTTAGATTCCCTTCCCCCCCTCCCTGCACAGCGAGAGAGCACATATCTGTGTATCAAGCATTCCTACAGTTAACTAGTGTAAGTCAATTTCACGGCTTTGTGTTTGCTAAGTGGTTACTGCATCACTTTAGACTGAAATATCTTTCTTGTCTGATGTACAGAAATAGCAAAGCCCCACATGCCTTAGTCACCAAAACTCTGAGCAAGAGCTAAAGCAGTCATGATTACAAAAGGGTTCCCCAGACGATTAGGTCTGTGCACATTGCTGATGAGTGATCCTACTGTTGCATAGGGCAAAGCCATGGTCTCGGTTTGACATGCTGCAATTTTGAGGTTTGATGGCAGCAAGCATTTCACCCTCCCTCTCCCACAGAATGAGAGGCTTGCTGCTCCCATATAGGTTTACTTGTGTTGTAATTAGTTTTTTTTGTGTGTGTGCTGTGTATGGGAAAGCAAAAAGAGGCATGGAATAGAGCTTAGGGAGGCGGAGAGGGTGGAGAAAAGGTAGCAAGCTGGTGGGAAACTAGTCTTCGGGCAGAGGGAGAATCAGGGAGAGAAATGGATGGATTGCACGTTGCGTAATTTGCCGGACCGAGGCTATCGACGGGGGACGGATGGCTGTCTGCGACGGCTATCGGGTCTCGGTAACATGAAGATTTTCAAGGCCGTTCCACCTTTAACATCTTCAACAGAGATTGTTTTTGGAGATCTCACGTGTAATTCAATCCAACTTCCATTCACAGGTCGTATTCGTCTCTGCTTCCATCCGTGCTCCTGAGACCTTTTTCCCCCCCTCAGAGAGCTTCGTCTTCGTCAAAGACGATGCTTCGCTTGATTTTACCGCTGTGTGTTGGCTCACACACCAGAGAGCAGGTCATTTATTCCCGCAGGTGGCCTGCTCAGTTACTAGCAGCGACTGTTCAGTGCATCCTCACTTCAGATAACTGTGGGTTGGACTCTCTCCAGAACCACTGATGACAACCTAAACCGCTTCAACTCAGATGTTGTGGCCACAATTATGTGATTCTTGCTGTATTTAAAAGACATTCATGAGAGGAAATATATTTAAAACCAAAAAAAAACTTTTTTATCTTTCAGTTCCTCTTGCTTTTTGTCTGTGCTATTTGTGGATCTTTCCTCTGAAGTTGCTGTGTAACGTGGCTGAGTCAAGCAAGGATGACCATGTGGACTGATCCGTCTGTGACTAACTCTCAGCAGTGCAATTGAGTGATAGCTGTGAAAATGTCCGCTTGACCAACAAGTGTTCATTATTACAAAAAAAAAGTGCGACAGTCACATTCAGCCCCCCCGGACTGGTAGCTGTGTGGATTCAGGTCTCTTGGATGGGCAACATAAGCTGGAGGAGCCAGGCCTCCTCAGAGGACACAGACTCCTCTCTACAAGGGGATCTAGACGAGGACACAGGTAATGTGCGTGTGGTGGAAAGCAATAGCAAAGCTGTGGGTTCAGTCAGTGCTTCCTACTTTGTTATTGATGCTGACATCAGTCCATTGCTATTAACTAAACAGGGTCTGGGCTCTGGAGGAACAGGATTGTTGGTTTGGGTATTTAATATGGTAACACTAACAACGAGGAGAGTCGATATAGCTATTTGATATCCTGTGTTTTCCCCACCATTTAAAGAGCACTGCTTTTAAACAAGTCAGAAGAACAACAACAGGCTGGGATTGTGAAACTGTACTTGCTGCTAAAAACGATCGTAAAGCACAGGGCTCTGTTTGACTTGCTCAGTTGCAGGAGAAGGTGGTTACAGAAGTCTCACCGTGCACATGATGCATTTATTCAACAGTTTCTTCACAAATACATGCATACTTGCATTGTTTTTTTTTGCAGGGGAGGTGTCCTTTGTTTAATGCTGCTGTTGCAATCTGTTTCCAGTTTTGGAGCTTTAATGTGAAATAGGCTCACTGGCAGGATGAAATGTAGGGGACATTCCTCGCTGTGCTTTTTGTGTCGTGTGGCTTTATGGAAGGTGCTCATTTGCTCCGCCGAAATCTTGGGTGGACCCAGCCCGGGGGAGGCTGCTCCATGGGGCCACAGGCTGCACGACGTCGTCTGCCTTATCATCTCTCAAGTTCATAGACGGATGCCGTAGCTAGTCTAATCTTACGTCATCAGGTGAGGGCATGCCCGTGTGCCCTGCATGCCGCGTTCCTAATCCTGAGTTACACAATACCAAAAAAAAACAAACTTGTATTGGTTACAATGTGCGGCCGTAATCTCGGCATCTTAAGTCCACGCGCCCTACCTTTCTTCACCATGGTAGCTGAGCTTGTTTGTTGACCCACATGTTGGGGTTAACACACTATTTCCTTTATTAATGTTTAGAGTGAGCCTGTGCTTCTCTTGTTAAGTTGTTTGATCACATCCACCCTGGTGAGCTAGTATCACACCGAGACTCTAAAGTCAAAATAGTTGAGTCCATCATTGTGCAATTATTCAGAGCCAAATGCCATATAATACTTTGTTTTGAAAACACACAGTGGGTGTTGTGCTCAGCCTAATAAATCAGTGCATTTTCCTCCAGCAGGCAAGTAAGACTCAGCGTCTGTGTGGGTGGGTTTCTGTCTTGTAGCCTGTCCTCCCCGGTCTCAGTAGCTGTGATGTCCCTCATTAGGTACGGTTAGTGTGAGTCATGTGTTTTTCAAACAGATGGACAGGTGGGACAGATGACTTGTCCATCAGGGCTTTACACAAGGATATAGAGGGGGTAGTCACTCGGGGGAGTTTTGGGGGATAAACCCACATTTGGTGGCCTCCATCACTATCCCATCAAGATACACAGGTCCAGATTAAAATAAACATGTGGTGACTTACTGTAAAAGAGAACATGGCTTCTTCATATTACTTGAAATAGATCTGAATAGGTTGCCCTGTTTGTCTCCTCTACATTCTCCAAATAACAAAACCACACCTTCCTCTAATGCATGCAGCAAACTAAACTAAATCATATGCTGCATGCGAAGAATTACCGGCAATATCACACATTTCCATTTAACGTGACATTTAAATATCCTTAATAAGAGTTAAAAGCTAAGACTCAAAATCTGGGACCTTTTTAAGTTTAAAATGTAAATGTGAGGTCATGTAGGCATCGCCCACACTTTCATCGTATGACAGGGAGGCTTTTACTTTGACAACACTGCCTGTTTGTGTGTGTGCTTAAAATGCATGGAAGAGATGGCTTGGCTGTTAAAATGTCATGTGAATAAAGATAATTCATTCAACCTTTCAATCACGAAGACCGTAAACGACTAGGTGACATAAATAGATATAAATGCGGTAGTCTCGGTGGATATTTTTAATGCTTACAGTCAAGTTTCTGTCAAAGGTGGTTTCCACACGGCCCGTCTGATGAGGATGTCCCCCGTCTGCGCAATCGATGCAATTCCTGGCGTGTTTTGTCATCGCTTATTTTGCTAAACGCTGAAGACGACTCTCTGTTCTCCTCTCGGTGGGACACAACCTCCCAGTCGAGAACAGTCGTAGATCATGTGGCGGGGGGTGGCAGGTTTGATCCAGACAGATTGGGAAGACTTTCTATCTTTGTGCTCACATTGTTTTTAAGTGCAGGCTCGTGGTTAGATGTACATGCGTGACGAATCGCAACTTGTTAATCAAAACGTGGATCTTGGGATGCAGCTGTGTGAACTAGTTACAGCTTCTCAAGTGAATCTTTGTCTTTCCACACACTCTCATCCCTTAAACAAGAAGATTGAATATAACTTTAGGTGTTGGTCATATAAATCAAGTTTGATGCAGTATAAAGTTAAAGAGGAACTATGCAACCCTAACCTTCCTCCTGGCCATGTGCATTTGTTTACAACAAAGCCAGCGAGAAATAGCGGTAGTCGATAACGTTATATATCATATACGAGGTTACGACATCTATATTTGTGTAGTTTCATCTGTCATAAACAAGAGATTATGGGTTACGAGTCGCGTTTATGTCGCGTTGAGCAGATATGAGAGTAGGGACACCGCAAAGTTGTTTTTCAGCCAAGAGACGCGCACGTAGAAGGCGGAGAGCCTCCATTCTCCCTCGTTACAAGTTAAGTCATTAACCATCACAATTACTCTAAAGCTGTTTAATTAAGCTAAAAACGTTGCATAATTAAGTTAAAAATCCTGCATAGTTCCTCTTTAAATCAAAGGGAAGGATCCTGTGACTCAGTAGCTCCTGTACATCCAAAGCCTTCTTCTGTCTTGACCTGCACCTGATAGGATAACTGTAAATCAGTTGTTGATGGAAAGTAACGTGACTGAGATCCACTTCTGAAACCTTTTAACAAGGTTTCCAGTGGCGTTTTCCTTTCAGTTCCTTTTTTGCAGTGTATTTGATTGGAGTCCAGTTTCAACATGCTTATATTCGTGTCACTCTGATGTCAAAGACGGTGATGGGATGGAAACCCGGTATAGTGCCTGCCTTGTTATTTATTGCACTGACACAACAATGACCATCACTGAGAGCGGAGAAAAAGAAATGTCTGTGCACATGCAGTTTTCTAAGCAGCCAGAGCAAAAAGAGCAGCAGGGGAGGAAGCAGAAATGGTGAGTGAGTGGCCTTGGTTACTGAAAGCAATAGCCTCAATGTCTGAGGTAAAGTGTGGGGAACCAGGGCAAAAAAAAAAGGCCTTTTATGTCAAGTTGTGCCCGTGTGAGCGCGCTTGTGTTGAGTGTGTCAAATCATTCAGACCCCCGGGTGGCATGGCTGGGTCAGGGAGCTGGCATACAATGAAGGGGATGTCCCACAGTTGCTGCCAGTTTCCGATTCCAGTCTAAATCAGGAATGAAGAGAGAAGTTGACATTGCTCGCAACACAAGTCATCGTTGTTGTCAAGGCAGATGCGATTGTGTATCTGTGGGTTCGTGTGTGTATGTGTACTCCTGTTTGGGCACAAGGATGAATCTGCATCTTTTAGTTTGATATCATATACACAAATACTATGTGACATGCGTTCACGTACACGCAGTGCTCATTCTGTCGGCGACTGTGGTCGAGCCTATATGGCCCCGTGGGCAGAATGTGGACTTTCTGTTTGAGTGCGTCAGCCCTCACTGACCCACTTCCTCCTCCTGGATGTTCCTCCTCCTCCTCACACGACTTGAGTGAGAGAATATGTTTTTAAAATAGTAATAAAATATGCAACGTTGTGGGTTTATGAGGTTCCAAAATGCTTTGCCAGAGTAGATGGAGCTGCTGGCTTTCACAATTAATGAAGTTGCAGCAGAGGAGGTCAAACTGGAAAAGAAAAGTACCCCTCAATACCTATTATTTATTTTTCATATGTTTTCTATTCCACTTCCATTGAGTTTTGAAGAAGTTTGCTGTTACCAATCACAAAAGGTTTCCAAGGTTTTACAGTGAAGATTTATAAACATTGTGTAAAAATCCACAAATCTTTCATTGTTCAACTGTAAATGCAAACAGATGTTTTATGCTCCACAGTTGGTTGAAAAGTTCTCCAACAAAAACAACAACAACGACGACATTTGTTGACCACTTACACCTAGAGATGGAGAAAAAGATGCGAATAGGACGTTTGCTATTGCTTCATCATGCAATGTTTCTCTTTATAGACCTAATCTCCCTGTGGATGTGAAGAATGTGTCATTGTTTTCAGTTATATCACGCACAATCTGGCTTTTTGTCTTCATTAAATCCACAGTGAGGCACATCAAATGCACAGAATGGATTGTTTTTAGTACCAGATGTGTTTTAAAGGGTCTCCAAATGCTATTTCTGGTTGAACATAAATGTTAATGTATACACATGCATTAGAAGTTTTTAGTGTGCAGCGTTGTGCGGCTGCAGTGTGTCTGCATTCAGCGGGAAGCCAGAGGACATCAGTCGATCAATAAAATCCTGGAAGATGATAGCTAGTTATGTTGACACAACTTTTTTTGTCTTTCATTCGTTCAACGCTGCTGCATAATGTAATATGCACAGCTTTTCTAGATAATCATTATGATATCAAGAGTAAATCTGCTGCCACTGATGAAAACAGTTGTAAAAACAAAGAGGAAGACTGAACTGATCCCAAGTGATCCTCATCTTCATCTCCCCTCCTCCCAACTTTATATCCTGCCCTGACACGCTGTTTCATGTGGAGAAATAGCAAACCAAAAAAAAAAAGAAAATTACAATCTCAAAGCAATTTCATATGCGTGACATGCTCAGCTCAGAAATAATACATTCAAAATTCAGCGAGGGGAAGTGGAAAGCGTTTGATAATACCGATCCATTCATGTTCAATACATGTTTGTTGTTTTGTTTGTTTGCGTGCCGATCATTAAAAAAAGAAACAGTGAAGTTATTTCAGTGCTTGGTTGATTATTCACTGCCGACATAGTTTAAACAACCACTGCCTAATTATAAGTGACTTACAAGGGCGAGTTGTGTTCTTTGCGACAGACACATCTGTCATCCAAGCTCTATTTTTAAGAAGCCGTGAAACAATTCAGATGCAGAGAGTTTCTTTTTTTTTTTTTTTTGCCACAGCTCGTTTTGAAAACTGCAATATGTGATGTATTATGTGGCATCTGTCTGTCAGTCTTGTCCAGTGCTGTGTTTTCGCCACAAAGTGTCAAGAGGATGACAAGTAGCCAGCTGTATACAGACAAGATCAGCTTTGTACAGCACTCTAACACGGGGAGAGTGGTACCACTCCCCGCCGCTCCAGGCCATTTACTCACAAGCGCGCGGTTGCTGCTTATGCTTCTCTGTATCTGTCTCTGTCTTGTACTCAGGCAGTGAAGTGATTGGTTCTCTCGTGGCTGTTTGTCTGTGTGTAGGATCAGTCTCCTATCTGAAGTGCTTTATAGTGCCTGTTTGCCTCGTGCTTTCTTGCCAAACAGCTGCCGTTCACTGAGAACTCTTGAATTCATCTAGAGCAGATCACAGGGTTTTTTAGCTGTCGCAGTGCCTCTGTTCTGGTGCCGCTTGATGTTAGAGATACTGACAAGCCGGGTATTTATAGCACTTTGTGGTTCTTTAGTCTATTGGTTTCACCCAAGGTGAACCTGCTCCCTGCTGTCGGTCTTCCTCGCGCTGCGCTGAAACGTTGGGTTCAGAAAAGCGAGCTTTAAATGGAATGCTAAAAAATGCAGTAAACCGCTGTAGCCAGAAGGTCACTTGAAGGATCAGACTGCTTTGAGGGTGTTTGTGTTGAGTGGTTGCACCGAGTTGTGAGCTTTTTGTCCTTTGTGAGCTTCTCCTAGGTGTGTGTAGTGTGTGTGCGCGCCTGTTTAGGTGAGGACAAGTTGTTAGACAAGGGAGGTGTATAGAAACAGATGTACTGTGGCCGTGTGGACTCTGAAGCTTGTCCAGAAAAGAGGGAGCGGCTCGCAACGATGGAGACAAGGGACAGGAAATCGTGCCAGTGGCCTCGGCGTCAGGGGGGAAGGAACAGGAGGGGTGCCCAGGATGGTGTATAAGTGTGTGTGTGTTGTGAGATTTCCCACTTTTCAGCCCGACCTCACGTGTGCTTGTTCTGCTGCCCTCCGGTAAAACATTGTAAATGTGTGTCACTGGCCTCGTTCGTTCCTCACGTCAGTGGAAGCTGTCGCCGCTTTAGATTACTGCTATAGCCGAGAAATCAATATCGCAATTACATCTACTACTAATCATTAGTTTCATCATTGATTAATGATTGATTAACTACAGTACATGCTTTGTCCAATGTCAACCCAGCGGCTAAGGAGATGCAGTAAAGTGTCACACAACACAAAAGAAAAACAAAACATCATCACTATTGCGCATTTTGATAAGTTAGCAAATAGTCGGCACATTTATTTTGGCAATTTGCATCAGTAACAGTAAAAAAGAAATGGTTTAAAGAAAACTGATCAGCTCTAGTTCTTGTACAGTCTATGTTATGATCTAAATGACAAAGACAGTATATATTTTATGTCCTATAACTATTGTGATCTCTCCGACTTCTTTGCCATTGGGTCAAACACCAATGTGCAGCGTTGTTTTAAAAAAAAAATTGCATCGAAAGCTTCTTGACTACGTTCTGCCAGTCGTCGCCGCTGTTGAAAACCAGCCATCCAACTCTGAAACCTTTAGCTCGTGGTTGAATAGTTTAGAGGGACTCTTTTGTGTGCGCTCGTTTGTTTCTGTCTGTGGACGTGGATACTTTCTGTGCACGCTTGTGCATTGTGTGCATGTGTGTGTCTGTTGTGCATGGGACAATTGAGTGACCTAGACCTCAGGGCTCCCTCTATAGCTTTCAATACAACCTAACCGAGCTACTGTGCCAAGTGCTCCCATTTACTGGTTCCATTAGCTCGCCCAGTGTCCAGCAGTGTGAGACCTCGACCCATATTGGGTTTATCCAATGACGATTACAACTCCTGGCAGGGAATGAGGATTATTTGAATATTCATAACTTAAAGGTCAGTCGCAGCCCACAGTCACAGCAGCGTGGTATTAGTCGTACTGTTTGTGCTCATCGTATCAACAGTAGAGCTGACATGCAGGATCACTAATGAATTGCTGTTAATACAGTTAAAATTACATAGAGGCATTAATGTAGAAAGGGAGGATATGAAAGGGTAGCCATCAAAAGCAGTGGAGCATAAGATTGAATGAATAAGCGATGATAATAAAAGTAGCTTGAGGGTGGGAATCAGTCTGACACCTGAAAAGAAAGAGGAAGTATGTGGGCTACCTACCAGTAGTGACACCGCTCAGTGTGAGCCACAGCAGTGGTGGGAAGGCCCCGGCAGGGCAAAGAGAAAATACAGATTGGAGAAAAGATGGTGTTAGCTCGGGACTCAGAGAGGCCTGGAAGAAGGAGTCTTGTTGGCTTCGTAGTCAAACACAGGAGGCATTGAGGCCGCGGACTCGTAAATGTTTATGCCACCACACAATACACAGGCTTAATGGTCCCACCCTCTTCCAAAACACCACCTTCCAGGCCGCTGGCAGATATTTGACATAATATAGAGCTCTGCGTCATAGTCATACAATAGTGGACTGAAAACAAGATAAGAGATAACTGTTTATTGATCCCCATGGGAGAAATGGGAGGGCACGTTGATATAATGAACAATGTTTCAAGTCTTTAGAAGTCTATTTACTCCTCAGTATATTCATAACACCTATTTATTATGACCGTTTTTTACAACTATATCATTGTTTATCTCCATTTTTATGCTACTACAAGGGTTGGAGTGCTGCCAAACCCAGGTTTGATTGTGTCCTGATATGCTAGTGTGGCATTGGCAATAAAGTGCCGACCTACACCGCCATCCATCTATTAGATTTGGTGGCTTTCATTCATGAAAAAGGTGATTACTCCATTCCATCTACGAAAACGACAAACCTGCTCTTTGTGAGCCTGAGAAGACAAGCTCAGCTTCAGCAGTGTTTGATGCTATTATATTATGGTGTTTATAAATCTGTAGCACCCCCCCCACCACCACCATACTGTACGTATAATATTTATATGGCACAGCTTAGTTTGAGGTTGATATATTCAGACCACTGCACCACTGTGATATTCTCAATTTAGTTTTATCATAACAATGGTTCGGTGGCTCAGTGGGATTCTTTTTACATTGCTTAAAATCAACCTTTGTATAGTAGTCTTTAGTAAGATGATACGGCATGCAAGTCTTTTTTAACCGACTTATAAACAGTAATAGACTTCATTTAATGAGTGAGAATCAGGTGCATACTGAGAAACACTACGCTCATCGACTCGCTGAATAGCAACAAAACAGCTTTTTTTTTTAGTTAGAAGAGATGAAGTATCAATTTTTGACCGCTTAAATTTAGAGTCAAATACTAAGTTTTACTCTGACCCACTACCCTTAATATCTGCACGTCAGCCACCACAGCTCATCTGCAGGATGTGTAATTACGGACAGTCTGTTTTAACCTCAGTAGCCTCCAGTTGAAGCACGTTGGTGTATTTTAGGCTGTGTTATGACTGTAAAACACTGTGTTTGTTTCCCTTCACTGTCTCAGACCTTATTTTTCTGTCATGGTGCTACAGCAGTCTAACCTTGTGACTTTGTGTGCGTGAAATACCATTGTGTAACGCAGCTTCAGGCTACCCTTTTATTGCAGTTAATGACAGAAGATTCATATTATAGATTGTACATTGTCAGGTGCATGTATTTGCTGTGAAAAAAAAAACACACGCGTGACTTCAGGTCTTTGTCCCCCACCAGCTGCTGTTCAGGTAGTGGGGTTCATCGATAGCTGCATGAATAAAATGTGTTGTTTCGGTCTAAGTGAACGATGGATTTGTCCCATTGACCTCCTCTGTGTATGAGATGGAAACGTTTGGATGTGTTGTCGGACTTCAGCCGTTCATCCTGTGTAATGAGAGGACACAACACCACAACACCACCCAAACAGACAGACCAGGTGTGTCGCAGAGAGATTAGACTGGGTTTATTTTGTATTTGCCTCTACATGCTGCGTGTTGCTTATTATGGCTTAATGCTACATATTTTCATTCCCGCCGCTGATAAAACCTAGTTATGGATCCTCTTCAGTCGTGTCACACAGTGTTGACTGAGAGCGTTTATTTTTTTGTAATTCAATGGTTTGTTAAATTCCAAATCAGATCACATTTGCATTTTGAATGTTACACTTTCCCTTTCTCTCCGCTCTCTGTGCTAAATTGAAACCCTCAGAAGTGACAAAACCAAAAGAAAAGTGGGTGAGGGTAGTTTTGTTATGTGTTATCTCAAAGTGCAATCTCATGACTCACAGACATAATGATGTCTGTTACACGGAGCAGGAGTTTCCCCGAAAAGACGTCTTCTCAACCATCAGTCTACTGTGACACGTCTGTGGTTAGATTTCAGAGCAGATGGCACGACACTCTCAGGGAAAGAGAAGGCTTTGTTGTTGTTATTATTATTATTTGACATCTTATTGACTCGTCCACTTTCTCACCTTGGTGTCACACAAAGGCGCCAACCAGATGACCAAACACCAGCTCTCCAGGCTGTTATGGATCTGGTTTTGCCGTTATGGATCTGCGTTACTGATAGTCTGTATTGTGCGGCCACGCTCTGTTAGCCATGGTCGACCGAGCTGTCTGTTCCCATGCAACCCGGCACGCACAGCAACTCCATCATCTCATTGATATTTGCTCCTGATCATTGACCCATGGCTGGTGGGGCTGGTTGGCCAGTCATTGACACAGTAAAGGGCATGTTTGTGTTAGCTGTTAATGGCTTAAAATATAGGAGGGAGGTGGCTTTTATAGAAGTAGAGACCAGGAAAACACAGACAGGGATTGAAATTAAACTATAAGATATACGATGAAATGTTCAAAAAGTTGGCTTCTGTATGTCCAATCTTGAAAAGTAATTGCCTGTTAAATATTAGCTCAGAAAAAGTGAGTATCACTTAAGTGAAACGTTCATTTCAATATAAATCATCACTCTTTCATGAAGTTCATAATACTCAATTGTAATCCTTGATTTAGCTGCGCAAGTCACAATCATTCACCCATTATGTGTACTTCAGGCCGGGGGAAGTCATCATCAGGAAGTGAGCGGCTGAAGAAACCCAGCGTTGGGATGTGTCGGGCTCGCATCAATAATTTGATTGTCCACATTGAAACCATCTTCTGTGTCTCATTTACTCATTGGTTAAGTGAAATACAATAGATTGTAAGTGGGCCGAGCACTTAGCATCCGCTGTGTCTCGTTTACTCGCTCTGTGTAAGTGGACTGGAGGCTCTCGGCGTCCCCGCGGCTCCTCGTTGAGCGGCGTTCTGAAAGTAAAGAGCACAGCTGGAAAACTGTAAAAACCCACCGCTGGACTTCCTCCTCCATTTACTTCTCAAATCAACCATTAACCAGGCGGCCCCACCGTCCTATACCAGGACTTCCTCCCCCTTCACCGCCATCCTTGGTCTGTAACTTGGTTTGCAACACATACACACACTAGTACACACATACACACACAGAGCCTGCTGTTTCCTATAGTGCCGCTTGTTGAAAACTGAGGGCATAAAGAGGATTCCTATTGAAAATTGAACATAGCCAGCAGGAAGCCAACCACTACAATGGAGAGAATAAATAATTCACTCAGCACTTAACTATTTCCTGTTGAATTTTTCTCTTTCCTCTCTGTTTTTTTCCTCTTTTTTTCTCTTCTCTCCCCACTGTTCATCTCGCGTGCCTCAGGCTTGCATTCCTCTCTCTTGCACCACAGCAGGTCTTGCCTGTGGAGATATGATACTTGGCGCTGCTTCTCTGCGGTTTTTGTTTTACAGTGTAGCAGACAGTAATTCACTCACTATGCTGTCGTTTTTATGGACGTATAAGACCTCATTGCAGAGTGGAGGCACTTGTAAACAATGCGCTGTCTATTTCCATGTGTCCCAGGGCGGAGTTTCTGCCATTTTCGTAAGCTCTGCATAAGTGTGCCAAGAATGAATGTATTTGTTGTTTTGAAAAGTAAATAAATAATGTTAAATCAGTTGGAGACAATGAACTGAAGCAAGGTGAAATACATTTGCATTCATTTATAGCAAAGGTTTGCATCAGGAATAATTTATTAGACACATTTCCACCTTATCTTATTCTGTTTTTGTATGAATATGGCAAACATCACTCAATTATTATATCTAAGTGTTGCTGCATTAGAATAAAATTATATTATTATCATTATAAACCTGTTAGCATTGCCTTAAAGCAACCTCAGTGGTGCTGGAGTAGCTGTAGATTCCCAAGTTTTTTCATGTTTATCTCCATTTAGGACAGAGGCTGCTTTACTGTGATAAAATAAAAGACGTACAGGATTAAATTTGTTACCTATAATGCAATATTGAAATTGAAGTCCAGTGTTCAATGTGTCTTTGTTCAGTTTTTCAGCCGGTTATGAGAGAGCAGGCACAGACATCAATTCAGCTAATATTTACTGTTCTGTCCGGCTCTATTGAGTCAAATCTTGCAGACATTTATTTGAACGATCTCCAGTACAGTACTCGCTCTTTTCTCCCTGTTTGCCGTCTTCTTCTCTCTTCCCAGCAGCTGGCCCCAGTAACCTCCGCGACCCCTTGCTGCGGTCTTTTAGCAGGCTCAACAGGTCCATATATACGTGGAGCTCGCCTCTCGCGCACACACTTTCACTGAGTTCAGCAGGAGGTGACAGCTGTGTGCGTAACCTGTATCCCTCCCTATACCCCATCCTCATCCTATTCTGAGAGGGAGGGGAGGAGGGGAGGAGGGGAGGAGGGCAGGACCAGCTGTCCTCTATAGATCACACCTGTACTGAACAAGAACCAGATCAATCTGCCCGTCTGTCAGGGACAAGCTCATATGTCACCAGTCATCAGTTGAGTTGAAGGGATCATTAAAGGCAACTGGGATGGCGGGATCTCCTTTTGATGTTGCTGTATGTGTTCTGTCCAGAAGTTTTCTCCAAGAAAAGTACATTCGCACTTTAGTGTACGAATTTAAATGCATTTCATTTCAGATTTTGATTCATTCATTTGTCTGAAGCACAAACTTCACATCTAAAAAAAAGCAGGACCAACCACTTCACATAAATCAAAGGTGTTGACACTAACTGGATGTGTGTTGTCTGTCCTGCTCTTGTGCTGTTGCCCATTAACCAATTTAGCACAATTCACATTAACAGAGGAATCAACTGTTTCCTGCTCACAGACTTTTCATTAGGGAGCACTGAGCGGTGCCTCAATGTGGTTCAAGGAAGCCTCTCTGTCTGTCTGACACCTTCAGCTTCATTCATCCATTCATTCATTATTCTCTTGTGTGGACGACGTAATCAAAATCGTATTCACCTTTTGCTTTGCAATGCAATAAAGTGAGTATTTTGGCAGCAGCAGAACCAAATGTGACAGTGCAGCTAAATGACAGGAAGGCTAGTTAGTTAAACCCCTGATAATAACATTGTTCAAGACTTTTTTTTAGACTAGTTTAAACAGACACAGGCTGGAAGTGGGCTATGAGGTCTTTGCTGTGGTATGAGAGAAAACTCATTAAAATGACTCAGTAGATTTCGTCAGAATGTACTGGCTGTCCTTGATGACTCATATCGATGCGTAACATTTAAACAACAAATTTAAATGTGGAGGTTTGTTTTGGTAAACACAGTCGACAGTCGATATAGAAAAGACGTCAGCGCTCGGCTATAGACAGAAAAGTCTATTCACAGTGTATTTAATACGCTTAACAATGTGCTCTTGCTAAAGGCACATAAACTCAGCCCTTGAGCCTGTGTGTGTGCGTGTGTGTCTGTGTGTTTGCTTATTGTGTAGTGAAGCTTTGAGACAATTCAGCAACTGGAGGCTCCTAGGGGACTCCACTATACCACCGAACTCTCCCAGGCTTTGTTCAGGAGTCGTTCAGACTTGAGTGTTTGTTTGAAATATCCCCAGGGCCTTTCAGAGCATTTCAAAGAGTTTAAGCCATTTAAATGTCTCCAAAACGATGTTTACATCCTGAATCCTTCACTATTTATTCCTAACAATCTGATTTGAGTGATTTTTCTTTTGTTCCTCATCATGAAAAAAAAACAACAACCCAGCAGACCGCTAGATTTACTTCTGCTACCCACACCTAATCAGAAAGAATAACAAACCTGAACTGTTTACCATAATAATAAAGCATTACATGATATTCACAGGGACGTTTAAATTACTGAAATGTAAACTCATCGCACTGTACTCCTACTCCGTGTGGTTGTGAGGTTACGGTGCAACACAACGAGGCTCATGGGAGCTGTGTGTGTCTGTGTGTCTGTGTGTGTGTGTTCAGACCAGTTTACAACAGGGGAGTCAAACCTAACCCTTTATGGAAGTGTAACCACACTTTACTGTTTATCAGGCTGGCTGTGTGCTGCTGCTGTATTCAACTGTATCTTAAAAGCAGCGGGGAACGAATTTGTCGAGCCAGAGGCAGGAATCAACACGCAGTTATGATTAATTGTGGGAGTTTTGAGGTGCTTTGTTCGCCGCAGTAAAGCACTTTTAAAAAAATCCAAATGTTGTCTATAAAGAAACGTTATGAAAACATTGATCAGGGGGTGTCGAGTCGACGTCGGGTACACACACTACACACCACACAGAGGAGCAAGCAGGCACAGCAGCAGCATAATGGGGTGTTGTAGCCTGGGCAGTTAAAGAAAATAATAAAATAAACGAACTGTGAGAGGTTTCTTTCAGTCTCCAGCTCAAGTCCATGACTAGTCAGATTCAGAGTGAGAGACGTTACAACCAATGACATCACCACCTCATAACAGCAGCAGGCAGGCAGGCAGGCAGGCCGGCATCTGGGGAGAGCAGGAGGCCGGGGATGGTTGGCCTGTCTCTGGTGGAGGGGTGGATGCTGTGTGAGGCCCTACATGACTATAACAGAGCACTGTATTCTCCCTCTCTCCCTCGCTGACTTTCTCTTTTTCACTCTCTTCATTTCTTTCTGTTGATGATGTCATGTCCATGCTGAGCCAGACTTCCAGCGAACTCGAGAGGGAAGAGGAGGAGGGAGGAGGAGGAGGAGGTTGCTTTCTGTTCTGAGAAGTGAAGAGGGAGGTGGTGTTTAAAAAAAAAAAGTGAAGAGGGAGCAGAGAGGAGACAGAGATCCAGCCCCGGTGTGCATGATAAACAGCTGAGCCAGGGTGGGGGTGCTGCGATGGTGTCTGGGGGGGGGGGGCGGCAGGCTGTATCGATCATGTCGTTGTTGTTGACTCACTGTGCTGATGTCACCGCTTCTCAACTCTTGGGCTGGGACGCAGAGTTGCAGCTGTAAACCCGTTCACAGTCCTCGTGGGCCTGTTCGAGCCCGGAACGACGCGATAGGGACCGGCATGTTAACGTCTTTCAGCCGCATTCAACAGAGATTATGTCACGCTGAATTCATATGTGGAGTCCTAGTGTGCAATCAAAAAAAAAAAAAGCACATGATTCATTCCACTCATGCCATAATGTAAGAAACTTGCCAGGATTGCAGCCTGGCTTGCGGCAAAACTGGCTAACGCAGGTATCTGTAGCCTCGGGGTACAAAAAAAAAAAAAACCCTCACACACTGTCAGCCTGAAGCTATGCTATTCAGACTCTATTTAGGTGCACTGAAGCAAGCACAGCATCCCCTGTGGCGATGCTACAGAGTATTGATACAGACAGCTGTTTAGATGAGCAGGTCGTCCCCCTCTGCAGGGTCTTCACTGTGTCTCGTCTGGTCCCTCGTCTGCGACTGCGATAAACTCAGGCTCTTTGTCTCCCTCTTTTTCTTCCTAAAACCCTCTGCCTGTGTGCGTCAGGCCGGCGTTGTATCTCTCTGCTCGTCATTGTGGGAATTGAAGAGAGGCGGAAAACACAATCTATATCACACCCTCGTGAGGAGACTGCTAATTCTGCCACATGGTGGTTTTGCTTTTGAAGTGACGTAACTGGGCTACTAATGAAATTTGCAAAAGATCTATTTGTGGAACCTAATTTGTACACTGCAGGTGTAACCCATCCTAGGGTTATGTGTTTATGTTGTGGCATTGTAGTTATAATGAAGTTATAGCACTAGTTACAGTATACACATTTATAAGCCAATTATAACACATTATAACTATAGTTATAGCGCGAATTACTAACAATTATAGCGTATTATAATACCTGACCATATAAGTCATGATAAAATGCTTTATAGTGTGTTATGATTATTGTTGTAAAGCATTGTGATTGTGTTTATAACTATAGTTAAACAGTGCTATAACTGTATTATAACACATTATAAGTATGTGTAACTGTTATAGAGATAGGCCTCAGATAAAGTGTTACCAAATATGCCTTTAAATGTGAGTCATTTGACATGTTTGGATGTTGAGAATAAGGTCAAATGCAGGTTAAAAGTGACACAACAGTCATGAGGTGCTTTTCCAGTAAAACAGTGGTTTATTAAATCGGCCATGAACCATGAGTAACTCACTAGTTCCTGCAGGACAGAAGTTGTTGATACATTTTTCACAACACTGAGATAAGATTTAAAAAGAAAAAAAAAAATTCAGTAGAAAAACCAAGAGCCCGCGGGGTCGGGCATGTCCCATCATTTGTGTTGGTAGGAAACTCCAGTGGAAGCGTTCACATCAACATTTTTAATGAGACACACAGCCGTCCTTGGCTGCCTCAGCGAACTTTGGCTTTTGCTGGGAGTAAGGGATGATGAGGATTAGGGGCGGGGGGAAAGAACAGTAGGGTGGATATGTGCGCGGCATGTGGATCGATGGTGCAGATGAAAGCCCTGCCCGGCTGGAAGTCTAGTTTGTGGTGTTTTCCTGCTGTTGATTGCTATTCAGCATTCAGTGTTTTTATGCTGATGGCCGTGGAATGCCCGATCCCGCTGTCATCGAGCTGAGGGGAGATTACAGCAGATAGAGGTGTAATTTTGTCGCTGATAAAACCCGCGCTTCCTGCCGACTCCCACCGCTGTTATTAGTATTTATCTCCTGATTCAGTTTGGTGTGGAGATAAAGGAGTGGTGGTGGTGGTGGTGGGGGGAGTGAAAGAGGATGGTGAGCTGTCCATTCTCAGAGGATTAATGGAGTAGGGACCTCTTCTCTCCCTTGATACCATCAGCCCCTCTCTACGGTTAACAAGTGGGAATCTGCTAAATTACTCTGCTATTATGAAGCCTCTCTCAATTATGTAACATAAAGCAATTTTCATTTCAGCACTAAGTGGAGTATTTTATTGTAACCACCCTAGTCTTCTCCTCTGTCCTCGTCTCTCTCTCTCTCTTTGTGTGCACTCCAATCTGCGTGCGCACATCTGTGCACATCCTGGCCGGCTGGAGGATCCTGTGCAGCAGATTTATGTTGGAAACAAAAAGCAGAGCAGATGAAATGCGGATGTTACAAATACTTGATAAAATCTCTGCTGTTCTCCTTTCCTTAAATTCGAGCCCTGTTCGTTTAACTCTCCAGTCTTAAGCTTTTCCACCACTTGAGAATCATTTCAGCAGAGTCGCAATGTGTGATATCAACACTTCAGTGTGCTTGTGCCATCTGTTTTATTTATTTTCTTTAAATCAAATTTCTATTCCCCACTGAGAACCTCTCCTCCCTGACTGACCGCTCAATTCCCACTGTTGTCCCTCTGTCCACAGACTCGCAACGGTCCCATCTGTCCTCTTTCACCATGAAACTGATGGACAAGTTCCATTCGCCCAAGATCAAGAGGACGCCATCCAAGAAGGGCAAGCAACTGCAGCCCGAGCCAGCAGCCAAGAGCACCGAGAAACCTGCTAACAAGGTGCATGTGCAGAAAATACATGTGTATTGTGGGAAATTCATCTCTGTTCCCCCCACCTTCCCTATTCCCTGTGTTTGTTTGCCTATTTGTTGGCCGATTGTTTTCCTGTCTAATGTTTTGTGCTCTCATATTCCATTGTGTCAGTGTGTGCGCGAGTATCCCCGCTGGTTCCCACAGCTTCCCAGTCGCTGTGGCGGCTGGCTGTGCTACAGCAGGTGTCTAAACCTATAAAGACATGAATGGAATTGGGCCGTTTCGTGAATGAACTCCTCCGCTCCCTCTTAAGGCTTTTTGTGTAATGAGCAGGGCAGGAATTTCACGAGGGCCACGAGGGCCATGGCCGTCGTGCCCGTCCGATTTGGCCTTGTGCCCTTGAAAAAAATATCTGCCCTAAGGCCACAGTGGCCTTGATGCCCCACCCGCACTGCCCCGGTTGATTTTGCGGTTTTCTCCTTTGCCTCTTTCCCATCAACACGGCTTTGACACCCTGGGTCTTTGAAGAAAGAACAACGCGTATTTTTATGACATTCGGGCAGCAGCATCACCAGGCTGCGTTTGATTCGAGCCTGGCATAAACCGCTCGGGCGGGCGATAACAACAGTTTGACTTCCAATCTATCACCGCCCAACCAGGTGACTTTATCAAGCACCCTCCACCCGCCCAACCAATCGTGTGGCTGGAAAAGAGCCAAGCCACAACATGTCAACACGTGCTGTGTTTGGGCTGCTACAGCCGTGCGCGTCAGCTGAGGGACACCGCCGGTAAAAAAAAAAAAAAAAGAGTTTCGCCTCGGAAGAAAATGTGAAGGAGTCGAGGAGAACTCGGATGGCCGTGCAAAGATGCAAACGTGATCCAATTGAAACTTTCACATTGGAGACACCAGACAGTTGGAGCGGACCGACGAGTTCATCCATCAAACGGACGCGGTCACGGTGCGGCCGCTCTGCGCATTGTGTTCACACCGACACAAACGCACTGCACTCGGACGTAAAGATCAACTGTGCCGACCTGCACACTGCCTAGACCCAGACGCCACGCTCTGTTTAATTCATATGATAGGCAGCTGTTGTATGATGTTCATCATTACATCTGTCATGTTCAGTTTTTGACAGAAAACAAATCACAAAATATCCCTCTGATAACATCAAATCTCACTTGTGACAATAAGGAAATATAAGTTTTACCAAAATAGTGATTTGAGTTATATAGTGATATAAATTGATGTAGACTGATAGGGAAGAAAAAAAAATTATAGCCTGGTGATAGGATTTTTCTCAAATTGCCAAGTGCAATAGTGAATGAATGAATGAATTTCAAAACATAGCTGCATAGGACTGGACCCTTGTGCAAAAAAATTTAATGCATGAATGAAGTTAAATTTGAGTTTTCTGGTTTACTTGAGCTTGTTTTATGTATTAATTTAACAGATACCGGTAAATTCATTAAAGATATGGATTTAAAATCATTGTTTTACTTTATGGCCTTGCTGCCCTGGCTTTTGGCCTTTGCGCCCTCAAAAAGTTGACAACACGAAAGGCCAAGTGGCCCTGCCCCTAAAATGACGAAATTCCAGGCCTGGTAATGAGTATATTCCCCAGCAGTCATGCTGTGAAAGACTAGGGAGGCTGAATGAGCCTGTTGCTGTAGGACCAAGATGGCTCCGAGCCACATCACTTGATAGATGGTGATTTAAACTGTGAACAAACCATGGGAATAATAGGACTGTGGCCGACGGCGGAGATGGTCCAGAGACAGAATAGCTTGTTCTGGGCTAAATATTTCACTTTGTACTAGAGCTGGGCGATTAGATTCGATTTTGGATCCTTAAGATCATTTTTCAGTTCATTTATTTGTTTATTTGTAACAGGACTCTGAATATTCATGAACATACAAAATGTAAATATGCCAGATTTAGCTCTAAAGCTAATTTTCATCCGCATTCCCGCAGTTCACACCAAAACAACATTAGGACAAAACAAAACACAACATGGTACAAATACAATATATCACAGTGGTAGCTTCAGTCAGAAGGAGTAAGGAAGGACTGCTGCAATATTAAAATGCATTAAATCGACAATAAGTGCTGTTGAGATTTAAACTTATGTAATCGAAGAAAAACTATTGCTAGACTGTTGTTGTTTTATTCTGAAAGACACACATATGCACTCATTCAGTCAATGCTGTGAACGAGTCCACTCATGTGTGGTGACGGCCGACGTTTGGATTGCAGAGGGAGAGCAGCGCCGTTTGGTCGACCAGGGCAATAAAATAAAAAGAGAAGAAACTCTGCTCGTGTCCTCAAAGCGGCACAACAACAAGAACAACACTGTCCTATAATGGAGATCGTTTGTGTTTCTACCCACATGGCAGTTAATTCACAGAAGCATAGCTTAGTCATTGTTGGATGCTGAGTTAGTTTGCTCCTCTGACCTGTTGTTGCTGGTTCATACATAATCATGTAAATAATCGTGATTTCAATATTCACCAGCCCAGCCCTACTTTGTAACTCACTGTTTGTTGTTAAAGACTTTGTAAAAGTTTCATCATCATCATGATAATCATCACAATCGATTAAGTCGTTCAATTCTGAGCTGCAGCTTTGTGTTGTTGCTTCTTCGTTGCAGAAGGTGAGCCGGCTGGAGGAGCATGAGAAGGAGGTGGTCAGTGCCCTGCGCTACTTCAAGACAATCGTGGACAAGATGGTGGTGGAGAAGAAGGTGCTGGAGATGCTCCCAGGCTCGGCCAGCAAGGTGCTGGAAGCCATCCTGCCCCTGGTTCAGGTGGAGGCGCGGGTGCAACACAGGTGAGCCCTGACACCTGGCCCATTAGAAACACTTAATTCCCCACCTGTTCCCTTGACTCACACACACACAGCAGAGGATAAAAACACTGATGCATCATACCCGGCGTGCGTGTCCTCTTCCTGCTATAGATATGATGGTTCACAGCGGATCATTTGTCGATTCATTCCTATCGTTCTCTCCTCGCCACGTAACCTAAGACGGAGCAGGTATGCGGTCGAGGCGTGTTAGAACGGGCACGATGTCGACTGAAGATTGATCAGGCGTTGCGACAGACGACGTCCTTCGCCACGGGGTTTCCTGTTGCCTGAAGACTTTAAAATTCCAGTCACATGTTAATCATTGTTGTGGTGTTATCAGGAGTGGTACCTTCAAGGGAGAGAAATGCATTTCTTTAATTGGTTGAATGAGTTTTGCTTTACCTCCTTTGTGGGTGTAATAGTGTAAACCCCCCCGCGCCCCCCTCCTCTGTGTAAGCAGCAGCCTCAGCCGTGGTTGTGCTTCGACTGTCAAGACATGTTAGAACCTCTCTGTCTCCGTCTTTGTGTCTTTTCCCCCATCCATCAGTGCAGACGGAGGTATGGAGGCCAGAGGTGACAGATTCTGTATCTTCACAACTCTGTGTTAAGACGCCACTGATGGATTGTTGCTGCAGCGTTGAGAGGCATCCGTCTCCGGGGACTTGACCTCAGTCTGATCGAGACAAACCCCACTAGATCACTGCAGAAGAGTAGTGTAGTGCTTTGCTTTAGCTTTGCTGCAAGTTATTTCACAACCTCTCATAACTAAAGGGCAGACCATGTTTTGTTTTTTTGGTAAAGAAGCTACTGTACTTTGAGTTATTGTTGATATTTGTTTGGTTTGAAGTTTGGTTTTCCATCTGCTTAACATGCAAACAACCACAGAGTTAGATTGTTTGCAGTGATTTAAGTAAATATTGGTCAAATAACTAGGTCAACAGTGGGTGTAACTCCCACCCACTCTTTGGCACATATAGCATCGGGTTGATTAAAGTGCTTATTATATATAACAATCTACAAACAGACTGTGTAGTCCAACTTCTGTTATAATCCCACTCTTCTCCCTTCACACCGGTATAACCTTAGCTTGTTGTGTCTTTTCTTTCAAACCTCTCCGCCCTTCCAACCGCTCCACCGTCCCTTAAATCTTCCCGCTAACCCCCGCAGCTGCACTCGTCGTCTCCCACTCACTTCAGGACTGTGTAGAAAGAGACGGTGGATGGATATTCCAGCACTGTGATTCAGCTGCAGCGTGTCGGCACAGGCCTGTGCCACACCTTAGTGTTGGGTCTGAACGCATCATTCACTACAGGCAGGAACAACACCCTGCCTCGCTGTGTGGTTACACATTCTTCTGTCAGCACTCGCTGGCTTATCCCAGCCTCCCAAACATGGAGTCCACTAAGCAAACCTGCAGCTCCCCAACAAAAATGACCCCTACATGTGTAGTTTATTAAAGTCTGTCCAAGCAAATTTTCATCAGTAGAATTTCATAACATAGAAGAAATTTACAATATTATTGAATGGCCTTATGTATCGTGTCATGGGTGGGCTGTAGTGTGGGAATAAAGGTTGAATTTAATTTATACAAACTGCTACATCAGCTCACCTTTTTAAATTAGATTTTAATAGAATTTTGTGTGTTTTTAATTGTATTTCACTCTGACTAAGCTCTATTTTATGATTTTATGAAGTGTAATGTCTTTGAGCATTTGTAAAAGTGCTTGCAAATAAAATGTATTACTATTATTATTGACATTACCATACTTTTTATCGTACTGATGGAAATTTGCTTGGACACACTTAGTTAGGTGGATGTGTCATATGTTTTTGTTTCTGTGTGATTTCTCTCACCTCGTCTCTGACATATGCTTGTCCGGTTGTTTTTCACACCTGCCCCTGTCGTCTTGTCTTGAATCATTCCTCTTTCTGCACCTCTGGTTTCTGTACTTTCTCTCACCTTCTGTACATCACCTACTCTTTTTTTTTTTTATCTGATCCATATGCTACTTTCCCTTCTCTCCCTCTGGAAATCTCTTCCTGCCTGTTCCACATTGCTTTGCTCTACTCTTAACTCCTCGGGCAACCCTTCTTCTCGCACCCTTGTCCGCAGTTCGGCGCTGTCTTCCTGCCACAACCGCGTGTACCAGAGTCTGGCCAACCTCATCCGTTGGGCCGACCAGGTGATGCTGGATGGCATCGACTTGGAGGACAAGGAGAACGTGGCAGCTGTCACGAGTGTCATCAAAGCGGTGCTGGATGGAGTCAAGGTAGGTCATCGGCCGATAAGAGGAAATACTGCGTTGTGGCGTCGGCTACATCCTCCTGTGGTTTTTCCGATATATAGATAAGGTTGAACGCTTTTTGTGTTTGTCTTTCTATGAACAGGAACTCGTGAAGCTGACCATCGAGAAACAGGAACAACCGTCACCCACCACTCCCAACAAACCAGCACCACCTGCTACCACGGCAGAGAGGTGAGCTCGCTCATTTAGCCCCCGCTCATCGTAGTTTAGTCGTTCACTCACTCACGCAGCTTTTCATGTGTATAGCAGCGTGCCGTCGGAGGTGCCCTCGATAGAGCGGGAGCAGGAGGTCTCGAGTAAGACGGCTCCAGCTGCTGCTCCTGCAGAGGCCGCCACTGAGATCCCCGACGAGGACGTGGCCCCTCCCAAACCCCCCCTTCCTGAAGCAAAGATGGCAGAGCTCAGGTGAGGATGACGCTGGCCCCAAAAGTGCAGCTGTGATGTGATCCACCACAACTCTCTAGCTGTTCACGGATCCAATTCTGAAATTTAGGGGTTTTGTCCGATCAAAGTGAAACTCATAACAAAATCATATTAAATATTAATTCTGAAGGACGTATGGTGCAGAAGCTGAGGTCAGTGTTTCATGTGGTTTGTTGACATCATATTGTCTGAAAGGTTTCATCAGATCTTTTCAAGACTGAGCAAGAGATTTTTCTATCCTCTGTTCAAAGTTTCCATTTTGTGTTTTCTTTGGGGTTTTTTTTTTTCTAATTTCGTCTCCATTCAAAGAAATTCAGAGATGTGGCTTAGCGGTTGTGAGCCCACAGAAATTTCTTTGTGACCTTTTGCACTTGAGTCAGAAAAGCAGAAGAGCCCGTTCTGCATTTATTCATAACAGCTGTTTCAGTTTACGCAGAAGTTATTTTTAAAACGATTTCTGAAAACATTTCACACGCATCAAATGAGGAAGAAGAAGAGGTTTTTAGGATGCGGGTATGGGAAGGATGAATTCCCCACGTTTCTTTCATTTTCATTGATTCGGACATTTTTGAGATTGAAAATAAGAAATATTTTAATTTCAAACTCCTGAAAAATCTTTGAGAAGTTTCACTCTTCAGGGTCACTTGAGGGTGTGTTTGTTGTTCTGTCTCTTCCTTCCTTACTCTCTCTGCTGTCTGTCTCAATTTCTCTCATCTTTGGTTTCCCTTTGGATTCTGGGAACAGAGCGCAGTTGAGTGCTGACGCTGGCCAAAGGAGACCCTCTCAGAAGGAAAAGTATGTTAGCCTATAGGATCATCTGTCATTATAACACCCCACCCCTAGACCTCCCCCCTCCCTCTCCATAAACCTTCTGGATTGGATGAAAGTTGTTTTGTTTTTTTGTTTTTTTGATTTGCATGGTTGCATTCTCCCAACGTTTGTGCCATCCTCGAAGAACATCATCCAATCAGAAGACCGTCCAGTGCATGAGAGTGTGTGACTGACCCATGCAGTGCCTCCATATCATGGCGCCTTTATGTCCAGCTCGTTGCTGCATTTTGACCTGGTATTAACTCTGAGAGAATTTAGGTTTGACAAGCAGGAACGGCTTCATGTCATAGCTGAGAGAGGCTAACATGAAACAACACTCCCATTCATCTCACTACTTCCTCAAGGGGGGGGATAACAATGTGTGTGTTCATGTATTCATACATGGATTTGTGTGTGCATACATGTCAGTGCCTGCCTGATTGTGTGTATTGGCTTTGCCTCAGGGACAATGACATTCAACATGCCTGTTGCTTAATTCTGCTCTGTGTGTTTTATCTGTCAATAGTCCTCCACCAGCTCTCCCCCCTAAGAAGCGCCAGTCTGCCCCTTCACCTACACGGGTGGCAGTCGTTGCCCCTATGAGCCGCGGCTCCAGTCTGCCCTGCAGTGTCCACAGACAGGTGAGGCTGTCGCTCTGTGTCAGAGTCAGAGAGTCCGTTTTATTGTCATTAAAGCACATTTGCATTTTCTGGAGCAGATTTACACGGGCGTATGTCATCACAACATACACAGGGTTCCTATGCGTCCTGGAAAATCTGGAAAACCATGGAAAATGAGAAAAAAAGCCAAATGTCCTGAAAAAGCTTGAGTTGTCTTGGAAAATGATTTGTTACAGCTACCAGAGCTTTATTTGACTTTTTCAGACCCTTTTAAGGATTTTGTTTCCAAAAAAACATGTAACATGTTTGTGCTGCTCTATGATAAATTTGTCATAATTTCCAAACATTCAAGAGATTATTTCATAAGTTAGAGCCATAGACTGCACATTTTTAAATCAGATTCCTGGGAGGAAGAATGAGAGAGGAATAAACATAGAAACAAACTGATTAAATTTAAGAACACTTCTCCAAAGCATGAATGGGACTGGGGATGAATCAGTGTATGGCGTAAAAACTAATGTCCGTCAGACTGTAGCAGCTGAAAATGTCCTGGAAAACGATTTCAAGAAAAGAGTGGGAACCCTGATACAGGAAGCAAATACATCCACATGTGCACGTTACATTAGATGATTGAATAATGTGTGTGTCTGTGCAGCAGCAGGACTACGAGCAGGAGTTCCTGCAGAGGCGTTTCTCCGGAGGGAGCCAGTCGTACGGCGGCGACTCTCCACGTCTGTCTCCCTGCAGCAGCATGGGGAAACTCAGCAAGTCTGACGAACAGCTGTCCTCCATGGAGCAGGACAGTGGTCAGTGTTCTCGTAACACCAGCTGTGAGACGCTCGGTAAGAATAAAGAGGTTACAATAGGGTTTTCACGGTATTAAATGTCAATTAATCGTAAAGGTTCCTAAATACCGTCACTTTCCAAATCAGTGCAGATCAGTGGCACGCATGGAACGAAAATGAAAAGTCTGGCATGGTAAAACGGCTCGCCTGCTTGTAAAGCATACACGATTTTTCGTACCAGGAAAATCTATAATGGTGACATCCCTAGTTTACATTAAACTGTGCACATACTGTATATTACCTCCATCACATGAAGGAGCACAGACAAAAGTTTTGATAAGAAATCAGGATATTTTAGGACCAGCAAACCTTTGCTCGTGTGCAGTTTATGTGTCATGAAGCTTTGTGTTTATTGTACGATGACAAACATGTAACGTTTACCTTTTCTTCACCTTTCCAGACAACACAGAGAACTACGACCCGGATTATGACTTCCTCCACCAGGACTTGTCAGTTGGGGAAAACCTGCCCCCGATACCGGTGGGAGGGTGCTTGAGCCCCCTGCCCGAGTCTCACAGCGAGTCCTCTTCCCCGGTCCCCGGACAGCACCCGTCACACCCCCGCTTCACCGCTGCTCCTCCGCCACAGCAGCCGCCAGAGTACTGGACGCCACAGCCCAATCACCCCAACCCCTTACAGTCCTCCCGCATCAGCGCCCCGCCCGCCCTGCCCCAGAAGAAGCGGCGCAGCACCCAGGCGTCGCCCTTCCCCGACGGAGGGTCCAGGGTGCTGTACGAGCGCTACCCCTCCCAGTACGACAACCTGTCGGAGGAGGAGCTGCACCCGACGCCTCCGTTCCCCCTCTTCACACCCATCTCACCCATGCCCCAGACAAACGGGGGCGTGTTCGTCGCACAGTACGTCGCCAGCGAGAACGCAGATGTCCCCGCCAGCCCACCGCCACTCCCAGAAAAGAAAAGCAGACACAGTAAGTGAAGGAAGGGAGGGAGTGGGGAGGAAAGGGAGGGGAGGGGGTGATGAGGATGTAATGAGAAGACCGGGGAAGAGAAAAGATGCCTGAATAGAGGGCACAGAAGCAAAGGAGAGGACAAAGAGTCTAAAGAAGGAAGGAATAAAGGAAGGGATGAGGTTGATTTAGTGAAGGGACAGCGGGACATTGGCTGCACTTCATCATCAGTTCATTGTAGCATAGCTCATGTCAAGGAAATATTCCAGTGTGAATAGAGGCAGGAAGTGAATACCAGGATGTGCTACAATGGGTCCGGCTCCAGGGGCACGGAGGGCAACATTTGGTCATTTCCTGACACGCCTGCTACATCACTTCCTCTCCGGCTACTGTATTATGTCATTCCATACAGTCAGAGCTTCCTGCTCGATGAGACACTCACTAGGCGCACGTGTCACTTCAAGTGATTTCTTCATGAATCACACATCAAGAAAAGTCTGCTCTTTTTTTTCAATTTTATTTATTTATTTTATTTAATAGAAACAGGCAATAGCATACACAGTTTATAAACTGACAATACACTGACCAAAAACAGACAAACAGAAAACTAAGGACAGAACAAACCTGATGACAATAAAACAGGACCAAAACTTGACAGAAAAGTTAAAAAAAGGGATGTGAAACTACTCAAATTAAATTTACAGTACATTTACTCAAACATAAGTTTTTTGTTATGCATTTCTACCTTATTTTGATTAGATGCAATAATTTAAATTGGCGTCGCACTTTATTTCTAAAAAAATTCAAAATTTCAGAAGTCCGTTCTTGACTTTATAACTCCAGAGTCATAATTCTGAGCCATATAAACATTAAACATTATGTAACCCGCTCCCATCTGCCTCCTCCAGTTCTCCAGTACATGCAGTTTGTGGAAGACTACTCCGAGCCGCAGCCCTCCGTGTTCTACCAGATGCCACAGAGCGAGAGCATCTACGAGCAGCGCAACAAGCGCTTCCAGGAGGTCTACGGCTTCAACGACTCCTTCAGCAGCACAGACTCCGTCCACGAGCCGCTGCTGCCCCCGGCGCTGCCCCCGAAACAAAGGCAACTGGTAAGGAAGCCCCTCCGTAAAATGAATAGCAAGGTTCACCAATTTGGAGAATGAGCACAAAGCGGCCACTTAATGTGCTGAAATTGCTCCGTTCCTTTTCCTTGTGTTTGAGCCTGTGGAGCCGTCATTGATCACACTATCAATTTTTGAGATTACGCCTATAATAACATCAGAAAGAACGTGGTGAGGACAGAATACTGTATTAACGACCGTGTGCAGTCGACTCGGTGCTGGGACGAACAAATGGGCAAGAATGCAGATTGCATTCTTTGGCTAATGTACCTTCCAGCGGTAATCCTCATCAATTTTCTCTCCAGCCTCGTCCTATCTTGTTATCTCTGTCACCTATTCAGCTCCCTCCCCCCCTCCTCCTCCTCCTCACCCTCACCCTCTATCTCCCGCGCTCGACCGTTTTTTTGCAGCCGAAGCAGACATCTGTGCGTACACAGAGGTGTTTGGTCGTTAGCGGGAGATAACACCAGCCTTTATCAGGCCCGCATCAGATCCAGCGCACTTATCTTAATCTGGGTCGGCGTCTGGGTTAATTGAGACAACTGTCTGACAGTGAGTCACTGTGGAGAGAGGAGAGGAGAGGTCATAGCCGGAGAGGGGACGCTGGGATGAGCCATGAGCCCTTTTTAAGGCCCGAAAAACTCATTTTCTCAATCAGCTTTTTTTATTATGAGCAGTTGGTTCCTAAATTAACCATGTTTTATGCCAGAGTTTGGACAATTTTGGTTGGATATGTGAAACATGCACCTCAGCTGGAGAAATGACAACTCAAAAGTTGAGTTAACGTGCAGGTCATTGCATGATAAGCCAATGGGTCGTATATACAGAGTTCTCACCTTGAGGCAGATGTGTTTTCCATTTGTATATGGCGGTCACACATTGATCTGTGGTTGGCTTTAACTTCCTGCAGCGGTGCAGATACAGTACGTTGTGTGGACAGTAAACAGATGGGGTAGCTACTATAGATTTACAGTATCATAACACGGGAAAGAAAACAGACTTTGCGGCTGAGTGGCAGTCTACACACAGGCCACCTCGGTTAGTTTTTCTTCGTCCTCGTTGTCCATTGTCCTCTATCTGCCACCATTGTGTGTACATGGAGCCCCGTGCCCAGCTCTTATTTTTATCATTCTTTTGTCTGAGCTTTACAGTCCCAACTACGCTCATCTCTGCTCCTGCTGCAATGCCTAATCTGGCCTCATGTTTTGGACTTGATGAGCTCGTGGCCCAGTGGAATAAGCCTGTTTGCCTCCAACATAAACCCATGTTCCAGGCTTACACGCTTTGGCGACTTTACACGGCTTTGGAAAAGGAAAAAAAAAAAAAGTAATTTCAGCTACTGTGAAAACACCAGTATAGCATATTGGCCCTGTTTAGAGCATGTTGTCGTAGATGGCCTGGATTCTGCAAAGCCCTTAAAGCTCAGGGACATTAAAGAAGGTTTATTGCACGGTCGCAGCAGCGGACGTGGATGTGTGTTACCGGCGCTACACGTCACATAACCCCCTGTTGTAATTAGGCCCTTCTAGGAATAGCTCGAACTTAAACATAACGCCACCCTCATATTCTTTAACACCTCTGCAGCATCAGTCTTTCACTTCCCTGTTGTTATTTATATCTGCAGCCAATGAGCTGGCGTTTCTCAGCTGAACTCCCAGAATCCTCCTCCTCAGCTTTCACCACTTTGACCTCACTACTCCACCGCCGCTGGACTTTGATTAAATCTGCTCTAATTCAATCTTGCTTTACTAGTATAATCAACTGTCCCCCTTTTTTTTCTTCTTTTTCCTCCCTTAACACCCTGTTTCCCCCCTTTGCCTTTCTTTAACCTCCGTTTCTTTCTTTCTTTCTTTCTTTCTTTCTTTCTTTCTTTCTTTCTTTCTTTCTTTCTTTCTTTCTGTCTTTCTTTCTTTCTTTCTCAGGCCTCCCACTCTTCCTCCCCCTCTTCCTCCTCCTCCTCTTCTCTCTCCTGCCACCTCCAGCCGTCTGTGGCGGCCATGGAGGAGGCGGGCTCTGGGCTGGGCCTCAGCATGTCCGTCTCTAACTCCTACCTGATTGGCCAAGCATCCTTGACCACACCCACGGTGAGTCCCCCCCCCCCTCCCTCCCTCCTCAAAATAACCCCATCCCTCCCATCCTCCACTCTGGGTGTGGGTGTTGTGTGGTCCTGGACCGGTCCAGGGGCGGCTTGACCTGTGTGCTCTCCATATGTGATGCAGTCTGTCTGTCATGTCTCCCCCCCCTCCCCCGCTGCCCTTTTTTGCGGTTTCTGATGACCCCCCCCCCCCCTCCCAAAGGGTCAGTGGTTTGTTTGCTGTGTGGTCCTTTATTTTGTCCATCCACCCACATCCATGTGTGCATTTTTTCATGGCGATATGGTGTGATTAATGTGTGCGCTTTTGTAGTGTTTCACAAGTGTGTGTGTGTGCAATAGTTATTTGTTGTGGTTCCGTGTAGCCTCAAGCTTGTGTGTGTTTGTGTGTTTGTGTCGCACTGAGGCATTCCTCCACATGACGGCTAATTTATTTGACCCTTTCTCGCTTTTTCAGTCCGTCTGCCTTCAGAGATACAGTCAGTGAGTTGTGTAGTGTGTGTGCGTGTGTGTGTGTGTGTGTGTCTTGAGAAGCTCATCCAAATATCACAAGAGTCTGTCACAGGCCTTTAGGTCCGGGCGCACAAACAAACAGCCCTTTGTCGGTCTAAGTGGAACGTCTCAACCATCAACAGGTTCTTGTTAATGAATTAGCTCATGGTTAATCAGTCCTGTACTCCTGTTAGTTAGGGCCTGACCCTGACCCCAGAGCAGTTACAGTGGCTTTTGGTTCGTTTTTTTTTTTTTTTGGAGGGGGGGGGTGGTAAGAAGGGTTGACCCACGATGACCCCATGGTGTGCGAGTCATGCGAAGACACGGTGTGGATCTCCCTCAGGATATCTCCAGAGGAATGCAGCACCAGATGGACGTGATGGAAAACACATTCCTCCCCAGCTTCTGCTCTTCTTCCTTCCTCTCTTCTTCTTGTTCTTCTTTAAATCCGCCGTCCACTTTTTCTCGTATCTGCCTAGTCTCCCCTTCACCACCACCATGCTGCAACCTCCTTGCCCCCCAAACACACACACACACTTCCACACATCCCATTTGTCTCCTACTGTGGAATGTTTGCATTCCTCAACTCCTTGGGGCATGATGGTGTTTTTTGAGGGGGGGGGGGGGGGGTAAACTCATGCCAGGAAACCTGCTTTGCATATGTTAAGTGGAAAGTGAAGAAAGAAAAATATCAGTTTGTAGCAAAAGTTTCTAATTGGATCAGTATTTGTGAGCTTTGTGTTGTCGAATGAGTGGCCGGCTGATCCTGCGTGAAACGTGCATGCATCCCCTATGTGTCTTAGCGTGTGTGTGTGTGTCAGCGCAACCGTGTGTACAGTATGTGCGTGTGCAGTGATTATCAGTGACTTGTGTATGCACCGCTTTTTTTGCAGGAATGCTGCTACAGGGCTGGTATGCACAACGTGTTAAAACAGGTTACTGCTGCCTCCCTGCTGGCAGGCATCTCCTCAGCTGGCCACACACACACACACACAGAGACAAGACACACACACATTGTGACATCTAGAGACAATACATAATCAGAAGTATATGTCAGCCAGTCTGAGTGTTTCTCTGTCAAACATCTCTGTCGTCTCATCTTCCATGTTATCTCACCACCGGAGATGTTTCTTTTCGCCACCGGCTCCAGTTGTACATTCTTGGGTGTATGTGAGTGTGCAGCGAGTGCATTTCATGTTCAGGCACATCACTTCCCATAAGTCCAGGCTTTAATAGAGGTGTTGGAGAACGAGGTGCACGCTTTTTTTCTCCCCCCCTTCTCTCTCCTCTGCCTCCTATTGTTCAGATTCTTTTTCTGCCTGCTCTGTCTTCACCTCTCTAATCCTTTTAGTCCTGTCTTTTATATATTTTTATTTTTTCCTTTTTCTTTTTCTTCTTCTTCTTCTTTCCTGCTTTCGTTCTTTCCACCAATCGCAGAGCTTGGACCAGGTTGCCTTGACCAATGCCACCATTCTGGATGGCAGCGGGGGCGGGCCCAACGGTTCCCTGGCTGGCTCAGTGGCCGTCTGTCTTCCTTCTGAGTCTTCTCTCACTGACTCTCTCCACACCTCGGCGGTGAGCTTTACTCAGGATAGATGCTGGAAGCACAAGCAGGATACAATACACTCCCTCTCTCCGACAGATTATTATGCGATACAGGACCCCTTCTTCCTCTTTGGCAGCCTGGTGTTAGATCCCTGCACTTTGGTATTATTCAGTATAGCAGCTCAGATGATGATGATGATGATGATGATATAATGACTCATTCACGTAGTGGCATCTTGTTGTTGCTATCGCTGCCCACAAACTGTCTGCTGTCTGATTATCGGTCTTAAAGGAATCCCAGTTGAGCATGTTGCACTGCATGTTCTTTTTTTTTTGCCACAGTAAATACTGTTATCTTTATAAACCATGCACTCCAGTGCCACCTGGTGGTCATGACGACTGAGCTGGAAAAAAACAACAACAAAAAACGCACCGCTCCCCCCCTGTACAGTACCACAGCTCGGCTAGCCCTTCCTTTTAGTCACATATTCTCCCTTTAAAGAAAAACACAACTGTGTGGCCCTCTCCGCTGCCTTACGCCTCGGTTTGTGTCCCTCCCTCTTTTCCCCCGTAGAGCGAGAGCGCGAATGACGAGGGCGGGGAGGGGGAGTACGTCAACTTGTACTCGTCCAGCCAGGCCAATGGGGAGCTGCCTCTCTCCCTCAGAGTAAGTAGCTGCTGAACGCTAAGCTAACAGGTGAAAGGTCAATTCCATCTGCACGCGCCGTCACTTCGGGGGGTGGTGGGAGAGGAGGGGGGCGGGGGGTATGAATCTTGTTTTAACTGGCAGACATCACTCTGTCCAGTCATCTGTTGCAGCATCATTGATTGATTCATCTCTCGAAGTGACGGCGCCGAGATGGAATGTGAATGTGGCCAAACCTGAGTGAGCATGACTTCAGGTTCACGGGTTTTCCTTGCCTGTGGGGGAAAAAAGAAAAAAAAAAAGATGTCCATCTGTATGTTGGTCCGACTGCCTGGCTGGTGATTGCTGTCTCTGTGGCTGCGCTTCAACTATAATGAGCATTTAACCTTGTTCCGATCTAACACCTGACATGTCGCCGCTCCAAAAGGGATTCTCAACGGTTCACTGGTTTTCAATTTTCCAATAACATTCTCCCATAACAGCTTATGTGCGCTTGTGCATGTGTGACTCCGTATGTGTGTGTGGTTGTATTTGTATTCCTCTGGGTCAGTGTGTATGTGCAGTCGGTGGGTGTATTTCAGCTGTGTTTGGGTGGCGGTGTGAGTGTGTGTGGGAATGATAGACACGTACAGACGTTTTTGTGGTTTCACCTTTTGGTGCGGTTTCAGTGCGAATGAGTTTTCATCTGTGTTGGTTGGGACTGTCCTCCTGCCTCATACTGAGGAAAAACGCTGTTTTTTTTTTTTTTTTACCCATCAGCCCCTTTTGCAACCTCATGTGAGTTAACACTAATAGGGCTCATCATCATAACATCCTGGGACTTGTTGTGTACAAAGAAAGAATCCATCCTTCCTCTCCTCTCCAACCAAACATGTTGCATGAGGTCCTGGTGTTTTCCGTGCGATCTCATCAATAACCCGGCTCCTGTCACTGCATGGAACCGCTCACCATCGACGTTCCATGTTCTGCTGCACAGATGTTGATTATTGTTTTTCCATCCATTGATTAGGAAACAATTGCAGCTGATGATGTCCTTCAAGACCCCACCCCTCAGATGCCATCCACCAATAGCAAAGAGGCTTTGGATAAGGAAAGGTAAGGGTCATAATGTATAGTAACTGTACAAAGCATGTGCTATACTAAATCCTTATGCTATCTGTGTTTTTACAGTTGGTAAACAAGAAACCAACATACTGGATATGAATCAAAAAACACAACATCAATTAAAATGCAACTTTCCCCTGTTTTCGGAGGTGTTCCTGGAGCTATTTCACCAGCATTCATAATTACATTTCGTTTTTTTTCCAGCTGTGAATAGCTCCTCAACTCCCTTTGTACAGGGCGCTGTGGGAGAACATCAACAGCACTCCTGAAAATCAAGAGTTTTTTTAGTAGTCCAGCAGGACTGGAGATGCATGCTATTAAGCCATAATTATGCACGGCATGCACTGGTTAGATTTTGTGCAACCAACACCAGACTGTTGCAACAAAAAAAAAACCCAGCCCAGCTCGGCTCATTGAAAACAGTCGGCAGGGTCTCATAAAACATCTTAGATCAGTTCATCCTGCTCCTCTAACCCCACCTCCCCCTCCAGGAGAGTCAGGTCTGTTCCCGTCTCCTCGAGGCAACAACGGCGCTCTGTCTTCTTTGGCCAAAGTAACACCCAGAGCTCTGTAGTTGTAATTACAGTGCAGACATGTTGCTGCAGTCATCAGCATGATGGGATTTGACTGATACATTTCATAATGCTGTTTCCAAAAAACAAAAAGCTTTTTGCAAAAAAAAAAAAGGTGTATCATGCAGGTTCGTGCGGATGTCACCGTAACATGATTAAGCAGGTGACTAATTCATTATCAGATTGTTCACAGTCATTGTTCCACGAAAAACAGTCTAGACTGAATTTGATATAAAAACGAATTCAGACAGAAATCTGATAATGTAAAAAAAAAACAGGCTACATCTGCAATTCTACATTTGGTAAATTTGATGACAAATACAATGGTGCATTAGTACAAATATCTCCAACACAACAATACGTTTCCTGAACTGCTTCAAATCAGAGACCTGTGTGTGAAGGAGATTAAATCATTGTGTTGGGATCGGCCGTGTTTGGCACGACCTCTAACATGCCCACATTATAATGTATGATAAGCTTTTGTGTGTGAGCCCACCTGTGCTGCAGGTGCACCAGGTGCACCACAAAAATACTAAACGCTGCCTGGCATGACTACAGACAGATTTTGCGGTGTGATCATGGTCTATGTGTGTCTCTGTGTGTGTGTTTTAGGAGGCAGAAGTCAACAGAGTCTGGTGGCAGCGATGAAGAGGATGTGGACGAGCTCTCCCTCATAGACCACAAGGAGATTATGAGTAGGATAACACTAAAACAAGAGGTAAGAGAGACGGCGCACCGGCTGCTGATGCTGTGTTGCACTGTGTCTGTTTTTAGAAATGTGCTGTGACAGAACCGTTGCAGCTCCAGCATACAAAGCACATTTCATCCTGTTAGTCCGGCGCTGGACTGAAAGGTCACAGGGAGTCACTCAGATGTGTAATCAGATCCCGAGATGCAGCACTGTGATAGCCATTGCTGCCCTCTGGAGTCCAGCCTCTGAAACTGCAGAGCTGGAAAGTGCCAAACCGCCCTCTTCTTCCTCCTCCTCCTCCTCCTCCTCCTCCTCCTACGCCTCCTCCTTCTTTGTCCTGTGTGGTGCAGTCTGACAGACAGATGTGTGTGAATGCTGCTCGCCACTCTGCAAGGTTAGGGGCAATGTGACAGCAATGATTTATAAAAGGAGATAGGGAGAGATCAGGATTGCAAAAGGAGGAAAGATTCATGGCCTGTGATGACATTTAAAGGTGTTACAGGAGACGTATTGCAGTGGTGCTGCTTTTATCTTACACTAGTCTGACTTTTTTTTTTTTCTTCGTCATCAGAGGAGCTGGTGCAGGACAAAAAAAAAAAAAACTGGCAGAAAGGAAAGGTGTGAGCTACATTTTAGGCTAGACTGCATCACTCCACAGCTACTGTAACCACTCTTCTCCTCTTCTCTGCTGCTTTCACTCCTCACTCACTTCACTCCAATCTTTCTATAATCCGTCCGTCATTTTCTCTCCACTTCTCCACACCTTGCTCACTCTCCTTAAATTTTTTTTTTTTTTTCTCCCCAGAATGACGATGGCCCTGATGTTCGTGCCGGATCAGGAGACATCCTATTAGTCCACGCTACAGAAACAGACCGCAAAGGTACAGTAGAGATTAAACAGGACACACTAAGACTCATACTTAGCCCACATGTTTGAGTAATGTTACTGTGCTTCAGGGTCACTGTTACAGCAACTGTTACGTTCAAAGACAGATTAACTTGTGTTTGTAAAGTGTGATTCTTTATTTTGACTGACACGGCACCACGTTTCTAATCTCTCTGCATCTGAGCAGCATGTTAAATAGCCCCAGTCTATCTCTCTCCGTCTCTCCTCTCTTATTTGCAATGTGTCACTCCGGGTTATGTAGCCTTCACATTTGATGATGTGTTTTCATCTTTAGGTGGTTAATTGGGGAAAACTCTCCGGCTGCTCATCAAACTGAAATATGCTGTTTTGTTTTTTTTTGCCTGACAGATCTCGTTTTGTACTGTGAAGCCTTTCTGACTACATATAGGACTTTTATAACCCCCGAGGACCTCATTAAGAAGCTACACTACAGATATCCTTTTCAAATCACTCAACGTGTCACTCTGAGTCTAATCGTTTGTTTTGTTGGTCCACGACTGTTTTTCTTGCTCAGTGATTTATTTACCAAGGAACGATGTGTTTGTCTTGTTCAATTTTGTTTTCATATCTTTCATTTGAACGTGTTCAGAAATAGAAACCTGCAGTAACAGCAGCGAGCTCTGCTGATGGATACTTGAGTTTAAATTACTACTGAAACTGAAAGTTAATGGCACCTCAGGAGAACAGGAGTGCCATTAGGTTTTTCCCTCCAAGCTGTGTCGTTGCTTCATGGAGCTTATTATTAGTTGATTAATGGATTATTTCATTAATCAGAAAAAACTCGCATTTTTAAGAAACTGAAGACATTTCAGGTTATAGACTTTTACTAATATGTAGAGTCAGTAGCTTAACCGATAATGAAATTAACATTTAGCCACAGCCCCACTGTTTTTACTGCTAGATTTTATGTACAGGATTTACTATCTAATGTTTTAGTTTCCAGTTTACTACCGTTGATTTAATATCCTTAAGTGTATTACAAGTAGGTAAAGTTGTTGTTCTATCTTGAGTATAATAGAGGCCACTGTGCGGGATAATCGTTATATAATTAATTAAAACCACAAACTGTGGCAACGTCACAGGGATTTGCAAAGAGCAAAGCTCGAACACTTTTTATTTTCTCCCTTAATGAAGCCTGATCAAACGTAATCTTTTTTAAATCTTGGTTAAGCATGTTGTTGTGCTGTTCTGTGCTGTACTGTGTAACCCACATGTAGTTTTCATTGTCCTTGACCACGAAGCACATACACCAGGTTCTGCCACAGTCCGGACACCTTCAAGAAGCGAGTCAGCAAGAACACGTTTTTTGTGCTGGTTCGTGTGGTGGACGAGCTGTGGTGAGTACGAACGATTCTGTGTGTTTTGAATTCAACAACAAACTCTGTGACCCCCATTTCTAATCGTTCCCCTCCTCCTCCTTCTCCTCCTCCGTTCCTCCAGCCTGGTGGAGCTAACGGAGGACATCTTGAAACAGCTGATGGACCTGGTGTTCACGCTGGTGTGCAATGGTGAGCTCAGCCTCGCCCGCGTGCTCCGCAAGAACATCCTGGACAAGGTGGAGCAGAAGAAGCTGCTGCGCTACACTAACTCCCTCAAGCCCCTGGCCGCCCGAGGGGTCTCCGCAAGGTACTGTCTGTCTGACTGACTGGGGGACGGAGGGGGTCAAGCTGTTTCTGAGACTTGTATAGATAGATAGAGGGTGTGGATGCTACAAGTGGAAAGCTGCTGTTTTGCCGTTCAGTATCTTTGGGAAAAGCCGACGGTGTTTTTGTTAATGGTCTGATAGACTGACCACCAGACACCATAACACTACTCAGACTAATGGTTATTCCCACATGATGCTGCTTGTATAATGGTTTAATAATGTTTCCACGGAAGCCATTATCAAAACACTCACTCTTATTTAGCTCTCTTTCATTGCTATGAAAACCGTCTCCTGTTTCCTCCAATACATTTGGGTTTATACATTTATTTTACAACATTATTATTTAAAGGGACAACGAGGAGTTTGCTTTTGGTTATAAAAGAGTCTCATATTAATGTGGATGAATCTACGTTACCCACACTTGTTAATGGGTCCATTTTCAATAAATATATCGTCTTGTCATTATTGTTATTTTGTTATTATTTAGTGGTCGGCTCATCCAGCATTTCCTAGTTTCGGTTTCGTAGATGCTGCCTGGCGGGTCATGGGAATAATCCCGCCGAATCGCTGTTTATGGTCAGATCTACGCTGGTATCTCATATTGGCAAATGTTTATTCTTGCGTCCGTCTTGCGCCGGTTCAAGAATTTCACCATGCGCACAGAGGCTCATGGGAAATGTAGTGTGAACACTTAGCTTTCCGAAACTCCTCGTAGTCCCTTTAACAGTAACATAAAATACAACGTGTACTCCTTGAGGATCGAGACAGTTCCAAAAGAAATGTATGAATGACTACAAATCATAAAAATGTAAAACCATTTTTTTAGATTCCCAGGCTCCTGGTATCACAGTGTATCGCTGGCGAGCTGCAAACAAACAACACAAAACAAAAATCTGTGAAAGTCTTGACAAAGAGAGGGAAAACGTCGCCAAGCTGTATTTTCAAAACGAAACAGAGACGGATGACAGGAGCTCATGTTGTGTCTCTGCTCTCTGCTGCTCTGTCTGTGTTTACATCGCAGCGCTACGATCAGCCGCTCACCCATCACACAATCTGTAACTGTTGATGCAGCTCAAAGTCAAGTCTCACTTATTTCAAAACAAGGCAGCTACCTCTGTGCTCTTCTAACCTTAGTTTACATAAACAGAAGTGTCTTTCACATGTAAGGACAACCCCAACTGTTTTGCTACCATAAAAAGATGAGATTCAGACTCTTAGTTTGTTTCCATTTTACATTTTGTAAATTTATGACCAGACTTTCTATAAACCGATTACCAAGACAGGTATAGGAATAATTTCAGTTTCAGTTCTGTGGTTAAATCTCAAAGCTTCGGTGATGACCTAACTGTCTGTGTGTCCAACAGGCCGGGAACTCTTCACGACTTCCGCAGTCATGAGATTGCTGATCAGCTCACCCTACTTGATGCTGAACTTTTCTATAAAATAGAGGTACGTTGAATTCTCCGTGTCCTCTGTGTACTCCGTGTTGCTGATGCCAGTGTTTGTTGACATGTGTTGTTGTGTTACGACTTGTTTTTCCTTCAGATTCCTGAGGTGCTGCTTTGGGCCAAGGAGCAGAATGAGGAGAAGAGTCCGAACCTGACTCAGTTCACAGAGCACTTTAACAACATGAGCTATTGGTGAGAGCGAAACCACAAACTAACATCTTTTAGACTTGTGTCTTAAACCATCTGAGCTTCATAAATATTTAACACGATGCACTTTGTTCCTCTGTGTCCTACAGGGTCCGCTCCTTGATAATTCAGCAGGAGAAAGCCCAAGACAGAGAGAAGCTGCTCCTCAAGTTTATCAAGATAATGAAGGTTGGCCATCTTTAAAGGCCTAATATTTGTATCATTACACCTTTTGTTCAGTGCAATCACATTTATTCACTTTTCTTATTGCAGCACTTAAGAAAGTTGAATAACTTCAACTCCTACCTGGCAATACTGTCGGCCCTGGACTCTGCCCCCATCAGGAGATTGGAGTGGCAGAAACAGACCTCAGAGGTGACAAACCATCAGTTCATCAAGATCTCCTTCTCATTGCATCATCATCTTCATCACTTTTATCTCATATGACTCTAACTCCCTATTCTCTCTCAGGGATTGGAGGAATATTGCACGTTGATTGACAGCTCCTCCTCCTTCAGAGCGTACAGAGCTGCTCTGGCTGAGGTCGAGCCTCCGTGTATCCCGTACCTGTAAGTCAATGATGGTTACATGCATGTTTGAACTGAAACATACACTACTCACAAAAAGTTAGGGATATTTGACAAGAAGATCCCTATAAAAGGTTCATGTTACAGTGATATTCTATCTTTTAAGTAGAAGGATGCAATGGTAATTTCTTTATCTCAAACAAAAGCTAACAACAGTGGTGGCTATAGCACAACAAAAATCTCAATGTCTCAATAACATGATCAAATTTAGAGTTAAAGGTTATGCATTATAGGTGCATTCTGAAATTTAATCCAAAAACATCCCTAACTTTTTGTGAGTAGTGTTTATTTCCGACTGAGAGCCAGGACTTGACTCGACCATCACCTGTCCTTCCTCCTCCAGGGGTCTCATCCTCCAGGACTTGACCTTCGTCCACCTGGGGAACCCCGACCTCATCGACGGGAAGGTCAATTTCTCCAAACGCTGGCAGCAGTTCAACATCCTGGACAGCATGCGGCGCTTCCAGCAAGTGTAAGTCCACTCAGATGAATTTATGACGTAAAGATATATATATCAGAGGGGAAAGCTTTGTAAAGATCAATCACAGTAATAAATGTCAATGGTTTGAACTGGCAGGAAGCATAATGCACCAGCTTTGTTTATAATTAAACTCTGATATCATAAAACATGGCTGTCAGCTCACGACTGCTTGTTTTCTCGCTAATGAATTGCTGCGTTCATCCAACTCGGACCTCTTCTCCTCTCAGGCATTATGAGCTGAAGCGCAACGAAGACATCGTGTCTTTCTTCAATGACTTCAGCGACCACCTGGCGGAGGAGGCTCTGTGGGAGCTGTCACTCAAGATCAAACCCAGGAACATCGCCAGGCGCAAGACGGACCGCGAGGAGAAGACCTAGGGCCCGGCGTCGGCCCTCTGAGACTGACCTCCAACTGTGCTTCATGACACTAACTCCACTTTACTACAGACTGAGAGAAAGACGAATGGAAGCTACTAGCCGCTGGAGCAAAATGGGAGACTCACTGTGTGGAATGCAGAACAAACTACAAGACGACTGAAGCGCGGCCGAGGTTTACAAAGAGCTCTGCTGCTCTGGGAGATTAAAAATTGGGATTACTGTGGCTGTGGCGTTGAAACGGGGAGAGATGGCGAGACTAATGGTGAAACTAGGAGGAAGCCCTGGTGCCAAGAAGGAGAGAAGAGAGTCAGTCGCGCAGAGCGGGCAGGGAGACGCTTACGGAAATTAACCAAAGTCTGCTCCCTGGGCTCTCTGTTTTAGAGTGGAGCTGTTGTTGCGTGTGTGTGAGATTGAGCTGAATGGTCCATTAACTCTCCAAGTTGCTCCTTCCTCTTCCTTTATGTATGTGCCATTTGTTGGTCATCTTCCTGCGACCCCCTCTCCTCCCCCCTCCGATCACGAGTCCCCCCACCCTCGAAAAACAGCAGAACCTCGAGAGCGACCTGCCGTGAACTGTGACGTCGACATGCAGGCTGCGGACCGAGGCTCCGCTGCAGCAGAAGGGGGAGGGGGAGCCCGCGTGAGGGGGCGGGATTGAACTTGACGAGAGGATGACCATTAGAGACTGGAAACCTATGAGTTTGTTTTGAAACATTTTTTTTTTGTGTAAGAATCATGTATGGTTATGAAATGTATTATATACAGTGCTCCTTTTGTTCTTAAAAAGGATGTTTATGCTTATGAGAAGAGCTTAGCTTCTCCCAAGTGCCATACATATGTGCACTAAAAAAAGCAAAGCAAAAACACAAAAAGATAAATTACTAAAGATGCTGTGATCTATGTATGTCATAACTGAAATCATTGTGTGCCGTGTTCAAAGTGTAGAGAACCATAAGGCAATCACAATCATGTCCCAGTCATGTCGCTGTGTGAAAGTGTTTGTGTGTGACTGAAGTCCTCCGTGACTTGTGTGTGTCATTCCAAAATGTGCTGTAGTTTAAAAAAACAAAAAAAAATCATTTTGATTCCTTTTTGGGATAATGGTCAAAAACCAACACATCACACTGTGTTCTCAAACTCCAATAAAACAAACAGCTCTGTTTCTATACACACTGTGTCACTCACAAACTCCACCTTTTTTGTCAAAAAACAAAACTAACAACAACAACAACAAAAAAACGGATACATCCTTTAAACCTTAATAACGGAATTCCCATTTATTGTTGAAGATGTGGATAGTGATGCATGGAAAATGAACTTTCCAAAGTTAAGGCATGAACTCAGCATTGAAATGATCAACAGGAAACACTCGGTACCAAACTGCACTACAGAAACACATCTGTACATAATCTGATTTGAATAAGTTACTGAGAACAGAAAGAGGCGACTACAACACATTAGTATTAATATAAGTTAAATATATTAATAATCTCTATTAAAACAACAACAAAAATAATTAATAACCGTGTGAATCATGAGGTCATATTCAAAGTGCAAAAGCATCACTGGATTTAAACAATTCAATATCGCCTCCTACTCTCGACCGTATGACCGTCCACTTCAGTAACCGCTCGTCTGACCACAGTGAAAAAGAATCCAACACTATCATGGAAGACTTTCACATATGAAAAGCAAAATATTAGCATATTTGTTACGCAGTACTAATTACAGTAGAGTTACAAAGAGGCTGCAGCACTAAATGCGTGCAACTTAGTTATTTTGGATATCAATTTTAAAAAGGCTGCAGGTGGAGTCGAGACTGGCATCATCATCAGTCTTTAACCCACGCTACACACGTCAACAGCATCGAGCTCATCTTCACAGCCACATCCCCACCACACACACACCCGCACACACACCGTCTCAGTGAGGCCGACTGCTGGGCTCCAGAAGGACCCTCTTTCCTGGAGGGTTAATGGCTCCGGTCTGTATGTCGCCCTGCTCCGTAATGGCCCGTTTGAAGCCCGGGCCCTGGCCGTTTACGGACCCACGCTGCCATCTGATGTCTCCGTTCAGAATGTCCTGGATGTGCTGCACGATGAGGTTGATGGCCACTGGTGAGAGACGGGTGAGGAGTTTGTGAAGCATTTATGATGTTTAATGACCATCAACCGGTGTAGTGGCTATTTGTCCTCAATGTCAATGAGCAAAAAACTCAAAACTATAATAAAACAAAAATCAAACGGCCATTGAGACACCTAGGGAGTGAATTTACACAGGAAAAAAAGCTGCCTACCCAAATTAACTCAAACAATACTAAATATCATAAGCAAACTAAAGGTGTATTCCTCAAAACTAAACAACAAAAAATAACAAAATAATAAGTGAGTATTAAATATTACAAAAATAACAAACAGCTCCAACAACCGGGAGTAAAAAAAAAAAAGCACTTACCCATGTTGTCTACTCCCCTTGGAATGATAACATCTGCATACTTCTTAGTCTGGGAGAGAACCAAAAAATGATAAAAGTCACACATGCTGCTCGACTCTGCAAAATGACTGATAATAACCAGCTGTTGTCGTCCTTACAGGCAAACAGAATTCCTCAAAAGCAGGCTTGACGAACGTCGTGTACTGTGTGAGGATCTGCTCCAGGTCCCTCCCTCTGCTCATGTCTCGGAGAACTACAAAAAAAATAAAAAAAACAATAGGTCAAACCATCGATCAACTGTGACAACAACAACAACTGGAATATATAGTGCGTTTGGCAATAATACCTCTCCGAGAGAGTCTGACATCTGAATCTGTGTCGACGAAGAGCTTCATGTGGAACATATCGCGCACTTTCTGGGGGTAGAAAACCAGGATCCCCTCAAAGAGAACCACATCTGCTGAGTAAACCGTGATCCTGTCTTCCAACCTGTAAAAACACACAGACACAACTCTCATAGAAAAGTACTGAGAAAGGAGAGGACAGGTGATTTCTGATCAGAGGTCAGTCACTGCTTTTCCTTTTTTACCTGGAATGAGTTACAAAGTCATACGTTGGCACTTCAACCACCTTTCCCTCCACAATGTCCTTCAAGGTTTTGTACATAAACTCGTTGTCGAATGCCTCTGCAAAGACATAGAAATAGAAAAACAGCAGGAAAAGCAATGTTTAAATACCTTAATAAGAGAGTAAATACATGGTAATACAGGCTGATGAGGAGGGGAAAGGTAGTTGTAAACAATGTGGACTCTGCACACCTGGGTGATCGAAGTTGTACTGGCCCTTCAGCGCCTTTGCCTTCTGCTCTGGAGTCAGGACTCTGTAGAAACTGTCCTGGCTGATAATAGCCACCTTCCTCTGGCGGTGGTCCACTTTATTCTGGCCCAGCAGCTCCATGATCTTGGCACAAACCGTTGACTGTGTCAGGAAAAAGTCCTATTATTATTATTTATGATCAGGCATCACAATGTTTTGACAGGCTTAAACCAGCATGAAATTATTACAATGTGGTTTGTGGAGTGGATGTGTCCTGGGAGACAAGAGAGGGGGACAACAGTCTTTAACTTTTTTCTTTACTTTTTTTTTTTAAACTTTATTAGAACTTGTTTCATATACACAGGAAGCTTACAAAATGCATAGCTTTAACAAAACATGCATTTCACAAACACGTTCATACATACAGTTTTGATTTTGAGAGAATTTATAAGAATCGATGGGCTGCTTGAGCTCATTGGAAAAAGCAACAAAGGATGGTTTTCTTTGTTTAGATTTTCTATAAATATGAAATTTTGGCATCACTATGATGTTGATCATGTACTGTATGTTTCAGTGGGCTTCAAAGTCAAAGAGTCCAAACAGTACATCCCTTTAAAACAACTTAAATTCTTTGTAATAAATGCAAGAAAGTTACGTGTCGATCTCCAGGCTTTGGACAATGGAGCGGTGCCAAACTGATTCAGTATTTCCAGAGCAGAAAGTGCATTTTACATCAATGTCTCTTTTGATATCTTCTAACCAAGATGGATAAAAATGTATGACTTATTTTAAGCGGTATTTCACTGTCTTTAACTGGGGGTACAACGTGGCTCCAGTGACGTTTTCACTTCAGTGTTTGTTTGTCATTGTTAAGGAATTGATTTGTATTGATTATAGCAGCTAGTTAGCTAAAATGGAGCTCCTCGGCGTGCCAGAGAAACAGAAGAAGACGCAAACTTAGAAAAGACAAACAGACGCGGTGCTGTGTGTTTATTAAGCATTAGAGGCTAAATGTTTACAAAAACGAGGGGCGTGTCGGCTGCTTTCACACTTTGATTATTGGTAAACTGAGCTAGGCTACGTGTGATGCTAACTCCCGTCGTCCGGGGAGACGAAATAGGACCGACCTTGCCGCTGGCGGTGCCTCCGCTGACACCGATCAGGAAAGGGCGGTGTCGTGGCCTCTCCGTGTCGTCCGGCGACCCGAGAGCATCCATTTGAGGTCCGACAGAAAAGGAAAAGTCAGTAGAAATAACAGATAGCTTCGCCGAATGCTAGCTATGCTATCTGTTAGCAATAACAACCAGCGGGCTGATCTCGCGAGATCGAATGGTGACTCAACACGAGAGGTCACGCTGGGTCATCTCGTGAGGAGTTGTATCAGAGCCAGTCTGATTGTATTCAATATAATAAGATACGTGACTACATACATGTTTAAAGCGAAACCTAAATATTTGTGAAAGATATGAAAATAAAAGTCTGGGCACCCCTGGTCAAAATTTCTGTTTATGTGAGTGGAAGATGAAATTATCTCCAAAAGGCATAAAGTTAAACATGAAACATACTTTTGCGATATTTTATGCAATATCAGTGTATTATTTTTTGTTTTCTACAAGTTCAGAGTGAAAAAGAGAAACAAACCAGCTCCCTGCAAAAGAATGACAAACCCAGGAGACTTGAGCTCTCAGATAACTTTGACCAAGGTATCAGAGAAGCGGTTTACTATTTACACACTGTGATAGTTTCCATAGGGGGGGGGCTACTAACTATGGAGGGTGGCCAAACCTGTGCTGCGGGCCCTCGTTCTTTTTCTGTCATTTTGAAAATGTAAAACTTAACTTTAAGCCTTTTGGATATAATTCATAAACAGTAATTTTGACCAGGGGTGCCTAAACTTTTGCATGCCACTGTATATGAATAGTTTTGGTTGTAGTTGGGAAAACCACATGATGGTAGTAAACATGCTTTTTCTGTTATCTTTATGATCAGGTAACTAAGGGCTGCTCACATTGAATCACAAACGAACATAAACAATAAAAAAAAAAGAGTTTACATTTATTATGAGTATCAGTAAATATAAATATATTTCAATATAAATACATACATAAACACATTATTATTGTTTTTCTGGATCTTTGTCTGATTTTTCAGTGCCTTCACTGCATTGTCTCTTGTCTTTGCTGGATTCGTCCATCACTATCTCCAGAGCAGTGCCTCCTTCAATCCTCCTCACAGTCTCTCCTTTGGCTGCAAGGATCTCCTCAATGTTTCTAAAACAAAGAAACAAACAACGTACATTCATTCACTCAGACATATAATGTGTGCAGCTTTTAGTATAACAAAACCAGCAGTTTATTTAGATCCTCTGAAAAGCCTTAAACTATCACTGACACGCTGTCTGTCTACTTCACCGGTGTTTTCATCATCTTTTTTAACAGTCACCTCACAGACATGAATGGCCACACTTCATCCTATTTGTCCTTCCTGCAATAGCTACTACTTACTGTTGCCTTTATGATTGTATTCAGTTAATCTATTGCTCCCATATGTTGCTGTCATTTGTCATAATCATATAATCACATAATTCATTCTAATTGTAAAGCACCTTAGTCAGTATTTGCTGTTTCTGGATGTGCTCCATGAATAAACATTCTAGAGTTGTTTACATCTTCAGATCAATTACCAGTATCTTGCCGGATTTAAAGGACTAATTGGGTTAATAGTTATGGCTTCATCCTGAGAAGTTAAGAGTAGCACCGACCTCTTTCCTTCCAGGTCAGAGAACCAGCGGAGGTTATCAGCGATGATGTGGTGGTTCTTACACCCTGGACATGTCACTAGCACTACACCTTTGTGGTATGCCAGCTTTGATATCTTCTCTGTGGATCTAGTAGAGCAAACCTGTAAACATGACACAACCTGCAAATCAGATTTATGCGTGGGAGAAAAATAAATAAACACACCAAGACAAGCACAAAAACTGGTTTAGGAGGATTTCTGGTTCTTCTACCTTGCATGTGTAAACAAGATGGTAATGTGTTGTCTGGATCTTCCCAACAGCGTCACTTCTGATACTCGGTGAAGTGGAGATTCCTCTACAGCTGATCCATCCAGCTTCACCTCTGTCAGCAGGTAACAAGCACCGGAGCCTACACGGGTTCTGCCGGGAGGAGGTGAGCACCGCCCCGGCTGCGGTCGTCGCTGCGCCGGGAGGATGAAGGTGAAACCCGGCGGTGCACAGTCTGGACAGGGCGTAACTACGGCGACACAACCGGCCGACAAACATCATCGTCTTCTTCGGTGAGCGTGTGGTTATCCCAAAAGGTCAAAAAACACTAATGTAAACTCAACATGACAGCTAAAGTGCTTCAGAGATACAACAGACGAGTCTCACGTTGGTTTCACACGATTGCGTGTGTTGTTTTGTCGCGGTTCGATGACGACATCACCAAAGGGTATTTTCAAAATAAACTTTATTGGTAAATTGTTTTTTTTGTTTTTTTTTGTATGTCTTTTTTTTCCTGTCCATTTTTTTTATGTTTGTTTGTTTGATCCTTTTTATTTTATTTTATTTATTTATTGTTTTGACATCGCCTTTCTGTTGTGTGTCCTTTGAAAAAAAAAAAACGTTTTTGGTAAATTGTTCCTACCACACACAAAAACGCTATACTTTATCTCCTAAAACGGGGTCCTAAAACGATTATCTTTCTAAATAGTGAGTTATAACTTGGAGCGCCTTTCACCAGTTGTCATGCACCATCCATGCCTCAGTTCCCCCAGAAAAAAAGAAGAAAAAAAAAAACTACATCAAACAAACAAGTAAACAAACTGGTGGTCATGGTTATGTCTTTGGACCACTTTGGACACAGCCACCAGGGGGTGACATACAGGCTCTGGACATGAAGACTTTCCTCCCTGCTGCAAAATTCCTCAGGGAGGCACAAACAGGTGTTGTGGTCGGATCCCGGTTGGGGGCGGAGCAATGTGGAAAATAGTAACCCCGGTTATATTAGTAGGCTATCAATATTGTGCTGATTTGTGCACAGACAGCTGTCATCACCTCATTGTTTGCCAAGGCTTTAGAGAGAACAGCAGAAAGGGGGTTATATTATGCATTTATGACAAAACAGTTTTGACCATTGTTCCAGCCGGCTAAGGCCGAGGCTGCTGCAGGAGTGAAGAGCTGAGCTGAGTGACAGTACAAGTGACTTTAGTTTAGTGAGCTGGTGGTGACTGAGGGGTGTGTTTCCAAAATCCTGCTCGGAAAGGTGGGGAAGCTGGTTCAGAGGAAGTTGCAATCAGTCTGAATCTGGGAAGATTTCCCAGCACTCTCACAATTGCCTCTGTGCTGGGGGCTCATGCAGTTTTATGTATTATAGGCTACTCCTCTCCTATTGTCTTGAATTAATTGTGAATAAAAGAGCAGTCTCACACAATATCACTTATTAACCAGGACAGAAGAAACCAGGAGGTGAGACTGTCTGTATTAGGAAATTGCCACTGGTTTAATATTACAATATATGCACAATTAATTTTTACAGGAAGCATTCATTCCTTATTTATAGGACCCCACATTAAGGCAGCATTTATTATTCAGTAGGAACACTCCTCTCTGAAAGTGTGATTATAGACTTTGTGAAATGGGTCTGATAGGTGAGTGAATGGTCTTTGAAATGAAGCTGAGCACATCTACAACAACACCTTTGGTCAAGCAATCTCTGTCATACCTATCTCTTCACAGATCGACTCAGTGGTGGTGAGACTTGATCTCTGAGGTCAGGACACCTTGTACTTCTTCTTCTTCTTGTCGGACTCTAGCTAATTTGGGGCCTGAGAACTTTACCTCATCAAATAAAACAGATGGACATAATTTTGGTGTTGCGAAAAGAGAACAAGCCCCAATATATTACAATGTCAATACTGAATGTTTAAAATTGCAATAATATTGTATCATGACCAATGTATTGTAATATCATATTGTGGGACCTCTGGTGACATCACCTAAAAGAAGGCGAGGCAGCAAGGCAGGGCATTTTTATTTCTGTACCACCAGGCAATTCAAAGAGGCATAGAAATACAATAAAATCAAAAGCAGAAAAACATATTTTAAAAAGGAAAGCAAGAAGTAAAGTAAAAGAATATAGCAATAAGAAAGAATGAAATCATTAAACAGAAAAATACATTATATTACATTATGTTGTCTGTGAGCTTCTCTGTTGATTTATTTAGTTTTCACCTTGTGTTGGCCTTTGTCACGTCACTTTATAGCTCGAAATAAATTATGAAATGAAGTGAATGAAAATAAAAGAAGAGATAGGAAAAGAAAAGGAAATAAAGAAGACAGTAAAAGACAAAATAGAATTATAATGATTAATCATTAAAATGCCATATTACATTTAGTCGAAAAAAATACAATGAAATGGAAAAAATCGAACGAATAGAAAAACACAGATTCTTTATTTTTCTCATAGTTTTTTCTATGACTGTCTTGCTACCGCCGTGCTTTTATTTTGAAAGCGGCGTTGAGGTAAGGACTTCCCCTGTCTTGTGCAGCAGCAGCAGCAGCAGCAGCCGCCGCGGTTTGGTTTGTGCTTCCTGACGGAGAGACGCACTGTTTGTGCCTTCGTGTGGAGCTTCGCCGCTGTCACTGTCGTACTGGGGCCCCGGCCCGGTGTCCGACTGCCCGCCGGCCACAGCCACCGAGGAGACGGCGAGAGAAATGTGTCACCCGTGTGTGGAGGAGGCGAGAGACACCATCTTTAAAGAAAAAACAGGTGGGTCCTTTTTCCTTAAATTGTGTGTGTGTCGCGCATGTTAGCCGTGCGGTTCAGAGTGGTTTTTACTGCCGCAGCGTGCTAACCGGGCATCGGTATGAGACATCATCGTTTCCCGTCCCCCCCCCTTGCTCGTCAGCCTGTTGTGGGGAAGACCAGTTTCCCAAAAGGTCGCTGTCTGGGTTGGATTACATGTTATCATTACAAGTCAGCAATACTACAGCCAGGCACTTAAACCCAGATTATTATTATCATTAGCTAGTAATCAAATATCCTCTATCATCATATCATCCACATCGGAAGGCCAGTGGGATATTAATGCCTATAACACAGTGTATGAATATACATATGAAAAACAATAAAGCCAAGATGATTGAACTGCAGTATTTCCACTGGAGAATTGAATTGTGTCTTTTAGAGCAGAAATGATGAGTTGATCTGAGTGGATAGCTAGCCTAGTCCATCAACAGAAAATTATTAGGCAACTAATTTGATACTGGATTAAATCCTTCTTTTCATTTTGGAGGCAAAAAATGTCAAAGATTTGCTGTTTTCTTTTTATTTCAAGCTTCTCAAATGTAAAGATTTGATGATTTTTCCCTCTCACATGTTAGTGTAGGAATCAAATGTAGGTTTTGGACTGTTGGTCAGACAAAATGAGACATTTGAACATGTCACCACCCTGAGATGTGGGAAATTATAACAGTCAATGTCACTGTCATTTCATCAGCTCAGTTAATGAAATGATATTGAGCTTTCCCTGAAGCCACTGACACTGATAAGTTCATATTGAGTTTATGATTATATTACGGCACATACTGTATATTGCAGTGATTCAACAGGCAACAATTTTAGAGCTCATAGGTTGGTGATGTATTTGTATTATCTCAGTGTAAGATCTTTTATAGCGTCATTGTAGGGTTTTGTGGTAAAGGGCTGTAATCTATATGACTGTGCACCGTTGGCCATATAACTGGCCACAATAAAGGTTAACTGCACTAGTCAAATTATAAAAAATGACAACACACTTTAATTGGGTCTTGTTTCAGATGTGAGATTTGAATAAGAGCGAGTTTTGCGTCTCCTGTGGTGTCCTCAGGAAGCAAAGTAGGTTTTTGTGAGTCAGAAGCAGTTTGATATGGCCAGGACTAGCCCTGTCTCCTGTCTGCTGCTGCAGTCTCTTTAATGTCACCAGTCTGCTGTTGGCTGCATGGGCTGGTCAGATGGCCTGAGATCTGAAGCTGCGATAACTCTGTTTCCTGCAGATGGGCCCGTCCAGAAGGATTTTGTTTACAAGGAACAGAGGAAAATCTCATGTTTTGGAAGAATCTGTGTGTGATCCCCTTATCACCCGCTGAGAACATGACCCTTAAGCTTTCATACCTACACCCGCAGCTCTTCATAACATTACCTCAGGAACTACACGCAGCGAGGTGTTGTGGCTTCATATAAAACCCAGCAATAGGCAGATTAATAGATGATATAATGTATCTTGCAGCCAGAAGTTTCAAAAACCCTTTATGAGATTTAAAAACCATTAGAGACTCTTCTTGTTATAAAAGGCCGATACGGATCGTATTAAGCAGGACGACGACCAGCAGCTCCGAGGTGTATGAAGAGCAGGATCAGCTCAAACTGATTTTTTTTGTTGTTGTTTTTTTCAGAGCTCTGTCTTTTGTTTTTTGAAATGACTAGCAGACTCTATGGATGCAGCAACATGGATGATAGAGCACAGAGAGAGGCGAACTGTAGGGCAAAACAATACCCCGAGCTCTCTGTTTATAACAGAGGATCACCACACTACTCTCACAACAAGCACAGGCGTGATTTAAAAATAAATCTACCATATTTTCACAATGTACCTCAAATTCTTTAATATTAAACTATATACTGTATGATATGAATACCACTATTACAAAAAGTGAAATCTGCAGAATATAGGAACTAAATCAAACCAAACCCAAACTTGACCACCCCCCTCTCCAGTCCCAGCTGGTACAGTCCAATAAAGCTTACTGAAAGTGGAAGTTGTCGGGTGCGTTTTCATGAAAACACCACAAGTTGCTGACCTAACATGGACTTGGCTGAGCAATGGGCCAATGACGTAACTAGCCCACTGTATATGATCACCAAGGTTACATATCTATAATGCTGTATAGAACGAAGGGTCGAGCTTTGCTGTGAGCTCATCACTCACACTCCTTTCTATTTGTCTAAGACCTGGTTAAACTTTTCCTGCACCTCCAGTCCAACAATGTCGGCTGTCAACTGTAGGTCTCAGACTGTTGACAAATAATGGTTGAAACAACCCACCACTAGTGAATGAATGTATTGTTCCACGGTGAATCACAGCGTTAGAGTGAATAATGAGGATGGAGAATCAGTCATCGGCTCCATGATGCTCTGTGTTGCTAGGAATTGGTAGATCCTTTGGGTGTAATCATGGACTTAGATGGAAATTGAGGTTGTTGCAAGGAGAATATTTACAGATGTACCAAGCAGAAATAGAAGAAATCTGACTAATGGACTAAAAGTTCAAGTCTTCTATGAATGATAGTCTTTTTTCCGCCTTATTGGTTGCAGTGGTTGAGTTATTTCTGGGATACTTTATAATTTAGGGATAAAACTAAACTTCAGGCGACTTTACGATCTTTCAGAGCGAGATATACTGTCGGTCAGGATGCCTTTTTGTTTTTTTCGCTCCCACAGTAGAGAGACACTTGTGTCCTTGAGGAAAATTATCCTTGGCCCTGTATAATGTATGAGCCAGGTTCACCTGTGCCTCGCTCAGCCCATGTGTCAGAGCGTCATTGACAAAAAAAAAAAAAAAACACCCACACAAAAGCAGCTCTGTTCAGGAAACAAATTCAGGAGTGATGTACCAACCTAAAGCTACAAACAGAAACCAAAAGAAGAGTCACTATGTAGTCAGTATTGTCCTTTTTCTTTGTTTTAAATCACATTTTAATCTTAATATTAGGATGCCATGTCCCCCTGGTTGTTTTAGTGGCGGTGAGAATGATCAGATTACTTGCAGTTCATCAGAAGAGAAGTTAGTGGTGTGGTGGGTGGAGGCTCAGGAAGACGTCGTGCAGCGTGATTCACAGACAAGATAAGCAACTCGCAGACTTGTGTTTATTTTCCAGGATAATTTGAAACAAAGCTTGGATGTTCCTTTGGACTAAAGATACCAGGGACGGCGCGCATGTGTGTTATGTCGCACTTAGTTTACAAGATCTTTGTTTATGAATATCCTGGATGGACCTACAGAAGCTCAGGGTTTGGTTTATGAGGCACGATGCAACGTTAATCTCTATATAGTAACAGTTTACTTGACTTTATCAGCTGGGTCACGTGGAAATCTGTTATCTTCAGTTTGAATTAGGAAACATACCATCTGCAGTTTCACACAGTCTGAACATATTTAATGTTCTCTTCTGGTTTAGTTTTGGTTGTGTGTAGCTGTGTGGTGGGACAGAGACTTTATTGGCGTTGGGTTAAAGATGGTCTCTTGCTGTTTTTAATACCACGTGAATGATGATCATTTCGAGGTGCTTAGGCAGCTGTTGGCTCTCTCTACTCTGTGTGTGTGTGTGCTGTAGTTTCTGTGTTGAGGTAAAGCAGCAGCCCGACAGAGGAGGCCCACAGTGACTGTACTGCTGCCATTCTGGTTTGAACTGGATAAAACAATGCTTTTTTTGTGACCACTTGACCAGCTATCCTCTTTCATCCTTCTTCCTGTAAGTAAGAGTTGAGCAGACAGGGAAATCCAATTTTGGAGAGTTTTTGCTTTCACCGGGTTTTGTGTTCAAAGATGAAACAAGTGAGAAGACCATGATTTTTAATTCTCTTAGATATAGGCTACTGTAAGGTGGGACTTGCCCACATTAAACTTCCTGTATATTCCATGTTACATCTCATTCCAAATTTAACATTAGGCTTTGAAACGGCTTAGATAAGAAATTAAAAATCTCATATTGCTGTATTTCTTATGTTAGGAAGTAGCCCAATTGTGGTTTCACAGATGTAGCTACTCAAGCGTAAATGGAGAGTCCTCTGGTTGAGGGGGTTAGGCTACTTGTTACATGGTCAGCAGCAGCCCCGTCACACTTGGTCTCTCTTCCATTTTGCTGAGACAGTATTCACGTCAAAGTTCAAGTTCTCATTATTTTGTGTTTTTTGAGACATTTGAGCTTCGCTTCTAAGGATACCATATTGATTTAGACTTAGAGGATCACTGTTGAGACTTTGGCATTATGGAAACATGGCCGTATCGGAAAGAAAAATCAAAGCTCATCGAAGCAAATTGAGAAACTAGGTCTTGTGCAAACATGTGTGCTGTGTCAGAGCCTGTGGTCCTTTTGCTTCCACCTGCTCTGCGGTCTGAACTGCTGCGTGCTGTCGGGGATATGTCAGTCAGATGCCTGGGATATCCCAACCAGTAAATATAGTCGTGACTGCCAGTCTGGTAACACATGCACACCTGGCTTTAACATACTCACTGGGCTGCATGTGTGATGATAGGTGAACTGGACTCCTTGGAAATTAAACATCGATATCAAAAGCTCAGTTGTAAAAGAACTAATAACCAAAAGCGTTGCCCCTTTCCCCTGGTGCAGGAACAACAGTGCAGTCCAATTGGCGATCAACACTATGTAATTAGGTCTGATGCAACTGTGGGGTTTTTTTTTGTTAGTCAGTCAGGCACCTCTGGCTGCAGCCCAAAGGAATAATATTTTGCAATGCTAAGATTTCACTGCAAGCACATAAAGTTTTCCCCATTGTGTTGTAAAACTGAACTGAATTCCTAATTTTTCTCTTTCTGTTCTTCTTCTTCAGATAAACCATCATGATTCCCATCACAGAGCTCCGGTACTTTGCTGACACCCAGCCAGCGTACCGAATCCTGAAGCCATGGTGGGACGTCTTCACCGACTACATCTCGATCGTCATGTTGATGATCGCGGTGTTCGGTGGCACACTGCAGGTCACGCAGGACAAGATGATCTGCCTGCCGTGCAAGTGGGTGGTCAACAGGTCCTGCGAGACCATGCCGGCCCCGAACATGACCACCCCTTTCGTTCTTGAACCCAAAGGCATCCAATACGACCTTGACCGCCATCAGTATAACTACGTCGATGCTGTCTGCTACGAGAACGAACTGCACTGGTTTGCCAAATATTTCCCCTATCTGGTGCTACTCCACACCCTCATCTTCTTGGCCTGTAGCAACTTCTGGTTCAAGTTTCCCCGCACAAGCTCAAAACTGGAGCACTTTGTTTCTATCCTCCTCAAGTGCTTTGACTCCCCATGGACAACAAGGGCTTTGTCTGAGACCGTGGTGGAAGAGAGCGACCCCAAACCTCTGGGAAAAATGAATGGCTCTGTGGACAAGAAGGCCTCGTGTGTAAGCGAAGACGTGGAGGCGAGCGTCCCTATGCTGCAGCGCACCAAGTCCAGGATCGAACAAGGAATTGTAGACCGCTCCGAAACCGGGGTGTTGGATAAAAAAGAAGGGGAGCAAGCAAAGGCCCTTTTCGAGAAGGTCAAGAAGTTCAGGATACACGTAGAAGAAGGCGATATCGTCTACCGTCTCTACATACGTCAGACCATCATCAAAGTAATCAAGTTTATACTAATAATTTGCTACACAGCCTACTATGTGCACTACATCAGATTCGATGTGGTGTGCGTGGTGAACCTAAAGAAGCTAACGGGGTACAGCACGTTCTCTTGCGCGCACCCGTTGGCAACTCTTTTCAAGATCTTGGCCTGTTTCTACATCAGCTTGGTGGTGGTTTACGGTCTCATCTGCATGTACACTCTGTGCTGGATGGTCAGCCGCTCCCTCAAACGATACTCCTTCGAGTCGATCCGGGAGGAGAGCAGCTACAGCGACATCCCAGACGTTAAGAACGACTTTGCCTTCATGCTGCACATGATCGATCAGTACGACCCGCTCTACTCCAAGCGCTTTGCTGTGTTTCTGTCAGAGGTGAGCGAGAACAAGCTGAGGCAGCTGAACCTGAACAACGAGTGGACGTTGGAGAAGCTGAGGCAGCGCATCACCAAGAACTCCACGGAAAAGCTGGAGCTGCATCTGTTCATGCTCAGCGGGATCCCGGACACAGTATTCGATCTGATCGAGCTCGAAGTGCTCAAGCTCGAGCTCATCCCAGACGTAACCATCCCGCCAATCATCGCCCAGCTGTCCAACCTGAGGGAGATGTGGCTCTATCACACACCAGCTAAAATCGAGGCTCCAGCTTTGGCTTTCCTGAGGGAAAACCTGAAGTCCCTCCACATCAAGTTCACTGACATCAAGGAGATTCCCCTGTGGATCTACAGCCTGAAGAACCTCAGCGAGTTGCACCTGACCGGGAACTTGAGTGCGGAGAACAATCGCTACATCGTCATCGATGGGCTCAGAGAGCTGAAACGCCTCAAAGTGTTACGTCTCAAGAGCAACCTAACAAAGCTGCCCCAAGTCGTTACAGATGTCGGAGTGCACCTCCAGAAGCTCTCCATCAACAACGAAGGAACCAAACTCATGGTGCTCAACAGCCTGAAGAAAATGGTCAACCTGACGGAGCTGGAGCTGGTTCGCTGCGATCTGGAACGCATTCCTCACTCCATCTTTAGTTTGCACAACCTGCAGGAGATTGACCTGAAGGACAACAATTTGAAGACGATAGAGGAGATCATCAGCTTCCAGCACCTGCACCGGCTCGTGTGCCTCAAGCTGTGGTACAACCAGATCGCCTACATCCCCATTCAGATCGGAACACTTACCAATCTGGAGCGGCTGTACCTGAACAGGAACAAGATCGAGAAGATCCCCAGCCAGCTCTTCTTCTGTCGCAAGCTGCGCTTCTTAGACCTGAGTCACAACAACCTGACCAGCATCCACGCCGACGTGGGCTTCCTCCAGAACCTGCAGTACTTCGCCGTGACAGCAAATAGGGTAAGAGTGAGACAAACTTTCACTATGTTGTTTGAATGTGATGAACTCAAAGGCCAGATAAGGTCTTTTACGAAGGTCAACCCTTATAAATTCTTAGACTTTCGTGGAAATTACAGCCTTAGAGATAAGCACATGGCTGAGGCTCAGACAGCGTTTCAGATACGTATCATCAACACATACAGTGTTGCGTCTTTCCCATGTTTAATTATTTTGTCCTTAGAGATGTAGACTTTGCTTTATTCTTTGCTTTGCTTTATGAAGTTCAGGTAGCAAAAAGACTGAACACCCTGATGTGAACTTGGACCGTTTATCTGCTCTCCAGGAACAGAACCACAGTCATGTTCTGTACACAGCAGTCAAATTAACTGCTAGCATTTAAGATAAACGTCCTGTTTGGAGCGAAACACAGGCTTTTTTTTTTTTTTTACTACAAGTCTACTTTCTTTTCTTCTTTCAGGCTAATAAATAAGAACCATTAAGGAGTTCAAAGCTTGTGGTATAATTACCAAATTTTTCTCCAAGAGCACGTTATGATTCTTTGAACATGATTTCCCCCCTAAGAGAAGATGATAAAAATGTTTTCATCTCTTGTATACTTCCTGAGACGTGAACCCTTTATTTAGGATGTTGTTTATTTCAGTTTCAAAGATCGTTAACTTGAATATTTTCGAGGGCCAAGCCAAATCCTGCCATTACAGGATTTGAAGACCTCCAAAGATGTTTCTTTCGGGTGGGTTCGTCCATTTACTTTGCGGTGCAGTAGTAGAGGATCATTTCAGCCTTAACTACATGCTCTTTATTGGATTTGCATTATAGGAATTCCAGGCTGAAAGATGCAGTATGTTCATGAGAATTTAGAAAAACAGCATTCTCGGGGCGGTGCGTGGCGCAGTGGTTAAGGCAGCCGCCCCATGTATATGCAGACGCAGGCGTCCCCGGTTCGCGTCCCGCATCGGGCAGACCTTTCCTGCATGTCATTCCCCTCTCTCTGCCTCCCCCTTTCCTGTCTATCTCTACTGATCTGTGAAATAAAGGCATAAAACGCCAAAAAAATATACTTTAAAAAAAAAGAAAAACAGCATTCTCCTGAAAATGCCGTTTGTTTGTTTGTTTTTTTGACTCCAATGCATTTGCACAAGATCATGTGTTTTCAGTAAAGGCTACTATTACTGCCATTTTATTGTTGTTGCTTGTGTGGTTTTACACTGGAAATAGGTTCCAGCAGGTTTGTGAGCAGCCAAAAATAGCTCCATTAAATGAGACAACTCGAGGTGTCTCTCGTGCGTTTAAGGCCTCTCTCGCCTCCTTTGCACGTTATCAATTCAAATTAGCTGTGTAATTGTAGGAATATAAGTGTCCATGTAGAGAGGATGCAATTTCTATGGGTGTCAATGAATAATACCCTGCTTAGAGCTTAATGGTTGGCTTTAGATAGACGCAAAGAATGCAAAGGAGGACAAGACGTTCATGGCACATAAACATGAAAAGGCTCAGAGAATGCATGGCTGGCCGCTGTGCTGGTTTTAAATTATTTGTCGTTGCTTTGAAGCCATTTTGTTTGTTTTTGTCTCTCCAATGTGATGCATTTGTTATGAAACTCAGTCTAGAGTCTAGACAGCAACTTTTTTTGTGCCTTTTAATCTCATTTTGGTTTATTTCCTCTGCTGGGGCTCGGCTGGTGTGGTGTTTTTTTAATCAATTCTGTACCATCTAAAAATGAACAGGATCTATAAATGAGCCATTCTCCACTCACTGTGGTGGAAAGAGCTGCTTCTTTTTCTTCATATCCTCATTGCAAACCTTAAATCTCGGCCTCATTTGGCCATGGCATATGGATTAAACATTGAACAGCTCAGACTTTATGTTGACTGATAACTTCATTGTTCTGCTTCTTGCCCCGTCTCCACTCCAGATCGAGACTTTGCCCCCGGAGCTGTTCCAGTGTAAGAAGCTGCGCACGCTGAATCTGGGAAACAACTGCCTGCAGACGCTGCCCTCGCGCTTCGGGGAGCTCACCGGGTTGACCCAGCTGGAGCTGAGAGGGAACCGTCTGGAGTGTCTCCCGGTGGAGCTCGGCGAGTGTCGGCTGTTAAAGAGGAGTGGCCTGGTGGTGGAGGAGGACCTGTTCAACACGCTGCCGTCGGAGGTCAAAGAGCAGCTGTGGAGGGCCGACAAGGAACAAGCTTGAATCGAATGTTAGCGGTGAGCTGCCAAGTGAGAGAAGTTTGATTTGAGAAACAAACAAGAAGTTGATTTTGGTCATAAAGAGAGAAGCAAAACCTTGAGAGGTTTGCAGCCATGGGTCCGCAGAAAAGTGACGAGGCTTCAACATGGATGTCAAACTTCAAGACCTCCGAGCAATCTCTAGGTTCATCGTCAAGGAAGAATCTCTATAACCAACCTTTTAGTGATGAAAAAGGTGGTTTTACTAATGTGGCTTTTCTGTAATTTCCTTCTAGTTATAAAGCTGCAGGGATGCAAGCAGGCCATGTCACGTATGCATGCCATAGTAGGACCTTTCTAAAGCAAACCTGTTTATAGGAAACAGCCAAAAAAAAAACCAACACAGAAAAAAACAAAACAAAACCGCCGCACGATTCAGCCTTGCCAGTGAGCTAAGCGTGCTGACTATCACTTCTTTGCTGGCCGAGGGATACATGCACAAATGGAACAAGCTGAACGCAGCGTTTGCCTGACATTCCTCTTGGCCTTGAGAATCAAAATTTCACTTTTACATTTGCAGTTGCGTTGCAGTGTGACCGAGAATGCCGGCAGATGTTAGAGGAAAAATAATAGTGCAACTGACAGCCAGACAGTCTACTGAGGCATGAAGGTTCGGCACTTTTTCTTTTTTTTGTTTTGTTTTCTTTCGGGGCTCTCTGTTCTGCTCAACATGCTTGGATGCATCTTTTTATGCCGACAAAAAATGACTGATGGCGTGATGAGGATCGTCACAGCTTAGGCCTTAACTTTAGAAGACTGATGAGGTGACATCAAAGAGAAAAAGCGATGTCACGTGGGAAACAAATGGGAACAAACTCTACAGTACAATGTCTAAATACCCTGCAGTTGTTAATTTATAATGTCGTCCTGTGGGCAGGCTCTTTGTAAGCTGGATGGGAGCTGGGGAGCTTCTGCTTGGGCTTTTTTTGTGTGTGTGTTTTGCTTCACGAAACATCATGTCTCATTCAGACATGTAACCGAGCTTTACCTTGTTTTGCATGACTAAGCATCACATACATTACTGATGTGTCTTATTAAGGTGCGAGACGGGCTTCTAATCGGTGCATTTGGACCTGTTGAGACAACTTAAAGATGCGCAATCTCTTTACCACACACTGGTATCATGCTTCAGGCCTGTGAATGAGGCTGATTTTGGTTCACAGTCAAGTAATAAGTGATGAATGATCAGAGGGTAAGGATTCATTTGAAGCTTCTTTTTTTTTATGGAAGATAGACCTGTAGCCAGAGATCTCAAGTGACCTTTGTTCAACTGAAGGCTAATATGTTTCCTCACTGACTGTAAGACTGTAATTATACAGTGTCGCTCTGTCCATATAAGTTCGCTGTCCCTGTATTAAAGCTACAGAGGCACGAACATGGAGTAAACTCCCTGCCACTACAGCTGATTCAGTTGTTTTTATCAAGTTAAAACATGCGAGCTTGCACAACGCCACTCATACAGCTGCTAGATAATATAAACCAATAAAGGGTGGAGCAAGAATCAAGGTACTTTTTCTGCTCGGTGCGATTTTTGAATTATGAGATTAGATGATTATCACTTATATGGCACCTCCGAGCGGACGAAGCCAGACAGGAGAGTCTTAACTAGCTGCCAGGTACTGCCAGTCTCAGAGAGATAGAGAGAGAGCAGTGTTGATGTTAGTGACTCAAGTGCCCAGCTGTTTGTAGGCCACGCTATTTATCATGCTCAGTTTACTCGCGGGGAAACTGGACATTCATCAGCACTTTGTTTATCCATCCAAGAGCAAAATGAGGACAAACAGGAAATTACAGAGCGGAGGAAACTGGTTCTGACCGACCTACACAAGGGAAACATTTATTCACAGAGAGAGTATGCAGAATATGTGGTCTCCACATGCATGGTGCAAATTAGTGCAACAGTGCTTTTGTCTGCTTGAAACACTTTTCTTGTTAAGACCCTGGATTTTAACGGCATCATTTGGAGTCTACCTGCTACGTCGACTCCAGCCAGGCATCTCTCGTTGCTAATATGGCCTTACCTTTTACAAGCCGTACGCCCTGTTAATGATCACAAACATCACGTTCTTGTGTTGTTGTTGTTGTTTTTTTTTTCTTTCATGTGCTGTAAAATGTATAGCCGAAACGTCCGAGGTCTTTATTTGATGCATATCAAACATACGGTTCTGTGGTCTTATTGTTACCAGCTGTTTCTTTGTTCTCTTTGTGCTCTTTAAAAAGTTTGACTGTAACGATACAACCGCACCTTTTGTTCACAGTGAATTTTGTTTCACTGAGGTCTTGGCCTTAAATCCAAAATGACCTTGGGGTCACTTGTAAAGTGCACCCGCACAGTCTTAAAGCACAGTCGTGTTGTCGTGAATGTGTTGAGTAGCAACCGGTTTTGAAGTAGGAAGAAGGTCAAAGGCAAAGTTGAGAACAAAAAGCAACAGATCTCGGTTTTCCTTCACGTTCATGTATTTTTTTGAAGTGTCCACTTTGATATATCTGCTTTGGTTTTATTTTCAAGGGTGCCAAGTATGAGAGCGAAACATTTTTTTTTTATAACGTTCTACAGACAGTGATTGTTGACCTGTTGGATGCCAAAAAAATTGAATGCAAATTGTCAAATCATTGAGGTACAAGCATTTCACTGCATATAATGTTCTGTATGCCTTCTGGTGAAGTAACATGGCTCGTTGTAGTGGTGCAGTGCAGAGCAGTGCAGTGGTGCTGACACCAAACATCTCCCTCCTGCAGTGCAGCACAGAGTGTCAAGTTAATCTGTTTTTTTTTTTTTTTTTTGTCTGTTTCATCCTCATGTTTTTATGGAGAAGTTCTGATCAGGCCGTGTCATTAAAACAGGTGTTGTTGACTTGTTTTTCCTTTTTTTTTTTGTGAGTCGAAACAGGAAGCCGTGGAAAATATTTGAAACGGCAAAGCAAATTACAAATGAAAGGCCATGGATGTCTACACCAGGCAGCCACAACATTAAAAGCACTTTCCAGTTGTAATAATACACAGTAGTGTAAACTGTAGTGATTGATGTATTAGGAGAACTCCACTACTCTTGAAGTTTTTGAGAGTGCCATAGAAATCTTACTCAGGAGAGTTTATTCACACTTCATCCGAACAAGTGACTTCACCAAAAGTTTCCATCTTCTCTACATGTCCACTTATTCTAATATCAGGCCTTTTCCCTTTCTCAGTTTTTGCCGCGGTCAGTCTGCGTCAGCACTACGACGCATCGCTCAAATGTTTGAGTCGTGTTTTCTTTCCTGTCAAGTCTGCATTAATATTCGCAAACGTTTGGTCTGTCATTCCCAGAGCTGTGACTGCGGACACACAACACACAGCCCCCCCCCCCTCGCAGTCACTTCCCCTCTGAGTCACGAGTTGAGCATGTTTAACCTGCAGCCCCCACTCCCTTTCCTGCACGTCAGTGTCAGTTAATTAGTGCGAAGGTCTGACATGAGGTCAGTCAGCCATTCGCAAAGCACTGGAAAAGGGGGAAGTTTTGGTGACTAATGAAATTCCCCTTGGTTGCTAGAAATCTACAGCACTTTGATTAGTTATCATGTCTCCATTTAAACATTAAATAGCCTCAATCAGCACATTTAGAAGAACTTATTTCACCATTTTGCTTTTCATGCTCATGTTGTCTCTTTTGTTAAAGTGTGAGATATTGAAAATGTGCTTGTTTGTGTGTGCGGATCTGTGTGATTGTGATCGGTTTATTCCCACGCTGAAATTAAAGCAACCTGTGAGTGACTTCGCGAGTTTCTTTTTGGACACGGCTCCGGTCCCCCAAAAAACATTTCAAGACAAGACAAGACTTCACAACTTGAACGGAAACGACCGTCGACAATCCAACACACTGTAAACGGAGAGCTGCCTCCAGTGTGGGCATTGTGTGTAACATTACACCTCATCGTCTGTTAATAGACCTGAACACGGTTGCACACCATTTGACTTGAACTTAAAAGAAAAACCGCATCATGACTGCATTTGCATTGACGTCCAACCTCTACCTGTGTATAAAAAAACAACGGTTTTTAAATTCATGATTGTATTTGCTTTGTGCGATAAATCCGTCTGTATTAATGATGCCTGTGGATCAGGGATGAATGAAAACACTGTCGGTTTCCATTCTTGGGTTTTCACATACATTTTATTTCACGGCATGAGTTTGTCGATGCTGAACCTGTGTGCAGTATAGCCATATGGAATAGCCACCCCAATTAACTCCTCCTCCTCTCCTCCCTGTTGCTGAATATTAAGCCTGAAGCCTGAAAAGCTGGATGGACAGATTTGTTTTGATCAGCACTGTCTGTATTGCACGTGACAAAGGCCTTTATCAATGAATTGCTGCCAAGTGGATTGATCACTGGCTTTTTAAGCGGGACGTCTGTATGAATGAACAACTGAACTTTTGATTTCCTAATGTTCAGACCCTACTTTTGTACCATTCTGACACATGATAATAAAATAAACACTTAACACTAAATCCGGTTGCAAACGAGATGTTAATTTCCCACTTGGCTGACTTTTTTTTTTTCCTTCTCATATGGGTTTTTACTGAGAGGCAGTTTTTAAAACACTTAAGAAGCAGACTAATGGACCTTTTTTTATTATTATTAACATTTCATCTCTTCTTTGCAGAGAAAAAAACAAGTCTAATTAATATTGTTCACAATGGCTTAGCTGTGTTAAGTGTCCCAGTAAGTCACTGACTGTGTGCAGTGATGCTGACTCACCTTAATTAAATCCAGGCGTGTTAATGTTACTAATTACAAACGAGCGTTTCCTGTGGCGTCGCATCAAGAGCTCCAGCATTATTTCTTTCTCACAGGGAATATTGGTTACACTAATGCTCCGCTGCTCCTCTGCAGGAACGCTCAGTGTATGTAAATGATGGCAAATCATTTTCACAGCTGTTTCTCCCCTTGTGTCCTCATTAACCGAGAGGTTGACGACTTATTAAGAGTGTGCACAAGGTCGTAGGATGAAACTCTGCACCTTGTTCTGCACTCTGGTCTTCATGAACAAAGTGTAAAAGAGTTGAACTAATAGCCTACTTATTATCACAGGTTGTCTGCATCTAAGGCGGTGTGAGAACTTTCCTGATACATTATAGTATTTTATCAATGTTTGTAAAAGTTATTAAAACAACAGTATCTCTTTAGGAAAAAGCAAATATCAGAGTAAAATTGTGATAATTCAAAAATATATATAAATTGTTTTATACTTTCCTGTCCTGTCAATCATCTTAATGTTTAAATTACCTCATAACCAGTGGTGAATTTACCATTTTTGAGGTATTTGCACTTTGAGTATTTTGAGTTTTGGATTAAAATCTACTGTACTTTTTTTTTTCTTTCAGAAACAGAAATATTCAAGTAAACTACAAGTACCTCAAAACTAAGTCTATTAACTCTTCTTAAACAGTTCTGGCAACATTTTTTGGGGGGTGATAGGAACAATATGCAAAAGGAATGAGGATGACACCTATGAAGGAATTGATGTGACCTAAGGTCAAAGGTCAGCATATTGTAACTGGGTTTTGTTATAGGGGTGACTTCAAGCTTATTTTTCTCCAGATTTCTATAGTAAAATGCCACCAAAATGATACCAGAGGTAGAGTGAGACACCAGGAACAATATGCAAAAGGAATGAGGATGACACCTATGAAGGAATTGATGTGACCTAAGGTCAAAGGTCAGCATATTGTAACAGGGTTTTGATATAGGGGTGACTTTAAAATGATTTTTCTCCAAATCTCTACAGTAAAATGCCACCAAAATGATACCAGGAGTAGAGTGAGACACCAGGAACAATATGCAAAAGGAATGAGGATGACACCTATGAAGGAATTGATGTGACCTAAGGTCAAAGGTCAGCATATTGTAACAGGGTTTTGTTAAATGGGCGATTTTAATGTCGTTTTTCTCCAGATTTCTACAGTAAAATGCCACCAAAATGATACCAGAGGTAGAGTGAGACACCAGGAACAATATGCAAAAGGAATGAGGATGACACCTATGAAGGAATTGATGTGACCTAAGGTCAAAGGTCAGCATATTGTAACAGGGTTTTGATATAGGGGTGACTTTAAAATGATTTTTCTCCAAATCTCTACAGTAAAATGCCACCAAAATGATACCAGAGGTAGAGTGAGACACCAGGAACAATATGCAAAAGGAATGAGGATGACACCTATGAAGGAATTGATGTGACCTAAGGTCAAAGGTCAGCATATTGTAACAGGGTTTTGTTAAATGGGCGATTTTAATGTCGTTTTTCTCCAGATTTCTACAGTAAAATGCCACCAAAATGATACCAGAGGTAGAGTGAGACACCAGGAACAATATGCAAAAGAAATGAGGATGACACCTATGAAGGAATTGATGTGACCTAAGGTCAAAGGTCAGCATATTGTAACTGGGTTTTGTTATGGGGGTGACTTCAAGCTCATTTTTCTCCAGATTTCTACAGTAAAATGCCACCAAAATGATACCAGGAGTAGAGTGAGATGTCAGGAACAGTATGTAAAAGTAATGAGGATGACACCTGTAACCCTGGTTAGAATTACAACACTCAGAAATACTAGTTTCCTCAAATGCATCATTGTTTTCCTGCATCGTAGTTGTTTTTCGTCCGATAGCGTAATTTCCGAGCTTACCTGAACGCATCACCTGCAGGCCTCGGTGTGTGTGAGAAGGTGCAGGGACACAGAGACCAGGAGGAACAGAGGAAGGAGAAGCTCATGCAGCCGCAGAGCAAAGTGTCCAGTTCGGCGGCCAAATGTAATGATATTTTGTGAAGTTGTGATAAAAGTGTTGTTAGAGAGTGAGTGTGAAGAGAAACTTACCTGGCGAAAGTGAAACCGATCCTGGGAGTGACTCGGACGAGTGTTTACCCAGGCTTTCGGGACTATTTTGGTGAGTTAGCTCCACCGATAGCACATTAGCTCAATTAGCAGTATCATTCTGGTTTAGTACACAAGAAAGAAAGCCAGCCAGAATAGTCAATATGTTTAATGATACTGTGAACTGTTTTCATGATACTGTGATGATATGTTGTTATTGTGTGTTACCGTAACGAACCTGTAGCAATTTAATGAGCTGTTAGCTCAGCTGCGGCCTGTAAACAGGGCCAAGCCTGGCTCCACAGCCGTCGCCGTAGCTCAAGTGCTAAAATAATGTAGCATTTCATGTGTTTTGCATTGTTGAGTTGTTTACATTTCGGTTAATGAAGCTATATTGTTTAATGTGCACTGAAAAAAAACTAAAGACAGTCAATTAAGCTGATGAATAATTACGCTGCATGTTATGCAGGCTGGTTTATTTGAGGGACGAGTTCTTCCATTCAACTGTGATCCACACCACCGCCGTTGCCGCGTGGAGGCTCTTGGTTCAACCGTGATCCGTGTCAACGCCATGCTGCATGGAAACTCTTGGTTCATCGGGACCAGTATCAGTGTGGTAGGACAGGACTCGGTCCTGAGGAGTCACACATTTCATTTGCACTTTGTTTTCTGAGATCTCAGTATTTTTTTTTTTGACTTTTTTCCTATTTTTACATTTTTTTTGCTAAGAAGAAACTGACAAATAAACTGAAAAACAGTAATCCATGGAGACCCTGAAAGACAATAAATAAAGTGAAACAAACAGAGGAAAACGGGATAAAAGAGACAATTCAACCCATTAAAGGGGAAAGAGACACTTTTTTTTATTTTTCTTTATTATTTTCTATACCGGTACTTACCTGTTTCAGTAAATTTTATTTCATTCTGTGAATTTAATTAATGTGAACTGAACTGAATTTCATTTTTTCCAAAGCTGAACAGTTAAACAAGAAAAAAACAAAGTTGAATACACTTGAATATAAACATTCAAACCATAATCTGTGTGTTGTGTGATGTGTGAGGTGGGAGATTAATGCTATCAGTATTAGCGCTACTGCCAGTCTCCTTATTCGAACCTAGTGATCAGATAGAACCAGAGAAGACTTAGAAGAAGGTTACATAAAAAGTGGCGAGCCAGCCAGGAGATTGGTTAATAGTAGCTTTTTGATCTTCCACCACACAATACGCACCCTTTCAAATTTGAGTTCACTGAGTCAGATATGGATATTTGCAACCGTTTTGAGGTTAACGGTCAGAACTCCCTATACGTGACAGGTGTAGGATCAGATTACACAGATGAAGAAATCGATACTGTATTCAAAGTTAATGGAGACATTTCTAAAATAGTCAGAATCCCTGATGAGTCAGGACAACCAGAGGGTAGAGCCCTGATCCAGTACGCATCTGACAGGTCTATCTCTAGAATCGACCCCATTACCTTGGGTACCTTACCAAGTCCAAAGGACCCTGCTGTGTCGTGGTTTGCGAGAACCATTAGAGATGTATGTCAGGAAGAGATGGGGAGGGAGATAGCTCGCAGATACCTGGGTGAGTTGCAGTCTGTCGCAGGTAGTGGCAGGGCAGGCTTCTTGAATGTGCTTCAGGAAGAGCTGCAGGGAAACCAGAGCACATCACAGACTGTACACAGTAGTGCTACACCGCCACATGCAACTCAAAATGTCAACACATCTAATAATGAACAAAATGAACCTGCAGAGCCCACACATGTTCATAGTGCACCTGCTAGTGTACCAATGAGCCCAGCCCACGTCAGTGAGAATGTTTTTAATCCCCCCCAGATCCAGAAAGTGATTGTGGAGCATGTCATTCGAAGTGAGTCCACCACTTCATCATCCCCACAAATACGGATGCGCACCTTCTCTGGACGGATGCCAAGACCAAATGGTGAGGTGGATTATGAAACGTGGCGCACCCAAGCTGATCTTCTCCTTAACGAACCTTCCTTGAACGACGCTCACAAGGTGAGAAGGATTCTTGAGAGCTTGCTGAGTCCAGCAGCTGATGTCGTGAAGCCTCTTGGCATTTCTTCACCACCAAGCGTTTATGTCACTCAACTTGATTCTGCTTTTGGTGTCGTGGAGGATGGGGAGGAGTTATTCGCTGCATTTCTCAGCTCTAACCAAAACAATGGAGAGAAGCCATCAGCATACTTGAACAGGCTCCATAGCCTCCTCTCAAGGGCAATTTCTAGAGGGGGAGTTTCAGCTGAAAATTCCAACGACCACTTGCTCAGACAATTCTGTAGGGGCTGTTGGGATCAGAGCATCATCATAGGCCTACAGTTAGAGTGCAAAAGGAGCAATCCGCCAACATTCCCCGAGTTCCTCCTCATGTTGAGAACTGAGGAGGACCGTCGTTCAGCAAAGCTGGACAGGATGAAAAAACACTTAGGTGCTTCAAAAGCTAACATGTATGCCCACCATGTTTTTGATATGCCCTCTTATGACTGTGAGCCTGTCCCATTGCCTAACACAAAACAAAATGAGACATCAAAACTTGCAAAGAAAGTGAATGAGCTAACTAAACGGCTAGAAAAGCTAAGCAAAAACCCACAGAACCTCACTCATGACAGTAACCCCCACCCAGTGGTAAAACCAAAGCAAGATGAAACCTCTAACATTGAGAACAAAATAGCTGAACTGACAAAACAAGTTGAAAAACTAGCACAACATCAGAGAGCGAGCGAGGGTACTCAAAAGAACGACTGCTTCGTAATCAGTAGTAATAACATGAGGAGACCCTTTAAGGTGCCTGGGATGCCCAGGCCGTGGTTTTGTTTTAAGTGTGGGGAAGACAACCACATTGCTGCTCACTGCTCAAACGAACCCAACCCCACACTAGTTCGCAAGAAAAATGCAGAACTTAGAGAGAGGCAGGATAAGTTCTTAGCTCAGCAAGCTGCTTCCCCATTTGCTTTAAACTAGCAGCAGCTCCTGCAATGGGACATCCAGGAGCTGTAGTTGAGGATAACCCCTGTCCCAACAGATCAGTTAATGATGCTGAAACACAAAAGAAAGTTATAACACAAACAATGACTGAAACTTACGATAGCACAGAGCGATCTTTACCCGCTGGACTTGTAGGTCCTCGTTGTGTAGCTTCTGTCTTCCTTGAGGGTGTACTGTGCGAGTCTATCATGGACACCGGATCACAAGTCACAACAGTGTCCGAGTGTTTCCATAAGAACCATCTGTCTCACTTACCTGTACATCCAGTCCATGCTCTTCTTGAAATCGAGGGAGCTGGTGGACAGCAAGTCCCCTATCTCGGCTACATAGAAGCTCGTGTCACCTTCCCTCTGTCCGTTCCTGGCAGGGAAGAAGAGCTAGTTGTGTTAGCACTTGTAGTACCAGAGTGTCAGTTCAACAGCAGGACGCCCCTGTTGATTGGTACGAATGTGTTATTACGACTCTATGACAAAGTACTTGAACAAGATGGTCCAGAGTTCATTCGCAAACTCACCTCTAGAGATCTTGCAGTGATCTTCCAGCACATTGCCCGGATGCGTGACCTTGACAACCATGCACATCCTGTCAGGTTACACGGAGAAAATCCCATCACCATCCCTGCAAAACAAAAATGCTGCGTCACAGGTGATGTCAGGCTGAAAAAGAACACTCAAAGCACATTTGTTCTTGAACCCAACGAACGTCATGGGTTGCCAGGTGGCGTGTTCCTTGAAGCTGCGCTAATGGACATCCCCTTTAAGTCCAGCAGCAAGGTTCCTGTCGTCCTGCGTAACCTTAGTGACCACGATGTTACGCTGCAGCCGAAGCGCATCATTGCTCAAATATGTGCAACTCAGCAGATCACACCGCTTGGACCAGAGCAAGGTGACTCTCGTCACAACAAACCTGACATTGACAAACTCAAGTTCAATCTGGATGATTCGCCGATATCTGAACAATGGAAAGACCGCATCACCACCAAGCTTAGGTCCATTTCAGAAGTCTTTGCTGTGGATGACCTGTCTCATGGTCACACTACTGCTGTGAGACATCACATCAGGCTTCATGACGAAACTCCTTTTAAGGAGAGGCCAAGGCCTATTCATCCCAGCGACAGGGAAGCGGTCAAGCAACACCTTAAGGAACTGCTCGACGCAGGAATCATTAAAGAGTCACAGAGCCCTTTCGCGTCGCCAGTAGTCTTGGTGCGAAAAAAGAATGGCTCAATCAGACTATGCATCGACTACAGGAAGCTTAACGCTCGAACCATCAGAGACGCATATGCTCGTCCGAACATTGAGGAGACCTTTACGGCCCTCAGCGGCGCTAAATGGTTCTCAGTCATGGACCTTAAATCTGGTTATTATCAGGTTGAAATGGCTGAAGAAGATAAGCCTAAAACTGCTTTCACTTGTCCCCTCGGCTTCTTCGAATTCAATCGCATGCCGCAGGGTGTCACGAACGCGCCAAGCACCTTTCAGCGCCTTATGGAGAGGTGTGTCGGCGACTTGCACCTCAATGAGGTATTGGTGTTCCTCGACGACTTGATAGTCTTTTCAGATACATTGGAAGAACACGAAGCACGGCTCATGAAGGTGCTCAACCGTCTTAAGGACTACGGTCTTAAGCTTTCTCCAGAAAAATGTCACTTCTTTAAGACATCAGTCAAGTATCTTGGTCACGTCGTCGATGCACGGGGAGTTCATACAGACCCTGACAAGGTATCCGCCTTGAGAGATTGGCCTCGTCCTTTGAACAGGAAAGAGCTAAAATGTTTTTTAGGCTTCGCTGGTTACTATCGGCGGTTCGTCGATGGTTATTCCCAGATAGCCAAACCTCTTAATAGCCTGACAGCAGGCTATTACCCACCGAAGAAGAGAGGCAAAGTGTACAAGAGGGAGCGTACCACACCTCTTGTGAGCCCTAATGCACCACTTGGTGAGGAGTGGACTCCCGAGTGTGAAAATGCATTCAGAACTCTGATCGAGAAATTGACGTCTGCGCCCATACTTGCCTTTGCGAATCCGCAACTGCCGTATGTTGTCCATACTGACGCTTGTCGCGATGGGTTGGGCGCTGCGCTCTACCAAGAGCAGGAGGGGAAGCTCAGAGTTGTCGCGTACGCCAGTCGAGGTCTTTCAAAGAGCGAGAGAAACTATCCCACTCACAAGCTCGAATTCTTGGCCTTAAAGTGGGCGGTTTGTGAGAAATTCAATGATTACCTTTATGGCTCAAGTTTCACTGTACTTACCGACAACAACCCCCTCACATACATATTGACATCTGCAAAGTTAGACGCTGCTGGACATCGCTGGTTAGCCGCTCTTTCTACTTACCAGTTCACCATCAAGTACAGAGCAGGGCAGGCCAACCGCGATGCAGACGGGTTGTCACGGCGACCTCAAGGTCCGCCTTTTGAGGACGAAGCTTTCACTAAAGAAAGAGAGAGGATCGAGGACATGAAAAAACGGCTCACAGAGACAAGAGACGACATGGGTCATGAAGTGTTCTCTACCTTGTGTCAACGTCATCTTGTGACATTTAGAGGTGAACACTACCATCATTCAGAGCAGCCAGTCGTTGCAGAGTCTCTTGTCGTTGATCCTTCTATTGTGCCAGATGTTTTCGGTGAAGACACTTTACCATCCATGTCTAACTCTGACTGGTGCGATGCTCAAAATAATGATCCATCTATCTCACGTGTCATCACCTTTGTGAGGAGAGCTGCAAAACCCAGTTTCAGAGAGACAAACCTTGAACCTCCTGATGTCAAACTCCTTCTCAGGGAATGGAAAAAACTCGAACTCAGGGATGATATCCTATACAGGAAGTGGTCTGAACGTGGCGATCTGGTCTACCAGTTGGTCTTACCTGAGCGGTTCAGAGAGAGAGCACTGCAGGGAGTGCATAATGATGTCGGCCATCTTGGTTCTGAGCGCGCACTTCATCTTGCTCGTGCCAGGTTCTACTGGCCAAAGATGGCCAGAGACATTGAGGAAAAATGCAAAAAGTGCGAACGCTGTTTCAGGAGGAAGGCTGTGCCTCAAAAGGCCGCACCTTTGGAAAACATTTCCGCTACTTACCCGCTCGAGCTTCTTTGTATGGATTATTTATCCCTTGAGCCAGGCAACAGAGACACAAGAAACATTCTAGTCATCACTGACCACTTTACAAAATTTGCTGTGGCAGTGCCGACTAGAGATCAGAAAGCCAAAACTGTCGCTAAGGCTTTATGGGAAAACTTAATCGTTCACTACGGGTTCCCCAGTCGTCTGCTCAGCGACCAAGGCAGAGATTTTGAATCTAAAACAATCAGAGAACTCTGCACACTGATAGGAGCAGACAAAGTCCGTACCACCCCGTACCACCCCCGGGGAAACCCGGTGGAACGGTTCAACCGGACGCTCCTTGGTATGCTAGGCACCCTGGAAGAGAGAGACAAATACCATTGGAGAGATTTTGTCAAACCATTGGTTCACGCATACAATTGTACGCGAAACGATACAACAGGCTTTTCGCCTTATGAACTAATGTTTGGTAGGCAGCCCAGATTGCCAATTGATCTTGTCCTGGGAATCCACCCTGATATGGGGAACCACAAGACCCACTCAGAGTATGTCAAAGGCCTTCGTCAGCGCTTACAAGAGAGCTACTCTTTAGCTGCTAAAAACTTCCAGAAGATGGGAGGGAAGAATAAGGCTAGGTTTGACAAGAAGGTCAGAGCAGCTGAACTCTTAGAGGGCGATAGGGTCTTAGTGAGAAACGTGAATATCAGGGGAAAACACAAATTAGCCGACCGGTGGGAACAGAAAATCCATGTCGTTGTCAGACGAATAAGAGAAAGTCCTGTTTACGTAGTCAAACCTGAAACAGGGGAGGGTCCGCACCGTACGTTGCACAGAGATCTTCTTCTGCCATGCGGGTTCCTACCTGTAACAGAGGTCAGAGAGCACAGTTCTCCCCCTAACACGTCAAGGAAAATGAAACTGCGGGACAAACCAACAAAAGACACACAAGAGGATGACGACTGTCGGGAGGACGAGTCGTACAGTGACGAGGATGAACTGTATCCTAGCCCATGGGTGCCAGAAATCATCACTAGGGGTCCTTTCCTACAGAGGGAAGGAGGCTTCAGTGAGCCTCAACCAGCTTCCAGGGTATTAAACCCTGACACCCCTTCTTTTGTGCCCCAGAGCTCAACACACTTACCTGAGAGACCTACTCAAGAGCTTCAGCCAGAAACCCCTCTTGTCAGCTCTGAGAGTAGTAGTTCAGTTACACATCCTACTTCACATTGTAGTCCCCCAGACCATGTTGTTATTGACATTCCAGAACCTGATATGACACACGTCTCACCTGTTAGAGAGGACACAGATCTCATCACCACAGACCCTGTAGTTGTAGACACTGACAATGTAACATCTGAGAGTCTAGAGTCTGAGAACACAAGTGTCAGGCGTTCTGTTAGAGAGAGACGTCCGCCTCGGAAACTCACTTATGATGAGCTGGGTGAACCTTTAACTTTGGCCATCAGTTCGTTCTTTCAGGCTTTAGGAGCTGCCATTTCGCACGTATCTGTACCTGTAGGGGCAGGTATGCATGCAGGGACTCATGCAGTCTAGGGGGGGAGAGTGTAACCCTGGTTAGAATTACAACACTCAGAAATACTAGTTTCCTCAAATGCATCATTGTTTTCCTGCATCGTAGTTGTTTTTCGTCCGATAGCGTAATTTCCGAGCTTACCTGAACGCATCACCTGCAGGCCTCGGTGTGTGTGAGAAGGTGCAGGGACACAGAGACCAGGAGGAACAGAGGAAGGAGAAGCTCATGCAGCCGCAGAGCAAAGTGTCCAGTTCGGCGGCCAAATGTAATGATATTTTGTGAAGTTGTGATAAAAGTGTTGTTAGAGAGTGAGTGTGAAGAGAAACTTACCTGGCGAAAGTGAAACCGATCCTGGGAGTGACTCGGACGAGTGTTTACCCAGGCTTTCGGGACTATTTTGGTGAGTTAGCTCCACCGATAGCACATTAGCTCAATTAGCAGTATCATTCTGGTTTAGTACACAAGAAAGAAAGCCAGCCAGAATAGTCAATATGTTTAATGATACTGTGAACTGTTTTCATGATACTGTGATGATATGTTGTTATTGTGTGTTACCGTAACGAACCTGTAGCAATTTAATGAGCTGTTAGCTCAGCTGCGGCCTGTAAACAGGGCCAAGCCTGGCTCCACAGCCGTCGCCGTAGCTCAAGTGCTAAAATAATGTAGCATTTCATGTGTTTTGCATTGTTGAGTTGTTTACATTTCGGTTAATGAAGCTATATTGTTTAATGTGCACTGAAAAAAAACTAAAGACAGTCAATTAAGCTGATGAATAATTACGCTGCATGTTATGCAGGCTGGTTTATTTGAGGGACGAATTCTTCCATTCAACTGTGATCCATACCACCGCCGTTGCCGCGTGGAGGCTCTTGGTTCAACCGTGATCCGTGTCAACGCCATGCTGCATGGAAACTCTTGGTTCATCGGGACCAGTATCAGTGTGGTAGGACAGGACTCGGTCCTGAGGAGTCACAAATTTCATTTGCACTTTGTTTTCTGAGATCTCAGTATTTTTGACTTTTTTCCTATTTTTACATTTTTTTTGCTAAGAAGAAACTGACTAAGACACTGAAAAACAATAATCCATGGAGACCCTGAAAGACAATAAATAAAGTGAAACAAACAGAGGAAAACAGGGAATAAAAGAGACAATTCAACCCATTAAAGGGGAAAGAGAAACTTTTTTTTTATTTTTCTTTATTATTTTCTATACCGGTACTTACCTGTGTTCAGTAATTTTCATTTCATTCTGTGAATTCAATTAATGTGAACCGAACTGAATTTCATTTTTTCCAAAGCTGAACAGTTAAACAAGAAAAAAACAAAGTTGAATACACTTGAATATAAACATTCAAACCATAATCTGTGTGTTGTGTGATGTGTGAGGTGGGAGATTAATGCTATCAGTATTAGCGCTACTGCCAGTCTCCTTATTCGAACCTAGTGATCAGATAGAACCAGAGAAGACTTAGAAGAAGGTTACACACCTATGAAGGAATTGATGTGACCTAAGGTCAAAGGTCAGCATACTGTAACTGGATTTTGTTAAATGGGCGATTTTAATGTCGTTTTTCTCCAGATTTCTACAGTAAAATGCCACCAAAATGATACCAGAGGTAGAGTGAGACCCCAGGAACAATATGCAAAAGGAATGAGGATGACACCTATGAAGGAATTGATGTGACCTAAGGTCAAAGGTCAGCATATTGTAACTGGGTTTTGATATAGGGGTGACTTTAAAATGATTTTTCTCCAGATTTCTACAGTAAAATGCCACCAAAATGATACCAGAGGTAGAGTGAGACACCAGGAACAATATGCAAAAGGAATGAGGATGACACCTATGAAGGAATTGATGTGACCTAAGGTCAAAGGTCAGCATATTGTAACAGGGTTTTGTTAAATGGGCGATTTTAATGTCGTTTTTCTCCAGATTTCTACAGTAAAATGCCACCAAAATGATACCAGAGGTAGAGTGAGACACCAGGAACAATATGCAAAAGGAATGAGGGTGACACCTATGAAGGAATTGATGTGACCTAAGGTCAAAGGTCAGCATACTGTAACTGGATTTTGTTAAATGGGCGATTTTAATGTCGTTTTTCTCCAGATTTCTACAGTAAAATGCCACCAAAATGATACCAGGGGTAGAGTGAGACCCCAGGAACAATATGCAAAAGGAATGAAGATGACACCTATGACGGAATTGATGTGACCTAAGGTCAAAGGTCAGCATACTGTAACTGGATTTTGATATAGGGGTGACTTTAAAATGATTTTTCTCCAGATTTCTACAGTAAAATGCCACCAAAATGATACCAGGGGTAGAGTGAGACACCAGGAACAATATGCAAAAGGAATGAGGATGACACCTATGAAGGAATTGATGTGACCTAAGGTCAAAGGTCAGCATATTGTAAGTGGGTTTTGATATAGGGGTGACTTTAAAATTATTTTTCTCCAGATTTCTACAGTAAAATGCCACCAAAATGATACCAGGGGTAGAGTGAGACGCCAGGAACAATATGCAAAAGGAATGAAGATGACACCTATGACGGAATTGATGTGACCTAAGGTCAAAGGTCAGCATATTGTAACTGGATTTTGATATAGGGGTGACTTTAAAATGATTTTTCTCCAAATCTCTAGAGTAAAATGCCACCAAAATGATACCAGGGGTAGAGTGAGACGCCAGGAACAATATGCAAAAGGAATGAGGATGACACCTATGAAGGAATTGATGTGACCTAAGGTCAAAGGTCAGCATATTGTAACTGGGTTTTGTTATGGGGGTGACTTCAAGCTCATTTTTCTCCAGATTTCTACAGTAAAATGCCACCAAAATGATACCAGAGGTAGAGTGAGATGTCAGGAACAGTATGTAAAAGTAATGAGGATGACACCTATGAAGGAATTGATGTGACCTAAGGTCAAAGGTCAGCATACTGTAACTGGATTTTGTTAAATGGGCGATTTTAATGTCGTTTTTCTCCAGATTTCTACAGTAAAATGCCACCAAAATGATACCAGAGGTAGAGTGAGACCCCAGGAACAATATGCAAAAGGAATGAGGATGACACCTATGAAGGAATTGATGTGACCTAAGGTCAAAGGTCAGCATATTGTAAGTGGGTTTTGATATAGGGGTGACTTTAAAATGATTTTTCTCCAGATTTCTACAGTAAAATGCCACCAAAATGATACCAGAGGTAGAGTGAGACCCCAGGAACAATATGCAAAAGGAATGAGGATGACACCTATGAAGGAATTGATGTGACCTAAGGTCAAAGGTCAGCATATTGTAACTGGGTTTTGATATAGGGGTGACTTTAAAATGATTTTTCTCCAGATTTCTACAGTAAAATGCCACCAAAATGATACCAGAGGTAGAGTGAGACACCAGGAACAATATGCAAAAGGAATGAGGATGACACCTATGAAGGAATTGATGTGACCTAAGGTCAAAGGTCAGCATATTGTAACAGGGTTTTGTTAAATGGGCGATTTTAATGTCGTTTTTCTCCAGATTTCTACAGTAAAATGCCACCAAAATGATACCAGGGGTAGAGTGAGACCCCAGGAACAATATGCAAAAGGAATGAAGATGACACCTATGACGGAATTGATGTGACCTAAGGTCAAAGGTCAGCATACTGTAACTGGATTTTGATATAGGGGTGACTTTAAAATGATTTTTCTCCAGATTTCTACAGTAAAATGCCACCAAAATGATACCAGGGGTAGAGTGAGACACCAGGAACAATATGCAAAAGGAATGAGGATGACACCTATGAAGGAATTGATGTGACCTAAGGTCAAAGGTCAGCATATTGTAAGTGGGTTTTGATATAGGGGTGACTTTAAAATTATTTTTCTCCAGATTTCTACAGTAAAATGCCACCAAAATGATACCAGGGGTAGAGTGAGACGCCAGGAACAATATGCAAAAGGAATGAAGATGACACCTATGACGGAATTGATGTGACCTAAGGTCAAAGGTCAGCATATTGTAACTGGATTTTGATATAGGGGTGACTTTAAAATGATTTTTCTCCAAATCTCTAGAGTAAAATGCCACCAAAATGATACCAGGGGTAGAGTGAGACGCCAGGAACAATATGCAAAAGGAATGAGGATGACACCTATGAAGGAATTGATGTGACCTAAGGTCAAAGGTCAGCATATTGTAACTGGGTTTTGTTATGGGGGTGACTTCAAGCTCATTTTTCTCCAGATTTCTACAGTAAAATGCCACCAAAATGATACCAGAGGTAGAGTGAGATGTCAGGAACAGTATGTAAAAGTAATGAGGATGACACCTATGAAGGAATTGATGTGACCTAAGGTCAAAGGTCAGCATACTGTAACTGGATTTTGTTAAATGGGCGATTTTAATGTCGTTTTTCTCCAGATTTCTACAGTAAAATGCCACCAAAATGATACCAGAGGTAGAGTGAGACCCCAGGAACAATATGCAAAAGGAATGAGGATGACACCTATGAAGGAATTGATGTGACCTAAGGTCAAAGGTCAGCATATTGTAAGTGGGTTTTGATATAGGGGTGACTTTAAAATGATTTTTCTCCAGATTTCTACAGTAAAATGCCACCAAAATGATACCAGAGGTAGAGTGAGACCCCAGGAACAATATGCAAAAGGAATGAGGATGACACCTATGAAGGAATTGATGTGACCTAAGGTCAAAGGTCAGCATACTGTAACTGGATTTTGTTATAGGGGTGACTTTAATGTCATTTTTCTCCAGATTTCTACAGTAAAATGCCACCAAAATGATACCAGAGGTAGAGTGAGACCCCAGGAACAATATGCAAAAGGAATGAGGATGACACCTATGAAGGAATTGATGTGACCTAAGGTCAAAGGTCAGCATATTGTAACTGGGTTTTGATATAGGGGTGACTTTAAAATGATTTTTCTCCAGATTTCTACAGTAAAATGCCACCAAAATGATACCAGAGGTAGAGTGAGACCCCAGGAACAATATGCAAAAGGAATGAGGATGACACCTATGAAGGAATTGATGTGACCTAAGGTCAAAGGTCAGCATACTGTAACTGGATTTTGTTATAGGGGTGACTTTAATGTCATTTTTCTCCAGATTTCTACAGTAAAATGCCACCAAAATGATACCAGGGGTAGAGTGAGACGCCAGGAACAATATGCAAAAGGAATGAAGATGACACCTATGACGGAATTGATGTGACCTAAGGTCAAAGGTCAGCATATTGTAACTGGGTTTTGATATAGGGGTGATTTTAAAATGATTTTTCTCCAAATCTCTAGAGTAAAATGCCACCAAAATGATACCAGGGGTAGAGTGAGACGCCAGGAACAATATGCAAAAGGAATGAGGATGACACCTATGAAGGAATTGATGTGACCTAAGGTCAAAGGTCAGCATATTGTAACTGGGTTTTGTTATGGGGGTGACTTCAAGCTCATTTTTCTCCAGATTTCTACAGTAAAATGCCACCAAAATGATACCAGGAGTAGAGTGAGATGTCAGGAACAGTATGTAAAAGTAATGAGGATGACACCTATGAAGGAATTGATGTGACCTAAGGTCAAAGGTCAGCATATTGTAACTGGGTTTTGATATAGGGGTGACTTTAAAATGATTTTTCTCCAGATTTCTACAGTAAAATGCCACCAAAATGATACCAGAGGTAGAGTGAGACCCCAGGAACAATATGCAAAAGGAATGAGGATGACACCTATGAAGGAATTGATGTGACCTAAGGTCAAAGGTCAGCATACTGTAACTGGATTTTGTTAAATGGGCGATTTTAATGTCGTTTTTCTCCAGATTTCTACAGTAAAATGCCACCAAAATGATACCAAGGGTAGAGTGAGACGCCAGGAACAATATGCAAAAGGAATGAAGATGACACCTATGACGGAATTGATGTGACCTAAGGTCAAAGGTCAGCATATTGTAACTGGGTTTTGATATAGGGGTGATTTTAAAATGATTTTTCTCCAAATCTCTAGAGTAAAATGCCACCAAAATGATACCAGGGGTAGAGTGAGACGCCAGGAACAATATGCAAAAGGAATGAGGATGACACCTATGAAGGAATTGATGTGACCTAAGGTCAAAGGTCAGCATATTGTAACTGGGTTTTGTTATGGGGGTGACTTCAAGCTCATTTTTCTCCAGATTTCTACAGTAAAATGCCACCAAAATGATACCAGGAGTAGAGTGAGATGTCAGGAACAATATGTAAAAGTAATGAGGATGACACCTATGAAGGAATTGATGTGACCTAAGGTCAAAGGTCAGCATATTGTAACTGGGTTTTGATATAGGGGTGACTTTAAAATGATTTTTCTCCAGATTTCTACAGTAAAATGCCACCAAAATGATACCAGAGGTAGAGTGAGACCCCAGGAACAATATGCAAAAGGAATGAGGATGACACCTATGAAGGAATTGATGTGACCTAAGGTCAAAGGTCAGCATACTGTAACTGGATTTTGTTAAATGGGCGATTTTAATGTCGTTTTTCTCCAGATTTCTACAGTAAAATGCCACCAAAATGATACCAAGGGTAGAGTGAGACGCCAGGAACAATATGCAAAAGGAATGAGGATGACACCTATGAAGGAATTGATGTGACCTAAGGTCAAAGGTCAGCATATTGTAACTGGATTTTGTTATAGGGGCGATTTTAATGTCATTTTTCTCCAAATTTCTACAGTAAAATGCCACCAAAATGATACCAGAGGTAGAGTGAGACACCAGGAACAATATGCAAAAGGAATGAGGATGACACCTATGAAGGAATTGATGTGACCTAAGGTCAAAGGTCAGCATACTGTAACTGGATTTTGTTAAAGGGGCGATTTTAATGTCGTTTTTCTCCAGATTTCTACAGTAAAATGCCACCAAAATGATACCAGGGGTAGAGTGAGACGCCAGGAACAATATGCAAAAGGAATGAGGATGACACCTATGAAGGAATTGATGTGACCTAAGGTCAAAGGTCAGCATACTGTAACTGGATTTTGTTAAAGGGGCGATTTTAATGTCATTTTTCTCCAGATTTCTACAGTAAAATGCCACCAAAATGATACCAGAGGTAGAGTGAGACACCAGGAACAATATGCAAAAGGAATGAGGATGACACCTATGAAGGAATTGATGTGACCTAAGGTCAAAGGTCAGCATATTGTAACTGGGATTTTGTTATAGGGGCGATTTTAATGTCATTTTTCTCCAAATTTCTACAGTAAAATGCCACCAAAATGATACCAGAGGTAGAGTGAGACACCAGGAACAATATGCAAAAGGAATGAGGATGACACCTATGAAGGAATTGATGTGACCTAAGGTCAAAGGTCAGCATACTGTAACTGGATTTTGTTAAAGGGGCGATTTTAATGTCATTTTTCTCCAGATTTCTACAGTAAAATGCCACCAAAATGATACCAGAGGTAGAGTGAGACGCCAGGAACAATATGCAAAAGGAATGAGGATGACACCTATGAAGGAATTGATGTGACCTAAGGTCAAAGGTCAGCATACTGTAACTGGATTTTGTTAAAGGGGCGATTTTAATGTCGTTTTTCTCCAGATTTCTACAGTAAAATGCCACCAAAATGATACCAGAGGTAGAGTGAGACCCCAGGAACAATATGCAAAAGGAATGAGGATGACACCTATGAAGGAATTGATGTGACCTAAGGTCAAAGGTCAGCGTACTGTAACTGGATTTTGTTATAGGGGTGACTTTAATGTCGTTTTTCTCCAGATTTCTACAGTAAAATGCCACCAAAATGATACCAGAGGTAGAGTGAGACCCCAGGAACAATATGCAAAAGGAATGAGGATGACACCTATGAAGGAATTGATGTGACCTAAGGTCAAAGGTCAGCATATTGTAACTGGGTTTTGATATAGGGGTGACTTTAAAATGATTTTTCTCCAGATTTCTACAGTAAAATGCCACCAAAATGATACCAGAGGTAGAGTGAGACCCCAGGAACAATATGCAAAAGGAATGAGGATGACACCTATGAAGGAATTGATGTGACCTAAGGTCAAAGGTCAGCATACTGTAACTGGATTTTGTTATAGGGGTGACTTTAATGTCATTTTTCTCCAGATTTCTACAGTAAAATGCCACCAAAATGATACCAGAGGTAGAGTGAGACCCCAGGAACAATATGCAAAAGGAATGAGGATGACACCTATGAAGGAATTGATGTGACCTAAGGTCAAAGGTCAGCATATTGTAACTGGGTTTTGATATAGGGGTGACTTTAAAATGATTTTTCTCCAGATTTCTACAGTAAAATGCCACCAAAATGATACCAGAGGTAGAGTGAGACGCCAGGAACAATATGCAAAAGGAATGAGGATGACACCTATGAAGGAATTGATGTGACCTAAGGTCAAAGGTCAGCATACTGTAACTGGATTTTGTTATAGGGGTGACTTTAATGTCATTTTTCTCCAAATTTCTACAGTAAAATGCCACCAAAATGATACCAGGGGTAGAGTGAGACGCCAGGAACAATATGCAAAAGGAATGAGGATGACACCTATGAAGGAATTGATGTGACCTAAGGTCAAAGGTCAGCATATTGTAACTGGGTTTTGATATAGGGGTGATTTAAAATGATTTTTCTCCAAATTTCTACAGTAAAATGCCACCAAAATGATACCAGAGGTAGAGTGAGACCCCAGGAACAATATGCAAAAGGAATGAGGATGACACCTATGAAGGAATTGATGTGACCTAAGGTCAAATGTCAGCATACTGTAACTGGGTTTTGTTATGGGGTGACTTTAAGCTCATTTTTCTCCAGATTTCTACAGTAAAATGCCACCAAAATGATACCAGGAGTAGAGTGAGATGTCAGGAACAGTATGTAAAAGTAATGAGGATGACACCTATGAAGGAATTGATGTGACCTAAGGTCAAAGGTCAGCATATTGTAACTGGGTTTTGATATAGGGGTGACTTTAAAATGATTTTTCTCCAGATTTCTACAGTAAAATGCCACCAAAATGATACCAGAGGTAGAGTGAGACCCCAGGAACAATATGCAAAAGGAATGAGGATGACACCTATGAAGGAATTGATGTGACCTAAGGTCAAAGGTCAGCATACTGTAACTGGATTTTGTTAAATGGGCGATTTTAATGTCGTTTTTCTCCAGATTTCTACAGTAAAATGCCACCAAAATGATACCAAGGGTAGAGTGAGACGTCCAGGAACAATATGCAAAAGGAAGGAGGATGACACCTATGAAGGAATTGATGTGACCTAAGGTCAAAGGTCAGCATATTGTAACTGGATTTTGTTATAGGGGTGAATTCAATGTCATTTTTCTCCAAATTTCTACAGTAAAATGCCACCAAAATGATACCAGAGGTAGAGTGAGACACCAGGAACAATATGCAAAAGGAATGAGGATGACACCTATGAAGGAATTGATGTGACCTAAGGTCAAAGGTCAGCATACTGTAACTGGATTTTGTTAAAGGGGCGATTTTAATGTCGTTTTTTTCTCCAGATTTCTACAGTAAAATGCCACCAAAATGATACCAGGGGTAGAGTGAGACGCCAGGAACAATATGCAAAAGGAATGAGGATGACACCTATGAAGGAATTGATGTGACCTAAGGTCAAAGGTCAGCATACTGTAACTGGATTTTGTTAAAGGGGCGATTTTAATGTCGTTTTTCTCCAGATTTCTACAGTAAAATGCCACCAAAATGATACCAGGGGTAGAGTGAGACGCCAGGAACAATATGCAAAAGGAATGAGGATGACACCTATGAAGGAATTGATGTGACCTAAGGTCAAAGGTCAGCATATTGTAACTGGGATTTTGTTATAGGGGCGATTTTAATGTCATTTTTCTCCAAATTTCTACAGTAAAATGCCACCAAAATGATACCAGAGGTAGAGTGAGACCCCAGGAACAATATGCAAAAGGAATGAGGATGACACCTATGAAGGAATTGATGTGACCTAAGGTCAAAGGTCAGCGTACTGTAACTGGATTTTATTATAGGGGTGACTTTAATGTCATTTTTCTCCAGATTTCTACAGTAAAATGCCACCAAAATGATACCAGAGGTAGAGTGAGACCCCAGGAACAATATGCAAAAGGAATGAGGATGACACCTATGAAGGAATTGATGTGACCTAAGGTCAAAGGTCAGCATATTGTAACTGGGTTTTGATATAGGGGTGACTTTAAAATGATTTTTCTCCAGATTTCTACAGTAAAATGCCACCAAAATGATACCAGAGGTAGAGTGAGACCCCAGGAACAATATGCAAAAGGAATAAGGATGACACCTATGAAGGAATTGATGTGACCTAAGGTCAAAGGTCAGCGTACTGTAACTGGATTTTATTATAGGGGTGACTTTAATGTCATTTTTCTCCAGATTTCTACAGTAAAATGCCACCAAAATGATACCAGAGGTAGAGTGAGACACCAGGAACAATATGCAAAAGGAATGAGGATGACACCTATGAAGGAATTGATGTGACCTAAGGTCAAAGGTCAGCATACTGTAACTGGATTTTGTTAAATGGGCGATTTTAATGTCGTTTTTCTCCAGATTTCTACAGTAAAATGCCACCAAAATGATACCAAGGGTAGAGTGAGACGCCAGGAACAATATGCAAAAGGAATGAGGATGACACCTATGAAGGAATTGATGTGACCTAAGGTCAAAGGTCAGCATATTGTAACTGGATTTTGTTATAGGGGCGATTTTAATGTCATTTTTCTCCAAATTTCTACAGTAAAATGCCACCAAAATGATACCAGAGGTAGAGTGAGACACCAGGAACAATATGCAAAAGGAATGAGGATGACACCTATGAAGGAATTGATGTGACCTAAGGTCAAAGGTCAGCATACTGTAACTGGATTTTGTTAAAGGGGCGATTTTAATGTCGTTTTTCTCCAGATTTCTACAGTAAAATGCCACCAAAATGATACCAGGGGTAGAGTGAGACGCCAGGAACAATATGCAAAAGGAATGAGGATGACACCTATGAAGGAATTGATGTGACCTAAGGTCAAAGGTCAGCATATTGTAACTGGGATTTTGTTATAGGGGCGATTTTAATGATTTTTTCTCAGATTTCTACAGTAAAATGCCACCAAAATGATACCAGAGGTAGAGTGAGACACCAGGAACAATATGCAAAAGGAATGAGGATGACACCTATGAAGGAATTGATGTGACCTAAGGTCAAAGGTCAGCATACTGTAACTGGATTTTGTTATAGGGGTGACTTTAATGTCATTTTTCTCCAGATTTCTACAGTAAAATGCCACCAAAATGATACCAGAGGTAGAGTGAGACCCCAGGAACAATATGCAAAAGGAATGAGGATGACACCTATGAAGGAATTGATGTGACCTAAGGTCAAAGTTCAGCATACTGTAACTGGATTTTGTTATAGGGGTGACTTTAATGTCATTTTTCTCCAGATTTCTACAGTAAAATGCCACCAAAATGATACCAGAGGTAGAGTGAGACGCCAGGAACAATATGCAAAAGGAATGAGGATGACACCTATGAAGGAATTGATGTGACCTAAGGTCAAAGGTCAGCATATTGTAACTGGGTTTTGTTATAGGGGTGACTTTAATGTCATTTTTCTCCAGATTTCTACAGTAAAATGCCACCAAAATGATACCAGAGGTAGAGTGAGACCCCAGGAACAATATGCAAAAGGAATGAGGATGACACCTATGAAGGAATTGATGTGACCTAAGGTCAAAGGTCAGCATATTGTAACTGGGTTTTGATATAGGGGTGACTTTAAAATGATTTTTCTCCAGATTTCTACAGTAAAATGCCACCAAAATGATACCAGAGGTAGAGTGAGACCCCAGGAACAATATGCAAAAGGAATGAGGATGACACCTATGAAGGAATTGATGTGACCTAAGGTCAAAGGTCAGCATACTGTAACTGGATTTTGTTAAATGGGCGATTTTAATGTCGTTTTTCTCCAGATTTCTACAGTAAAATGCCACCAAAATGATACCAGAGGTAGAGTGAGACCCCAGGAACAATATGCAAAAGGAATGAGGATGACACCTATGAAGGAATTGATGTGACCTAAGGTCAAAGGTCAGCATATTGTAACTGGGTTTTGATATAGGGGTGACTTTAAAATGATTTTTCTCCAGATTTCTACAGTAAAATGCCACCAAAATGATACCAGAGGTAGAGTGAGACCCCAGGAACAATATGCAAAAGGAATGAGGATGACACCTATGAAGGAATTGATGTGGCCTAAGGTCAAAGGTCAGCATATTGTAAGTGGGTTTTGATATAGGGGTGACTTTAAAATTATTTTTCTCCAGATTTCTACAGTAAAATGCCACCAAAATGATACCAGGGGTAGAGTGAGACGCCAGGAACAATATGCAAAAGGAATGAGGATGACACCTATGACGGAATTGATGTGACCTAAGGTCAAATGTCAGCATATTGTAACTGGGTTTTGATATAGGGGTGACTTTAAAATGATTTTTCTATATAAAAATCTATCTATATATTCTATATAAGGTATAGAACCGTCAAGTTCAGGAGGGCCCATCTGGGAAAAAGCCTGATCCCTGCAGCCATAGCGGCCCTGAACAGCAGGCCTCGCTGATCTGTCTGTCCTCTTTCTTGATCACTGTGTTGTCATGTACTGTCTGTCGTCACTGGTGTTGTGTATGTTGTTGATTTTGTCTGCTGTCTTGTAACATGTCTTTCTATGTATGTGCAGTCTGTGAAGACAATTTTCCCCGCGGGGACAAATAAACAATCAATCAATCAATCAATCAAAAGGAATGAGGATGACACCTATGAAGGAATTGATGTGACCTAAGGTCAAAGGTCAGCATATTGTAAGTGGGTTTTGATATAGGGGTGACTTTAAAATTATTTTTCTCCAGATTTCTACAGTAAAATTCCACCAAAATGATACCAGGGGTAGAGTGAGACGCCAGGAACAATATGCAAAAGGAATGAGGATGACACCTATGAAGGAATTGATGTGACCTAAGGTCAAAGGTCAGCATATTGTAACTGGGTTTTGTTATGGGGGTGACTTCATGCTTATTTTTCTCCAGATTTCTACAGTAAAATGCCACCAAAATGATACCAGGGGTAGAGTGAGACGCCAGGAACAATATGCAAAAGGAATGAGGATGACACCTATGACGGAATTGATGTGACCTAAGGTCAAAGGTCAGCATACTGTAACTGGATTTTGATATAGGGGTGACTTTAAAATGATTTTTCTCCAGATTTCTACAGTAAAATGCCACCAAAATGATACCAGGGGTAGAGTGAGACACCAGGAACAATATGCAAAAGGAATGAGGATGACACCTATGAAGGAATTGATGTGACCTAAGGTCAAAAGTCAGCATATTGTAAGTGGGTTTTGATATAGGGGTGACTTTAAAATTATTTTTCTCCAGATTTCTACAGTAAAATGCCACCAAAATGATACCAGGGGTAGAGTGAGACGCCAGGAACAATATGCAAAAGGAATGAAGATGACACCTATGACGGAATTGATGTGACCTAAGGTCAAAGGTCAGCATACTGTAACTGGATTTTGTTATAGGGGTGACTTTAATGTCATTTTTCTCCAGATTTCTACAGTAAAATGCCACCAAAATGATACCAGAGGTAGAGTGAGACCCCAGGAACAATATGCAAAAGGAATGAGGATGACACCTATGAAGGAATTGATGTGACCTAAGGTCAAAGGTCAGCATATACTAACTGGATTTTGTTAAATGGTGACTTTTAATGTCGTTTTTCTCCAGATTTCTACAGTAAAATGCCACCAAAATGATACCAGAGGTAGAGTGAGACCCCAGGAACAATATGCAAAAGGAATGAGGATGACACCTATGAAGGAATTGATGTGACCTAAGGTCAAAGGTCAGCATACTGTAACTGGATTTTGTTATAGGGGTGACTTTAATGTCATTTTTCTCCAGATTTCTACAGTAAAATGCCACCAAAATGATAACAGAGGTAGAGTGAGACCCAGGAACTATATGCAAAAGGAATGAGGATGACACCTATGAAGGAATTGATGTGACCTAAGGTCAAAGGTCAGCATACTGTAACTGGATTTTGTTAAATACGATTTTAATGTCGTTTTTCTCCAGATTTCTACAGTAAAATGCCACCAAAATGATACCAAGGGTAGAGTGAGACGCCAGGAACAATATGCAAAAGGAATGAGGATGACACCTATGAAGGAATTGATGTGACCTAAGGTCAAAGGTCAGCATATTGTAACTGGATTTTGTTATAGGGGCGATTTTAATGTCATTTTTCTCCAAATTTCTACAGTAAAATGCCACCAAAATGATACCAGAGGTAGAGTGAGACACCAGGAACAATATGCAAAAGGAATGAGGATGACACCTATGAAGGAATTGATGTGACCTAAGGTCAAAGGTCAGCATATTGTAACTGGGATTTTGTTATAGGGGCGATTTTAATGTCATTTTTCTCCAAATTTCTACAGTAAAATGCCACCAAAATGATACCAGGGGTAGAGTGAGACGCCAGGAACAATATGCAAAAGGAATGAGGATGACACCTATGAAGGAATTGATGTGACCTAAGGTCAAAGGTCAGCATATTGTAACTGGGTTTTGATATAGGGGTGACTTTAAAATGATTTTTCTCCAGATTTCTACAGTAAAATGCCACCAAAATGATACCAGGGGTAGAGTGAGACACCAGGAACAATATGCAAAAGGAATGAGGATGACACCTATGAAGGAATTGATGTGACCTAAGGTCAAATGTCAGCATACTGTAACTGGGTTTTGATATAGGGGTGACTTTAAAATGATTTTTCTCCAGATTTCTACAGTAAAATTCCACCAAAATGATACCAGGGGTATAAGGTATAGACACCAGGAACAATTGCAAAAGGAATGGGATGACACCATCTGAAGGAAAAAGCCTGAGCCATGTGACCTGAACAGGGCCTCAAATCTGTCTGTCCTCTTTCTATCACTGTGTTGTCATGTACTGTCTGTCGACTTTGTTGTGTATGTTGTTGATTTTGTCTGCAGTCTTTAACATGTCTTTCTAAATGCCAGTCAAAATGATACCAGGGACAAAGTAAACAATCAATCAATCAATCAATCAAAAGGAATGAGGATGACACCTATGAAGGAATTGATGTGACCTAAGGTCAAAGGTCAGCATATTGTAACTGGGTTTTGATAAAGGGGTGACTTTAAAATTATTTTTCTCCAGATTTCTACAGTAAAATTCCACCAAAATGATACCAGAGGGTAGAGTGAGACCCCAGGAACAATATGCAAAAGGAATGAGGATGACACCTATGAAGGAATTGATGTGACCTAAGGTCAAAGGTCAGCATATTGTAACTGGGTTTTGTTATGGGGTGACTTCAAAATATTTTTCTCCAAATTTCTACAGTAAAATGCCACCAAAATGATACCAGGGGTAGAGTGAGACTCCAGGAACAATATGTAAAAGGAAGGAGGATGACACCTATGAAGGAATTGATGTGACCTAAGGTCAAAGGTCAGCATACTGTAACTGGGTTTTGACATAGGGGTGACTTTAAAATGATTTTTCTCCAAATTTCTACAGTAAAATGCCACCAAAATGATACCAGAGGTAGAGTGAGACACCAGGAACAATATGCAAAAGGAATGAGGATGACACCTATGAAGGAATTGATGTGACCTAAGGTCAAAGGTCAGCATATTGTAACTGGATTTTGTCATAGGGGTGACTTTAAAAATATTTTTCTCCAGATTTCTACAGTAAAATGCCACCAAAATGATACCAGGGGTAGAGTGAGACACCAGGAACAATATGCAAAAGGAATGAGGATGACACCTATGAAGGAATTGATGTGACCTAAGGTCAAAGGTCAGCATACTGTAACTGGATTTTGTTATAGGGGTGACTTTAATGTCATATTTCTCCAGATTTCTACAGTAAAATGCCACCAAAATGATACCAGAGGTAGAGTGAGACCCCAGGAACAATATGCAAAAGGAATGAGGATGACACCTATGAAGGAATTGATGTGACCTAAGGTCAAAGGTCAGCATATTGTAACTGGGTTTTGATAAAGGGGTGACTTTTAAAATTATTTTTCTCCAGATTTCTACAGTAAAATGCCACCAAAATGATACCAGGGGTAGAGTGAGACGCCAGGAACAATATGCAAAAGGAATGAGGATGACACCTATGACGGAATTGATGTGACCTAAGGTCAAAGGTCAGCATACTGTAACTGGATTTTGTTATAGGGGTGACTTTAATGTCATTTTTCTCCAGATTTCTACAGTAAAATGCCACCAAAATGATACCAGAGGTAGAGTGAGACCCCAGGAACAATATGCAAAAGGAATGAGGATGACACCTATGAAGGAATTGATGTGACCTAAGGTCAAAGGTCAGCATACTGTAACTGGATTTTGTTATATGGGCGATTTTAATGTCATTTTTCTCCAGATTTCTACAGTAAAATGCCACCAAAATGATACCAAGGGTAGAGTGAGACGCCAGGAACAATATGCAAAAGGAATGAGGATGACACCTATGAAGGAATTGATGTGACCTAAGGTCAAAGGTCAGCATATTGTAACTGGATTTTGATATAGGGGTGATTTTAAAATGATTTTTCTCCAGATTTCTACAGTAAAATGCCACCAAAATGATACCAGAGGTAGAGTGAGACACCAGGAACAATATGCAAAAGGAATGAGGATGACACCTATGAAGGAATTGATGTGACCTAAGGTCAAAGGTCAGCATACTGTAACTGGATTTTGTTATAGGGGTGACTTTAATGTCATTTTTCTCCAGATTTCTACAGTAAAATGCCACCAAAATGATACCAGAGGGTAGAGTGAGACTCCAGGAACAATATGCAAAAGGAATGAGGATGACACCTATGAAGGAATTGATGTGACCTAAGGTCAAAGGTCAGCATATTGTAACTGGGATTTTGTTATAGGGGCGATTTTAATGTCATTTTTCTCCAAATTTCTACAGTAAAATGCCACCAAAATGATACCAGAGGTAGAGTGAGACCCCAGGAACAATATGCAAAAGGAATGAGGATGACACCTATGAAGGAATTGATGTGACCTAAGGTCAAAGGTCAGCATACTGTAACTGGATTTTGTTATAGGGGTGACTTTAATGTCATTTTTCTCCAGATTTCTACAGTAAAATGCCACCAAAATGATACCAGAGGTAGAGTGAGACCCCAGGAACAATATGCAAAAGGAATGAGGATGACACCTATGAAGGAATTGATGTGACCTAAGGTCAAAGGTCAGCATATTGTAACTGGGTTTTGTTATAGGGGTGACTTTAAAATGATTTTTCTCCAGATTTCTACAGTAAAATGCCACCAAAATGATACCAGAGGTAGAGTGAGACCCCAGGAACAATATGCAAAAGGAATGAGGATGACACCTATGAAGGAATTGATGTGACCTAAGGTCAAAGGTCAGCATACTGTAACTGGATTTTGTTATAGGGGTGACTTTAATGTCATTTTTCTCCAGATTTCTACAGTAAAATGCCACCAAAATGATACCAGAGGTAGAGTGAGACCCCAGGAACAATATGCAAAAGGAATGAGGATGACACCTATGAAGGAATTGATGTGACCTAAGGTCAAAGGTCAGCATACTGTAACTGGATTTTGTTAAATGGGCGATTTTAATGTCGTTTTTCTCCAGATTTCTACAGTAAAATGCCACCAAAATGATACCAAGGGTAGAGTGAGACGCCAGGAACAATATGCAAAAGGAATGAGGATGACACCTATGAAGGAATTGATGTGACCTAAGGTCAAAGGTCAGCATACTGTAACTGGATTTTGTTAAAGGGGCGATTTTAATGTCGTTTTTCTCCAGATTTCTACAGTAAAATGCCACCAAAATGATACCAGGGGTAGAGTGAGACGCCAGGAACAATATGCAAAAGGAATGAGGATGACACCTATGAAGGAATTGATGTGACCTAAGGTCAAAGTTCAGCATACTGTAACTGGATTTTGTTAAAGGGGCGATTTTAATGTCGTTTTTCTCCAGATTTCTACAGTAAAATGCCACCAAAATGATACCAGGGGTAGAGTGAGACGCCAGGAACAATATGCAAAAGGAATGAGGATGACACCTATGAAGGAATTGATGTGACCTAAGGTCAAAGGTCAGCATATTGTAACTGGGTTTTGTTATGGGGGTGACTTCAAGCTCATTTTTCTCCAGATTTCTACAGTAAAATGCCATCAAAATGATACCAGGAGTAGAGTGAGATGTCAGGAACAATATGCAAAAGGAATGAGGATGACACCTATGAAGGAATTGATGTGACCTAAGGTCAAAGGTCAGCATACTGTAACTGGATTTTGTTAAATGGGCGATTTTAATGTCATTTTTCTCCAAATTTCTACAGTAAAATGCCACCAAAATGATACCAGAGGTAGAGTGAGACACCAGGAACAATATGCAAAAGGAATGAGGATGACACCTATGAAGAAATTGATGTGACCTAAGGTCAAATGTCAGCATATTGTAACTGGGTTTTGATATAGGGGTGACTTTAAAATGATTTTTCTCCAGATTTCTACAGTAAAATGCCACCAAAATGATACCAGAGGTAGAGTGAGACCCCAGGAACAATATGCAAAAGGAATGAGGATGACACCTATGAAGGAATTGATGTGACCTAAGGTCAAAGGTCAGCATACTGTAACTGGATTTTGTTAAATGGGCGATTTTAATGTCGTTTTTCTCCAGATTTCTACAGTAAAATGCCACCAAAATGATACCAAGGGTAGAGTGAGACGCCAGGAACAATATGCAAAAGGAATGAGGATGACACCTATGAAGGAATTGATGTGACCTAAGGTCAAAGGTCAGCATATTGTAACTGGGATTTTGTTATAGGGGCGATTTTAATGTCATTTTTCTCCAAATTTCTACAGTAAAATGCCACCAAAATGATACCAGAGGTAGAGTGAGACCCCAGGAACAATATGCAAAAGGAATGAGGATGACACCTATGAAGGAATTGATGTGGCCTAAGGTCAAAGGTCAGCATATTGTAAGTGGGTTTTGATATAGGGGTGACTTTAAAATTATTTTTCTCCAGATTTCTACAGTAAAATGCCACCAAAATGATACCAGGGGTAGAGTGAGACGCCAGGAACAATATGCAAAAGGAATGAGGATGACACCTATGACGGAATTGATGTGACCTAAGGTCAAATGTCAGCATATTGTAACTGGGTTTTGATATAGGGGTGACTTTAAAATGATTTTTCTATATAAAAATCTATCTATATATTCTATATAAGGTATAGAACCGTCAAGTTCAGGAGGGCCCGTCTGGGAAAAAGCCTGATCCCTGCAGCCATAGCGGCCCTGAACAGCAGGCCTCGCTGATCTGTCTGTCCTCTTTCTTGATCACTGTGTTGTCATGTACTGTCTGTCGTCACTGGTGTTGTGTATGTTGTTGATTTTGTCTGCTGTCTTGTAACATGTCTTTCTATGTATGTGCAGTCTGTGAAGACAATTTTCCCCGCGGGGACAAATAAACAATCAATCAATCAATCAATCAAAAGGAATGAGGATGACACCTATGAAGGAATTGATGTGACCTAAGGTCAAAGGTCAGCATATTGTAAGTGGGTTTTGATATAGGGGTGACTTTAAAATTATTTTTCTCCAGATTTCTACAGTAAAATTCCACCAAAATGATACCAGAGGTAGAGTGAGACCCCAGGAACAATATGCAAAAGGAATGAGGATGACACCTATGAAGGAATTGATGTGACCTAAGGTCAAAGGTCAGCATATTGTAACTGGGTTTTGTTATGGGGGTGACTTCATGCTTATTTTTCTCCAGATTTCTACAGTAAAATGCCACCAAAATGATACCAGGGGTAGAGTGAGACGCCAGGAACAATATGCAAAAGGAATGAGGATGACACCTATGACGGAATTGATGTGACCTAAGGTCAAAGGTCAGCATACTGTAACTGGATTTTGATATAGGGGTGACTTTAAAATGATTTTTCTCCAGATTTCTACAGTAAAATGCCACCAAAATGATACCAGGGGTAGAGTGAGACACCAGGAACAATATGCAAAAGGAATGAGGATGACACCTATGAAGGAATTGATGTGACCTAAGGTCAAAAGTCAGCATATTGTAAGTGGGTTTTGATATAGGGGTGACTTTAAAATTATTTTTCTCCAGATTTCTACAGTAAAATGCCACCAAAATGATACCAGGGGTAGAGTGAGACGCCAGGAACAATATGCAAAAGGAATGAAGATGACACCTATGACGGAATTGATGTGACCTAAGGTCAAAGGTCAGCATACTGTAACTGGATTTTGTTATAGGGGTGACTTTAATGTCATTTTTCTCCAGATTTCTACAGTAAAATGCCACCAAAATGATACCAGAGGTAGAGTGAGACCCCAGGAACAATATGCAAAAGGAATGAGGATGACACCTATGAAGGAATTGATGTGACCTAAGGTCAAAGGTCAGCATACTGTAACTGGATTTTGTTAAATGGGCGATTTTAATGTCGTTTTTCTCCAGATTTCTACAGTAAAATGCCACCAAAATGATACCAGAGGTAGAGTGAGACCCCAGGAACAATATGCAAAAGGAATGAGGATGACACCTATGAAGGAATTGATGTGACCTAAGGTCAAAGGTCAGCATATTGTAACTGGGTTTTGATATAGGGGTGACTTTAAAATGATTTTTCTCCAGATTTCTACAGTAAAATGCCACCAAAATGATACCAGAGGTAGAGTGAGACCCCAGGAACAATATGCAAAAGGAATGAGGATGACACCTATGAAGGAATTGATGTGACCTAAGGTCAAAGGTCAGCATACTGTAACTGGATTTTGTTATATGGGCGATTTTAATGTCATTTTTCTTCAGATTTCTCCAGTAAAATGCCACCAAAATGATACCAGAGGTAAAGTGAGACGCCAGGAACAATATGCAAAAAGAATGAGGATGACACCTATGAAGGAATTGATGTGACCTAAGGTCAAAGGTCAGCATATTGTAACTGGGTTTTGTTATAGGGGTGACTTTAAAATGATTTTTCTCCAGATTTCTACAGTAAAATGCCACCAAAATGATACCAGAGGTAGAGTGAGATGTCAGGAACAATATGCAAAAGGAATGAGGATGACACCTATGAAGGAATTGATGTGACCTAAGGTCAAAGGTCAGCATACTGTAACTGGATTTTGTTAAATGGGCGATTTTAATGTCGTTTTTCTCCAGATTTCTACAGTAAAATGCCACCAAAATGATACCAGGGGTAGAGTGAGACACCAGGAACAATATGCAAAAGGAATGAGGATGACACCTATGAAGGAATTGATGTGACCTAAGGTCAAAGGTCAGCATATTGTAACTGGGTTTTGATATAGGGGTGACTTTAAAATTATTTTTCTCCAGATTTCTACAGTAAAATGCCACCAAAATGATACCAGAGGTAGAGTGAGACCCCAGGAACAATATGCAAAAGGAATGAGGATGACACCTATGAAGGAATTGATGTGACCTAAGGTCAAAGGTCAGCATACTGTAACTGGATTTTGTTATAGGGGTGACTTTAATGTCATTTTTCTCCAGATTTCTACAGTAAAATGCCACCAAAATGATACCAGAGGTAGAGTGAGACCCCAGGAACAATATGCAAAAGGAATGAGGATGACACCTATGAAGGAATTGATGTGACCTAAGGTCAAAGGTCAGCATACTGTAACTGGATTTTGTTAAATGGGCGATTTTAATGTCGTTTTTCTCCAGATTTCTACAGTAAAATGCCACCAAAATGATACCAGAGGTAGAGTGAGACCCAGGAACAATATGCAAAAGGAATGAGGATGACACCTATGAAGGAATTGATGTGACCTAAGGTCAAAGGTCAGCATATTGTAACTGGGTTTTGATATAGGGGTGACTTTAAAATGATTTTTCTCCAGATTTCTACAGTAAAATGCCACCAAAATGATACCAGAGGTAGAGTGAGACCCCAGGAACAATATGCAAAAGGAATGAGGATGACACCTATGAAGGAATTGATGTGACCTAAGGTCAAAGGTCAGCATACTGTAACTGGATTTTGTTAAATGGGCGATTTTAATGTCGTTTTTCTCCAGATTTCTACAGTAAAATGCCACCAAAATGATACCAGGGGTAGAGTGAGACGCCAGGAACAATATGCAAAAGGAATGAGGATGACACCTATGAAGGAATTGATGTGACCTAAGGTCAAAGGTCAGCATATTGTAACTGGGTTTTGTTATAGTTGTGACTTTAAGTCATTTTTCTCCTGATTTCTACAGTAAAATGCCACCAAAATGATACCAGAGGTAGAGTGAGATGTCAGGAACAATATGCAAAAGGAATGAGGATGACACCTATGAAGGAATTGATGTGACCTAAGGTCAAAGGTCAGCATACTGTAACTGGATTTTGTTAAATGGGCGATTTTAATGTCGTTTTTCTCCAGATTTCTACAGTAAAATGCCACCAAAATGATACCAGAGGTAGAGTGAGACCCCAGGAACAATATGCAAAAGGAATGAGGATGACACCTATGAAGGAATTGATGTGACCTAAGGTCAAAGGTCAGCATATTGTAACTGGGTTTTGATTATAGGGGTGACTTTAAAATGATTTTTCTCCAGATTTCTACAGTAAAATGCCACCAAAATGATACCAGAGGTAGAGTGAGACCCCAGGAACAATATGCAAAAGGAATGAGGATGACACCTATGAAGGAATTGATGTGACCTAAGGTCAAAGGTCAGCATACTGTAACTGGATTTTGTTATAGGGGTGACTTTAATGTCATTTTTCTCCAGATTTCTACAGTAAAATGCCACCAAAATGATACCAGAGGTAGAGTGAGACCCCAGGAACAATATGCAAAAGGAATGAGGATGACACCTATGAAGGAATTGATGTGACCTAAGGTCAAAGGTCAGCATACTGTAACTGGATTTTGTTATAATGGGCGATTTTAAAATGATTTTTCTCCAGATTTCTACAGTAAAATGCCACCAAAATGATACCAGAGGTAGAGTGAGACCCCAGGAACAATATGCAAAAGGAATGAGGATGACACCTATGAAGGAATTGATGTGACCTAAGGTCAAAGGTCAGCATATTGTAACTGGGTTTTGATTATAGGGGTGACTTTAAAATGATTTTTCTCCAGATTTCTACAGTAAAATGCCACCAAAATGATACCAGAGGTAGAGTGAGACCCCAGGAACAATATGCAAAAGGAATGAGGATGACACCTATGAAGGAATTGATGTGACCTAAGGTCAAAGGTCAGCATACTGTAACTGGATTTTGTTAAATGGGCGATTTTAATGTCGTTTTTCTCCAGATTTCTACAGTAAAATGCCACCAAAATGATACCAGGGGTAGAGTGAGACGCCAGGAACAATATGCAAAAGGAATGAGGATGACACCTATGAAGGAATTGATGTGACCTAAGGTCAAAGGTCAGCATATTGTAACTGGATTTTGTTATGGGGTGACTTTAATGTCATTTTTCTCCAGATTTCTACAGTAAAATTCCACCAAAATGATACCAGAGGTAGAGTGAGATGTCAGGAACAATATGCAAAAGGAATGAGGATGACACCTATGAAGGAATTGATGTGACCTAAGGTCAAAGGTCAGCATACTGTAACTGGATTTTGTTAAATGGGCGATTTTAATGTCGTTTTTCTCCAGATTTCTACAGTAAAATGCCACCAAAATGATACCAGAGGTAGAGTGAGACCCCAGGAACAATATGCAAAAGGAATGAGGATGACACCTATGAAGGAATTGATGTGACCTAAGGTCAAAGGTCAGCATATTGTAACTGGGTTTTGATTATAGGGGTGACATTTAAAATGATTTTTCTCCAGATTTCTACAGTAAAATGCCACCAAAATGATACCAGAGGTAGAGTGAGACCCCAGGAACAATATGCAAAAGGAATGAGGATGACACCTATGAAGGAATTGATGTGACCTAAGGTCAAAGGTCAGCATACTGTAACTGGATTTTGTTATAGGGGTGACTTTAATGTCATTTTTCTCCAGATTTCTACAGTAAAATGCCACCAAAATGATACCAGAGGTAGAGTGAGACACCAGGAACAATATGCAAAAAGGAATGAGGATGACACCTATGAAGGAATTGATGTGACCTAAGGTCAAAGGTCAGCATATTGTAACTGGGTTTTGATATAGGGGTGACTTTAAAATGATTTTTCTCCAGATTTCTACAGTAAAATGCCACCAAAATGATACCAGAGGTAGAGTGAGACCCCAGGAACAATATGCAAAAGGAATGAGGATGACACCTATGAAGGAATTGATGTGACCTAAGGTCAAAGGTCAGCATACTGTAACTGGATTTTGTTATAGGGGTGACTTTAATGTCATTTTTCTCCAGATTTCTACAGTAAAATGCCACCAAAATGATACCAGAGGTAGAGTGAGACCCCAGGAACAATATGCAAAAGGAATGAGGATGACACCTATGAAGGAATTGATGTGACCTAAGGTCAAAGGTCAGCATACTGTAACTGGATTTTGTTATAGGGGTGACTTTAATGTCATTTTTCTCCAGATTTCTACAGTAAAATGCCACCAAAATGATACCAGAGGTAGAGTGAGACGCCAGGAACAATATGCAAAAGGAATGAGGATGACACCTATGAAGGAATTGATGTGACCTAAGGTCAAAGGTCAGCATATTGTAACTGGGTTTTGATATAGGGGTGACTTTAAAATGATTTTTCTCCAGATTTCTACAGTAAAATGCCACCAAAATGATACCAGAGGTAGAGTGAGACCCCAGGAACAATATGCAAAAGGAATGAGGATGACACCTATGAAGGAATTGATGTGACCTAAGGTCAAAGGTAAGCATATTGTAACTGGGTTTTGTCATGGGGGTGACTTCAAGCTCATTTTTCTCCAGATTTCTACAGTAAAACGCCACCAAAATGATACCAGAGGTAGAGTGAGACCCCAGGAACAATATGCAAAAGGAATGAGGATGACACCTATGAAGGAATTGATGTGACCTAAGGTCAAAGGTCAGCATACTGTAACTGGATTTTGTTAAATGGGCGATTTTAATGTCGTTTTTCTCCAGATTTCTACAGTAAAATGCCACCAAAATGATACCAGAGGTAGAGTGAGACCCCAGGAACAATATGCAAAAGGAATGAGGATGACACCTATGAAGGAATTGATGTGACCTAAGGTCAAAGGTCAGCATATTGTAACTGGGTTTTGATATAGGGGTGACTTTAAAATGATTTTTCTCCAGATTTCTACAGTAAAATGCCACCAAAATGATACCAGAGGTAGAGTGAGACCCCAGGAACAATATGCAAAAGGAATGAGGATGACACCTATGAAGGAATTGATGTGACCTAAGGTCAAAGGTCAGCATACTGTAACTGGATTTTGTTATATGGGCGATTTTAATGTCATTTTTCTCCAGATTTCTACAGTAAAATGCCACCAAAATGATACCAGAGGTAGAGTGAGACCCCAGGAACAATATGCAAAAGGAATGAGGATGACACCTATGAAGGAATTGATGTGACCTAAGGTCAAAGGTCAGCATATTGTAACTGGGTTTTGATATAGGGTGACTTTAAAATGATTTTTCTCCAGATTTCTACAGTAAAATGCCAGCAAAATGATACCAGAGGTAGAGTGAGACCCCAGGAACAATATGCAAAAGGAATGAGGAAGACACCTATGAAGGAATTGATGTGACCTAAGGTCAAAGGTCAGCATACTGTAACTGGATTTTGTTATAGGGGTGACTTTAATGTCATTTTTCTCCAGATTTCTACAGTAAAATGCCACCAAAATGATACCAGAGGTAGAGTGAGACCCCAGGAACAATATGCAAAAGGAATGAGGATGACACCTATGAAGGAATTGATGTGACCTAAGGTCAAAGGTCAGCATACTGTAACTGGATTTTGTTATAGGGGTGACTTTAATGTCATTTTTCTCCAGATTTCTACAGTAAAATGCCACCAAAATGATACCAGAGGTAGAGTGAGACGCCAGGAACAATATGCAAAAGGAATGAGGATGACACCTATGAAGGAATTGATGTGACCTAAGGTCAAAGGTCAGCATATTGTAACTGGGTTTTGATATAGGGGTGACTTTAAAATGATTTTTCTCCAGATTTCTACAGTAAAATGCCACCAAAATGATACCAGAGGTAGAGTGAGACCCCAGGAACAATATGCAAAAGGAATGAGGATGACACCTATGAAGGAATTGATGTGACCTAAGGTCAAAGGTCAGCATACTGTAACTGGATTTTGTTATAGGGGTGACTTCAAGCTTATTTTTCTCCAGATTTCTACAGTAAAATGCCACCAAAATGATACCAGGGGTAGAGTGAGACGCCAGGAACAATATGCAAAAGGAATGAGGATGACACCTATGAAGGAATTGATGTGACCTAAGGTCAAAGGTCAGCATACTGTAACTGGATTTTGTTAAATGGGCGATTTTAATGTCGTTTTTCTCCAGATTTCTACAGTAAAATGCCACCAAAATGATACCAGAGGTAGAGTGAGACACCAGGAACAATATGCAAAAGGAATGAGGATGACACCTATGAAGGAATTGATGTGACCTAAGGTCAAAGGTCAGCATAGTGTAACTGGGTTTTGTTATAGGGGTGACTTTAAACTCATTTTTCTCCAGATTTCTACAGTAAAATGCCACCAAAATGATACCAGAGGTAGAGTGAGATGTCAGGAACAACATGCAAAAGGAATGAGGATGACACCTATGAAGGAATTGATGTGACCTAAGGTCAAAGGTCAGCATACTGTAACTGGATTTTGTTAAATGGGCGATTTTAATGTCGTTTTTCTCCAGATTTCTACAGTAAAATGCCACCAAAATGATACCAGAGGTAGAGTGAGACCCCAGGAACAATATGCAAAAGGAATGAGGATGACACCTATGAAGGAATTGATGTGACCTAAGGTCAAAGGTCAGCATATTGTAACTGGGTTTTGATATAGGGGTGACTTTAAAATGATTTTTCTCCAGATTTCTACAGTAAAATGCCACCAAAATGATACCAGAGGTAGAGTGAGACCCCAGGAACAATATGCAAAAGGAATGAGGATGACACCTATGAAGGAATTGATGTGACCTAAGGTCAAAGGTCAGCATACTGTAACTGGATTTTGTTATAGGGGTGACTTTAATGTCATTTTTCTCCAGATTTCTACAGTAAAATGCCACCAAAATGATACCAGAGGTAGAGTGAGACCCCAGGAACAATATGCAAAAGGAATGAGGATGACACCTATGAAGGAATTGATGTGACCTAAGGTCAAAGGTCAGCATATTGTAACTGGGTTTTGATATAGGGGTGACTTTAAAATGATTTTTCTCCAGATTTCTACAGTAAAATGCCACCAAAATGATACCAGAGGTAGAGTGAGACCCCAGGAACAATATGCAAAAGGAATGAGGATGACACCTATGAAGGAATTGATGTGACCTAAGGTCAAAGGTCAGCATACTGTAACTGGATTTTGTTATAGGGGTGACTTTAATGTCATTTTTCTCCAGATTTCTACAGTAAAATGCCACCAAAATGATACCAGAGGTAGAGTGAGACCCCAGGAACAATATGCAAAAGGAATGAGAATGACACCTATGAAGGAATTGATGTGACCTAAGGTCAAAGGTCAGCATACTGTAACTGGATTTTGTTATAGGGGTGACTTTAATGTCATTTTTCTCCAGATTTCTACAGTAAAATGCCACCAAAATGATACCAGAGGTAGAGTGAGACGCCAGGAACAATATGCAAAAGGAATGAGGATGACACCTATGAAGGAATTGATGTGACCTAAGGTCAAAGGTCAGCATATTGTAACTGGGTTTTGATATAGGGGTGACTTTAAAATGATTTTTCTCCAGATTTCTACAGTAAAATGCCACCAAAATGATACCAGAGGTAGAGTGAGACCCCAGGAACAATATGCAAAAGGAATGAGGATGACACCTATGAAGGAATTGATGTGACCTAAGGTCAAAGGTCAGCATACTGTAACTGGATTTTGTTAAATGGGCGATTTTAATGTCGTTTTTCTCTCCAGATTTCTACAGTAAAATGCCACCAAAATGATACCAGAGGTAGAGTGAGACCCCAGGAACAATATGCAAAAGGAATGAGGATGACACCTATGAAGGAATTGATGTGACCTAAGGTCAAAGGTCAGCATACTGTAACTGGATTTTGTTATATGGGCGATTTTAATGTCATTTTTCTCCAGATTTCTCCAGTAAAATGCCACCAAAATGATACCAGAGGTAATATGCAAAAAGAATGAGGATGACACCTATGAAGGAATTGATGTGACCTAAGGTCAAAGGTCAGCATACTGTAACTGGGTTTTGTTATAGGGGTGACTTTAATGTCATTTTTCTCCAGATTTCTACAGTAAAATGCCACCAAAATGATACCAGAGGTAGAGTGAGACCCCAGGAACAATATGCAAAAGGAATGAGGATGACACCTATGAAGGAATTGATGTGACCTAAGGTCAAAGGTCAGCATATTGTAACTGGGTTTTGATATAGGGGTGATTTTAAAATGATTTTTCTCTAGATTTCTACAGTAAAATGCCACCAAAATGATACCAGAAGTAGGGTGAGACCCCAGGAACAATATGCAAAAGAAATGAGGATGACACCTATGAAGGAATTGATGTGACCTAAGGTCAAAGGTCAGCATACTGTAACTGGATTTTGTTATAGGGGTGACTTTAATGTCATTTTTCTCCAGATTTCTACAGTAAAATGCCACCAAAATGATACCAGAGGTAGAGTGAGACCCCAGGAACAATATGCAAAAGGAATGAGGATGACACCTATGAAGGAATTGATGTGACCTAAGGTCAAAGGTCAGCATACTGTAACTGGATTTTGTTATAGGGGTGACTTTAATGTCATTTTTCTCCAGATTTCTACAGTAAAATGCCACCAAAATGATACCAGAGGTAGAGTGAGACGCCAGGAACAATATGCAAAAGGAATGAGGATGACACCTATGAAGGAATTGATGTGACCTAAGGTCAAAGGTCAGCATATTGTAACTGGGTTTTGATATAGGGGTGACTTTAAAATGATTTTTCTCCAGATTTCTACAGTAAAATGCCACCAAAATGATACCAGAGGTAGAGTGAGACCCCAGGAACAATATGCAAAAGGAATGAGGATGACACCTATGAAGGAATTGATGTGACCTAAGGTCAAAGGTCAGCATACTGTAACTGGATTTTGTTAAATGGGCGATTTTAATGTCGTTTTTCTCCAGATTTCTACAGTAAAATGCCACCAAAATGATACCAGAGGTAGAGTGAGACCCCAGGAACAATATGCAAAAGGAATGAGGATGACACCTATGAAGGAATTGATGTGACCTAAGGTCAAAGGTCAGCATATTGTAACTGGGTTTTGATATAGGGGTGACTTTAAAATGATTTTTCTCCAGATTTCTACAGTAAAATGCCAGCAAAATGATACCAGAGGTAGAGTGAGACCCCAGGAACAATATGTAAAAGGAATGAGGAAGACACCTATGAAGGAATTGATGTGACCTAAGGTCAAAGGTCAGCATACTGTAACTGGATTTTGTTAAAGGGGCGATTTTAATGTCGTTTTTCTCCAGATTTCTACAGTAAAATGCCACCAAAATGATACCAAGGGTAGAGTGAGACGCCAGGAACAATATGCAAAAGGAATGAGGATGACACCTATGAAGGAATTGATGTGACCTAAGGTCAAAGGTCAGCATACTGTAACTGGATTTTGTTAAATGGGCGATTTTAATGTCGTTTTTCTCCAGATTTCTACAGTAAAATGCCACCAAAATGATACCAGGGGTAGAGTGAGACGCCAGGAACAATATGCAAAAGGAATGAGGATGACACCTATGAAGGAATTGATGTGACCTAAGGTCAAAGGTCAGCATATTGTAACTGGGTTTTGTTATGGGGGTGACTTCAAGCTCATTTTTCTCCAGATTTCTACAGTAAAATGCCACCAAAATGATACCAGGAGTAGAGTGAGATGTCAGGAACAATATGCAAAAGGAATGAGGATGACACCTATGAAGGAATTGATGTGACCTAAGGTCAAAGGTCAGCATACTGTAACTGGATTTTGTTAAATGGGCGATTTTAATGTCGTTTTTCTCCAGATTTCTACAGTAAAATGCCACCAAAATGATACCAGAGGTAGAGTGAGACCCCAGGAACAATATGCAAAAGGAATGAGGATGACACCTATGAAGGAATTGATGTGACCTAAGGTCAAAGGTCAGCATATTGTAACTGGGTTTTGATATAGGGGTGACTTTAAAATGATTTTTCTCCAGATTTCTACAGTAAAATGCCAGCAAAATGATACCAGAGGTAGAGTGAGACCCCAGGAACAATATGTAAAAGGAATGAGGAAGACACCTATGAAGGAATTGATGTGACCTAAGGTCAAAGGTCAGCATACTGTAACTGGATTTTGTTATAGGGGTGACTTTAATGTCATTTTTCTCCAGATTTCTACAGTAAAATGCCACCAAAATGATACCAGAGGTAGAGTGAGACCCCAGGAACAATATGCAAAAGGAATGAGGATGACACCTATGAAGGAATTGATGTGACCTAAGGTCAAAGGTCAGCATATTGTAAGTGGGTTTTGATATAGGGGTGACTTTAAAATGATTTTTCTCCAGATTTCTACAGTAAAATGCCACCAAAATGATACCAGAGGTAGAGTGAGACCCCAGAAACAATATGCAAAAGGAATGAGGATGACACCTATGAAGGAATTGATGTGACCTAAGGTCAAAGGTCAGCATACTGTAACTGGATTTTGTTAAATGGGCGATTTTAATGTCGTTTTTCTCCAGATTTCTACAGTAAAATGCCACCAAAATGATACCAGAGGTAGAGTGAAACCCCAGGAACAATATGCAAAAGGAATGAGGATGACACCTATGAAGGAATTGATGTGACCTAAGGTCAAAGGTCAGCATACTGTAACTGGATTTTGTTATAGGGGTGACTTCAAGCTTATTTTTCTCCAGATTTCTACAGTAAAATGCCACCAAAATGATACCAGAGGTAGAGTGAGACGCCAGGAACAATATGCAAAAGGAATGAGGATGACACCTATGAAGGAATTGATGTGACCTAAGGTCAAAGGTCAGCATACTGTAACTGGATTTTGTTAAATGGGCGATTTTAATGTCGTTTTTCTCCAGATTTCTACAGTAAAATGCCACCAAAATGATACCAGGGGTAGAGTGAGACGCCAGGAACAATATGCAAAAGGAATGAGGATGACACCTATGAAGGAATTGATGTGACCTAAGGTCAAAGGTCAGCATATTGTAACTGGGTTTTGTTATGGGGGTGACTTCAAGCTCATTTTTCTCCAGATTTCTACAGTAAAATGCCACCAAAATGATACCAGGAGTAGAGTGAGATGTCAGGAACAGTATGTAAAAGTAATGAGGATGACACCTATGAAGGAATTGATGTGACCTAAGGTCAAAGGTCAGCATACTGTAACTGGATTTTGTTAAATGGGCGATTTTAATGTCGTTTTTCTCCAGATTTCTACAGTAAAATGCCACCAAAATGATACCAGAGGTAGAGTGAGACCCCAGGAACAATATGTAAAAGGAATGAGGAAGACACCTATGAAGGAATTGATGTGACCTAAGGTCAAAGGTCAGCATACTGTAACTGGATTTTGTTATAGGGGTGACTTTAATGTCATTTTTCTCCAGATTTCGACAGTAAAATGCCACCAAAATGATACCAGAGGTAGAGTGAGACCCCAGGAACAATATGCAAAAGGAATGAGGATGACACCTATGAAGGAATTGATGTGACCTAAGGTCAAAGGTCAGCATATTGTAAGTGGGTTTTGATATAGGGGTGACTTTAAAATGATTTTTCTCCAGATTTCTACAGTAAAATGCCACCAAAATGATACCAGAGGTAGAGTGAGACCCCAGGAACAATATGCAAAAGAAATGAGGATGACACCTATGAAGGAATTGATGTGACCTAAGGTCAAAGGTCAGCATACTGTAACTGGATTTTGTTATAGGGGTGACTTTAATGTCATTTTTCTCCAGATTTCTACAGTAAAATGCCACCAAAATGATACCAGAGGTAGAGTGAGACCCCAGGAACAATATGCAAAAGGAATGAGGATGACACCTATGAAGGAATTGATGTGACCTAAGGTCAAAGGTCAGCATACTGTAACTGGATTTTGTTATAGGGGTGACTTTAATGTCATTTTTCTCCAGATTTCTACAGTAAAATGCCACCAAAATGATACCAGAGGTAGAGTGAGACGCCAGGAACAATATGCAAAAGGAATGAGGATGACACCTATGAAGGAATTGATGTGACCTAAGGTCAAAGGTCAGCATATTGTAACTGGGTTTTGATATAGGGGTGACTTTAAAATGATTTTTCTCCAGATTTCTACAGTAAAATGCCACCAAAATGATACCAGAGGTAGAGTGAGACCCCAGGAACAATATGCAAAAGGAATGAGGATGACACCTATGAAGGAATTGATGTGACCTAAGGTCAAAGGTCAGCATACTGTAACTGGATTTTGTTAAATGGGCGATTTTAATGTCGTTTTTCTCCAGATTTCTACAGTAAAATGCCACCAAAATGATACCAGAGGTAGAGTGAAACCCCAGGAACAATATGCAAAAGGAATGAGGATGACACCTATGAAGGAATTGATGTGACCTAAGGTCAAAGGTCAGCATATTGTAACTGGGTTTTGATATAGGGGTGACTTTAAAATGATTTTTCTCCAGATTTCTACAGTAAAATGCCAGCAAAATGATACCAGAGGTAGAGTGAGACCCCAGGAACAATATGTAAAAGGAATGAGGAAGACACCTATGAAGGAATTGATGTGACCTAAGGTCAAAGGTCAGCATATTGTAACTGGGTTTTGATATAGGGGTGACTTTAAAATGATTTTTCTCCAGATTTCTACAGTAAAATGCCACCAAAATGATACCAGGGGTAGAGTGAGACGCCAGGAACAATATGCAAAAGGAATGAGGATGACACCTATGAAGGAATTGATGTGACCTAAGGTCAAAGGTCAGCATACTGTAACTGGATTTTGTTATAGGGGTGACTTTAATGTCATTTTTCTCCAGATTTCTACAGTAAAATGCCACCAAAATGATACCAGGGGTAGAGTGAGACGCCAGGAACAATATGCAAAAGGAATGAAGATGACACCTATGACGGAATTGATGTGACCTAAGGTCAAAGGTCAGCATACTGTAACTGGATTTTGTTAAATGGGCGATTTTAATGTCGTTTTTCTCCAGATTTCTACAGTAAAATGCCACCAAAATGATACCAGGGGTAGAGTGAGACGCCAGGAACAATATGCAAAAGGAATGAGGATGACACCTATGAAGGAATTGATGTGACCTAAGGTCAAAGGTCAGCATATTGTAACTGGGTTTTGTTATGGGGGTGACTTCAAGCTCATTTTTCTCCAGATTTCTACAGTAAAATGCCACCAAAATGATACCAGGAGTAGAGTGAGATGTCAGGAACAGTATGTAAAAGTAATGAGGATGACACCTATGAAGGAATTGATGTGACCTAAGGTCAAAGGTCAGCATACTGTAACTGGATTTTGTTAAATGGGCGATTTTAATGTCGTTTTTCTCCAGATTTCTACAGTAAAATGCCACCAAAATGATACCAGAGGTAGAGTGAAACCCCAGGAACAATATGCAAAAGGAATGAGGATGACACCTATGAAGGAATTGATGTGACCTAAGGTCAAAGGTCAGCATATTGTAACTGGGTTTTGATATAGGGGTGACTTTAAAATGATTTTTCTCCAGATTTCTACAGTAAAATGCCACCAAAATGATACCAGAGGTAGAGTGAGACGCCAGGAACAATATGCAAAAGGAATGAGGATGACACCTATGAAGGAATTGATGTGACCTAAGGTCAAAGGTCAGCATACTGTAACTGGATTTTGTTATAGGGGTGACTTTAGAATGTCATTTTTCTCCAGATTTCTACAGTAAAATGCCACCAAAATGATACCAGGGGTAGAGTGAGACGCCAGGAACAATATGCAAAAGGAATGAAGATGACACCTATGAAGGAATTGATGTGACCTAAGGTCAAAGGTCAGCATATTGTAACTGGGTTTTGATATAGGGGTGATTTTAAAATGATTTTTCTCCAAATCTCTAGAGTAAAATGCCACCAAAATGATACCAGGGGTAGAGTGAGACGCCAGGAACAATATGCAAAAGGAATGAGGATGACACCTATGAAGGAATTGATGTGACCTAAGGTCAAAGGTCAGCATATTGTAACTGGGTTTTGTTATGGGGGTGACTTCAAGCTCATTTTTCTCCAGATTTCTACAGTAAAATGCCACCAAAATGATACCAGAGGTAGAGTGAGATGTCAGGAACAGTATGCAAAAGGAATGAGGATGACACCTATGAAGGAATTGATGTGACCTAAGGTCAAAGGTCAGCATATTGTAACTGGGTTTTGATATAGGGGTGACTTTAAAATGATTTTTCTCCAGATTTCTACAGTAAAATGCCACCAAAATGATACCAGGGGTAGAGTGAGACGCCAGGAACAATATGCAAAAGGAATGAGGATGACACCTATGAAGGAATTGATGTGACCTAAGGTCAAAGGTCAGCATATTGTAACTGGGTTTTGTCATGGGGGTGACTTCAAGCTCATTTTTCTCCAGATTTCTACAGTAAAATGCCACCAAAATGATACCAAGAGTAGAGTGAGATGTCAGGAACAGTATGTAAAAGTAATGAGGATGACACCTATGAAGGAATTGATGTGACCTAAGGTCAAAGGTCAGCATACTGTAACTGGATTTTGTTAAATGGGCGAATTTAATGTCGTTTTTCTCCAGATTTCTACAGTAAAATGCCACCAAAATGATACCAGAGGTAGAGTGAGACCCCAGGAACAATATGCAAAAGGAATGAGGATGACACCTATGAAGGAATTGATGTGACCTAAGGTCAAAGGTCAGCATATTGTAACTGGGTTTTGATATAGGGGTGACTTTAAAATGATTTTTCTCCAGATTTCTACAGTAAAATGCCACCAAAATGATACCAGAGGTAGAGTGAGACCCCAGGAACAATATGCAAAAGGAATGAGGATGACACCTATGAAGGAATTGATGTGACCTAAGGTCAAAGGTCAGCATACTGTAACTGGATTTTGTTATAGGGGTGACTTTAATGTCATTTTTCTCCAGATTTCTACAGTAAAATGCCACCAAAATGATACCAGGGGTAGAGTGAGACGCCAGAAACAATATGCAAAAGGAATGAAGATGACACCTATGACGGAATTGATGTGACCTAAGGTCAAAGGTCAGCATATTGTAACTGGGTTTTGATATAGGGGTGATTTTAAAATGATTTTTCTCCAAATCTCTATAGTAAAATGCCACCAAAATGATACCAGGGGTAGAGTGAGACGCCAGGAACAATATGCAAAAGGAATGAGGATGACACCTATGAAGGAATTGATGTGACCTAAGGTCAAAGGTCAGCATATTGTAACTGGGTTTTGTTATGGGGGTGACTTCAAGCTCATTTTTCTCCAGATTTCTACAGTAAAATGCCACCAAAATGATACCAGGAGTAGAGTGAGATGTCAGGAACAGTATGTAAAAGTAATGAGGATGACACCTATGAAGGAATTGATGTGACCTAAGGTCAAAGGTCAGCATACTGTAACTGGATTTTGTTAAATGGGCGATTTTAATGTCGTTTTTCTCCAGATTTCTACAGTAAAATGCCACCAAAATGATACCAGGGGTAGAGTGAGACGCCAGGAACAATATGCAAAAGGAATGAGGATGACACCTATGAAGGAATTGATGTGACCTAAGGTCAAAGGTCAGCATACTGTAACTGGATTTTGTTAAATGGGCGATTTTAATGTCGTTTTTCTCCAGATTTCTACAGTAAAATGCCACCAAAATGATACCAGGGGTAGAGTGAGACGCCAGGAACAATATGCAAAAGGAATGAGGATGACACCTATGAAGGAATTGATGTGACCTAAGGTCAAAGGTCAGCATATTGTAACTGGGTTTTGTCATGGGGTGACTTCAAGCTCATTTTTCTCCAGATTTCTACAGTAAAATGCCACCAAAATGATACCAAGAGTAGAGTGAGATGTCAGGAACAGTATGTAAAAGTAATGAGGATGACACCTATGAAGGAATTGATGTGACCTAAGGTCAAAGGTCAGCATACTGTAACTGGATTTTGTTAAATGGGCGAATTTAATGTCGTTTTTCTCCAGATTTCTACAGTAAAATGCCACCAAAATGATACCAGAGGTAGAGTGAGACCCCAGGAACAATATGCAAAAGGAATGAGGATGACACCTATGAAGGAATTGATGTGACCTAAGGTCAAAGGTCAGCATATTGTAACTGGGTTTTGATATAGGGGTGACTTTAAAATGATTTTTCTCCAGATTTCTACAGTAAAATGCCACCAAAATGATACCAGAGGTAGAGTGAGACCCCAGGAACAATATGCAAAAGGAATGAGGATGACACCTATGAAGGAATTGATGTGACCTAAGGTCAAAGGTCAGCATACTGTAACTGGATTTTGTTAAATGGGCGATTTTAATGTCGTTTTTCTCCAGATTTCTGCAGTAAAATGCCACCAAAATGATACCAGGGGTAGAGTGAGACGCCAGGAACAATATGCAAAAGGAATGAGGATGACACCTATGAAGGAATTGATGTGACCTAAGGTCAAAGGTCAGCATATTGTAACTGGGTTTTGTCATGGGGGTGACTTCAAGCTCATTTTTCTCCAGATTTCTACAGTAAAATGCCACCAAAATGATACCAAGAGTAGAGTGAGATGTCAGGAACAGTATGTAAAAGTAATGAGGATGACACCTATGAAGGAATTGATGTGACCTAAGGTCAAAGGTCAGCATACTGTAACTGGATTTTGTTAAATGGGCGAATTTAATGTCGTTTTTCTCCAGATTTCTACAGTAAAATGCCACCAAAATGATACCAGAGGTAGAGTGAGACCCCAGGAACAATATGCAAAAGGAATGAGGATGACACCTATGAAGGAATTGATGTGACCTAAGGTCAAAGGTCAGCATATTGTAACTGGGTTTTGATATAGGGGTGACTTTAAAATGATTTTTCTCCAGATTTCTACAGTAAAATGCCACCAAAATGATACCAGAGGTAGAGTGAGACCCCAGGAACAATATGCAAAAGGAATGAGGATGACACCTATGAAGGAATTGATGTGACCTAAGGTCAAAGGTCAGCATACTGTAACTGGATTTTGTTATAGGGGTGACTTTAATGTCATTTTTCTCCAGATTTCTACAGTAAAATGCCACCAAAATGATACCAGAGGTAGAGTGAGACGCCAGGAACAATATGCAAAAGGAATGAGGATGACACCTATGAAGGAATTGATGTGACCTAAGGTCAAAGGTCAGCATACTGTAACTGGATTTTGTTATAGGGGTGACTTTAATGTCATTTTTCTCCAGATTTCTACAGTAAAATGCCACCAAAATGATACCAGGGGTAGAGTGAGACGCCAGAAACAATATGCAAAAGGAATGAAGATGACACCTATGACGGAATTGATGTGACCTAAGGTCAAAGGTCAGCATATTGTAACTGGGTTTTGATATAGGGGTGATTTTAAAATGATTTTTCTCCAAATCTCTATAGTAAAATGCCACCAAAATGATACCAGGGGTAGAGTGAGACGCCAGGAACAATATGCAAAAGGAATGAGGATGACACCTATGAAGGAATTGATGTGACCTAAGGTCAAAGGTCAGCATATTGTAACTGGGTTTTGTTATGGGGTGACTTCAAGCTCATTTTTCTCCAGATTTCTACAGTAAAATGCCACCAAAATGATACCAGGAGTAGAGTGAGATGTCAGGAACAGTATGTAAAAGTAATGAGGATGACACCTATGAAGGAATTGATGTGACCTAAGGTCAAAGGTCAGCATACTGTAACTGGATTTTGTTAAATGGGCGATTTTAATGTCGTTTTTCTCCAGATTTCTACAGTAAAATGCCACCAAAATGATACCAGGGGTAGAGTGAGACGCCAGGAACAATATGCAAAAGGAATGAGGATGACACCTATGAAGGAATTGATGTGACCTAAGGTCAAAGGTCAGCATACTGTAACTGGATTTTGTTAAATGGGCGATTTTAATGTCGTTTTTCTCCAGATTTCTACAGTAAAATGCCACCAAAATGATACCAGGGGTAGAGTGAGACGCCAGGAACAATATGCAAAAGGAATGAGGATGACACCTATGAAGGAATTGATGTGACCTAAGGTCAAAGGTCAGCATATTGTAACTGGGTTTTGTCATGGGGGTGACTTCAAGCTCATTTTTCTCCAGATTTCTACAGTAAAATGCCACCAAAATGATACCAAGAGTAGAGTGAGATGTCAGGAACAGTATGTAAAAGTAATGAGGATGACACCTATGAAGGAATTGATGTGACCTAAGGTCAAAGGTCAGCATACTGTAACTGGATTTTGTTAAATGGGCGAATTTAATGTCGTTTTTCTCCAGATTTCTACAGTAAAATGCCACCAAAATGATACCAGAGGTAGAGTGAGACCCCAGGAACAATATGCAAAAGGAATGAGGATGACACCTATGAAGGAATTGATGTGACCTAAGGTCAAAGGTCAGCATATTGTAACTGGGTTTTGATATAGGGGTGACTTTAAAATGATTTTTCTCCAGATTTCTACAGTAAAATGCCACCAAAATGATACCAGAGGTAGAGTGAGACCCCAGGAACAATATGCAAAAGGAATGAGGATGACACCTATGAAGGAATTGATGTGACCTAAGGTCAAAGGTCAGCATACTGTAACTGGATTTTGTTAAATGGGCGATTTTAATGTCGTTTTTCTCCAGATTTCTGCAGTAAAATGCCACCAAAATGATACCAGGGGTAGAGTGAGACGCCAGGAACAATATGCAAAAGGAATGAGGATGACACCTATGAAGGAATTGATGTGACCTAAGGTCAAAGGTCAGCATATTGTAACTGGGTTTTGTCATGGGGGTGACTTCAAGCTCATTTTTCTCCAGATTTCTACAGTAAAATGCCACCAAAATGATACCAAGAGTAGAGTGAGATGTCAGGAACAGTATGTAAAAGTAATGAGGATGACACCTATGAAGGAATTGATGTGACCTAAGGTCAAAGGTCAGCATACTGTAACTGGATTTTGTTAAATGGGCGAATTTAATGTCGTTTTTCTCCAGATTTCTACAGTAAAATGCCACCAAAATGATACCAGAGGTAGAGTGAGACCCCAGGAACAATATGCAAAAGGAATGAGGATGACACCTATGAAGGAATTGATGTGACCTAAGGTCAAAGGTCAGCATATTGTAACTGGGTTTTGATATAGGGGTGACTTTAAAATGATTTTTCTCCAGATTTCTACAGTAAAATGCCACCAAAATGATACCAGAGGTAGAGTGAGACCCCAGGAACAATATGCAAAAGGAATGAGGATGACACCTATGAAGGAATTGATGTGACCTAAGGTCAAAGGTCAGCATACTGTAACTGGATTTTGTTATAGGGGTGACTTTAATGTCATTTTTCTCCAGATTTCTACAGTAAAATGCCACCAAAATGATACCAGAGGTAGAGTGAGACGCCAGGAACAATATGCAAAAGGAATGAGGATGACACCTATGAAGGAATTGATGTGACCTAAGGTCAAAGGTCAGCATATTGTAACTGGGTTTTGTTATGGGGGTGACTTCAAGCTCATTTTTCTCCAGATTTCTACAGTAAAATGCCACCAAAATGATACCAGGAGTAGAGTGAGATGTCAGGAACAGTATGTAAAAGTAATGAGGATGACACCTATGAAGGAATTGATGTGACCTAAGGTCAAAGGTCAGCATATTGTAAGTGGGTTTTGATATAGGGGTGACTTTAAAATGATTTTTCTCCAGATTTCTACAGTAAAATGCCACCAAAATGATACCAGAGGTAGAGTGAGACCCCAGGAACAATATGCAAAAGGAATGAGGATGACACCTATGAAGGAATTGATGTGACCTAAGGTCAAAGGTCAGCATATTGTAACTGGGTTTTGTCATGGGGGTGACTTCAAGCTCATTTTTCTCCAGATTTCTACAGTAAAATGCCACCAAAATGATACCAAGAGTAGAGTGAGATGTCAGGAACAGTATGTAAAAGTAATGAGGATGACACCTATGAAGGAATTGATGTGACCTAAGGTCAAAGGTCAGCATACTGTAACTGGATTTTGTTAAATGGGCGAATTTAATGTCGTTTTTCTCCAGATTTCTACAGTAAAATGCCACCAAAATGATACCAGAGGTAGAGTGAGACCCCAGGAACAATATGCAAAAGGAATGAGGATGACACCTATGAAGGAATTGATGTGACCTAAGGTCAAAGGTCAGCGTACTGTAACTGGATTTTATTATAGGGGTGACTTTAATGTCATTTTTCTCCAGATTTCTACAGTAAAATGCCACCAAAATGATACCAGAGGTAGAGTGAGACCCCAGGAACAATATGCAAAAGGAATGAGGATGACACCTATGAAGGAATTGATGTGACCTAAGGTCAAAGGTCAGCATATTGTAACTGGGTTTTGATATAGGGGTGACTTTAAAATGATTTTTCTCCAGATTTCTACAGTAAAATGCCACCAAAATGATACCAGGAGTAGAGTGAGATGTCAGGAACAGTATGTAAAAGTAATGAGGATGACACCTATGAAGGAATTGATGTGACCTAAGGTCAAAGGTCAGCATATTGTAACTGGGTTTTGATATAGGGGTGACTTTAAAATGATTTTTCTCCAGATTTCTACAGTAAAATGCCACCAAAATGATACCAGAGGTAGAGTGAGACCCCAGGAACAATATGCAAAAGGAATGAGGATGACACCTATGAAGGAATTGATGTGACCTAAGGTCAAAGGTCAGCATACTGTAACTGGATTTTGTTAAAGGGGCGATTTTAATGTCGTTTTTCTCCAGATTTCTACAGTAAAATGCCACCAAAATGATACCAGGGGTAGAGTGAGACGCCAGGAACAATATGCAAAAGGAATGAGGATGACACCTATGAAGGAATTGATGTGACCTAAGGTCAAAGGTCAGCATATTGTAACTGGGATTTTGTTATAGGGGCGATTTTAATGTCATTTTTCTCCAAATTTCTACAGTAAAATGCCACCAAAATGATACCAGAGGTAGAGTGAGACCCCAGGAACAATATGCAAAAGGAATGAGGATGACACCTATGAAGGAATTGATGTGACCTAAGGTCAAAGGTCAGCATATTGTAACTGGCTTTTGATATAGGGGTGACCTTAAAATGATTTTTCTCCAAATTTCTACAGTAAAATGCCACCAAAATGATACCAGGGGTAGAGTGAGACGCCAGGAACAATATGCAAAAGGAATGAGGATGACACCTATGAAGGAATTGATGTGACCTAAGGTCAAAGGTCAGCATGTTGTAACTGGGATTTTGTTATAGGGGCGATTTTAATGTCATTTTTCTCCAAATTTCTACAGTAAAATGCCACCAAAATGATACCAGAGGTAGAGTGAGACACCAGGAACAATATGCAAAAGGAATGAGGATGACACCTATGAAGGAATTGATGTGACCTAAGGTCAAAGGTCAGCATATTGTAACTGGGTTTTGATATAGGGGTGACTTTACAATGATTTTTCTCCAGATTTCTACAGTAAAATTCCACCAAAATGATACCAGAGGTAGAGTGAGACACCAGGAACAATATGCAAAAGGAATGAGGATGACACCTATGACGGAATTGATGTGACCTAAGGTCAAAGGTCAGCATACTGTAACTGGATTTTGTTATAGGGGTGACTTTAATGTCATTTTTCTCCAAATTTCTACAGTAAAATGCCACCAAAATGATACCAGAGGTAGAGTGAGACCCCAGGAACAATATGCAAAAGGAATGAGGATGACACCTATGAAGGAATTGATGTGACCTAAGGTCAAAGGTCAGCATATTGTAACTGGGTTTTGTTATGGGGGTGACTTCAAGCTTATTTTTCTCCAGATTTCTACAGTAAAATGCCACCAAAATGATACCAGGAGTAGAGTGAGATGTCAGGAACAGTATGTAAAAGGAATGAGGATGACACCTATGAAGGAATTGATGTGACCTAAGGTCAAAGGTCAGCATGTTGTAACTGGGATTTTGTTATAGGGGCGATTTTAATGTCATTTTTCTCCAAATTTCTACAGTAAAATGCCACCAAAATGATACCAGAGGTAGAGTGAGACACCAGGAACAATATGCAAAAGGAATGAGGATGACACCTATGAAGGAATTGATGTGACCTAAGGTCAAAGGTCAGCATATTGTAACTGGGTTTTGATATAGGGGTGACTTTACAATGATTTTTCTCCAGATTTCTACAGTAAAATTCCACCAAAATGATACCAGAGGTAGAGTGAGACACCAGGAACAATATGCAAAAGGAATGAGGATGACACCTATGACGGAATTGATGTCAAATCAAATCAAATCAAACTTTATTTATATAGCACTTTTCATACAAAACGATGTAACACAAAGTGCTTTACATACAAAAGAAAAGAAAAAAAAAGAAAACAAAGAAAGACATAGAAGAAACCATTACAAATAAAGCCCCTCCCTCCCACCCCCCATACTGCACACGTTCACATGCATACGCACACACAAACTCACGCTCACATACACACACATTCACAGATACACGCACTCACACATGCACACTCTCGCTAGAGAGACATGGCATGACACTGAGGATTGAGGAAGCACCATATTTGGGGCCATCCACACTGGGAGGAGTCACTGGCAGAGCCACAGGGGGCACCGGCGCCCAGGCCCCCCAGCCCTGACAGACCACAGTCAGCCGGGCTGAAGGGACCCAGGGACAGCGCCCCCAGCAGCAGCCCAGAACGCAGCTCCAGTGTGGAGGACCCCCCTGAGGAAACACTGGGGTTTCCTGGGATGTGACCTAAGGATGTGACCTAAGGTCAAAGGTCAGCATACTGTAACTGGATTTTGTTATAGGGGTGACTTTAATGTCATTTTTCTCCAAATTTCTACAGTAAAATGCCACCAAAATGATACCAGAGGTAGAGTGAGACACCAGGAACAATATGCAAAAGGAATGAGGATGACACCTATGAAGGAATTCATGTGACCTAAGGTCAAAGGTCAGCATATTGTAACTGGGATTTTGTTATAGGGGCGATTTTAATGTCATTTTTCTCCAAATTTCTACAGTAAAATGCCACCAAAATGATACCAGAGGTAGAGTGAGACACCAGGAACAATATGCAAAAGGAATGAGGATGACACCTATGAAGGAATTGATGTGACCTAAGGTCAAAGGTCAGCATATTGTAACTGGGTTTTGAAACCCCCCCATAATTCGAACCCTGATGGTGCTGCACGTTATTGTGTTCATATCAGTCTCAGAGCAACGACATGAGCGACATCTAGAGGTCGATCCGTGCTACTGCACCGCACCAGCATGAAACCTCACATGTAGCTGTACAATAATGTTGCAACGAAAGAGTTAAAGTCCAAAATCCTATTACGGCCTCTGTGCTACAGTTGTACTTTACTACTTGGATTTAGAGCGGTCACGTGGTCCGAGGGCAGCGCCTGCACGCTGGACTTCACAGACAGAGGATCAGAGCTGCACGGCCGCATCTCCGAGCTGAACACCACCATGGACTTCATGACAGATCGTGATGTGCAAAAGGTGAGCAACACGTTCACGTAGCTGTAGCGTAGCAAACCAGCGCCCCACACTTCCGGGTTTGCACTAGTCCTGCAAATACTCTGTGAAATTAAGGATCATGCATCGAGGCAAACTAAAATTACAACACTCTATTAACTCTGTATGATATGCATAATCGTCATGTCACATTGCTGCACACATTGCTCTTGAGTATATTCACAGAGTTTATGGTGGAGCCCTTGTGCTTGTTTCAGTCTCATTACATAACATGCAGGACAGGCAGCTCCCAGACACTAGACATCTGCCCACACACGTCTCGTTTGGAGTTGAGAAACTCCAGTGCACTGGTTGAATATTGCAGCTCTGTTCTCAACTAGTAAGAAACTCTGTGACAATGTTGTGGCAGAAAGAGGTGAATGAAGCGTCAGAGGGCGAGATGACTATCTTAATTCCTAAAAATAAAGAAAAAAAACAGGGGGTGGGGTGTTCAAAAAGGTGCTAAATAATTAAACAATCTAACTTGCTAAGTGCTTCATGGCATTAAAACAAATAAATTATGTAGGTAAGTGAGTTGAAGGAAAAGTTATAGAAGGCAATAGTTAATTTTATCATGGACAGAGTCAAATATATTTTTAATACCAATAACATTTCTTTACAAGTCCAGTCCAAAGTTCCTCTTCATTTGTCTTGTTTTATCAGACCAGCAGCTCAGATCATTAATCAATAATAGGCCTAATGAAACCTATGAACACTGCAGTGCTTTCTATCTGAAATATCACAGATTTAATGATTAATGACTTGACAGCAAGTCAATAATAACAATTTTGATAATCAATCAATAGATAAAGCCAAGAAAACTGAGGGTTTCTCAGAAAAAGGTATTCTGAACGATACAGCCAGATTTCCTATAGAGCATGGAAATTAATTTCAGGCCTTATTCATGAAAACATCACGAGACTCTTTCAGTCCAGTTCAGTTGTGAAAGTACTGAGTATGTGAATGTTGCGCAACTGAACCTTAATTTGAAAAACAATTTCTATCTTTGTGCAGAAAAAAAAACAGATGTGAGTTCTCAAGTGTCCTGAACATGACCCCTTCACTTCCCTCTTGACAGTACATGGAGGACGGGTACGTGGTTCTGGACGGGCTGCTGACCCACGAGGAGTGTGACGAACTGAGACAGAGGATGACGGAGATCGTGGAGGACATGGACGTCCCGGAGCACTGCCGCATCACCTTCACCACCTATCACGACGAGCAGCTGGAAACACAGGTGAGTCGACTCTGAACGAACAGCACCGCACGACTCAAAATCACTGCCCAATGTTTTTTTTTATTTTATTCAGCAATGTTTCTTTCACACACCTGCCGCTGTCACATTGCACTTAAAGATGCAGGTAAGGATACAGTTCATGTTCTGTACGGTACAGTAGATGCACAGAGTCTCATGTTGTCTGTAGTTTGTGAATAAATGCAGTAAATAATTGTCTTTTAAAGCATTGGCCAACGCCTTTTAGAAAAAACACAAACCACCAAAACAGGCAGCGATCCATCTGGCCAAAACACATCTGTTCCATCAGAGATGTCTTGTTTCTCTCATAGCACATGAGCTCTCCACTGATTTACCATCATCCATCATAGGAGTTCATGCTCTGAAGCTAATAGCAAACCCTTATGTCAACAGTCTGGTCGGTGTCAGCAGCATGAGTGTGTCCTCTGTAATGTAATCATTGTCTGGCTGGCGGATCAGGTGACCGTTGTGAACTTTTTGACCTGCAGGGAAGTGCTGACTACTTCATCACCAGCGGAGATAAGATCCGCTTTTTCTTTGAGAAAGGGGTTTTTGACGACAAAGGTGAGCTCCAATAAAACTCTCAGTTTAAAATGTAAAATGCATCATAAAAAGCCAAATGGAAACGACTAAAGCTGTTCTCGGCTTGCAGGGGAATTCAGCATACCAAAGCAACGCTCGCTGAATAAAGTTGGTCATGGTGAGGTTTATAATTAAATTCTCCTTGCAGTGTGTACATGGAGTTTTAGAATCTTGCTAATTCTAATTTTCTTCATTTAGCACTACATGCCTATGAACCGTTGTACAAAAAGGTCACACATTCACCCAAAATCCAGGTGAGTGAGCTCCTGAACTCTTATCAATGATCAGCCAGGCCTTGTATACGCTTCCTATCTACAGTGACTGACTGATTATATGTTGATGCACACCTGCTTTTCTTTTTTAAAAATATATATATTGAAATGACAAAAAACAGGCCTCATACTCTGCAACAATCCTGCAACCACTCTGTGTCAAATGTGTTTTTTTTCCCAGGGCATAGCTAAGAAGCTGGGTCTTGCAAACCCTGTGATACTGCAAAGCATGTACATTTTTAAGGTAAAGTTTCATATATCTACCAATGCAAACTGTCTCAAAGTCTTAGATTGTGGTGCTTTAGAATGAGATATAATTTTGCATTTTGCATTTTTCCAGCAACCGGGAATCGGAGGAGAGGGTAAGAACTGATGACTCATGATTAGTCATTGTGTTTACAATCTCATACATTATTATAGATGTATTACCTTACCAACCTAAGTTTGAACCTTTTTAATGAATTATCCACATACAATATACATTATAGAGGCCTATTTCAACCTGTGATGAGCTCATGCAAAACCACTCTCTGGATAAATGTCCTCATATTGTGAGAATGTATCAGATTCTTGTCTGTTGCTCAGTGACGCCACATCAAGACGCCACGTTTCTGTACACTGAGCCTCTGGGCAGAGTGATGGGGCTGTGGATCGCTCTGGAAGACGCCACTGTCAACAACGGCTGCCTGTGGTTCATCCCAGGGTCACAAAACAGTAAGTGCTCCTTAAAATAATCCTGCAACCACTCTGTGCTTCCCCACTTTATACGTGTGTTTTTTAAATATTTTATACATCATGTCCCCCTCCCTCTCTCAGGTGGTATTTCTCGGCGCATGGTGCGAACACCAAAGGGAACACATCCTCTGACAGACTTCATTGGACGAGATCCGACCTATGATGATGACAAGTTTATTGCAGCACCAGTTAAAAAAGGTACTTTATGTGTTTCTTTAAATATACGTATGTGAGGATATGACAGGTGAGTTTATATTACAACGTGTCATATGGTCTAGGAGGTTTAGTAGAACATCTGGCAGAGACAATCCAGTGGTCTTTGCAAACTTTGGTAAAGCAGCTAAATAGTAAGAGCTGGACCAGATTTAAAGGAATTAAAGGGATAGTTCCAATTTTTGGCAAACTGGCCCATTGGTGAGATAATAACATGTTACGAGACAGAGTTGTTTTCGAGGCAAATGCAGAGACTGCTTGTGCAAAAACTGTATCTGTAAAAACAGATACAGGGTTTGCATGAATTTACCTCTAAAACAACCTGTGACGTTCCATAGCGTGGTGAATGTGCAGGTCACAACTTGTCCACCAGAGTGTTTTGGAGTTGTTGGATTGTGTATTTGATGAGTTTGATGAGGGAAACCAAGAAATCCCATGAGCCTCTGTAGTGTAGCTCTGAGAAGCTCACGGCTCTGCTCCACCGTTCTAAAAATAGCTTGCACCGACAATTAAAGGTAACAAACCTGGGCCAATTTGCCAAAATGTTGAACTATCCCTTTAAGTTTAACACCACTTTTTGCTGTTTCCAGCGTCTCTGATTTTTTTTTAAAGCTGAATATTTGTTTGACTAACTGAGCTAAGTTGGTGTTCAGGTAGTGTTGTCCTGATCCACGGGGAGGTGGTGCATCGCAGCGCTGAAAACACCTCTGAAGACTCTCGCCACGTCTACACCTTCCACATGATGGAGACCCAGGACACCAAGTGGAGCCCTGAGAACTGGTGAGTGGATCAGGAGTAGGAGTGGATTTATGTGTTTTACCGTTTCCTGCTGTAGGTTGTGACCAGAAACATTTGTAAACTTAAAAACCAGTGATGAAATCATTCTTTAAGCCACCTTTCCATCTCTTTGGTTCTTTTAAGGTTGCAGCCAACCGAGGAGCTCCCCTTCACACCTCTCTACACTAAATGAAGGATATCTGTGTCACATTAACAGCAGAATAACCTCTCTTTTACTAAAACACCCTTATATGTGAACTTTTTTAACCACAGCAGGCGAGCCAACATTTTCTTATGGCTTTTTTAAAAATCTTGTGTGACATCATCTGTTCACTGAGCCACATGTAGACTAACCTACAGTCTATGAGACTAACCCCAGGAGTGACTAACTCATTTTTACTGAGTGTGTCAATGTTTTAAAATTAAATAAACTTGGTCAAAATAAACTTTTCTCTCTTTTTTTGGAACAACTTTCCATGGAAACTTACAACTGATATTTAGATCTATTTTTATTCAACATTATCACCAACCAGCTTTCCCTTGCTCAGAGTGAAATTGGTTTCAGATGAAATGGCAGATTCCTATTTTTACGGACCGACAATAGACAATAAGCATTTCTGTTCCAGTATGTTGATTTTAAGATGCAACTTAAATAAATAAATAAATAAATAATAATAACAGAAACTTCTATATATGAATGAATCCAGACCTTCAAAACTTATGTTCCTTTTAAAAATCAAACTGAGAAAGCAAAGGGTTGATGTTGACGTCGAAGGTCGATGAACAAATGGACTGAACGAACTGGAGGCGTTATCATTTTTATCTTTCTCCACGGATGCACTCAACATGCAATATTACATTTTGAAAAATGTAAAGGATGATGGCAAATAAACAACATACATAGTCGGATCATGCTAATAAACTGTCATCACAAAATAAAAAAAAACAAAACAGAACAAAAAACACCAAAGAACTTTTTTTTCTTTCTTTTTTTACAGATGAACATGAACCAAAGTTAAACACGTTTCAGGGTGAATGAGATCAAACCTGACGACATCGGAGGATATTTCTATAAAGCAAACATCACATAATCATTTGGATTAATTGATGCTAAAAAAGTTGCTAAAAAGGAGGCGGCCCCCGTGTTCATCAGTTTGGCCCGAAGCGTTATTTTATCTACAGAGTCCAAAAATATGCAGTGTTATGTATGAAGGCTCAGTATCACAAGGAAATGTACGTTTACCTCTAAGGGGGTCCCATCAAACCACAGAAAGATTAAGCAAAGTAAAATTACCAGACAAAAATAAAACGGTAGTATACCTGTGTACATGTTACAGTACTGGATTTCACATTAGTGTCATGCAGGAGCATAGTGAGATTTCTGCCATATCGAAGTATAAACCAGCCCTTGGACGGAAGAGTTGAGAGGGGCTGCCATGCTTTCATCTACAGCATCTACAGTAGTAGGTAATGTGTGATAGAAAATATACTTCTTAAGGCAAATATTTTCAGCAGTTTAAGTCCTCGTATTGCCATCAGGGAGGCAAAATAATGTTCTAATGATGGAAAAAAAGGTAGATTAAGAAAAAGATATATCAATAAGCTAACTTTAAATAATGTTCTTCAAAGGCAATACAAAGGCATGTATCCTTCTGCAAGAAAGAGACGAGATAGGAACACCTTCTCTTTGATGATTAAAATGTGCCTTTTAGCAGCGTCTGGCATGTCCTCTGTTTAATACATGTTCAAAGGACATTTTTACCAATTTATTAAGCTGAATCTTGTCTTGCATAATTCAGGGGGGTTGAGTATACCTCGGGCCGCTGACGCACAGCTCCAAGATTATTTATCAACTCTTCCCGACTTTGTTCAGAAATGATCGACTCGCCGTTTTCCTCAAAGCAACTGATATTGAAATGACTTGTAATCTGAAGGCAGCAGACTCTCTAAAGTCATGCTAACGCTGCGTCTGCCGCCCAAATACAGTTAAGGACTAGTGCCGCATTGGTTTGCTTAAATAACGATTACCCAGCTTTTTCACCCTTCCTTTCTTTCTTTCTTGTGCTAGAAGAAGAAACGACTCCCGTTGTTGAGTCCACTGATGTCGAAAGGGACTTACTACTCATATCTTGTATTTCTTGTACATTTTTTTCCCCACCCAAAATTCAACATTCTTGCTTCCCCCCCAGAAAGGGTTGAGGACTGGGGGGAAGGGAGCCGTTTGTGTGTGTGGGTGTGTGTGGGGGGGGTGGGGCATCTGTCCATTCAAAGCAACAGCAGGATGAAGAGGTAGAGTGGGAGGAAGAGGTTGTCTATTTGGGAGGTGTAGGCCTCCAACATGGCCACCAGGGTGATGGAGCCAACGATCCACGAGTAAGTGGAGTTCAGATTGATGCTCCCGTCGAAGATGAGGAACATCGCCACCGCTATGATCTGGGCGAACACGGACGTCGCAGTCCCCTCCATGGTTTTCTTGGTGCCGGGCCAGCGGATCTCCCCCATGGTGCTGCCGAACACGGACGCAACAGTGTCTCCGACCCCGACGGCCAGCACACCTGCATAAGGCACCAGGCCGCCCGCACCGGGAAGTATCCCTTTGGGGGCGCAGGGTCCCGGGAACAGCCATATGGGCAGAGACATTCCCAGCAGCAGGTAGACGTGGGTCAGGATGAGCGGCCCCGAGTCCCGCTCGTCCAGGAACAGGGTGAGCAGCTGGCGGAGCAGCTGACCCAGCGGCCGGATCCGAAAGTACCGCACGTACTCCAGGAACAAGAAAACCGCCAAACAGCCCACGGACGCCACGTGAAGCAGCTGCCTGTCGTATATCAGCCCCGGGACGTACGTGGCCACGACGATCAGGTGGAAGTACTTCCTGACGACGGTCGAGGCCTGGTGCTTCTTGGACCCCGACTGGCGCTGGTAGTTCTGGTGCAGCACGACGCAAGTGGCCACCACGGCCAGGAACACCCAGTACCCCAACAGACAAAGTCTTCTGTCGTTTAACGTGAGGAAATCCAGCAGCCACATGAGGGGATGGCGCCCGATGAACAGGGAGAGCCAGGGCATGAGGATCCCCAGACCCAGAACGGCCGTCATCATGTGGAAGAAGAGCGACGACACCCACGTCTCCGACTCCATGAAACAGAAAAGCAGGGCGAAGAAGACGCCCAACAACAGCGAGCCCACCACCACCACCGGCAGGAAGTAGTTCACCGGATCCCCTTTGACCTCCGCCAGGTTCAGGGAGCGCTTGATGAGCTGGTTGACGATGAAACTGATCCCACCCACGATGAGGAGCGCCTCGCCGGGGGTGAAGCAGCGCGGCAGCAGGTAGAGCACGATCAGGCTGAGATAGACGAAGATCAACAGCACCTCCAGGACCTCGATGACCTCAGACACCGTCAGCGTCTGTTTCGTCGTGTAGAGGATGGCGCTGCCGGACATGCCTGCGATCACACAGGTGTTTGTGGGCACGGGCCTCGTGATGCCGAGCGCGATGAGAGACAGAAACAGAGCCAGCATCATGCCCGTTATGGTGACGACCATGGAGAAGCGCTCAAAGTAGACATTCCCTGAGGCGGAGCACTTCTCCTTCAGCGCCAGACCGAGCAAGGGCATCACCATGGAGGCCGGGACGATGCCGCTGTTCGCCGAGGGACGAAACTGGAACACGGCGCCCCCCGACCTGAGCAGACGGTCCCATTTGTGCTGCACGTAGAAAGCCTGGATGACGAGGGCGATGCTGCACCAGGAGTGCTGGTTCCACACGGCCATGTGGACGCACAGCACCACGGCCAGGACGACAGTGGACTCCACGTGCACCGGGTTGATCTGCATGGCTGCAGGTGGAGGTGGTGGGGTCTGCAGGGAGGAGGAGGAGCAGGAGGAGGAGAAGGAGGAGGAGGAGGAGGGTTGATGTGAACAGATGGTCAGCAACAATGAAGGCCTTCTTCTGTCAGTTCCTCTCTCTGGCACACTTCATCGTTTGGCAGGGACTCTTCACTCACTGAGGATGTCTGGGACAGAGATGAGAAATAAATCCAGTCAGTCAGTCAGCAAAAAAAAACTGAATAATTAAATTATTTATAGACTTTTTTTTTAATGGAGCAATTCCCAAATGTCTAAATTACAGAATCCAGTTGTGAGAGTGGATGTGATGTACTTTATTTATAAGTCCATGAGTCAGCTTGGTCCATCCCAGCTGTGAACCTTGCTCATGCCTTATTATCTGATTCTTTTTTTTTTCTGTCGTGAACTGTGTACACAGTGAACAGTCACCCAGTTAGTGTGAAATCCACACACACATATCATCTGGCCACACCAAGAAGGAGGCTCCAGGAGAATTGCATGCTCTTTCAACATCAGCTGCAGCCTTTTGTTCCCTGTGGGGGGTTGAAAAAGGTTTGCACTGACTTTTTTTTTTGTCCGCTGAGCTGAAATCAGCTACGTTAACACCTGGGCCGCCACATCTCACAATCCTGGTAATAATAGGAGAAAGGAACATTTCTCCGGTCCTTTTTTTTTTTTTTTTTTACATCCAGTGCAGCGGGGCCGCACTAAAGTGAGAATCGCGTCCCTTTGCAAAAACCCAAACCAAGGAGGATGCTGCTGCAGCCTCCTCGGACAGCAGCATCAAGCTAACGACAACACACAAGCTGAGTGTACCGACTGAGCTTCAACGCCACCGAGCACTGAATGTAAATGATAAAAATACCCAGCCGACAAACATAATAAAAACGAAGGCACAAGTACTTACCACATAAGAGCGGTGTTATCTGGACGAAAGTGTACCGCGATATGACAGATTTCTCCCCTTGTCAGCTGTCGCTCCTCTCTCACACCCAGTAGGACGGGGCCATATTTGACAGCCGGGTCACGTGGTGTGAAAGTGAAAAAAAGAAAGGAAAAACGTCTTGAAGTCAGGATTTATCAATGTTTGTATTATTTTCTAATTATATTATTTTTACATTACATTGTGACGGTATTATTTTGCCGTCAATAACGCATATAATAAATACGTTACATGTTTTTATTTCGCTTTTTTCCTCCTACATTTGTATTCGAGATGAACACAAATGACACAAATTAGCGTATAAAAATTGAAAATAAAAAGTACACTGGTTTGCAGTCGTAAAAGAAAGGTCAGAAGCTGATTTTTCATGTTTTTATTGGGAATAATTTATGAATTCATAGTCATTTAACCTCCCAAAAGATGGCAGTAAAGTAACAACAAGAGCGCTGCTAACTGACCCACGAAGAAGAAGACGTTAACGACAGCGATGACGACATAGCACAAGAACCAATCACACAGCAGGAACGAAGATGGCGGAATCTGAGATGAGCGTCAGGTAGGCACATAGCAACAATTTTAAACTAATGTCTAGTTTGGTTAAATAGTTCATTTTAAATTGTTTACCAGAGCTTACCGATTTCTACAAACTGTGCGTTTTTAAAGAAGTCCCACCAGCCGTCACAGTTATAATCGAAAGTGTGTCTTTTTGAGCTGTTAGCACCACGCTATCTTAGCTTAGCATGTGCTTTCAGTTGAACATTTGAATGGCTTTTCAAGCAGCGCGGTGTGTCAGCCGCATGTCAACAACAGCATGTCACGTCTACTGTGTTCGTAAATTAACTCCGGTTAATTAATAAAAACGAAGAGCAAAGACCCCCAAATGTGAAGCTCATTAGCCTCACAGTTAGCTCCAATAGCTGACATTGATTAGTTGTGACAAAGGACGGGGCTGACGCTAGTTATTTGGACCAGGAGAGGTCAGCTGCTGATACATATGGACTATTGGTTTGCAAGGCATGTCTAAATGGCAAGGCATGTCTAACTAAATGTGGTAAAAATAATAACTATTTAAACACTGATTTATTCATTGTCATCCAAATATAACAGAATAGTACTTAATCTGTGTCACAGCAGCTCCAGTAGAATAGAATAAAAAAATGCAGATACGATAATCAGGAGAATAAAACAACTTAGGCTAGCCAATAATATTAAGGACACAGTAACAAAATCTGTATAAAATTATAAGGAGACAGAAAACATTTTTACAGTAATTCAGTTAGTGCAGCATGAACGATTGTGTAATGTACAAGTGCAGATGTGCAACTTTTTAATAATTTTTATTAAAGAGTCTGATGGCAGGAAAGACGTCCTGCTCCTTTCAGACTTATTAAATTATGTACAATAACTAAATGTGCTCATAATAACTTTTTAAAAACTGAAACTGTCTCTGAAGTGATTTGCAATGACACAAACAATTTAATAGACCAAATGAGGGCGATAATCTGCAGTATAATTTATTATGTTGAAGATATGAAGGCTGATAATATATTGCTGTAAACCTCTGCTGCTGCCCTCTGTCATTTCTTTTCATTTCAGTGTTATTTATCTGTTGTTTTTTAATATCTGGCTAACGTATGTGAATTTATACTGTTAATAAGTCTGGTGTTTGAGGAGAGGTGGTGTGGAGGGAGTTTGGTTTCCTGATTTAGTTTTTTTGTTTGTTTTGTTGGACTGGTTTAGTTGTTAATTGAAAAAACAAAATAAAAAGAAAGACACATATTCTTCCTTTAGGAGTTGTCGGGAATTATGGACCATACTGCTGGGAAGATCTGCCCTGCGAGAGACGGTATGTTGACTTACCATATTGTCATGTACCATGTACCTTATACAAGAGTAAGTGCAGGTTGAATTTGAGATTAATATGTGTTTTTACATGAAGAGAGAGAATGTAATCTTGCACATTTTGTTGTGACGCCAACACAGAAAATGGCACACAAATTAAATGTGTGTGTTAAGTGTTTATTTTTGATTTTTTTTCCCTTCTCTACTCTTATTTTGAAATCTTCGACGGCCACAGGCTCAGATCGAGGCAGAGCTCGACAGACACTGGGACAGACTACATCAAGGACTGAGTTACTACAAGCCACCCAGGTAGAGTCAGAGTTTGTTTGATCGTTACATCATATACACAGTTTGTCATCGTGACTGAAAGTGAAACTGTCACCTTCACTTGTTCTAGCTCGTCATCTGCTGGCAAAGTGAAGGAGAACAAAGATGTTGCACAGCCGCTGAAGGATTTTGGTCTGCGGATCAGTAAACTGTTGGTAAGAGATCAAAATCCCTGTTCTCTATAAAAATAAAACAAAAAATGTGATTCACTATTTTCATATGGCGTTGTGGTTCATCATGATGTGATAATGATCTAATGTTTTAATGTTGTAACAGGGTCTCGATGAGCAGCAGAGTGTACAGCTTTTACAGTGTTACCTACAGGAGGATTACAGAGGGACCCGCGACTCGTTAAAGGTTGGTTTTCTCAATGGATTATTAAATACAAACTGCTGAGTTTTTGCAGAAAAATAAAATGATAATAAATATATCCACCAGTTTTCAACGTTAATATAAATATGTGTTTTGTGTATGTGGAATTTATTGACCTAAAACACAGTTATTAAGATTAGAATGGTGAGTAATTGACTCTTCTGTGCAGGTCGTCCTCAAGGATGAGAGACAAAGCCAGGCCCTGTTGCTGAAGGTTAGTACATACATAGATCTGCAACTTTATATTTTATTGCTGCGTAGCTTCACTTAAATTCAGCATGACAGTTCAGCTTCTACTATACCTTTAATCCACAATGTGCCACTTTCTATGTGTGTGTGTATTTACAGATAGCTGATTATTACTACGAGGAGCGCATGTGTCTGCTCCGATGTGTCCTCCTGTTACTGACGTACTTTCAGGATGAGCGACATCCCTACAGAGTGAGAATCACACAGAGTTCATATTCTGCATTTTCTTGCTGAAAATACTTTTTTTTGTTTTGTTTTGTTTTGTTGTAACAAAAATAACTCTGTGTGTTGTGTTTGTTATCTGTCCAGGCTGAGTATTGTAACTGTGTGAATAAACTGGAGAAAGACCTTGTGAGCAGCTACCAGTCACAGTTTGAGAGCCTCTTTAAAGCCGAATCACCGTCATGGGAAACTCACGGAAACCTCATGGTGATAATTTGTCTGATTCGTATTTGTAAATATACTGCATTGTAACCTGAATCTAATGTAAATGTGACATGGCATTCACGCTTTTTTTAATCCACATGATGTCATAACAGTCTTGTAAATGAATGTCTTTATCTTTGCAGACGGAGAGGCAGGTGTCACGGTGGTTCCTGCAGTGTCTGAGGGAACAGTCTCTGCTGCTGGAGATCATCTTCCTGTATTACGCGTACTTTGAGATGAGTCCATCCGACCTGCTGAGCTTCACAAAGATGTTCAAGGAGCAGGGCTTCGGTTTGCGACAGACCAACCGGCACCTAGTAGATAAAAGCATGGATGCGTTGGTTGATCGAATCGGGTAAGACATGCTGATACCACACCTGCTAGAAGCTATTATCAGATACTTTACTGGTAGCACTCTAGGTGTCTTGCTTATTATAAAACTCCTTGTGGTATTTAATATCTCTAATCTTTGTTTGGCCTGCAGATATCTGAGCTCTCTCATCCTGGTTGAGGGCATGGACATAGACTTCCTGCACAAATGTGCCCTGGAAGATTGTACAGACCAGCATCAGTTCTCCGGCGCTCCTGAAGTCATCAAGGTTTGATTCAAGTTTCATAATAAAAATGCACTCTATGATGCAGTAGTTTAGTGTTTATATATAATAATAATAAACCACTGGCTCTCCAAACTGTGTCTCTTCCAGGAGATGGACCAGTTGCTGCTAACTTTTGGTGACATCCCCCACCATGGCCCGGTGCTGCTGTCCTGGGTCCTGCTGAGACACACGTTAAGACCGGACGAGTCCAGCCCCGTGATCAGGAGGATAGGCAACACCGCCCTGCAGCTGGGCGTGTTCAAGTACCTTTCAACCATGCTGAAAGGTCTCGGCGTCTCAGGGAATAATGTAAGAGGCCACAGATGCACATGTGGGTTGGGTGGAATGAAAACTGAATGAAAATGATGGTTTATGTTCATTGGCTACTGTTTTGTTACAAAGCCCTGCGTCCGTTACCGTAAACTGCTTCAATGACCTTCTGTTGCTGCACAACCTACAACATGTTCGGTCCTATTCCAGTTGTCCATTCACAAGGATCTTAGCTAAAATCCTTAAAAAGCAGTGGTTCTCAGACCTTGTCCTCTGGACTCGGAGTGCGTCTGGTTTTCTCAACCAGGTAGTTAAACGTAATCACGCGGGGCTTCAGACCTAAATCAGTCTCTAATGAGATGTCTAGAATGAAAACCATGTGGCAGACGGGAAACATGTTGTACTCTGGACCAGTTTTATAGTCCAGATCTGAGCTAAATCAGACCTCAATAAAGATGCCCCCCGGTCTTTGGTTTGTATTTGTACGGAAGCCAGACAAGGATTTTTCAGAAGTTATTTGTGGCAGCACTCAATATGCCAAATGGGTTTGGTTTAATTTCTCTTTCTATTCTTGTATAAATGTATTTGTGTTGTTGTTATACATTAAATTTTATAATCGTCATTCTTTCTCTCCAGTGCACAGCTAGCACAGCAAAGATGTGTATCTACGGACTCCTCTCGTTTGTGATCACTTCTTTTGAAGAAGAAAGCCTACAGGTACTTGTCACGTGTAACCCTCCAGATCTCATCCTGTCATTCTGTATTTGTATCTTGTGTTTCTAACTTGTTTTCATCATTTAAACGTGGCAGACTGACGGTGTGGCAACACAGTGCTCCCACCTGATCGATGCTGCTTGTGAGGTCCTCTCTGCTCCCAGTCTGGCTGAAGTCTTCTGGGAAATGGTAAGAAGGAAACAAAAACATAGAGGAGACACTCTAGTGATAAAAATAGATTTAACGAGAAAAGAAAAAAAGCTGACAGTCTGAACTCTTTGTGCAATGTTTAATCCAGAAGCCAAACATGGGACTGGGAATGATCCTGGACAGTGCTGTGGGGATGTTTCCTCATAAAATTGGACCGCTGCTGCAACTCCTGACTGCACTTCTGTCCAACAAGTCAACAGTTAAAAAGGTAGATGTCACACTTCTTCGGATGCACCGATTTTAAACTTTTTCTCCATGTAAATGACTCAACAATGCACTTCTACTGCTGTGTGACAGGTGTACAACTTTTTGGATAAGATGTCCTTCTACACGCAAGTTTACAAACACAAACCCAACGACATCATCTCCAAGGATGACGAGACGCTGTGGAGGAGACAAACGCCAAAGCTTCTTTACCCTCTCGGTTAGTTTGTTTGGTTATGTGATTTAAGAATTCTTTTTGTTCTGTTTTGTTGTCCATATATCTGATTTGTTTATTCTGTTGACCGTCAGGCACAGGGCAGACCAACCTGTGGATGCCACAGGGCGTCCTGGGCCAGGTGATGATCGGTAGCGACCAGGGCTACGTGGTGCGCTGGGATTACTCCTACAGCTCCTGGACTCTCTTCACTTGTGAAGTGGAGATGCTGCTCCATGTCGTTTCAACTGCAGGTACAAAACTCAATCACTCAGACCATCACAAACAGGTTATGCATGCATGCATTTAAAGGGCAAAGCTGGCAAAGTTCTTCATTATTGATGGTGTCAACAAATCCCATGAAAGAAAGACCAAAACCAACCATGTAGTTGGTCACTAATGCTTTCTGTATGCGGCTCTTGGGCCCAAGTCATGTTGTTCCTACTGGAGATAGTACTATACATATATTTTTGTCATCTTTAATGAGTCTAATTAATTTCCCAAAACAGATGAACTGTGGTTTTTAGCACAAACAGGACTTAATATGTTGCCAGTCTGAGCTACAGATTTGTTGTGCTAGTGACAGTTTATGGCAGCAGGACTGTAAATGTCATATTGACTCAATATAAACCCCCAGTGCTCATGTTAATTATAATGAAAGAACAATGTTGTGCAACAGTTTTCTTCACTGATGGTTTAATTGCTCTGAAATTAGAGCTCTGTGTCAAAAATATTAATCATTTTAAATGAGTCACTCACATTGAATGCAACAAGAAAAACCAGTGGTAATTTAGTAATCTTTATGGGAAAAAGCTATCAAGTATTATAAGCTGTAATTATCAGTTCATCAAATGAAAATAATGCCCACTTTATTTCCCTTGTGTCAGATGTTCTGGCTCACTGTGCGCGTGTGAAGCCCATCCTGGACCTGGTGCATAAGATCATAAGCACCGACTGGACGGTGTCGGACTGTCTGCTGCCTCTAACGTCACGCATCTACATGTTGCTGCAGAGGTAAACTCACTGCACAGACACGTATCAAACTCTTTTATTGCTTGCATCTGTCAGCTGTTTTCTTGGAAACTAAGGATGGACTTGTTTTGTGATTTATTTTTTTTCTTCTCTCAGGTTAACGTCGGTCATCAACCCTCCAGTGGACGTGATCGCCTCCTGTGTGAACTGCCTCTCTGTTCTGGCTGCGAGGATGCCTGGGAAGGTGAGTACGCTCGTTACCTCCTGAACAGGAACGGTTGAAATTGAACTTTTCCTGGATCGTTTTCACTCACCTCACCTCTCCTGTTTTATTTATTATCCTCAGGTGTGGTCCAGTCTGCACCACACCGGTTTCCTCCCCTTCGCCTCAAACCCTCTGACCAACATGGCTCAGTGTATAAGGTAAATATGAAAAATCTGTGTTCTGCGTTCGGTCTGGTGAATATTAGGTACTTATTGGAGCGAATTTTGTTTCTTTTTTTTTTCCTTAGTGCTGAGGGGATGAAGGCAGGTAACTATGGCAACCTACTGGTCCAGATTGAACAGCCCAGGGGGGAGTACGCTGTGACCATCGCCTTCCTTCGTCTCATCACAACCCTGGTTAAGGTAACAACACTTGATTAGATTGAATCAGATACACAGTGATGATGTTTATTTATTTATTTAAAGGTTTAATAATCAGCGATAGTGCACATTAATAAAACATTACAAATGTAAACGTGCCAGAATTATCCATAAGATTATTTTACATCTGCTGTCCCTGGACTGATGTTAAGTAGTCACCAAAAGAGAATAAAATTATTGAGTCATAGACAGACAAATAATACATTAAAGGAGTAGAAGGCAACATCTAGATTAAGATTAAAATGCAGAAAACTATGCAAAAGTCCATACATCCATGCATTTACACACAAGCTAACATAAACTCAGCTCAAACAACAACCAATTGCTTCAGATGCAACGTTAAGCAGCAACACCAGCATCAACAAAAATGAATTACACAAGACACAATAACAAACTAGCAGGTCGCAAACAAGCATAACATTGACACTCTACACCATGTTCTTTACTAGCAGCTGAACTGTAGCTGTAATGTGGATCATATCTCAATTTCTTCTGTGTCTGTTCATCACTTCAGGGCCAGCTGGGCAGCACTCAGAACAAAGGCCTGATCCCCTGTGTGCTGCTGGTGCTGAAGGAGATGCTTCCCACGTACCATAAGTGGCGTTACAACACCTACGGAGTCAGAGAGAGGATAGGTGAGGAAGCTTTTCCTTTACCGACTGGTTTCAAGGGTGAAAACTGAATATTCACTGACTGCGCTGTGTTGTTGGTGTTGTAGGTTGTCTCATTTTGGAGCTGATCCATGCCATCCTCAATCTGAGCCCAGAAGGAGAGGACCAGGGCAGGTGAGGATAAATCTGTCTGCAATCTGTTTATCTCAGAGCTGGAAAACATACATATCATACAAATAGACTGACAGGTATAATTAAATATGAATAATTAACATCCCTGCAGTGAGGAAGTGTTAATTCAAAATAAAACCTGGGACCAAAACATTTAAACATTTATGACCATTAATAATCTCTTTTTAAAGAGGAACTATGCAGGATATGTAGCTTAACTATGCTACATTTTTACTTTAATTAAACAGCTTTGGAGCAGTTGTTATGGTTTAATGAATGGTTTAACTTGTTACAAGAGAGATGAGGCTCTCTGCCTTTTATGTGAGTGTCACTTATTGTGTCTCTTGGCTGAAAACCAACGTTGCAGATTAAACTACACAAATATAAATGCCGTAAGTTAACATTGTATATTATAAATAAGTTATCTACTGCTCTGTTGATTCATTTCTCGCCGGCTTCATTGTAAACAAATGCACATGGCCCGGAGGAGGGTTAGAGAAACAGTGGAAAAGCGACTGGACTTGCATAGTTCCTCTTTAATGTGCTGTTTGTTTTCTGACATAGTGAACTGAATGCACTATTTGTGGCTTTTTTTTGTATAATTGGTCTCTAATTTACTTGAAAAGTTGTTGATTCACTCGTATCTGTGTCCGTCTTGCTGCAGCACCCCCACCCTGCAGTCTCTGTGCATCTACAGCCTGGCCAACACCGAGGCTGGACAGGCAGTCGTCAACATCATGGGAGTCGGAGTGGACACCATAGATGTCGTCCTGGCTGCACAGCCCAGCAGGTGTGTTCAGTCATAGTGATCATGCATCCCATAATAAGACTAATCGTGTTTTAAGTTTTTTTAGTAATATTGTTTTGTTTTTTTCCGTATCTCTCCAGCTGTGGCTCTGAGGGTCCTGGTCAGATCCTGATCCAGACGGTCAAACTGGCCTTCTCGGTCACAAACAACGTCATCCGTCTGAAGCCTCCGTCTGACGTCGTGTCGCCTCTGGAGCAGGCGCTGACACAGCACGGTGGTCATGGCAACAACCTCATAGTTGTCCTGGCCAAGTACATTTACCACAAACATGACCCAGCGCTGCCTCGCCTCGCAATCCAGCTGCTCAAAAGACTCGCCACAGTAAGACTTTTTTTTATTATTATTAAAGTTTATTATATTTTCATTATTGCAACAGACATCAAGCAAAACAGACAGAATGTGGGTTATTAAAAAAATACTACTACTAATAATAGTAATAAATAAAAGAAAATAAGATAAACAAATAAATAAATAAAAATTCTGAAGATAAATGAACTAGAAATAAGACAGGCAAGCAGGTAAGTAGGCTAATTAACACATCTGTCTACCAAAACTATCCCATTTTTCTTTTATCATATCATTTTCTCGTCACAGTAACAAGAATTTGCATGAAATGATTTAATGCTTAACTTTGTAAAACAGAAGATATTGATCAACCTTGTTTGTGTCTGCAGGTGGCTCCCATGTCGGTGTACGCCTGCCTCGGCAGCGACGCGGCAGCCATCAGGGACGCCTTCCTCACGCGGCTGCAGAGTAAAACCGAAGACATGAGGATCAAGGTCATGATCCTTGAATTCCTGACTGTTGCCGTGGAAACGCAGCCTGGTCTCATTGAGCTTTTCCTCAACCTGGAAGTCAAAGACGGCAGCGAGGGCTCAAAGGTGTGAACTGCAGGAGTAGATTGAAAGAAAACATTATTTATTTTTACTCTTAGTTAAAGTAGTGTTGCATCTGGGTACAAAACATTTATTTTTATTTTTTAATTTCCTGCAGGAGTTTCTGCTCGGTGAGTGGAGCTGTCTCCACGTGGTGTTGGACCTGATCGACTCCAAACAGCAGGGGAAGTACTGGTGCCCTCCGCTGCTCCACCGCGCCGCCCTGGCCTTCCTTCTCGCCCTGTGGCAAGATCGCAGAGACAGCGCCATCTCTGTCCTACGCACCAAGTAAGCACATCTTTTAAGATAAGACGTTATTGTAACTTCAGCTATGGGAAACTAGATTTTGTTTTTTTTATGTTTTAACAGAGAACGGTTTTGGGAGAATTTGACGACGCCTCTCTTCGGGACCCTCACCCCACCTTCAGACACCACAGAGGTATTTAGCTGTTTTTACTGTGTTTTACTGATCACATGAATCATTTCTATCAATTCAACAACTGTCATTTTTTGCATCTGCAGCCTTGTGTTTTGGAGACATGTGCTTTTGTCATGAAAATCATCGGCCTGGAGATTTACTACGTTGTCAGGTAATTTCATCATCCCTGATTTTGCTTTTTATTATAAAAGGGAAAATGTGAAATCTTCATACAACAGATCATAATGTTTGCGTTTTGTTTTGCTGCAGTGGCTCCTTGGAGCAGTCTTTGAAGGACGGGCTGCAGAAGTTCGCCAACGCTCGGCGGTATGAGTACTGGTCCCAGTACGTCAAGTCTCTGGTTTGTCACGTGGCAGAGATGGAGGAGGAAGGAATCTGTTACTTCCCGGAGACACAGATGTTGATATCCGCCTGGAGGATGCTGCTAATTCTTTCCACGAGCCATGTAAGCACGAGTGAACTCAGATTGTAGATTGTGTGATCCTGCTTTTAGATCTGAGCTCTGCTGCACTGACATGGTTTCTGTTTTCAGTCTGATGTGATGCAGCTCACAGATGAAGCAACCAAACTGAAGCTGTTCATGGACGTCCTGGACGGGACCAAAGCTACTGTAAGTCTTCATGGCAAAACATGTATTTTCATGTATTTAAATCTTTTTACTGTTACTTTTTACTCCTCAAATGTTTCTTGCCTTCACATCGCTGGCTTCTCTTTTTTCCTCTCAGCTCACGACACCAATGTCTGTTCCTTGCCTTCGTCTTGGATCCATGATGGCGACGCTGCTTCTCATCCTCCTCAAACAGTGGAAAGGGTGCGTATTCATCATGCAAGAGGATGTAAACAGTGCACACTTGACATGTCCTTTTTATAAACCTTTAATAAAATTCTAATAAACTGTCACTTTGCTCTTCCTGTCTCCAGTGTGGTAGCAACAGCTCCTGACATCCTGTCCCCGCTCTCCCTGATACTGGAGAGCGTCCTGCAGGCCGACCAGCAGCTAATGGAGAGGACCAAAGCCAAAATCTTCTCTGCACTCATCTCTGTGCTGCAGATTCAGGGACTCAATGGTAACGGATGTGTTTGTTTGTGTGTGTGCATGAATAAAAATGCACTAGGTCTATAGTCTGACTGACATCTGACTCACTTGATGAATGTCTTTGTAAAACCAGGTGGAGATATTTCCCAGCTGCCCCAGCTGCTGCTGTCCGTGTGTGAGACGGTGAAAGACGAGGCCCTGGCGCTCATCGACAACACTCGCCACATGAGTCAGATGGCAGAAAGCATGGAGGACGAGGACAGCATGGAGACGGACTCTCCCCAAAGAAAGAAGGACCAGAGAGACGGGGTGAGTGAGACGAGAAGGTTGTGTTTGTAGACGATGTTTTTAAAACCACCTCTCTCCTTTCACATGTATCAGAAATTCAGCTTTATATTGAGGGATAGTTCGACATTTTTGGCAAATTGGCCCAATCCTTATAGTCATATTAGTAGGTTTGTTACCTTTAATTGACAGTGCAAGCTATTTTTAGAACGGCGGAGCAGAGCCGTGAGCTGCTCAGAGCTACGCTACGGAGATTTCTTAGTTTCCCTTATCAAACTCATCAAATACACAATCCAACAACTCCAAAACGCTCTTGTGGACAAGTTGTGACCTGCACATTCACCACAGTATGAGATAATAATGGAACATTACCAGACAGAGTTGTTTTAGAGGCAAATGCAGAGACTGCTTGCTGAAAAACTGCCCTTGACAGGAACGAACATCAGCAGTTTTGCATGAATTTCTCTCAGTCTCATAACGTTCTACTCCTAAAACTATAGGGATTATGGCAATGGGCCAATTTGCCAAAAATGTTGAACTATCCCTTAAAGTGATGGAGGGAAAAACATGTTTATTTGTGGCATTGTTTCCAGCATTGATTATATAAAAGTAGAAGTGCATGAAGCCACAGTGTAAATTCCCGTCTCTCCTCTCCTCTCTGCCTCCATCAGGTGTGTGTGCTGGCGCTGCACTTGGCCAAAGAGCTGTGTCGCACCGACGAGGACGGCGAGCACTGGGTGTCGGTGATGAGGAAGGTTCCCGTCCTCCCGTCAGTGCTCAGCGCCGTGGAGCTCAGTCTGCGCTCAAAACACAACCTCTACTTCACCGAGGCTGCTCTTCACCTGCTGCTCACGCTGGCCCGCACCCCGCAGGTCAGCACACACACACACACACACACACACACTTTGCAGGTTATTTAAATCTTTTAAATCAAACGTCAGACACTGATGTTGATTGCTTCTTTATCTTGTCACCAGGGGGCAGCAGCCGTCGCCGGAGCGGGAGTCATCCAGACCATCTGCCTCCCTCTCCTGAGTGTATACGAGGTTTCCTCCAACGGTGCAACACAGGTTAGAAAACTATAGACTTCACTTCACAATTATCACCTTTTATTACATTTTAGCTCCTTAATTAATCAGATATAAATTAGTACTATGTGGATTAACGTGACATCATCATAATAATAGCATCTATTGTCCCTGAACAGAGTTTCTCCCGTAAGTCCCAGGACTCGGCCTGCTGGCCTGGTGTCTACCGCCTCTGTATGTCTCTGATGGAAAGTCTGCTCAAGACTCTGCGTTACAACTTTGTCAACGAGGCCCTGGACTTTGTTGGAGTCCATCAAGAACGCATACTGCAGGTACGATTGAAGCAGTTAACGTAGGGAGCAATTAGGGAAATACTTTCTACAGTTCAGAAATGTTATGGATTGTAAGAGCTTTCTTTTGTCAACCTGTCTGACTGTCACCAGCCCATTGATGTCACACTTCTGCAATGTTGGATCCCCCTTTTTTTTGTACTCTTGGTCCCAAAGGAGGGTATATGGGGAGGGTAATAGTACGGGATTATGTTTAAGAGAATTGATCTTTGTATTTATGTAAGTTGTCGAAAATGCCTCAAATTAAGTTATTTTAAAAAAAGAAAGAAATGTTGAATTATTGCTTCTTGGCCTGTTGGCTAAGATTAAGTGTAGAATTGGGGCGGTGCGTGGCGCAGTGGTTAAGGCCCCAATGTTGAATTTTCCTGCATGTCATTCCCCTTGGTCTATCTCTACTAATCTATCAAATAAAGGCATAAAACACCAAAAAAATATACTTAAAAAAAAAAAAAAAAAAAAGATTAAGTGTAGAATTGTTATGCATTTATAATTTATGGACTTGATTGCATAATACAATACAGATGCATGAAGTTTATAAAAGTTAATTAATCTTTATTCAGCTAATATTTTATACTGTGATGTAGAAGGTATTGCATCCAGAACCAAAGATGTCTGTATTCACATGTTGCACTTCTATTTTTTTTTTTTTTTTTAATTGAGTCTTTCCACACTAAACTCCATGTTTCCATTTCTCTCTCTCCTGCTCAGTGCCTGAACGCAGTGCGAACGGTTCAGAGTCTGGCGTGTCTGGACGAGGCCGACCACACCGTCGGCTTCCTGCTGCAGCTCTCGAGCTTCTGTAAGGAGTGGCAGTTCCACCTGCCCAAGCTGCTGCGAGACGTACAGGTAAGTCCGGCAGCTCAGCAACTGCAGCTCCACCAGACATCATGTCAGTGTTCAGCTCTTCACTGTTTTTCTCTCCGTCGTCTCTCCTGTGCAGGTGAACCTGTGCTACCTGTGTCAGACCTGCACGTATCTGCTCCACAGCAAGAAGATGCTTCATCACTACCTCCAGGTCGGAGATTTTAACAGCAGACACTCGTATATTAGTGGATATTAGTGGGTATTCGGAGAAGTAACAGCTGTATGTTTGTTTTCTCAGGCTAAGAACGGTGAGGCGCTGCCCTCCGCCCCGCTCCCCAAGACGCAGCGACCCCCACAGACGCCGTCTAAAGAGGCAGCGGGTGGAGGGGAGAGGGAGGAGGCGGAGCAGAAAGCCCTGCTGGCCGTGCAGTGCAGCCTCCTGAAGATCCTCAGTAAAACCCTGGCGACGCTGCAGCACTTCACTCCAGACTGCTGCCAGATCCTGCTGGACCAGGTCAGACCGGTTCAGCTTTAAAGGGATAGTTCAACATTTTGGCATATTAGCCCATTGCCATAATCCCAATAGTTTTAGGAGTAGGTTCGTTACCTTTAATTGTTGGTGCAATGGCAAGCTCCATAGCATAGCTCTAAGCAGCTCGCGGGGCGGCTCTGCTCCGCCGTTCTAAAAACAGCTTGCACTAACAATTAAAGGTAACAAACCTACTGCTATGACTATAGGGATTATGGCAATGGGCCAGTTTGCTAAAATGTTGAACCATCCCTTTAATATTTCAGACTCTGTCTAATTATTTGTTTTAATCCAGATTGAGCAAAAAAAAAAATTAAGTAACAGCTGGTTTTGTCTGTGCTTGTGTGTCAGTGTATGGACTTGGCGGAGTACAGGACCCTGTTCGTCCTCAGCTTCACCACGCCGGCGTTCGACCCCGACGTGGCTCCTTCGTTTGGCACCCTGCTGGCCACCATCAACGTGGCCCTGAGCATGTTGAGTGAGGTGTGTGTTCATAATAAAGATAAAGATCTCGGCTACAGATGGCTTAGATTTCTAAATGTTTTGTTCTGTCTGTTTTTAGATGGAGAAGAAGAAAGAGCCCGTTTCTCTGAGTATCGTGTCGCTGGCCTCGTCGGAGGAGATCCAGGCTCTGAAGTCAGTAACCTGACACACGGGCATTTATTTGAACAGGACCGTCTTCACATGGAGAAGTAATTTTCTAAATTCTTCTCTCTCTCTTCTCTTCAGGTCGTTGCTGATGTTCACCATGGAGAACTGTTTCTACGTCCTCATCTCTCAGGCTGTTCGCTGTCTCAAAGACCCCTCCATCCTCCCCCGAGACAAGCAGAGGCTCAAACAGGAGCTCAGCTCCGAACTGGTGAGACGACACGACGCTGCTCTCCTCATCTCTTATTTTAAAGGGACAGTTCAGCGTTTTGTGACAGTGATGTAGTTTTAGTCCACTGGGCCACAGAGGGATTAAAAATGTGATATATTCACTGTTTCTGTGTGAAACTCCAGACGTCAGCGATGTTGCGCTCTCATGAACTTATTAAGTTGTTGTGTTGGGACAGTTAATTTTCTGCATGTTATCCACATCATCTCAATTTAATTGATGTGATAACAACTCAAGGCTTCTTGTAGTGACAAATTGATTTCCATAGGGGATGAATAACATTTCATTGACACTTATTGCCTTCAGTAACCTGTGAAACCAGCCGTGTTCATAATAATATAGTTTGAGCCATTCGCACATGATGAACAAAATGATAAATAATTTTGATTTTGTAATGTTTAATTTGTATTTTTTGGATAATAATCAGTTCCATAGTTTATTGTAAAGATATTTAATATTGACTGCAGTTTTATATTGGTTAAGACCTATAACGCGACGTAGTATGTCTGTTTTGGTTGACTGGACCAAGATTATTGTTTTGTTAGTTTGCTGCACAGTTTTTGTGACGGAAAGACAAGTTTTTCAGTAAAACTTTTGAACGAAGAACACAAACCTTGTCAGCTACATATTCAGGCTCTATAGCTTTTAGTGCACATTTGCAGAAACTAGACGGAGCCACGCTAACAAATGTACTTTCTCCGTCCCCTCCAGAGCACGCTTCTCTCCAGCTTGGCCCGTCATTTCCGCAGAGGTTCTCCATCGTCTCCGGCCAGCGGCATCCTCCCCTCCACCCAGCCCAAACCCCCCACGCCGGGCTCGAAGGCGAGTCACGAAGGCCAGGAGCCGTTCATCCAGCTCGTTCAGGCCTTCGTCAGACTTGTACAGAGATAGACGCAGGTTTCCAACACGAGCAGGTTTTTTTCTTTTTTTTTTGCTCCTTATTGATTTTTTTTTGATAAAACCAACAAAAAACTGCTCGTGTGCGAGGCCTCATCTTCTGTACAGTTGTTGTTGTAGTTGAAATAGCACAAATACTCTTGGTGTGAGTGTGTTTGGTTATTCTAATAATATAACGATTTAAGCCTGACGTTTTTTTGTTTTGTTTTAAAACATCTGTTGAACATTTCATTTTGCCAAAACTGCTGTTGTAACCGAATCTGACCACAACCAAAGTGTTTACTTCTAAAAGGCCAAACGAGAAGCCGCCTGACAGTCCGCAAAACAAGAGTGTGTAGAAAAATCCTGGTGCTAAACATCAGTCACCGACTGTGGGTCCATCTTTCCACGGCCTAGTTTTATAGGTCACATTGACTAGACGTGTTTCAAGTGCTACTTACAGTAATTAGACCTTTCAAATCACCTGTCATGTATATTAACTCGATGTAGTAGAGCAGTGTTCTCTGTAAAGCTGCATTATACTTTTTCTAATCCTTCTTCATTTCCACTAATTCTTGATCTGAACTTTGAACTATTTTCTTATCTCTGTTTATCCTTGTACACATTTGGAAGCAGCTGCCAAGATTTGTACTTGAAAAAACAAAAAAACAACTATATGCTAATAAAGGGACTTTTGTACCACAGTTTGTTTCACCATTTAACTTTTTCTTTACTGCATTTGCACATAATTCTCTGGTCACACGGGAGCCCTGAACCATCCTATACATAAACCAACAGGTGAAAACAAAATGGTAAAAACATTAAGTCAGTAATAAAATACATTTTCATGTCCTGATATCATCATCATATATATAAAAAAAGATTAAAAGGAAAAATATTTAAATTGCAGGGAACACTATTTACAAATGCATTTTCTTTTTAAAAAGAAAGAAAAACTTTTAACAACTTCAGTACCTAAAATAAATCAAATTATAGGCAGGTTTTGTGCAAGTAAAGTACAAAAAAGGCTTTGATATCTGGAGAGTAAGGTGACGGTTGTACAGCAGGATAAGGCATGATGGACGTTAGGTAGCTACATCGTCAGAAGCAGTGTAGGGGGCGTCGAACCAGCAGATTCAGAAGCTGCAGTGCAAAGAGGCGTCACTGTTGCGATCCTCCGAGGATTGAGAGTTTCTGCTCGGGGACCGTCTGGGAGCAGGCTGAGGGTCCGTACCACCCCCTACTGGCCATTGACTGGGATTTCCTGAAACAGAAAACGACAAAAACACTTAAACTTCAGGGAGAAAAACACTGAACTCTACTCTTGAGCTTTTAGCCTCAAACATGCAGGAGGAAATGATCTGATGCCTCCAGGCACATGCATCTGGTTGAACACTGTTTGTTTTTTTTAAAGGAAAAGTTCAACATTTCAAAAAATTAGCTTCTTTACAAAGAGATGGATGAGTAGGTTGGAACCACTCTCTAAATCTGTCAGCTAAATGTGAAGCCATAGCGAGCAGGTGGATAGCTTAGCATAAAGACTGGAAATGGAGGGAAAACATGTCTTGACAGATTTTTTACCTTCACTGTGACAGGAGAGTTTGGGGACAGAGGGTCTCACTCTTTTATAGTACTGTATATAAACTCCCTAAAAAAAGTTGTAAAGGTGACTAATCAGATACAAGGTACAACTTGTTAGAATCATACTGTCGTGGAATTAACAATTGTTATTATTAAAGGGGAGAAATTACTGACTGAAATAACTTTCCAAACCTTTTTTTATGCTAAGCTAACCATCTCCTGGATGTAGCTTCATATTGAACAGACAAACATGAGAGTGGTGTCAATCTACACGTCTCCTAAAATGTTGAACTCCTCCTTGTACAGATGCCTAAGCCGAGTAGAATTACCTCACCATGCATCACAAATGCAGAGTTTTCCACACGTTCGCTCAAACACGACACGCTCAAACGTCCAGCGGGTGAAATCCTATTACGATTCATACTGCGTCAATGTCAGACACGAGTATGAACGAGTGTGTGACTGTCTGGTGTTTGTTTCATGCAGCAACAGCTAAAAAAAACCCTCAAATCAACAGGGCGTCACTGACTGCATGCATCAGATCACTGTGAGCGAGCTGCTACCTCGACCGCACTGACCTTCGTCTGGTCCTCCAGACAGGCCTTTCAGCCCAAACAGGGTACAGTAATTTGTCTAGCATTATTTCACAAAGAGGACGAGAAGGAGAAGAAGAGTGATGATGATTCACTGGAGGAAAAACATCTCACTGTTCACAAAGTCTGACATTATAACACCGGGTCGACTCTTTGGGTAAACTCACCTCTAAGTTCCCCCTCGCTTTCTTCAACACGCCGTGGGTCAAAGACACTGCAGAGTCAGAAAAACATTAAGTCAGATATTGTCATGCAGTTAAATAATGTGCAGAAAAGAAAATGAATTATTCCCATTTCATGACAGAACTCACTTAAAACCAGACACTCATTTTAGCTCAAGAGGCCACATACAACACACTTTGATCTAATCTAATGATAATAGCCTATAAATAACAAGAACTCTAAATGTTAATGAACTGTCCTTTTACAAAACATTATGAACAACCTGAAATTTTATTGAGGAAAATGTTATTTCAACAATCGAATGTTATTTCACATTGAAGGAGCTGTAACTGGACCAGATAAACAGTAGTAGATGATGTTGTAGTAAACAGTATAAAGCTGCTTTAAAGGAACAAAAAAGTCTGTACACTGATCGATGATGACCCTCTCCATTCCCTCTTTGAGCTGGTTGGTGGTGCGGAGGCGTTTCACGGCTCCACTCAGCATCTTCTCCTGCTGCGTCAGCCTGCTCTTCAGTCTGGCGACCTCGTTTTTCAGCAGCTCGTCCTGATGACGGAGAATCAAAAGAAGAAAAGCGGTTTAGTCTGTAGATAAATCACTGGAGAGGCTGCACACAATAAACAGTGTGTGTTTGTGTGTGTGTTGCTTACCTGCTGGTTGTTGCTGCCGTCTCCGCCTACCATGTTGGCAGCAGGCAGAGAGACTCTCCACACCAGTTTGAGCAGCCGACCGGCCTCGTCCAGCACCTGCTGCATGGTGTTGACGCTGCTGCACAAGCTCTTCAGATGCTGCTGCTCTATCACCTGGGAACAACGAAGCGTCATGAACACTGATCTCTTCCACAGCGTTTCACTCTTTAGACTTCTGCGTACTGTTAGATAATGTTTTTCTCCTCATTTCATCTTTTTCTTTTACGAGTATTAATGAAGTAATTCTCAGTCGTGCAACATGATTGTCTCCAGTACCTTGTTGTCAGAGCCCTGCTGCCTGAACGCGTGCATACAGTCCTGCAGTTGTGTGTCCATGCTGCGCGACAGCTTCCGACCCTCTGAGATCTGTTTGCGCAGGGCGTTGTAGTCCTCGATCAGGCCCAGAATGTGCTGGCCGCTGCGATTGGCCCACATCCTGTGACCCGGCACCAGGCGAGAAGGAGCGCCAGATGCGCTGTCGCCAGAGCTGCTGCTGAAGGAGCCGCCGGAGCCGCCGTCCAGCTCTGAGTGAGCACGACGTCTCTCCTCTGAAAAGACGTTGTTTAGAAAAATGCTCAATAACAACACTGATCTGTGCAGGTTAGTATTTAATAATATGTTTCAACGCCAAATCTGATTAAGGTGTTGTTACCGTGGAGGACGTTAGTGTATTCGTTGTGAGACTGAAATGAGTGACGGAGATCACAGCCTTCACGACCTGGTGATCTGCCTCCTTCATCTGAAATGAATGTAAACATGAAATGAATGAATATATACAGGAAAAAAATAAAATAAAATGAAATGAATGTAAAATACTGGCAGATTTCTGTGTTGACATGTGTTTGTACATGTATCATGTGTAAAAGCGTGTGAGTTTGTGTTTTTTACCCGGGGAGGACAGCAGGTAGTTGATGTTGATGGTTTCGGAGCGGTTGGGTCCTCGGAGCAGCTGCTCCTCCAGCCGCTGCCTCAGAGCCGTGTTGGTCTGGATGCTGCGCTCCAGCTGCAGCCTCAGGTGTCTGATCTCCGACAGCAGCTCACTCAGGTCCACCGAGCCCGAGGGAGGGGCGGCGGGAACGGGCTCCTTGGTCGTCTCACTGGATTCTGGAAATACGGGAAACAATCTTGTTATTGGCATTAGTGTTAAAAGAAAAATGGCTGGAAACAGAAGCACACAGAGCTGAACGTCTGTCCATCTTCTTAGCTTCCTGTTTTTAATTGTTTGACTGCACAATCTATAATACTAATACAATTATAATACACTTAAAATAAAATAATAAGCCCAAAATCCCAAGATTGAAATAGTTTGGTTACAAATCCTTGGAACATTTTTAATGAAGACACCGTAGCATTAATGTAATTATTACTAATATGTTATAGCTACTTATATTTTCAGCATGCAACTTTTTAAGAAAACTAAAAGAGGTGGCAGTACCGTTGTGTGTCTGAGCTTCAGTCTTGATCTTTTCATGAACTTGCAGCTCGACTCGCAACGACTGCAGCAGGTGCTGAGAGTCAGACAGCTGCTGCCTCTGGAGCTTCACCTCACACTGCAGCCTGGAAACACAGGAGCAAACAGGAAACACAACATCATCAATAATCACAAGTTAGGACAGAAACAGATCTATATTTTCACAACTACTAGTCATATGTTCAGTAAATCTGAGGCTCTTTCTTTATAATAAGTACACACTATTAAGCATTAGTTAAACATTAATAAATATTGAATTCTTCATTTGTAACGCATGAATACGCAGAAGTATGTAGTTTACAAATACAGTTAGTGAACTACATATAAACTACAATTAGTAGTATAACCGATCATCACAGTATTTTATTGTATAATTATTAGAAATATTTTTTTTCTCACAACTTTCTACAGTATACCCAGAGATTTTCAGTGCAAAGTGCAAAGCTCTCCTTACAACAAGAAATATTCATGTGAACATAAACTGATCTACTTCTTTATAAAGGTCACAGATTAAAGTGAAAATCCTTAAAAACTAAAATAACAATGTTGTATCTATGTGTCGTCCACAACGCCACACATACACACAGAGTGAGAGGAAAGCGAGAGGAGACGTGATCTGACAGTAAACCAGACTCCAGGTTTCAGGTGTCGGCCTCGCTCAACTGTGTCAGTAGGACCTGGGGCAAGAGGTCACACACCATCATTATGGTGGCGTGCACACACACACACACACAGACACACACGTGCTCATGGATGAGCCTTCAAATGATGGACTGGATCACGTTTCTGAGTTGTACTAATAGTACGGAATCATGGTAATAGTCATGACTCTTTACAATGGTGATTAGCAGCGCTGTGTAGTTTCAGGTTACATGGAGGAGAGCAGTAAGGACATTAAGTGAGTATCTTTATGAGGGAGACGTTTAGATGACCGCTTGTTGTGGTAGTGATGCACTGGTGTGTGTATGTGTGTGTGTGTGTACCTGTGCAGCTCCTCTTTGCTGTAGTGCAGTGTCTCCTGCAGCTTGGAGTTTTCCTGGCTGCTCTGCTCCAGTCTTTCCTGAAGTCGACTGTTTTCCTGTCTAAGAGCTTCCGACTCTTTCCTGCTCTGCTCCAGTTTGGCCGTCCGCCTCGCCAGAGTCTCCCGCAGCTTCTCGTTCTCTTTCTGCTTGTCTGGAGCAAACAGAAACATGTGTACTTTAGTGCTGAGCTCCACATGACTGATATATTCTCTCATGTCTTTGATAAAGCTAAGGATAAACTTCTAAGAAAAGAAAAGACTAGTGTCTGGGAAAATACTGGTCCTCTGGATGAAAAAGGTGAATCTGTCCCACATTGAGCCAAAATCAGCTTGTATTGTGAGAATATGTTGGTTTTACCTCTGCTTCCTGAGTTAAGCTGCTCCTTCAGGGCTTGATTTTGTCCCCAGAGAAATCGCACCTCGTTGGCCAGCTGACCCTGCTCCTCATTGCCATGGATGAAGATGTTGGTGGCTGCTGAACCAAGGAAACACATAAACACATAAAGGGTTGTGAATTACTCACCAATAACAAAGACAGAGAGAGCAGCACAGTGTTTGATTCTAGGTGTGTACCTGGGTCTTTCTCCACCTCGGCCAGTCTCCTCTCCAGCTGCTCCCTGAGCCGGTCGTTGGTGCGGATGCTCTCCTCCAGGCGCTGGCGCAGAGCTCGGATCTCCTGTAGATGTTCTGCCAACAGGTCTGACAGACACACAGGCAGGACGACATTAAAAATGGAGGACTTCAAAAGAGAAAACAAGAGGTGTAGAGGTACCCTGATGATATTTACCTGAATTCATGGTGCGAGGCTGAGCCGCAGCGTCCTCTGCTGTGAAGTCTCCGTCTCCTTTATGTGCTTCTGTCTGTGGGCCTGACTCCTCCTGGTTGTGGTCTTGGTCCTGCTGCCCCTGATGGTGGGAGCTGGTCTGGGCCATGATGGAGCGATGCAGGTCCAGTTCGCTGCGCAGGCTGGCGTTGAGCTCCTCGCTGCCTCTCAGCTGCTCCTGCAGGCGGCCGTTCTCCCTCTGCAGGCCCTGCAGTCTGTTGGCAGCGTCCCTGTGGCCGGACACACCTGCCTCCTGAGCTCCGCCCACAGGAGGGACAGCCGATCCCGGCCAATCAGAGGGGTGTCGCTGGCCTACACGTGTACAGAGAAACAATGGGTAGATGCATGAACAATGAAAATATAAAAATAGATATTCATCACACCTATTTATTCACTGTTTGTGGTCTTTTTTTCTCTCTGCATAATTTACTCTTGTGTATTTTTACCTTGCTCATTCATAAAGCTGTACTTTTTTTTTTTAATCCATGACCACCCACACTGTGTAATATCTCCAACCAAACAGCATGTATATAATTTTTTTCCCCCTCTATTTAAATAATATTTTGTACATAACAGTACATATCATTGTTTTTTATATTTATATTTTGGTAACACTTTATAATAAGTACACACTATTAAGCAATAAATACTTAATTCATCTTATATAACACATTAATTAGTCATCATTAGTATGTAGTTTAAACACAGTTAACAATGTTTTACTCATCATTCATAAGCACTAACTGTATTTATAGACTACATACTAAGTATTCATGCATTATAAATGAAGAATTCAGTATTTATTAATGCTTTACTAATGCTTAATAGTGTGTACTTATTATAAAGTGTTGGCTATATTTTTGTACATAGTAAATCATTTATATTTTTATGTATCCTGTACTCTTTGCTGCTGTTGCTGACATAAAAAAGACATCAGCATCTCGTCATCACTCATTATTAAATCTCTAAACGATCAGGGTATGCCTCAGGAATTAGATCTTGAGTTGTTAAAGCATTAAGTCATCCGCAGCCTTCGTGTTAATCCAAGTAGCTGCAGATCAAAATGACCACTGGGATGTGAGGAGACGCCAGAGGTCAGAGTGGGCGCTCTCACATGTCCACATGCTTCACTTCCCGCTGTAATAACCTTCACTGTCTCTTTTCCCGAGGGAAACACAATTTGAAGATTGAACCGGATAGGTGCCACTGAATAATGCAGCTTTAAGTGGAGGTGGAACTGAAACCGGACACCTGCTCTGCCCTTGGCCGCTGTGCTTTGTCGTGAGGGACGCCTGACTGCAACAGAAAAGACCTGAGTGGAAAATAAGTGCCGTTACAGGCTGCGACTAGACCGGCCAGGCAGTGGACAAGGACTCAGCTAATCTCCACGAGATCCGAGGTGGCAAGAAAAAGGGGGGAAAATATGCATTTTTAATGCGGCAAGCAGAGTTAATCCCAGTCTGGTTCACACTATACCTCAGATCTCTGACACGTGAGACTATAATTGGACTTGGCTTTCACACCCACTCACAAATAAACTCCATTATTAAGACTGTGTTTAAGTTTTACATCTGGACGTTCTTACTGTGAGCTCGACTGCCACCTTGTGAGCTGTGGCAGGGCGAGGCTGTCCTGTCGGAGTGGTACAGGTCAGAGTGGGAGCTGTGGTGGCTGCTGGGACTGTGGCCTCTGAACTGACTCTGCAGGCTCTGGATGAGACGATTCTTCTCCTGCAGCTCCTTGGCCAACCTAGGGGGAGGAGGAGGAATGAGTCATGTTGTCTTTAATAGCACCCAACAGCTGGATTTTATATGTGACATCGTTGCGCTGGGTTACCGAGGGCCAAACAATGAGAAACAAATTCACAAGAACAGCACCCAAAAAAAAAAGAGAGACATCACTGAGAGACCAAAGAAGTAAAAAAGAAAAAGCTTCCAACTAGAGGACTCGTAACTTTCAGTGGAAACACGCAGCTGGGAAACACAGAAGAGGAGTTCACAGCAAACTTCATGCTGTCAGTCTCGATCAAACCCACTCACAGGTCCAGCTGCTCCCTGGTGAACTCAGCCAGGGTGAGGTTTTGCTGGACGAGGACTCTGACGTTGTGCTGCAGCAGCTCTCTGTCGCCCTCTAGCTCCACACGCAGGTTATCTAACTCCTGCTGGATTCTAGCCGGGCTGTCGGGAGGAGCTGTCGCACCGTCCTCATGAGACAGCAGCGACTGTGATCCATGCTGAAGCTCCCCACCACTGGCCCAGTCAGTAATAACATTATGAATGCATGTCACTATGAGCAACTTAAAGGAATAGTTCAACATTTTGGCAAATTGGCCCATTGCCATAATCCCTATAGTCTTAGCAGTAGGTTCGTTACCTTTAATTATTGGTGCAAGCTATTTTTAGAACGGCAGAGCAGAGCCACAAGCTGCTCAGTGTTGCTCAACCTGCTTCAGTGTTGCTCAGAGTTGTTTGATGAAACCATGAAATCCCATTCACCACACTAAGTTTAAAGGGACAGTGAGATAATCAATGTCTTTCAAAATACGTTTTCAATGAAGTGGAATCGCGCCCGCAGACAATGAGATGTTGTTTGATGAGGGAAACCATGAAATCCCATTAGCCTCCGTAGTGTAGCTCTGAGCAGCTCGTGGTTCTGCTCCACTGTTCTAAAAATAGCTTGCAGCTTCCCTTTAAGTTTAATAATCTAATCTAAAACTCTATATCTAGAAAATGTTTTCTAATTTTGATCAGAGTTTTTTTTTATTTTTATCAACTTATATTTTCATTTTATACAAAACTAAATTAATTTTCTTCCTGGAGGATGGTGACTGTCATGTCAAAGGCATAAATAGATAAAAATTGACATGTGTTGTCGTGTATGTGTCGTCTGCTGACGTCCCGGTGTCTGAGAGAAAGCGGTGACCCAGTTAGGGGCCAGTGTGACCTTAATGTTTTGGTTGACATACAGACAAAATTAGGTCAACAGCGGGACGCCATTCAAAAACCAACATCACACGCAGCGCCCAGGGGGTTATAAGGCAATTGGTCGATGGGAGGTGGGGGGCAGGTCTTTAACAGGGTCACGGAGAGCAACGTCGTCAAAAGAGCTCAGCTAACGACCCTCAGATCTCAAACATTATGACAAAAAAGATGGATAAACATGAGGTAAGTTGAATGAACCTACAGTAAGACATTGCACAGTGAAGGCAGATAAGAAAACAACTCTCATCTGTTGCTACGTATGAAGCTAAAGACAGTAAATATTATAGATATTTGTTTTGTTTTTTACAAGGAATAAACTCAACAAACAGATAGGTTTTAAAAGTTTTCGTATGTGAGTTTGAGATGCACTGTACCTGCGAGACAGTTCCAGAGCCGCCACGTCCTCATTATCCAGATGAGAGTCTCCTGTCAGACAGAGGAAAAAGCTGCTGTCAAAGATCTGTCTGTAAAAATCACTCACGACTGACTGACTGACTGCTCCTTTGTGTTCCTCTTCCTCTGTTTCCTTTTTATTAAACATACTGTTTGTTTTCATAGAACCAAAAACTCCTTTCCTGCCTTAGTTTTTACTAAATATTCAGATTAAGTATGATTTATTTTTTGCTCAGTCAAACAAACAGTCAGTCGTTAGAGATCCCAGCATCATTCTTCATTTGCATGTGTGTTGGCTGGGCTTGTATGTGTTTTGGCAGATAATGTCATGTATCATCGACCACTAAAATGAAATAATTAGCTGTGTTTGTGCAGTGTGGTTCTGATTAGTAACCGTCGAGGCAGCACCAGCTACCTTTGTCCAGCCGTCCCTCCAGCCTGTCCAGAAGACTCAGGCTCTTGTCCAGCTGCTCTTTGACCGCCTCCCCCGTGACGTAGTCGACCTCGCCGGCCTGCAGCAGCTCCTTGAAGGCCTTGTTCAGCTCCTCCAGCTGCCGACGCTGCAGGGCGCCCAGCCTGCGGCTCTCCTTGATCTGCTGCCTCAGTTGTGACAGCTCCCTGGCCTGCGACTGCACCAGGGAGTCCAGTCTGAGGAAGAGACAGAATGGGGGCGAGCGGCGCGCAGGGGGGGGGGGCAAACACCCAAAGTGACAGCGTGAGTCAAGATTTGATTTATAAAAACGAGTCTGTGTGAAAAAAGAATAATATTGATAGGAGTGCTGACCTGGCGGGTGATGTGGAGCGGCTGCGGGCCTGTGGCAGCTGTTCACTCGAGCTTCTGATCAAGGTCCTCTCTCTTTCCAGTTCCACGTTCAGGCGGCTGCTTTTATCCTTCATCGCCTGGTTCTCCCCCGCTTTTCTCTCCCGTAGCTGCCCAGTTCTGTAGCTCCGATCCTGGCCTCCTTCCTCCCTGTGCTTCCCTTCTGGATCCCTGATGATGATGGATGGTTCTGAGGCGTTGGCAACAAGGTCACTGGAGAGGGAGTTCCTCCGCAGCAGATTTTGCATTTGGACGATGAGTTTGGTCTGAGCTTCCAGCTGGACTTTCAGCTCTCTGACTTGGGCCTGAAGCTGGAGCGGGTCCTCGGAAACGCCGTAGTCGTCGTAGGCCTGCAGGCTTTTCAGACTGACCTGGAAAAAGAGCGGAGGTTAATAAAACTCAAACATAATTCTTCTGAGTTATACAAGTTTTTAGAGCAGCTACTCCTCAGATACAGTAAGCCTACACGGTAAAGCAATAACCCCCCCATATCTTTTTCCTTTTCACCTTTTCTTTTCTTGGATAGTGTTTATTATAGACCATGTGCCTTTCTGTGTCTTATTACTAGACTCCAAGAGAGCCGTGCACAATAATTCCAGTAACACTTTATAACAAGTACACACTAGTAAGCATTATTTAAGCATTAAATACTGAATTCATCATTAATAACACATGAATACTCATCGTTTTGTAGTTTATAAATACAGTTAGTGCTTATCAATGATGAGTAAAATGTTTTTAACTGTGTTTAAACTACATAATAATAGTATTCATGCGTTATAAATGATGAATTCAGTATTTATTAATGCTTAACTAATTCCAAATATGTGTCTGGACTGTTTGCTTCGTGCACAAATGGAAAATAAATCTCTTCTTCTTCTTCTTCTAAATGCAGCATCTTGTGGTTATAAGAGAGTAGACACAACAACTGCACCAATGCATAGTTGTGTATGAGCTAACGGACAGTAAGTTGAATACCTTGGCTGAGCTGAGAGCTGGGGAGCTGGGGTACGGGGTGCTGGAGGTTGAGTCCAGGTTTTCAGTGGAGGAGAAAGCGGCCTGTTCGTGTTTCAGCAGGGAAGGCAGGCTAGAGGCGCTGCAACTAGGGTTCACACCGACCTCTAGATCTGGCAACGTGAGGAACAAACAACAGTCAAACGAGGAACAGAGAAACACGAGAAGTTGTGGGAAACAAAAAGGTGACAGTGCCATGTGGAAGTAAAAATAAAATACTTCTGTATGTGAGACAAGAAATTGAAGTGAAAGGTTGATCAGTGCTCGAGAGTCATTCCCAAACGTCAGAGTGGAAACATGCAAGAATTTGTCAATGCAGAATATTGACAGCCCATTCAAATTTGGGAATAGTGCCAAGAAACACCAGGTTAAAAACCAGAATAGAGGTTGTGTGGTTATGAGACCCAAAACAGAAAACATTCCTCAAGGTGAGAGACAGTGTGTTACAGTCCTCATGCAGACATAAAGAGAGAATCTATCCACATTTGAGATTAGTGTCCCCTCAGCAGACAGACATGCACAGTCTGTCCAGAGGCCGTCTACCTGTGCTACTGCTCTCTTCCCTATCGTTCTCACTCTTGCCACTGGTTTCGTAACCCAGGTCCTGCAAATCCACCTGCACGCCTTTGTCATCCTGCTCCAGAGCTGGCGTTGGAGGCAATACATTGTGGGTTAGGAGGAAAGCATTTAACACATCACTTCTCCTTTAAGGTGTTCCTGATCAATCTGGATTCACAAAAGGGCTTAAAGGGATAGTTCAACATTTTAGCAAATTTGCCCATTGCCGTAATCCCTATAGTTTTAGGAATAGGTTCACTACCTTTAATTGTCAGTGCAAGCTGTTTTTAGAACGGTGGAGCAGAGCAGTGAGCTGCTCAAAGCTACGCTACAAAGGCTAATGGGATTTCTTGGTTTATACACAATCCAACAACTCCTAAACGCTCTGGTGGACAAGTTGTGACCTGCACATTTACCACGCTATGAGATAATGAAACTTTACGAGACAGAGTTGTTTTCGAGGTAAATTAAACCATGGATGCGCGTTCCCATCCACCGTTCTAAAAATAACTTTCACCAACAAATAAAGGTAACGAACCTACTGCTATGACTATGGCAATGGACCAATTTGCCAAAATGTTGAACTATCCCTTTAACATGACATGCATGTGTGTCACATAATTATTACAAATTTGAATGACTCAAGGGAGTTATCTTACCTCTCCGTGCGGTTTCAGGGGAGGTTGTCTCAGTAAGAGCAGTGGCCAGTTTCTCCTCCAGGTTTTTACAGGCTTTCTTCTTCTCCCTCAGCGCCTTGTGCAGGGCCTCCAGTTGGACCTGGACGCTTCGTGGAAGTCCCTTTCCATCCTGTACTGCCCTGTGGGCCTCGCTCTCCTCTTTCCGGCCCCTCTCTTCTTGCAGGGACGCCTGCATTTCTGAAATCCTGTGAGAGAGGTCGTTGAAGACCTTGTAGAGGAGGGAGAGATTTTGATGGAGATGGAGGTTTTGATTTCCCTTTGTTCCAGCAGCAGCTGCGGACTCACTGCTGCTGGATTTGGCTGCTGGCTGGGTGGGTTCCTCCAGTTCCTTCCATTCCCTTTGTTCCTCCAGTTCTTTCCTTTCTTGCAGGGCTCTCTGAAGTTTGTCTAAATTCGTCTGCAGGTTAGTGCTGATCTCTGATGATCTAGTAGAGGCCGAAGAGCCAGGATTTGTACAGTGTTCTGCTAGAGAGGCAACGGTGGACTCTGTTGCACTAAGGCAGTTCAACAGAGCTTTTGTCATCTCCTGATTTGAACTGGTATCATCAGAACTTCCCATTGCTCCATGGTGTTTGTCTGACTCCTTTTCTGCTCCTCTCTGTGTTGAACGTTCACCGTCCTGTCCAGCACTGACACTGGTGAGGCCTTGCTGTGCAGATGCATCTGCAGTTTTTCCAGAATCTCTCAATTTTTCCTGCAGCTCTGCATTGAGCCTGTTCTGCTCCCAAAGTGCCTCCTGTAAAGAGTCTGTGTGCCGTTGCATCTCCTGCAAAGCGCTGTCACGGCGTCCAAAAACACCACTTGAGCTCTCACTGTTTGACAAAGCATTCACCTGCTGTAAGGTGTCTTTAATCCTCGAGCAGATGTCGCTCAGCTCTGGATTCTCGTCTTGGCCGCCACAAGACATGAGTGCTTTCTCTGCCATGTCCAGAAGCTCCATGAGATGGTTGTTGAGTTGCTCCTTGTCCTGCAGGGCCTTCTGCAGCTCCATGAACCTGATGTGGAGGGCACCGTCTGCACCAGCAGCAGACCCTGCACCTGAACCGGCGTGTGACCCGAAGCCTCCCTGGCTGTCCAGGCTGCAGGCCGTCAGGTAAGCAATAGTGGATTCTGCAGCCTGCAAGGCCTCCACATACTGGCAGTTAAGTTGTTCCTTTTCCTGGAGCTGAGCGTGGAGCTCTTCCCAATCGGCGAGCTGCTCGCTGAGCTTGTTGATCAACACCTCTTTCTCCTGGCACTCCTGGTGGAGGAGCTCCAGCTGAGCGAAAAGAGCAGAGTCAGGCTGGGTGTTGACCAGCACGTGTTCGGCTTCAGAGTCCTTGTCCGACCCTGCTGCTGGACTGATGCTACGGTGCGAATATCTGACTGTGGAAGAGGGGGAAGTGCTTTGTTCGACTGGTACTGGGGAGCCAGATTCTTCATGCAATTGTTGGTCAGAGGTGTAGACATCATCCGGATGAAGGTGCTGAAGTGCGTCAGTTCTTACAGACAGTCTGCTGCTGCTGCTGGAGTCAATTCTCAGCCTCACAGGGACAGGAAGGCGAGATTTGACACCAGGCTGCATTTGAACACACACACAGAGACACAGAGATCAGCAGATATTAAAAAACACTGAGTTAGACTACATGTAAACAGTTGTTGTAAAAACTTACCCCGTGCTTTGTGACGTGCTCTCTCTTTCTGTGTGACTGGCCTTTAGTTTGTGGACTCTCCATCCCCTCTGCAGCGCTGACAGGTGCGTCTGTTGTGACAGAGTTCTCCCCATCAGACACCTCATTAGAGTTTTTGTCTCCTTTTTCCCTCGGTGTCTTGACCTGGAGTGTTTCTGTACTCTGTCTCAGCTCAGCCTGTCCGTCACTGCTGTTCCCTGAGGCATCGGTGCTCTCTTTCTCTTTGCACTCAGTAGATTTTTGTTCTTTCAGGAGACCCCGCAGCTCCGTGGTTTCTGCATTAAGTCTGAGCAGCTTCTCTCTGCAAAAAGGGAAATCTTATTAGATTACCGAATCTCATACTGAAAATACTGAGAATCTGACCACTGCTGATAACAAAAACCCACCTAAGGTGCGAGAGTGATGTCGCCCCACAGTCAGTCAGCAGGGCGTTAAGTGCCATTAAATCTTTCTTCTTTTCCTTAGAATCTCTCGCTTCAGTGTCCAAAGTGTTGTTGCCAGACTGAGGATGCTCTCTACTCTGGCCAAGGCCACTGTCCATACTCTCATCATCCAAAAGTTTTCCAGACACCATCTCAAAAAACACATTTAAAATATGATTTAAAATCACATATTTCAAAATCTCTTTGAAGTGTAAACAACAATCAGCTCTTTTCATACCTGTGCTAATGTGACGTCTGTCTGGCTCTCTTTATTCTGACCTGGCTGACGCGTGCCGTCGCTGCGAGCCAGAGGCTGCGTCTCCGGTGTCTTCTCTAGCTGCTAGAGTAATGGGATGGGAGGCGAGTATGACACACATGGCTCGGTAAAAGAAAAACTTAATGAGGGAACAGAATCCATAAAACACTGCACAGTAACAGCAGAATGGCGTGACGTGTCTAATGTGGCATGGGCGAAGAGAGACCATTTCATGGGACACAGAGATAAAAAAAACAAAACAGGGACTGGTTAGGAGAGATGAAGGATAGAAGAAGAGGGTATATTCTACTACAGACAAAAAACACTTGTTAGAGAAATAAGACATATAGTTGCACAGATTAAAGAGACATTAGTGGAAGGCTAGACAGGGTAGAGGTCAAGATGTAGGTTCAAAGGTTAGAAAGGCTCTACTAAATGTGGATGTTAGACAAAGACTCAGACATGATTCTTCGATCAGTTTCAAAATGTGGACATATAAAAACATATTGCTGTTAAATGAGAATAATTAATTAATTACTGGGAGAACTGGGAAATAAACTCAGAGGCCACAGCTCGCTTCATGTGCAGCTGTCTTTACTGGCTTCTAACCTGTTTCCAAGGGCTACTGCCGGCTATGTCTTTGTCTTCCTTGTAAGAGTCATGCTCTGACTTCTCCAACAGTGACATACGGCTCTGCAGCTCGTTGTTCAGGGTCTGCAGTCTGCTAACACAGTCCTGCAGGTCCAGCACCTGAAACACAGATGCACATTTTTAAAAAAATCTATTGTCAGGATTGTAAAACTGTTTTAGTGACAGATTTTTCCAGCTGATGAAAGTCTGAGATACTATCATACTTATCATTTTTATGAGGCTATATATATTCAAAATAGTTGAGGGAGGATATTTTCACCCCCAGGAGATCTTAAGCCGTTAAAAAGAAATTTTACCTTCTGCTTTAGCTCTTGTGGAGAGAGTAGGGACAAGCTGTCATCCTGTCCGTCTCCCACGCATATACTCATGTAGGAAGTCTGATCGCCAATGAAACTTAAAGTGTCACCTGGAGAACAGAAAATATTATAAAATCACAAAACACGCTCGCATCTTGCAGAAATTCTTGGAATGTGACACTGGGGTATTTTTCTGGTCGTACCACCGTCGTTGGCTCCTCCAACCCCTCCTCCACGGTTCTGGATGGCCCCCAGACGAGCCTGCAGAGAGGCGTTCCAGCGCTGTGCATCTTCAAGCTGATGTCTCATGCTCTCAAGTTCTTTGGGGTCGATGTGATCCATACCTGTAGAGATACACAGGAGCAATGCCTCTGGGTTACAAAGTAGGTGCATTTCTGTGTAGGTACAGTAAAGCTATATAATGTATAGGTAGATCAGACATTTATGGAAGCGTATTGCATTCACTTGAATAAAAACAAAAAAACAAAAACTGTTTTGTTTCTTTAGATATTTTTTTCTGTTTTTCATGGTCCCTTGAGAATCTCCATCCTGCAAGTAACGTAAGGGCTGACTTCAAAATGAAGGTGCTACATCAGACTGCTTTGATATTTTGGAGGCTGGACCGCAGCCGTTAAACGTTACTTGCAGATCTGAGCTTCTCACCGGATTTTGAAATCTCGTCAAGTCAGAAAAAAAATGACTTCGAAAATCAGAAAAAAATAGTCATAAAAACAGAAAAAAATATTCAAGAAAAACAAACCAAAAAAATTAATTACTCAGAAAAACCAGAGTTTTTTTTTCAAGTGAATGCAATGCGCTTCCCTAGAAATTCCATGTAATTTCAAGCAAAAAAGAAAAATGAAGGGAACTTTACATCTGTGCCGAATTAATGTGAATTAAACATGTTTTGAGGACATTTTACAGTGATTTAATTTCATGCATCTTATCATGCTTATTGGACACAAGAAATCCTTACATTAATATTAGTGAATAAGACAAAGGGCTGCATTTAAGAATCTGTAGCCATATGAACAAACACTCAAAAAATAAACAAAGAATATAAGAAAAGTCTGTTTTTGTGTTTGCCTACATATAGTAATTGTGCACACGTGCAAAAGCTGTATGCAAATTATAATGCTTATACCGCTATAAGAAGTGGAAAGCTCATCAGTGGTAATTACTGTGGCTACATCTATTTTGCATTCAGTGTGAATGTGAGCCATGGGCCTGTTACTTACAGCTGACCTATTTATACACCTGGCTCTGTTTAGACGGGGGCGGGGGGATGAGCATGCACTTGACATACACACACACGCAGCGTGCACATGCATGTGGACTGACACTAAAGTCATTTGGCTTAGACGACTAACTGAATGCACAGTGACGCTTGTAATCAGTCTCAAAGCTGCATCGTGATGTCACACTACACCCGCAGCACTAACTACATTAGCTATGTGACGTCATAAGACAATAAGGTTAGGATTTTCTGTTGGAATGACAGAGTATCTTAATGTTGAGTAGCTACTCTGACATTAATCCAATGTCTTTACAATTACATGTAATACCTTCCTATAGATGTTATATAATGACATGCTTATGCAACTGATCTAATTCATGTCACAGATGGTTGGATGGGTTGCATTAATAACCAGAGGGGGTGTTAAGAGAGAGAGGTGTTAGAGTCAACGGACAACCAAATGATTTAATGGATGAGTCAAAACAAGCAGACAGTGTTAACAGTGGGAAACAGAGAGAAGAGAGGCCACAGCAGCCTTTATTCACATTTTTTTATATAAATAAAAAGGACAGACAAAGTAGGAAACAGTATAGACAAGTGTGAAGCCTTTACATTTGAAGAGTGAGAAAACAGGACAAACACGTGCAGATGAAGAGGTGATGATGTGAAGAACAGTAAACAGAGAGTGGAGAGGACAAAGTGGCGGAGTGATGGGACCAGGTGTACATGCAGAATGAAGTGACACATGGAAGAAAGGAGTTATTATTGGACCAAACACACGGAACAATGAGGACAGGTGTGTTATGTGTATATGTGTTCACTAGGAGCTATGGATGTATGTATTCCTAACCGTTCTACCAACTCCAGGTTTCTTTTTCTGTTTCCCTTTCATGTGTTCTTATTTTGGACCTTTGTTTCTGTCACTCCCCGCTGTCATCTACCACCCAGTGTGTTTGCACTGCACCTTCTCTCAGTCTGGCTCTGTGTATCTCTCTCTCCAGGTCGTCCCTCAGTTCCTCATTAGTTTTGATGCTGTCCTCGAGCTGCTGCCGGAGGAGCTGCACCGCTGTCAGTTCCAGCTGCAGAGCATGGAGACGCTGGGCACTGCAAAACACACACACACACACATATACTCAAAGTAAGATTAATTCATCCATAAAATCTACTTGCACCTTTTTTTCTTTTCTTTTTCACATCATTGCAATGATACTTTGTTATTATGAACATTTCCCCCACCTGTCCTGCTCCTTCACAGTCCTGACCAGGCTTGAGTAGAGCTGCTGTTCAGCTCTTAGAGCTTTGTTCAGAGCATCTTGCTCCTGCTGCAGGGCTATAAGGTTGGGCAAAACCTTCAAGGAGACAAATAAAAAAGCAATGGTTTTAATATTAAAGCATGAAGTGCCGAATATGTTTTCTGTTTTTGGTTTATTCAGCAGAAAAGTATGTAAAGTGGTTAGTTTACCTCTTGCTGGCTGTCTCCACCAATTATAGTTCTCTCTCTCTGTGGGAGCCCAGGGAATGATCTTTCCATGTCAGATCCAATGACCTGATCCAGAGTATGATCAGCCCGACTGTCCCCTCTATGACCGAGCCGCTGGTGAAGAACCTGCCCAGAGACAAAAAGGAAACATGAGAGATCAGACTGCCGGAGGGGTCACAGAGTTCAAAAGATCAAAAGCTCCTTATTCAAAGCTGCTGCGTCTGAGTCTGTGAATGAATGAGAGGATCCTCACATTGATAATCTCATCCTTGGTCTTCAGAGTGGCAGTCAGAGACTCAATATTAGCAGCTTGGCCTTCAGTGCGACCCTCCAGCTCAGATATCAGTGACTGTAGCTCTGCCAGGGAAATCTGGATGGAGGAAATAACACGGGGTGTCAAACGTGCAGCCCACGGGGATGAATGAGCCAAGAGTGAAAATTAAATTGAAGACAAAATCGGCATAATATTATTGTTTTTTCTCAAAAAATAATTTCAGGTTGTTCAGAATATATCTGTAAAAGGTGTACACATTTAATAATGTACTTTTTTGCACTGAAACAAAGGGAAACATTTAGAGTTCTTATTATTTATAGGTTATTCTGCTATTATTTAAGTGGTCTGGCCCATTTGAGATCAAACTGTGCTGTATGTGGCCCGTGAACTAAAATGAGTTTGACAGCCCTGAAATAATAAAAAGGTATTAATTCGAAAAAACTAAAAAACAACCGTATCCAGATTATGGATATAATTAAATACTGTACATATAACCAACTGACCTTCAGCTCATTTTCCCTCTTCAGAGCTTTGTTAAGTGCCTCGGTTTTCTGAGCTAGCTCCTTCTTCAGGATGACGACTGTCTTCTTGGAGTGGGGAATGTTCTCCATGTTATCCTCACTATTCCTCCTGGACAGCTCAGCTGCAGCGCAGACAAAATAGAATCAGATGTCGGACTGACTGACATGTATTTTTATTGATAAATATCCAGTGAGCAGGTGTAAAATGTCTAAAGGCCTTACCTTCCCTCTCCTCCAGCTTCTCCTGCATGATCTGGATAGTGTGTCTTAGCTCAAAGACCTGATCTGGTTCCTCCCTCTGCCTCATCTCTATCAGGATCTGGTCCCTCTCCTGACCACGCAGCAGAAGCTTCTGCAAATTTACCCAAAAAAAAAGGTCCTTCAGTCATGTAAAACAGAAACATAAACCTAATGCATACACCAGGTTTCCAATGAGTCACAGAGTAATTCGAAATCAGAATGTAGGAAAGGTCATTTTCTTTGTGACTTTTGATTTCCTCTCCTTGTTAGGCTTCCAAGTCAAGCACATTTTACAGCTGAGTGACTGTGTAGTATCCCAGAGGAGCTTACATTGATGAGGCTGTCTTTTTCAGCAAGCGCAGCTCTGAGATCTGCAGTCTCCAAACAACCCTCCTGGGCCGTTCTGGAGCTCTGCTTCTCAGCAGTGGCAAGCTGCTGCTGCCTATCAGACAGCTGCTTCTTCAGTTCCTGGATCTCTTGAGTACGCTCAGACAACATGCGGTTGTGGTGCTCGGCGGAGTCCTGAACAAAAGAGCAGATCAAAGCAACAAGAGGCTGAATGAGGACATTTACAGGTGATAAATGAGTTCCTCTGAATGATTCACTAAGAAGACCAGTGACTTGTTTTTTTCATTATGAGCTGCTGACCTTGAGAAGTTGGTCCTTGCTGCTAATTGTAGCCAGGAGTCCCTCTACAGCGCTCTCATTGTCAGCAACCAGCCGCTCCCTGGCCTTCACAGCCTCTGCCAACATGGCCTCTGTGACCTTTAACCTCTGGCCCATCTGTTCAGCAAGGTCACGCGCATGAGTCTGTGACTGGCTGAGCATGGACTCGGCCATTTCCTACAAAGGTAAACAGAGAAGAAGACACATCTAAGGTTAGGAAGCTCAGGTTTGAATGACAAGAACTGAGGGTGAGTGGTTGTGAGTGTTTGTCAACTAACATCCATGTCCTTTGTCTTGCCCTCCAGAGAAAGCTGAAGCTGGCTGATGATGGCGTCCTTCTCCCTCAGCGACCTGTTGAGGTTATCTTCAACATCTTGCTTGGCTCTCCGCAGGTTTTTCAGCGTGTTTGCAAGATGTTGCAGCTCCACATCCTTCTCCTTGATCAGACTGTCAAAACTCTAAAATAAGAGGAATGGACACAGATTAATGGAGTTGAAGTCCAACTAAACACAATTATTTGTTTTTTTTCTGGTGACAGTTACTCACATTGATGGTTTCCTCATTGTGAGAGATTAGATTATTTAGCCTATCCAGATCTCTTTCTTTCTCCCTCAGAGACAGCTGCAGCTGGTGAATCTCATTGTCCTTTTCCTCGATGGCAGCAAACTTCTCATCCAGCGCTTGCTGTGAGAAAGCAAACAAAAGACTGTCAAAATCAAATTATATTCACCATGGTGAGACGATTACACAGAAGGAATCCACACCTCCAGGGCCTTCTCCTTCTCTTTTAGTCTTTGCCGCAGCTTGGAGAGCACACTGTCATTTCCCCCTGGACTTTTGCTTTGCTCAAAGTCTCTGACCATGTTTATGTACTCCTGGTGAACACAAAGAAAGCACATTAATAAACACATAAAGCTTTAATTTGATCTAGAATACTTAAAGTTTCATGTAGCTACTTCACCTGTAGCTGTTGCTCTTTGTCAGCCAGAGTGGACGTCAACCGCCCGATGGTGACCTCGTGGGCCTGCAGTTTCCTTTTGGTTTGATCCAGCAGCTCCTGATACTGTTGCTCCAGAGCGTTCTCCCTCTCCCCGATCTCACCGCTCAGCTTCTTCAGCTGGTTGTTCAGATCCTGGTGGGGGAAATGACAGTACTGTCACTCAAAAGCAGAAACAGAAACATTACATGGGGACTTTATTGGAAATATCCTCCTGCTGTCTTTACATTTAGGGCCTTGTCTCCTTTCTTCTTCTGCTGTTGCAGGTCCTCCAGCTCCACCTCCAGTTGGTCCTTTGATTGCTGCAAGTCACCCAGCTCTTGCTCCTTTCTTTCCAGGGCGCGCTGTAACTTCTGGCCTTCCAGCACCTTGGCATGGTGATCCCCCTGGAGTTGAGCCAGCTCTGTTTGCTTTTCCATTAATAGATTTTGATGTTCTTCTACGCCCTGTAGGAAAGGGAGACAAATATTTATCTTTACAGACAATTTGCAGAGGCTCTTTTTTTTTTTAATTAGCCAATAACATAGATGTTTCTTTAACATCAGCTCTTATCTTCTCAGCAAAAATCAATTTAGGTTTACATAATTATAGAGAGTCAAGGTTTCTGTATAACAAGGTGCGAAGCTTGCCTGGTATTTCTGCAGTTGGGCTTTGTGTGCTGCCTCTCTGGCCTTGGCCAAAGCATCATCCCTGTCCTCAATCTCATGACACAGTTCTGCAATCTGCGCAATACACAGAGAAAGACAGACAGGTTGGTGTTAGCGCATTGCATAACACAGACTACGGAAACCACAGACAGGTGGAAGTTTTGTAATAACAGCTGTTACAACGACCACAACAGATCGAATACAGCACCAAACTTACCTCCTTTTCCTTTTCTTTGAGGACCTGGCTCAGCCCCTGGATTGTTTTGTCTCGTTTCAGAGCGTTTTTCTTCTCCGAGTTGAGTTCATTCTCCTTCTCCTCCAACCTTCCCGACAGGGTCTGTTTACATGAAATTAAGATATTATTTAGAAAAATAAACCACTCTATTTAACACAAACACTCTTTTGGCAAAAATCTTTAAAAGTTGTTTTGATTAAGTCATCTCTGTGTACCTTGTTCTGAGTCTGAGTGTCCTCCAATGTTTTTGTTATGTTCTCATTGGTGCTTTTCGCCTGTGTGAGCTCTTCGGTCAGGTGCCTGTTGACGGACTCCAGTCGGCTAACCTCACTCTTCTTCTCAGCAAAACCAGAAAGAACACAAACATGGGAAGGGAAAGAAAAATTCAATTAATACTTGCAAGTATGTTTAGCAACAAAGCTGTTGTCTGCCACAGCTCATTACCAGTGCCACAGTGGCTTGCCGAGCTGGAATTACTGAAAAGAACTACCTCCACTTTGATAGAGGCGTATTCATCATCGAATTCCTCTGTAAGGTCATGCAGAGATTTCCATTCTGCCTCTCTGTGTCGGTGTTTGGCTCGGGGGTTGAGGTGGCCGGTGCTAAACCTCTTCAGGACAGGGATGCGGCTCCCTGCAGGGGCTGAGACTTGTTGCTTGGAAATACAGCGCAGGAGCTGGATCAAGTCAGAGATCACAGATGGCTGAGTCGGGGAGCTGTGGAGCAGCGCTTTGGCCTGAGCCTTTCCTTCTGGGTCGTCAGTGGTGACACGTCTAGCGGCGAACACCTTGGGCTCCCTGAGTTTTAGTTTAGGTGGAGGGTCTAGAGCAGCCTCTGTGGAAATCTCTCGTGTCAGGGACTGCAGGGATGCAGAAAGACCTTTGTATCCGGGTCTAGGCAGCGTGCCCTTGCGTTGGACCAGGTCAAGGTATATGCTCTGCGAACGCTGGCGTGTACCACGGAGACCAAAGTTCTTCATAGAGCCATCAAGCCACGCACCTGAACCAAGCCTGCTGCTCCTGCTGGAGCGCCACAAGAACGGCTCTTTATTAGCAATTCTATCCAGACTCACGCATCTTCTCATACGATTCCCCATCAGACCGCTTCCAATCTCCCTGAACTGCTGCCCTTCAGACGACAGCTGACATATCGCCTCGTCATCAGGTGGAGACTTGCAGCTGGCGCCCTCCCCGTCATTCTTGTCCAAGCTTGGGTTGTTTTTTTTGTAGATGTGGACGATGCACTGGATGAGTTGTTCCTTCTCTGCCTGCAGCTTCTGCACCTGACTGTTGTGCTCGTCCTGCAGCTGGCTGACGTTGATGTCGCACTGCACCACCTTCTCCAACTGGAAAACACACTTCCCACAGAGGAACTCGCCACGACCATCACGAGTCACCTCCCAGCCCAGCACATGGGACAAGATGATTTGCAGCTTCCTCTGCGCCGACGAGCTGAAGATCCAGCGGCACTGGCTACCAACCAGACGAACGCCACATATACGACACGGGTCCTTCATGACACCTTGTATCTTCCAGACTCGCCCGCTTGATTCAAGTCCAAAAAGCCTCTCATTGAGAAACAAACTCAACCGTCAGCCTGGCAGCCATGGAAGAGACATCTATCATTTTCTCTCACTGCATCAGCAAGAGAAGCGCAGAGTGCAGGGCACAGTAAGCCCTAAGCCTTTGATAATCCCTGCTCCCGCCTCTATTCCACTCTCCCCCACGCATTCAATCAGATCAAATCCTCTAGGACCGCTGCAGTGATCTGTGTCCGGGCCAGGGCCAGACCATCTCTAGAAAGCCTACGCCCAAATGCCACCATGAGGACATCAGGTATGAAGGTCAACTCAATAATGGCGGCTCTCCAGAGGTCAGGTAGAGATCTCTCTGTTAGAAACAGGAGCCAGTGATTACTTAGGGACACGTAGTCGATCCTGATAGGCAGCGCTACTTAAAAATCACTTATAAGAGTAGAGGAGGAGTTTTCTGGCAAACATTGCTGCCACTCATTCCATTACAGCTTTGTCATCCCCAAAAACATCTCAGATGGACAAAATCTTTAACTCTCTAAAATCCTTTGCATGCACATTCTTTACTCACATTTGACAACACTAAGTTTTCTTAAATAAAGAAGGGCGACCATAAATAACTCTCAGAGGAACCGTCTCCAGACAGCATGGTAATCCAGTCTTAACACTGTGACCTGAGTCCAGACGGCAAGGCCTGACGAAGAACCGTGGCCACAGCCCAACTAAGAGCTTTCTATTCTGAACATTAGCAAAGCAGGACTTTCACCAACAGCCTACGTAATGCTTTGATGCTCTTTTCAAAGTATGTTCCACATTCTCATTGTGTCTACACAATGGGCTCAAACTAGGTTACTTAGACATTTAACCACCAGTCATTTAGCATAAAACACATCTCAGCTCAATGAGAGCTGAAAAGTTTTCATTTATGTGTCATAATAGTCAGCCAGCAGCACACCCAGAGAAAATAAAAGTAAGAAAGTAAGTAAAGAAAGTAAAGTAGAGTAGAGCCAGATAAAGTAAAGCCAAATAGCTGATAAAACTATAAAGATAAAATAATGAATTAAGATGCTGTTTTGCAGATTTACTGAATAATTTCAAGGATTGTGAGATATTAAGATATTAAGACTTCAGGTTAACGTCAGTCAAAACATCATTGATCATCAAGAAGCACCAAAAAAGACAATTCTTACAGCCTCAGACTCCTTCCTTTCCTTGGCAGTAATAATGTTGTAAGCTTCCTGTTGTGAAATCAACACTTAACAACTAGTTAAAGCCCCAAGATTAACAGGAAAAAGGAAAACGCAAACACCCTATCTCCTTACGTAACCATGGGACCAAAGTAAAAGAGGCACATGGCAAAAACAAATGTTGACAGAACAACACGGACAATCCAGCTAACAACAGACGACATCTACTCTGAACAAAACCCTCAGTCATCTGTTGAGGTCTGAAAGACTTCCCACATAATGCACATCTAAATAGGTTAGCTTTTGGTTTGAGGCAACAATGATATAACAATGACTGTCATAAAAAGTCTCCCAGCAGGAATGACTACAACAACCAAAAGTTTGAAAAGAGAGAGAAAAAAAAATCAAGTGTATGTTGGAAGAGTTGGAAAGAGGCCAAATGAAACACAGTCTTCGTGGTCGGCCAGAAGTCAGAGTCACTGCACAGTAGTAATTTTTTGGCACACACACACACATTTAGAGTAAATATCCAAACAACACCAACCTGATGGTCCGGTGGGTTTTTGTCCCTCTTGTTCTGTAGCTCGTCCCTGAGGGCCTGGGGGGAGAGAGACAAAGGTCACTCAAATGTCTCTACATATTTTAGGCAATGCTGAATTTAGTAACTAGTATTAAAGTAGGGATGGAATATTTCTTTCTGAATATGCTGAATCTAATCTCAAAACAACTAATGATTAAAAAGAATTTGAAAAATGATCAAGATATGAAAGTCATACCTCAAGTTCCTGATCTTTCTTTGCGATGAGATCAGACAGCTCTTTAACACGCTCAGCTGCCGGTGCATCAGTCTGTTGCTCTGCACTTTTCTTCTGATGGATCAAAGCTTCCTGGTTCTTTAAAGTAGTCCTGAGTTGCTCTATGATACTGGTGTGAAAAGAAAGATATTGGGAATATTTATTTTATCACGCCATTAAAAAAAGAGAATGCTTGTGTCTGAGCTCATCTCTTTTGTGTCCCTACTTGTCTTTCTCCTGCAGGGCCTGCTGCAGGTCCTGGACGGGGCTGGGGACTGGGACGGGGTTGAAGGTGTTTGGGTGACCCAGAGCTTGGAGCTGCTTCTCCATGTTAATGTTCTTACGCTTTTCCTGCTCGGCGATGGCTGCCATCTTCTCCACCTCATCCTCCGCTGTTTGCAGAGACTGACGAGGGGCAAAAACATCACATGAAGCATTTAGTTGAAATCAGAGTCCAACCCTTGACAACTTTTTCTGCATTGCTGCATTACAAGGTCGTGCAGCAAAACAATGTGAACAAATCTTTCTTCTGTAGTTTGCGTCCACCAACAAACACATGAGCACTTTATACAACTATGTATGGAGTATTATAAGTTTTGAAAGCAACAGACAACAGAAAAATGGCTCTCAGAAAAGTATATCAAAACAATATCTTTGGTAAACTCACTTGTTCCAGGTCAGCTATTCTCTTGCTAAATGCATCTCGGAGTGCATCAATCTCTCTCTGAGCTTGATCCCGAACACGCTGGGGTTCACCTGACTCTCGACCAGCCAGGCTTTCCAACGCTTTCCTAAAAAAAACATTCAAAGGGAGATAAGGTTAATGTGCACATATTGACTAGAATCCCATGTTGAGTTGAGTTGGGAATTTATTTGTCAGAATCTCTTCTGAAATTTTTCTTGCGTCCGAGACACTTATTTCTCGTAACAAAAAACATTACGCATTGCAATATAACACCAAACAAACATCAGACAAATAGAAAAAAAAGACAATCATCAGGCATGTGACGTGCTATGTACGTAACATCAAAGCGACTGCAGTGCCTCCAAGTCCCTACACTAACAGCTATTCAGTGCCCTAACGAACCTAACTGATTCAACATTTTAACAGACTGAGGAACAAAAGAGTTCCTCAGTCTATTAAATCCAGCTATAGGGACTCTATATGTCCTGTTGAATGTCGGCAACTGGTATTCTCCAAATAAAACATGTGTCAGGTCGGACAAAATATTGTCTGCTAGGGACAGCGTTCGTCTCGTATATGCAGCTCTAAAAATTGGCTCAAGTGTTTGGCCTACAATCTTTGAGCAGATGCTTAGCAGTTTCTCGAGCTTTACATTGCACTGGGAGACAGCTATACCAATGTCATCTAGCTGCCAGCTAAAATGACATTGAGGGTGAACCTAGCCAACAATAAATATCAACACTATAGGGAAGTAAAGGTCATGATACTTACGATGCAGAAACAAGTAGCTCCTGTTTCTCCGCCAGTTCCCTCTTCATAGACTCCAACTCCACTTTCAGCTCAATATTCTATAAACAGACAACATGCAGGCCATTACATCACATGTTGCACATCTGAAGAAAGCACAAAAGCACTGGCACAAACTGTGAAAGTATATTAATAAAGATTGAGCTGCACTGGTAATTAATATGACCGATCTAACAAAAGTCAGGGTTTATCTTGGAGTGTGTACATTAAGATAACATTCTTGCATGACACTTCACTTCTCAAATTCGCTCGAAAGAAGAGAAGATAAGAAACACAAGTGGGCCTAATGAGATTCCAATGGGCTTACATCTCACTCCAAAAAGGTAACAACAATGAAAAGGCAGACGGCTGCTCTAAGATCATAAAAGTGGGATTTTAGTTGAACGAAACCCAGCTGTTGTTGTGGCTGAATTTGTGATCTCATTTGGCCGCAGTAGGAAAAGCTGAGTCACATGCAACATGAGGGTCGACATATGACAAAGACAAAGACACATAAGGTTTAAGCACATTGTTTTGCTTATCAAAGTAAATACAACACCGTTTTGAATATGTCCTCGGTGGAGTCGTCACACTTCTGCTGGATGCGCTCCTCCATGAAGTAAATGCGCAGCTTCAGGTTGAAGTTCTCTTTCTTCAGAGCCGTGATTTGCTGCAGATTAAAGAAACATTTTAATATCCCGCGGGAAAATAATTCAACAACAGATAACATTTTTATTGAAAACTTGAATGAAAACATTTTTAGTCTTTGTCTCGGTCCAAATAAAATCAGAATGTCCTTCACTTAAATCTTATGATAATAAAACCAGGATAAGACAAATAAATTGAGTCAAAGAATAACATGAGTGAAGTCCAGCGCTTTATCTGGGGGAGAAACCAGGACGACATGTTTACATGGCAGAAAGGGACCATGTGTATGGTTATTGTTAAAATGAAGGGGAGGCCTTCATGCCTGTATGTGTGTTTGGGTGCTTATGTGTGTGAAGTAGACTGTGCATCATTGTGCTCCGGGCTCAGAGCAGCATACATCTGGTAATGGGGGTTGGGGTTGACCGTCAAAAGGGAGGAGGAGGTAGAAGTCTAGACCCCTCCGTAAACCCCTGATCGTGCAGTCAGCCAGGCAACACAAGCCAAAAATCTGAGCATGCATTCCTCTCAAATGCTGAAATATAGGCTTCGGCCTACCTCAACCCTCCTCCCACAAACACTCCTCATCACTAAATCTCCATAAATGGTCAGCGTGGCTAAGTTTTAGTCTGACTGGGGATCAGGTTTAATAAATCATAATAACCTGTTTGTTGTGGTGGGGTGAAAGCTGGCTGCATGACCTCATACTGACAAACTCATTCACATTAATGCAAGAAGCCTGTTCCAACAAGTCAGACATATTAGATATAACCTCGAAACAAATCACTCACATTCTCATAGTCCTTCATGGTGAGAGCTTTGATAGGTGACATCTTGTCAGGGAAGGTTGGAGCTGTAAAAACAACAAAGTATTTGATTTTACTCATTTGAGTCGAACAGTTTGTCTCGTTGACATGAAGGACGTTGTCTGCTTACAAGAGCAACTCATCCTCTCGGCTCTCAGTCTGTTTATCTTAGAGAGATCAATAAAAAGCGAGAGAGGTCTTTGTTTTCCAGTGCAGACGCATCAGAGGTGAAACCATTCGTTCCTGGACAACTGCCGTGTTTAGACCGGCTGAAAGCAGCCAGCAGCTGATCATGTAACACTCGTCAACAAGACATTTCACAACACTGACTCCTGATTCATGGTGTGATGGCCTAACAGGAAAAGCGCCGGCACCACAGACACATGTAGTACCACCTGAGTGTTCATGCAGACATGCACGTTTCATTTTTAAATGAGAGATGTTGCTTGTGACAGTATTGCCTTCAGTGCAGTTTAATAAGCACGAGCGGATCTAATGTGCTGCTGTCACGGCAAAACTACTGAGGCCACAATTGAGAAGAAGCTGCAAGTAACCGAAAGTGAAAGATCGGCAGCTACACAGCAGAATGAGCAGGAGTTATACCTGCTGCAATGGATGGAAATATGATATTGGCATTAGAATCAAGTTCTATAATTTCAGCTTTTACCTTATTTTCACAGATTCTGTGAGCCAAATAGTTTTTGAAAATGCCATTAGGGCTTGATTTCTGTATTTTGAGATATGCATAGGTTAAAAACTACAGCGATAGTTCACTAAAGGGAAAATTACCTCAAAACCGTTTTGGGAAAATAGAACAAGAACATTTCTTGTTTCTGATTGGCCATCTGCATCAAAGACAAATTATTGGTCTAGCTCTAAAAATCATCAACATTTATATTCTTTTATTGTCCAACCAAAAAGTAGCTGATGGATCAGGATTCTTGATGACGCTAATCTATAAATCATGTGAAAACCTGAAATATTGCCCACAATGGCCCAATACACACTCCTACATAATAGGCTGAGAACAATATTACTTTGCAGTTGAAAGATCCAAGCATTAGACTGTATTCGTCAGTGTTTGCCTGCACGTCGGCGCCGCTATGCATTTATCATCATCACAGCTGACTTGACAGTACGCTGCAGATGCCAGCCCTATATTTATAAATTAGTTGTTTAGTGGTTTGTGTGTAAGGCTCCAACTGTGACTATACAGTTGGCACACAAGAAAAGCTTTGTGTGTGAATTGGAAATTTGATGAGCTAATGAAGATCACCCAGCCAATCCCTTTACCACAGCTTTGGAGACACAACTGGGGGAGGAAACAGCAACGATTCAACAGCGGCATTAATTAATACACAGGGGGTGGGGGGTGAGGGGGGAGTCACACCTGAGCAAGAAAAAAAAAGTCCTACTGTACCTGTCATGCTGTCTGTAGAGTATTCTCCAGCATCTATGGAGTCTGGCAGTCTGCAGCTGGGGACGAAACCATGTTGTTAACGATGCAGCACAATTACACTGAATATGTAGAGAAGGGATCGCCATCAATTTAAGCCCGATTTGACATAAAATGAGACAATTCAGGTTAATAAAACGTCACAGAAACCAAAGCAAGCTCTGCTGCCTATCCAAGCTCAATGTACACACACGTCTTCTGATTATTATGGTTTTCAAAAACACCAATGTGAGGTCTTTATGCATTACTCACGCTGGCCAGTTCTACTGAGCCCTGAGGACACTCCAAAAATAGCTTAAGAATGACTCGCTGCTTCATTTACATCCACTCTGGCAGTTAGAGCCTCTTCTCGGTGTGTGTGTGTGTGTGTATATGTGAGTGTGAGAGCATGTGCCAGTGGCAGCCTAGCTCTCATGTTCAGACAGAGGAGGAGGAGGAGAGAGAAACAGACAAACCAGTGGACAAGCGGACAAGGCTTTCACTGGTGGACAAGTGGACTACTGTGGCTGCGATCAGCTACGCATCACACAGTGATGGGACTGTGGCGTCACTCAAAGACAAAGTACAATGCGCCAAACATCAGCAACAAGCATCTGGGTCACAATAACACTAAAGGAATAAGGGCTGCACTGACATGATGACACAACCTGCACATATAGCGATGCCAGTTATCAAAATGA